>OZ053300.1:25314601-25914601 GCA_964056655.1 Arabis hirsuta | reverse complement strand
TCAAACAAAAGTCCCTAGCAGCGGTGCCAAAAACTTGATGTGTGTAGGGTTTAAGATGCATATGCAAGCTTTAAATTTATAACCCTAGGAAACTGCAAGTGCACAGTAAAGACAATTGTAGTACTTAGGGGTCGATCCACTGAGGACTAAGTGATGAATGCACTACAAACTTATATGATTCGGATTAAGCTAAGTAAATATATTATTTGGTTTTTGGGGTTTTTATGGAAACAAATAACAAAGCAATAAAATAAAAGGATAAATAGATCAATTAAGATGAGAAATCAAGCAATTCACAAAACATATGCAAACACAAGAAATCGATTTAGGATTTTAATACTAGTTGTTCTAGAACTCATATCACTAATGTAAGGTCATCCCACTGTCGTGACGTAACTAACCTTCTAGTTTTCTACCCTAATAGACCCAACTATCGCAGGTTATTATAAGGTGAAAACATGCTTTATGATCAAGATTGATTGTTCACTAGACTCCTTAACTAACCTACCAAATTGTTAAGATGCCTAGCTCATCGAATACTAGGTCCGGAGATATAACAAACTTTTGGAGAGTATATCAACATAAGATCAACCCCTGGGTAGCTAAGCCAGTTCGTGCTTTGAGTATAAATAAAGATGAAGAATCAATTCGATATTGATTTAGGTATTGTTCAGTTTTTAATGATGCAATACGAGTTTTAATGATGCGTCGATGGGAAGGATCGGGACGGGCAAGTCGCAGGAAGTTTTTCTCTTGCTAGGTATTGATTCTTGGCGTGATCGCGCCAAAAGTCTCCCGTTGATGCATAGTAAAAAAACTTGATGTGTAGGGTTTTAATGATGCAATATGAGTTGGCGGGACGGGCAGTTTGACAGATCACGCCAACACTCGTGTGCTCGGTAGCTCGAGGGCAGCTCACAATCCGGGCACCTACCTAGCACCCGAGCAGGTCGAGGGCAGCTCGGCCGACCTCCCAACACCGCGACTCGATTTCACATGAAGAACGCCGCATGTTGACACAGGATTGGGATCCGGAACTCGAGTGAATGAAAGCCCGGTTGAAAGACATGAATTCCAAGGTCCATCGCGCAATTAGCTCAGCGCCAGAGATCGACCGAGTGCTCGAGGAGGCGCAACAAAACCAGTTTACGGCTCGTATAGCCTCCATCCCGATCAGAAATGTGACGAAGCTCACAATCCGGACCTACGAGGGGGAACCGATCCGATAAGGCACCTTACATCCTTTTCGATCGCTATAGGTCGATCTCAGTTCTCCCTGGAGGAAAAGGATGCTGGATAATGCCAGCTGTTTGTGTAAAATCTTAGCGGAGCGGCCTTAACGTGGTTCTCGAGGCTCTGACCAGGATCCATCCATAGCTTCCAAGAACTCTCCACGGCCTTCCTCAAGCACTACTCGATGTACATACAAGCCGGGGCGTCCCTGGCTGACCTATGGTCCCTGACCCAGGAGCAGAGGGAACCACTCCGGGATTATATGAGCCGATCCAAAGCTGTATTTTCAAGGGTCCCATCGGGTGCGGACGACTTATCCCCCCTTGCCGCCTTGAAGCAAGGTCTGTGGCATATCTCGATATTCCAGGACGATCTCACTATCAACGAACCCCACAATCTGGCGGATGCTCTTCACCGAGCAATAAGGTTCATCGTCTTAGAGGAAGATCGGGCAGTGAATCTAAAGAAACATTCACCATCAAAGCCTCCGACCTCAAAGGAGAAGCCGAAAGACAAGGAGCGCCACAAACCTCGGCAACACTACGATAAAGGCTATAAAGAAGAACGAAACAAGAAATTGTCGGTCAACTAGGTCGGCAACTCAAACAATCCACTCAAAAAATGGACGAAGTACAACCGCGAAGAAGAAAAGGAGCCGACCAGCCCGAAGTCGTACTGCGAGTATCATCAATTTTACGGACATACTACCATGGAGTGCACGCACCTCAAGGATAACTAAATTCCAACGAGGTGAGATTCAGTCAGATGGGCCCGGGCAGCGAAGTCAGCGTGATAATCTGAGCAAAAGGTCCGACTAGGATGGTGGAAATGTGACCGACGCGCGCGAGGCCATGATGATCGAAGCGACAACAGCAGCAAACCGCCAGCCTCAAAACGACGGATAAACATGATTATTGGAGGATTCTTATCTGGAAGTTACTTAGTACAGTCAATCAAGAAGTATAAAAAGTTCATAGGCGCCAAACAAGAGTTCCTCAGCAGATACGAGGTAGATATGCCGATGATCTTCTCCGAATCCAACACTCAAGGAGTTTCTATACTGCACAACGATCCACAGCGATTGAAGATTGCGAGGTTGCCCAGATCCTCATCGATACATGGAGCTCGGTAGATCTAATCTTCAAGGATACCTTGCGAAAAATGGAAATTGGTGACGACAAGATCAAGCCCGGATTGAAACCACTCACCGAGTTCAACGGAGAAACAACTATGACGATCGAAATCATCAAGCTCGCCGTCCACGCGGGGGGATATCGAAGAAAGTGAAGTTCGTGGTCGGCGATAAACCGGTCATTTATAATGTGATCATGGGGACCCTTGGCTCTTCTCGATCAGGGCGGTCTCATCTACATATTATCAGTGTCTCAAATTCAAAACACCAACCGGGGTGTTTACTATCAAAGGCAATCAGAAGATGGCGCGAACATGCTTTGTCACCGAAAAGAGACTCCGAAAGATGAACCTGCACTCAATAAGCTACCCCATCAGTCAACTTAGTTCTGAACCAAAACACGAAACAACCGAGCTCGTGCAGATCGATGAAGCAAACCCGAGAAGACAAGTCATGATCGGTGCCGAACTCGAACCATCGATCAAGGAAGATTTGTTACAATTTTGGAAGAAGAACATCTCGATCTTTGCATGGTCGATGAAAGACATGAAGGCAATCGATCCATAGGTCACCAGCCATGAACTCCATGTCGACCCCACCTTCAAACCGATCAAACAAAAGCGCCGAAAGCTCGGCTATGAGCGCGCCCAGGCTGTGTATGATGAAATTGGAAAGCTGCTCGAGGCAGGGTCGATCTCAGAAGTACAATACCCCGAATGGCTAGCCAATCCGGTGGTCGTGAAGAAAAAGAATGGCAAATGGTGAGGATGTGTGGATTTCACTGATTTCAACAAGACATGCCCCAAGGACAGTTTTTTGTTGCCTCATATCGATCAGCTCGTCGAAGCTCCTGTCCTTCATGGATGCTTTTCGGGATACAACCAAATCATGATGCATCCCGATGATCGTGAGAAGACAGCTTTCATCACCAATTGCGGAACCTATAGTTACAAGGTCATGCCATTCGTACTAAAGAATGCTGGAGCTTTGTACATCGACTCGTTAACAGGATATTTGCCGAGCCGATCGGCAATACGATGGAAGTTTATATTGACGACATGCTTATCAAATCCTTCAAAGCCGATCAACACATTGCCCATCTCAAGGAGTGTTTCGAAATTCTAAATCAATATAGAAAGAAGCTAAACCCAGCAAAGTGCACGTTTAGTGTCACTTCCGGAGAGTTCCTCGAGTATATCATCTCTAAGCGAGGCATCGAGGCCAACCCAAAGTAGATCACCGCCATTGCGGACCTCCCGTCGCCAAAGACTAAACGGTAGGTCCAAAGGTCACCGGAAGAATCGCCGCGCTCAACCATTTTATCTCAAGATCAACAGATAAATGTCTTCCCTTCTACCAGCTCCTCCGAGCTAATCGAAAGTTCGAATGGGATCAACCTTGCGAGAAGGCGTTCCAGGAACTAAAAATCTACCTAACTAGTCCTCCAATGTTATCAAAACCCGAGCAGGGTGAAACTCTTTATTTGTATCTCTCAATAACCGATGCAGCTGTCAACGAGGTCCTCGTCTACGAAGACAGGGGCGAACATAAGCCCATTTTCTACACCAGCAAATCACAAAACGGCGCAGAGCTCCGGTACCCAACGCTCAAGAAACTTGCCTTGGCAGTGGTCGTAGCTTCCCGCAAGTTAGGACCTTATTTCCAATCTCACTCAATAACGGTTATGACAAGCCATCCACTACGCGCCATACTCCACAGCCCGGGGCATTCGGGCCGTAAGGCCAAGTGGGCAGTCGAGCTCAGCGAATACGATATTGACTACAGAGGCCAAACTCGCGCAAATCCCAGGTCTTAGCCGATTTAATTGTCGAGCTTCCCCCCGCGCAAGAACAAGCAAACCAAGCACCATCATAATGGGTCTTGCGGGTCGATGGGTCCTCGTCACGACACGGATCTGGGATCAGAATCTGCCTAGAAACACCGGCTGGTGAAATACTGGAGCAATCATTTCACTTGGAGTTCAAGGCCTCTAACAACGAGGCAGAATACGAAGCATTAATCGCCAAACTCAGACTAGCCAAGGAGCTCGGAGCGAGTCGCATGCATGCGTTTAGCCATTCACAGCTCGTCACGAGCCAATTTTCCGGAGAGTAAGAAGCTAAAGAGGAACGAATGGATGCCTACCTCAAGATAGTACAAAACCTTGCCAACGACCTCGAGAGCTTCCAGATCACGAAGATTCCTCGCAACGACAACTCCACTACCGACACCCTCGCCGCTTTGGGCTCCTCGTCAGATTCTGACCTTAGAAGAGTCATCCCGATCGAGACCATCGCAGAGCCGAGCATCGAATTGCCACGTGGCATCTGTCATAGGAGACTGACGAGGTCCTGTCTCCCGAACAAGAAGAGATCGGAGCCACGATACCGAGAAGAACCCAAGGAAACCCTGACTGGAGAGATAAAGTACGAGCATATCTAGCCGAAGGGAAGACCCCAGAGGATAAATGGGCAGCCAGGAGAATGCGAATCCTCGGAGCACATTACACCATAGTCCGAGGAGAGCTCTTCCGATGGAGTGCGACTGGAGTACTTCTCAAGTGTCTGGCCGGTGATGAAACCTACAGAGTAATGGCAGAAACTCATGAAGGCGAGGGAGGCAATCATTCCGGAGGATGAGCACTTGCTATGAAACTCAAGAAGCTCGGCCTCTACTAGCCCTCAATGATCGATGACTGTGCGGTACATGCTCGAAACTACGAGAAGTTCTAGAGGCACGATCCAATGATCAACACTCCGGCCGAGCCTCCATCGACCACAACTGTTCCAAACCCGTTCATGCGTTTCGCAATGGATATCACCGACCCATTCCCAAAATCTCGCAACAAGCGCTTCATCATCATCGTAATCGATTACTTCACCAAGTGGGTCGAAGCCGAAGCCTACGTCCGGATCCAGGGACATGATGTACAAAATTTCGTCTGGAAGTATGTCATCTGCAGGCACGGGCTGCTACACGAGATCGTCGTAATAGACAATGGTTCATAGTTTATCTCGAACACATTTGAAGACTTCTGCGCAAAATGGAAAATTCGCCTCAGCAAGTCGACCCCAAGGTACCCCAGGGCAATGGCTAGGCCGAAGCCACGAACAAAGTCATCATTGACGGCTTGAAGAAGAGACTCGAAGAATCTAAGTCCCTTTGGGCAGACGAGCTCGACGGAGTTCTTTGGTCTTTCCGAACAAATCCTCGTTCGGCAACAAACCGAACCTCTTTCTCTCTAGCTTACGGTCTGGAAGCAATGGCACCGGCCGAGGTAAACGTATGAGTCTCCACCGAGCCCAGATGCCTGAAAACCCCGAGCTGAACGACCAAATGCGCCGGAAAAGCCAAGATTTCATCGAAGAGGAACGCGACCAAGCCCTCCTACAGACTCAGAATTACCAGCAAGTTGCCGCTCGCTATTACAACAAAAGGGTCATAAACAGACGCTTCGAGATCGGCAACCTTGTACTAAGAAAAGTCTACGAGAATACTGCTAAATACCGAGCAGGCAAACTCGGAGCTAACTGGGAAGGACCCTACCAGATCACTGAGGTCGTCAAACCGGGGGTCTGTAGACTGAAGACGATGCACGGTGAGCCCATTCCACGTTCATGGAACGCAATGAGTCTGAAGAAGTAATTCTACGATTCATGTCCTTACCAATCCGCATCTTAAAACGAGAAGCCCGGAAGCATAATGAATCCGACCAGACTCAATCAGATCGTCTCACCGAATAACCCTAAAAATATATATATATATATATATCTGCTCTGTGAGCTCGTCTTTCATTTCAGTTCGTCCTTAATGTAATTGAACTACGGTAGGCTTGAACCCTACTTTAAGGGTACGTAGGCAGACTCTTACGAGGTCCAGCAATGATAATAAAATAAAATAAAAAATCTCTTTCCGTCTCATATTCGTAGTTTATTTCCATCTCCCAGCTCGCCTCCACTTATTAGTCCATTTCTCATCCTAATCTAAGTTCAGTTTGGCTATTTTTAGCTCGTTCTTGACTTAGTTCAATAACACTCTACCGAGCACCCAATCACAAATAGCTCCGAGTTGCAAACCACATCGGTGCCCTGGCCAAGTACACGATCATCACATTCCCCATGGATGTAGTGGTGAAATAATCCACGTCTTCTAGCTCGTTCAAATAGTTCGAGCTACATGATATAAAAGCCAGGCCTTGTCCCACACGAAAAATCCTGACAAAAGACTACATCTCGTGAACTTAATCAAAAGGGTTACTCTGGTAAGCCGAGCCTAGCCTCACACAAAACAACTCCGAAAAAACTCAGCTCCTAACCTAAGATATTTGCAGTAAACAGTTCGAAAACAAAACCAAGTTTTCTAAATAGACTCAGGCTTTCGAACGAGCGTAACACACAAGACCAATCAGAGGCAACCAAAAAATATATGTAATAAGACCAGAACAAATCCAAAAGGCAGTAAAATAAAAGTAAAAAGTCGAGGACTCCTTGCGAGCCCAAGGCAAATCCAGGTTCGGAATATTACACAAATAAAAACTGAGGCCACAAACAGCCCGATCACAAGTAACGTTTTAAAAAAAAAAAATAGACGAACTTATTGAGAAGCATTTCCAGAGGCGCCAAGGAGAGGAGCGAGAGGTTCACCCGTTGCAGGGTCGACAATAGCGTTGAAAATCGTGTTTTCCACGTCAGCTTCCAAAACTAAATCGTCTACGGGGCTCGAAGATGGGGACTCGGGAGAGTTCGGAGAATCAGGGACCCACTGCTCTACGGGCATCCCCTCAGTTTCCGGAGTCACTTGGAAATCGGCCTCGCACATTTCCAGAACATCCATGCGTCGAGCTCTTGAGAAAGAGACTCAGTGTCTAATTTCACCAGCTCCACCTTATATGAAGGGATAGCCACCCCTTCTTTCATCAAATCTGCGTAGATGTCTGACACACAGAGCGCCTGACCCGGAAGCGTCTTCTTCTTGTTAACCGCTTCCGTCTCCCAGTAATGCTACTTCAGCTTTCCGAGCTTAGTCTCCGTCCGCAGCCTCTCCTCGGTACGCCTCCTCTCGTTTTCGACCTCGAGAGAACGAGAGTCCCTTAACCTCTTCCTCTCTTTCTTCCCATCAAGCGATAAGGTCTTGATGATTTCCCTCTGTACCTCGTTCTCCTTCCGAATGGTAGAGTTGGCCTCAAGAGTATCTTGCGTGCTCTTTGCGATCTCTTTGACCCTCTCATCGCTCTTGGCGAACCTCGCCTTGTATCCCTCCATCCAAGCAAAGGCCTTCTTCAAGTACCGATCATAATGTCTAATCATCTGTAAAGTAAAGAGTTCCAACGTGATCGAACTGATGAACAAATCAAAATGAGCAGAGCTGAAACTAAAGGTACCTGAACCACATGCTGCGACCAGGTATCATACTCTTTACGAGCAAAGAGGTCATCTGGCTTGGGCATGGAGTAGCACTCTCCACCCGCTTTCCTATGAAAGAGTAGTCGAAGTCGAAGCGGTTGGGGTCCAGCTCCTCCTGCTCCTCGGCAACCTCACCTGCCGACGGATTCACAGACGGGACCAAGACAACAGCGCTCAGAAGAGGCAACAAGACCTCACCATCAGTAAGAGTCCATTTTTGGGCAGACCCTTCACCATCGTCCACTCGGATCCTCTTGCCCAACCGAGCAGTCGCAAGCTCGTCCCAACGAGCTTGGTGGCTAACATTATCAGCCGGGGATCCAGGTTCGTCTGAAACATTGATAATCTCAAGATTGGCTAGCCCCACCAGAGAATTGCCTACTTCAGTAGTCGGCGGAGGGTTAGCTGCGGAGGGCGCCTCAGCGGCATCCCCCTGAGCCTCTTCGGCCCCTTCTCCTTTCCTCTTCTTCTTTCTTCCTCCTGCATTCTTCCTCCCTTTGCTTCGTCCGGGCAGCGTAATTATGAATGACAGAAGAAGGCTTCACCATCAGGCCCTTTTCAACTCTGTGCTTAATTGGGAGCTTCTGAGCCGCCTTAGCCTTCTTCATCCTTGTGTCGCTACTCTCCACCTTCTTCCTGGTGGATGACTTCTCTCCCTTTTCCTGCTGAGATCGAGCAAGAGAAGGTCTAAGCAGAACGAGCTCGATATCGTATCGACTTGAAATAGGGAATGGAAACTTCAGAAAATCACCACAAGACAGAGTCAAAACGAGGCGTGAAAAGGAAGAGAAACTTACCTGATTGAATGCGAGGAAGAGCACGACGGATTCGCTGATCTAGGAAATCCGGCCACCACTAAGGGCCTAACAAGAGTAGTCTGTCTCTCGGTTCGGTAAATCCCTTCGCAAAACGACGAACTCCACAATGACGAACTACAAAATAAAGAAAACAGATCAGACGTCAAGCCGATCAATCCAAGGAAAACAAAATAAATACCGATCTTGGTGTTCCACCCGGCTCAGATTTCCCATAACGGATTCCCGACCGAGGCTTGATCGATCTCCATAAAGAAATAACGAGTATCCCAATCAGCAGTCTTATTCTCTTTGGAGCACTCGTTGAGGGATTTCTTCATGCTGAGGTAAAAACAACCTCCTTTCGTCATTTTTTGAGTGATCTTTGTCAGATCCTCAAGGGCATCGCATTAGAAATTCTACCCGAGCTCAGCTGCCATGACCATCAACCTGACCATATTACGGATGGATGCGATCATCAGCTGAGACATCGCAATCTTCCTCCGAGCACAGTACTCAACCAAAAGCCTTAGAAGAGGAAACCAGAGCCCAACTTTCGTAAATGAAGGACTCATACAAATACATGTACTCCGGAGGACGATTCCATGGGAGAAGAAAGGAAACCCCCGACGGGATGTGATACACTCTCCGAAGATTATTGAGCGTATCCGCAGTACATTTCGTCACTTCGTCATCGTGACGCTTGAGGACGATATCAGAAGCGAGTCCTGGACCCAGATGACGACCATAGTCACCAAGGTCGTCCAGCTTGAACTGGGAGGACTCGTAACCAGTGTCAGGTGAGCTGGGCCTAAGGGCTAATCTCTTACTAGCACCGTATCTCGTCGGAGGAATAACCACATTTGGAGAAGGATGCGAACTCGACACAGCACGGGAGCTTGTCGGAGGAGGTCGATCCGAGCTCGAAGCGACTCCGCCCTGATTAGTAGTCGGATCTCGCTGATTCTTTCGAATCAATGGCTGATGGTCGGAAGAAGAAGCCTCGAGAGACTCGTCGCCTTGCGGAGGAGAATATTCGAGGCTCGGAGAATTGTCGGAATTAACCAAGTCGGATTCTTCACGATCGTTCAAGTTGGAAGACATGGCGAAAAGATAACCTAAAAACCCAGAAGATGGACGAGAAAGGAGAGAGGATCAACCGAAAGAGCATCGAGATCTGGTCAAAAACCTGAAGATCTTGCTGGGAAATATGAGCCGAGCAGAAAAATCGAGACAGATCTAGAGAGAAGTTAGAGAGAGGATTGCCTTTATCCGGAGAGAACGAGAGAGCAAGTGGAGAAAACTGAGATCCAGATCTCACTTAAATAGACCTAGCTCAGAAGACGAAGGGTCGCTCCTCAATATCTGCACACTGCCCTCCAGGACCAATTAGAAACAGGCGGACAACGGGCCGAAAGAGCTGATGGGCCTCCAAACCACATCGACGAGCCCATTAACCGACACGCTCGGCTACTGTTGGGCATGGGCCTTATAAATAGTAATAAGGCCCATTTCACCGAGCTCGGCTTGGGAGCAGCCTGAGCCCACCACATTTTTCAAGGGAAACCCAAAATAAATGTACCTCCTCAATCTAGTAAACAGGGGTCCCCCATCTTCTATTAACCATCAGTTATTACCTTTTGGAGAGAGTACAAGGGATCTGAAGGTTCAGGACTCTAACTCACTCAAAAAGGAAAATAATTATGTTCGTACATTCCACCGGAATCATATAGAGTTTGTTAGAAAATGGCTTGCAATGTTCGTACTAATTCCGATCATAGTGCACTACAAGAAAACATAGTTTTAGCGTCGAATATTAGCGTCAATTTTAAGTCGACGCAAATATAGCGTCGAATTTGCGTCGTCCTTGTGTCGCTATCAAATTTCGAAGCAAAATCGACGCTAATTTGGGACAAAAAAATCGACAGTATATAGCGTCGATTTGTCAGCGACGGTCTCAGCTCGACGCTAAATCGATGCAATATTAGCATCGATTTAGCGTCGATCCACTAGCATCGAATATAGCGTCGGACATTGTGTCGGACAATGCGTCGGATAAGGTAGGTAGGTGACACGTTTTTAATGGGTTCACTTACTTCTTTAGTGGCGGTTATATTCGACGCAAAAACGACGCTAATCCGAAGCAAAATCGACGCAAACTATTCTGATGCTAAAGTTTCAATGCAAAATCGATGCAACATCGCTGCTAAAAACTCTTATAAATACATCTCCCCAGACGCACACTAAACCATGAAGTAAAAAAAAACTTTCTATTCCAAAATAATTGTTATATTTTCTGACTAAGACGGGCGATATATACGAACTAAGAAACTTGATGTATCGAGGTAGAGGTGAAAATGGAGGGCTTTCAAAAGAGTTCCTCAACGGGTTTGAAATTTTCATGGCTCAAGCGGGTAGTGTGCCTACAATTCAATGGACCGGAGTGATGGTGTGCCCGTGTCGGAAGTGCAAAAATATGAAGCATCAGACAATTGATGAAGCTGGTACGCATTTATTTAATACAAGGTTTACACCTTAGTATTATGTTTGGTTTTATCATGGAGAGGGATATGAAGATGAAACTTCGGGTAGTACTAATTATCAACCTATGGATCAAGGTTATTCAAATGAGCAATATGATCAGCATCAATTTGTTAATATTTATGATCATGATGTCGGGTTAGAGCATAATAGGTTTGAAGAAATGGTAACCGATGCATTTCCTGGAGTTATGTCTACTCCTGATGATGTTGCTGAGGAACCCAATGTAAATGCTAAAAAATTTTATGATATACTTGATTCTGCAAATCAACTAATCTATGAAGGTTGTAGGGAAGGTCTGTCTAAATTATCATTGGCATCAAGGATGATGACAATAAAGTCTGATCATAATCAATTTGAGAGTTGCATAGATGATTGGGCAGCTCTTATAAAAGAATATTTGCCAGAGGGCAATGAAGCTGCTGAGTCATATTACGACATACATAAACTAGTCTCTAGTTTAGGTTTGCCCTCACAGATGATAGATGTTTGCACTGACAATTGCATGATATTTTGGAAAGATGATGAAGATCTGCAGGAATGTCGATTTTGCCACAAACCAAGATTTAAGCCCCAAGGAGCTGGTAGAAGTAAAGTGTCGTACCAGAGAATGTGGTATTTACCCATAACAGATAGGCTACAAAGGTTATACCAATCCGAATAAACAGCTGCATCAATGAGGTGGCATGCGGAACATTCAACTATTATAAGAGAAGTTCATCATCCTTCTAATGCAAAAGCTTGGAAACACTTCAAATCGGTACACTCTAATTTTGCTAAAGAGAAGCGCAATGTTTATCTTGGCCTATGTACAGATGGTTTTAATCCGTTTGGTATGTCTGGAAGGCAATATTCTTTGTGGCCGGTTATATTGACACCTTATAACCTTCTGCCTGATATGTGCATGCAGAGGAAATTTCTGTTTTTGAGTACTTTAGTCCCTGGTCCGAAGCATCCAAGAATATCTATTGATGTGTTTTTACAGCCGCTGATTCATGAGTTGAACATGTTGTGGTCTCATGGGGTTCGTACTTTTGATTACTCTAGGAAAAAGAATTTTACCATGCGAGCTGTGCTTATGTGGAGGATAAGCGATTTTCCAGCCTACGGAATGTTATCTGGTTGGACAACACATGGTAGGTTATCATGTCCATATTGCCAAAATGAAACAGATGCCTTCCAACTAAAACATGGTAGAAAATCTTGTTGGTTTGATTGTCACTGGAGGTTTCTCCCTATGAACCATCCGTACCGGGGAAACAGGAGGTTGTTCACAAAGGGCAAACGTGTACGTATCCCCCCACCTCCATATCTTTCATAAGAGCAAATTGAAGCTCAACTTGATTATTATGGAGCTCAGGACACAGCAAAACGTGGTGGTAACTAGCTTAATATTCCGACCACTCTGCTAGATGGATACCTTGAAGAACATAATTGGCATAAGAAGAACATTTTCTGGGATCTACCGTACTAGAAGGATCATATATTGCGCCATCTTAAACGTTCCAGGCAGGTCTAAAGATAACTTGAAGTCTAGACTGGATTTGCCTCTTATATGCTCTAGAGTTGAATTACATCTCACGGGATATGGGAGAGCTACAGTGCCTATCTTTAGATTGTCAAACGAAGGCAAATCAACATTCTTCAACTGGGTTTCCACCAAAGTGAAGTTCCCAGATGGATACGTGTCAAAACTCTCTAAGTCTGTGGAGCAAGGGAAAAAATTTTCTCGTATGAAGAGTCACGATTGTCATGTGTTTATGCAGAGGTTATTGCCTTTCGCTTTTCCGGAGCTTTTGCCAACGAATGTGCATGAATCACTTGCAGGCGATGTTTGTAAAACCGGACTGACGACCAAACCAGAAAAACTTTTGGGTCATGGGTCAATGTGGTCCGACCGGGTTGAACCGGATTTAATAGTTTTTAAAAAAATAGTAATATAAATAGTTTTTGTATAACTATAATATCCAAATATATAATATAGCTTTTGAATAAACATATTTTTAAAAATTAATCATAAAGAAAATCATTTTAATAATAAAAAAAACTATTCAAAGACAAAGTTTAATGAAAAATAGTTAAGTTTATATGTAAAAAACAAAAAAAAATTAAAAACATTAAACCATAAAAAAATTAACTAAATTCAAAATTAGAATTTGTTTCTATAAATTTTAATCTAAAAAAAATTAAATATGAAAAATAGAAATTTAAAAAAAAAAAAAACCCAAAACCCGGGTCAACCCAACCCGGGTAGCCGGCCGGTTTGCGGTCGAACCAACCCCCGGTCCAGTCCGGTTTTCAAAACATTGCTTGCAGGTATATTTTCTATGACGATATATAAATATCTATAACAAATGATGTGGGTAATTACATTTCTTTTTTGGTTGAAATTGGATATCTGGATTTTGCTTTAAGGTGTTGGTGCATTTTTTCGGGATTTGTGTGTGCGAACTCTGACTCAGGATGGAATTTAACAACTAAATAATAACATCGCAATATTGTGTGTGCGAGCATCTTCCTGTCCATCTTCCTATCCATCTCCCTTACGAAGCCGATTTAGGAGGGCCCGTTCAATTTCGTTGGATGTATCCTTTTGAGAGATTCATGAAACATTTAAAAGGAAAGGCAAAAAATCTGGCTAAGTCGAGGGATCAATTGTTGCGGGATGTTTAACCGAAGAAACCTCTCATTTCAGTTCATATTACTTCCCTCCAACTGTCCGAACACGAAAAAGAACTCCACGTAGGTACGATGATGGTGGCATAGCACAAACGTATCCAGTTTATGATGTCCCAGATATATTCTGTGCAGTTGGTAGGCCTGCCGGAATCATAACAGAAGAAGACTGGTCCTCGTACAAAGACTACAATTGTGCACACACATATATTCTCTTACAATGCGACGAAGTTAGCCCATTTCTGAGGTACATATTATTACAACCTATGGATTGAGGTGAAAAGGTTTATTTTTACCATATATATGCTTTGAAAACATTTGTTATAACTATATTTTCTATTAGTGAATTCATTCGCCAGGTTAACGAGGCTTTCCCAAATGTATCAGCTGGTGAGATTGAAAAACGTAAAGACCTACACTTTGCTAAATGGTTGAGGAGTCAGGTAAGTTAAAAAACAAATTTGTGTATACTATATTACAATGTCTATACTATATTTACAATGTGTATACTATATTTGCTAGGTTGATTATGGAGACATGTCATACCCTGTATGGTTTAGAATGTTGATCCAAGGTCCATTGCAAAAAGTTACGTCATCTCAAATGTATTTTACACGAGGTTATGTATTCCATACATTCGAACGTGGCAAAAATAAAGCAACTGCGAACGACGGTGTGGTTGTTCGAGCCGGGGATACTGATTTTTATGGCATTATACAAGACATCGTTGAAGTGTGATATGCTCAAATTCACCCTGAGCTACTCTCTCAAATTAAGAGATCGTAGTAGTACTTAGGGATCGTATCCACAAAGAATCAAATCACACAATCGATTATGAATTCGAATTAGGCTAAGCAACAATGTGTGAATGGAAATAAAATAGCAAAACAAGTAAGCAGATGATGATTTAGGTTCTTGAAATCAATGAGACAAAAGAGTTAGGTTATGGGTAATTCTCAGGAATGGATCGAAATCAGGGATAAAAGACTGTTAGGATTTGATTAAGTGCAGTTCTAGAACTCGAACACTAGTGTAAAATCAATCAACTTTCGTTGCAGAGACTATCTATGACTAAATCCCTAAATTCTAAATTTCTTTGCAAACTTAGTGAATAAAGACAAGCAATAAGTTTAAGTTCGATTGTTCACAAAATTACTAAGCCAAATTTCTTTGCGAATAGATAATTTTGCTCATATAAGATTATGTCAGGTTGTTAATAATACTTTTGCATCTATTAAAGCAACCTAGGATTTCCAATTTCGGTTGATCAATCCTAAAATCAGAGTTAAAGCAATCTAGATGAAGAACAAGTAGATAAATCCCAACAGAGTTTCAATCCTAACAATTTCTCATCAAACACTTGAATCCCCAAAACCTAACAAGCAAACTACTCAGACATAGATGAAGAAAATATCATGAATGAAATAAATTGCATGAAAAAAAAGATAGAGTTAGAGATCCAGAAAAGGTTCGAAAACTCTGTACAAATCTCTCCCAAAAGCTCTCCAAATCCAAGTCTCAATAGAAAACAAGATATATCTCCTGAAAACCTAAGTAAAAACTATATATATAATGTGTAATGTTCGGATTGGGCTTTTCTATAAACTTCTGGGCTTCTTGGGCAAAAGAGGAAATTCTTCAATCTGCACGTGCGTCGATTGACGCCAGAAGTCTGCGTCGGTCGACGCAATCTCATAGCTCGACTTCATTCGCGTAGTTTATGTTTGCGTTGATCGACACACAAGAGCTGTGTCGATCGACGTAGGCTCTAAATCTTGACTCCGACTTGATCACTTCGGTATTTATTTCCTTGATGCTCCAAGATACTCCAAAAGCTCCCATTATGCTCCAATCGTCCTTTAACCTATAAAGACTCCAAAAGACTCGAAAAATACCAAAAAACTCTATAAAATAGACTTATATCATGGTCAAAAACAGGTAAAATATCAACTCCCCTAGACTTGGTCTTTGCTTGCACTCAAGCAAAACATCAACTAAAAAAATGTGAGAGGTTTGAAAATGCAGAAACTTACCTTCCCTTGGATCACTGAACCGACCCTTTCAACCAGTAATCTACATAATGCATAACCAACCCAAAGTCAGACCACCATGTACTTCTCCACAGACATTCGCAGCCTCCTGAATTCATCCACAACTTCACAGCATAATTCGCTAGTCTTCATTGCTGGGTTTCAATGATCTCAATGCCAAGGACTTTCTAGACTCATTCCCATACTATACCATGACAGTGAACCAGACAACACTTGGTACTCTTTCTCTCCCCCAGACTTATTTGATTCTTTACTCTTTTTTTTTTTTATGAATGTTGAGACTCAAAAGCAGTGCTTTCACTAATGTTGTTCCTTGTGAGGAGACAGGGTCATGAGATCGCTCGTCCTTTACATCCGTTCTAAGGGATTCAGACTGCTGCTTTTGAGCTCTGGGTGATCACCTCTTGAGTACTGACTCACTGGAATTTTATTTCCTCATCTTGTACTCAAGAACTTTCATATCACCCCAATCATTTTTTTTTTTTTTTTTGAATGAGGGAGGAGAGTACCATTACTTTAAATAGAGGTTGCACTTGTCCGGTATGAATGAGGAGTCAAGCCCTATGAACACCAACCACAAAGAAGACTGTTGAGTAGCTCTAACTTGGCGAATTATATTAGAAGTAACAGATGTTTCCAGTTAACCGGTCAGCCTTAGGATTTCTCATTAGTCTAACTCTGAAATCGATCCTGGAAAAATGGTCACTAATCTGAAAAGACAATCCACTAAACCAAGAGAAGGGTCATAGTTTCCAATTGACTATTTTGACTCAATAAAACGTTTTGACTGACTCTCAAAAACAAACACCAAGTTAGCAACTACCTCCCCCAGACTTAAACAACACTGTCTCCAGTGTTATTCAAGCTGAAGTTGGTAAAGAAAAGATAAAAAATAAAACACAACATAAAACGAAAATAAGTAAACTTACCAGTGGGTTGCCTCCCACTAAGTGCTTGTTTTCAGTCATTAGCTTGACTGTGTCAGGACTTAGGCGTTCGGTGGATCTTTGAGGGGTCTTGTGCCTCCCTCATCCTTTGCATGGTCCTCCTTTGCAGACTTCCAAGGAACAACACCAGGAAGGAGCTTCATAGTGTTTTCCACCATCTCCTGGACAACTTCCTCTCCTTTCTCCCTTAACTCCAAGGGGATGTTGATTCTGAACTTGGAGAAAGGTTTTGAAGTCTTTTTGCACTTGGACTTTGCTGGTTTGGTGCTTCCATCAGATCGCGGAGACATAGGAGTTGAAGGTGGGGCACATGGGGTCTTCTTCGTATCACATCTAGGGTCTAAACTTGGCTTCCATCCATTGGTAATGGTCATACAAGAACTCTCTTTGACAAGAACTGAAGGATACAAGACATTCTTGTTGATCTTGGTAAAGGAGATTCGTTGATTGGGAAAATCCACAAACGCTCCCACAGTTGCAAGGAGAGCTGCACCCAGAACCAATGGTTTATTGCTACCCTTTTTCGACTCCATAATGTGGAAATCTGCAGGAACAAGATAATCTCCCACTTGTAGCAACAAGTCGGGAATGAACCCTTTCAAAGTGGTAGGGGAACCGTCAGCAAGCAATATAGACAACCTTGAAGGTTGTAGATCTAGAATCCCTAGCCTCTTTACCATAGGCTCAGACATAACATTCACATTAGCTCCAGTGTCACAGAGTGAATTATGTAATTTCACACCGTTGATTGAGCAAGGAACAACGAACATCCCTGGATCATTTTCTCAACTTCCTCAGTGGTGGTTGAGCATACCTCCCTTTCTCCTCTGGTGATTTGACTCGCATAGCTGATGGGTATGGTACTCTAGGCTTGTAGTCCTTTTCCTCTGCATTAACCAAAGTCTGCAACGAAATTGGCCTCTCCTGAGTCTCGCGCCGATCGACACCATTAGGTTGCGTCGATCGACGCAGCTGTGTCGACCCTATGTCGAGCTGTGTTTCGAGCTTGGTCGATGCAAGTCCGATTGCGTAAACTCCCTTATCGAGATTTTCGACCTGCGTTGATCGACACAGGTCCTTTGCGTCAATCGACGCAGGTCGAGCAGATTCCGAAGGTACGTTGTCTTTGAGGTGTGTCGATCGACACACTGCATTTGTGTTGATCGACGCAGATCATGTAATCTCCAAATTCGAGATTTCGTCAAGCTCCACGAATTTTTGCTCCTCTAGGCCCTTCTCATAGGCTTTAAGCACCTCTTTCTCACTCCCCAAAGTGATCGCATTGACATGTAGTCTTGGGTTTGTGTCAGTCTTGCTTGGAAGAAAACCCTCTTGTCTCTTTACCGACTCCGCCGTTGGAGCTACTTGTTGATCCAACTTTTTCACATGAATGTTCAGCTGCTCAATGGAATCGATTACAAGCATCAAACATCTTTGAATGCTGCAAGTAATGGAAATTTCATGACCAAACTTGTACCGGAGGCAAAGCTTTTGATCGAGAACCTCGCTGCTAGTGATGCTAATTATTCTCAAGACTATAATAGGAGCATCAACACTACTAGATCATCAAACGATTCAACTCAATTCGCAGAGCTCAAGAACATGGTGTCACAACTACTTAGAAGCCCAAGAGGAGTTCATGCCGTTGAAGACGTTAATGATGCAAGTTATGACCATAATATGGAACGTATTGGAGATGGAATGGAGGAGAATCAAGAGGAAGTGAACTACATAGGAGGAAACTATGGGAATCGGAATTTCAACAACAACAACAATTTTTGGTCTCATCCAATTTGTCCTATCGAAGCAACAATGTCGAGAACCCTCAAGATCAATTCTATCCTCGACAAAACGTCAACCAAGGAGGCCAATATCAGTCCAAGCAATCATTCTACTCTAAGGGAGTGTATCAAGTGAAGCCGCCATTTAATCTATCCCAACCAACCGAATCGGTTTCTTTTGATGCTAAACTCGAAGACATGAAGAGCCAAATGCTAGAAGCCTTCGGCCAACACAAGAAAGAGGTAAACCAAATAGTGGAAGGTAGGTGTTCAGAGCTTAACACTAAGATCGAGTCTATTGTTACTCATCTCTCTAAGATGGATACACAACTCGCTCAAACCTCGGAAGCCGTTAGAGACAAGACGAAGAGAAAGCAAAGAAGTTTTGCAATGTTGCCTCTACAAAAGAAGAGGAGGTCGTGGCCACTCATAAACCACTTGAAGAAGATGTTATTTTAGTCCAAGAACCTAAAGAGAAACGCCTTCCCGGTGAATCTAAGAGAGCTTACAAGAGAAGACTAAAAAGGATACCCTTGGAGAAAGTCGATAATCCGGGGAAGTTTGTTTTTCCATGCTCTATTAATGGAAAGGAGATCCAGGATTGCTTGTATGATACTGGAGCAAACGTCAATGTCATTTCACTATCCATGGCGAAGGAACTTGGATTCACCGATTTTAAACCATCCAAAGTCTATATAGAGTACGCCGACTTATCATCCTCTACCCCTTATGGAATGTTTGAAAATGTCATGGTTAAAGTAGGAGAAGAGATTGTTCCTACTGATTATCAAGTATTGGAGATGAAGACTGGAAAGTTGAATCCATTGATACTTGGATCACAATTCTTAGCAACCGCTGGGCCATTGTTGATTTTCCAAACCGATGAATCTCTTTCTCTAACATCAATAAGAACTTTTTCTATGATGAAGTTAATGTTAAGAGTGTGCCAAGGTTGATTGGAATCAAGGATACAAAACCAAGTATAGATCCCGGAGTCCAAGGTCTCGAAGAAGAACATCCTACGGCTAAAGAAAAGGTAGTTGCAAAACTATCCAAGGTGAAGTATAAAGACGTTTACAGGATATCAATCCAACTTTGACACCTATGGATGATGCTAAGAATGGGAACAAAGCAAAGGAGAAGTTCGTCTATGAAAATATGGTGGTAAAGATCCTCGTTCCAAGAGAAGACGAGAACTTGAGAACACTTTGCAGCTTTTCCCGGATGCACTAGTCGCCAAATATGACGATAGAGATTCACTTGGAGTCATTATAGAAGCCGAAAGATCACAGCCTAATGGAGCTAAAGGAACCACCATTCCTTTAGCGGATTCACCGGAAGTCTAAAATCTTCAAAGGAGTCGAGTTAATTGACTTTAAACAAGTGCTTTGTGGGAGGCAACCCACATTTTTATGTTTTAATTAGTTTTTAAAATTTCAATTTTGATTTTTCTAAGTTTATTTCATACTAATCCATTTTATTTTTATTTTTCAGGTTTTATAAAAATATAAAAAGCAATAAAGAGATTTTCAAAAACAAAAAAAAAAAAATTTCACCATCGGCCGGTACCGGTCACGATACCGGACCTCGACCGACCGGCATCGCTAGTTCCGCGACCATGGCTCAGCACCAGACGGAATATCGGCCCGCGTCCTCGACCGGTATCGCGTCCCATCTGTCCCGCGTCTCGAGTGCCCCAGCACCGGTCGCGTGCATCGGTCAAAAATCGCGACCGGTATTCGGGAAATTTTATCCCATACCGCGTCTCGATCGTTTGCCCGCAGTCCTGCCGCATTCGTCCCTCGCCACGCGTCATGATACCGGACGCTAACATCGGATCACATACGTGACCGATGTTCGAGTCCTCACTCGACCGTGGTAAGTACTGGTCACGGTATCGGTCCACTACACCGACCGGTGGTTCGACCGATCCGACCCGGGTAAGTTTTCGGTTTACTTTTTATTTCCAAACCGCTTTAACCAAAATTTAACCAAAAACATCACAAAATCTGATTTTAAAAGGTTTTCACAAATTTCTTTTTGTTTCTTAAAAACAAAACATCATCTCTTTCTCTCTCAAAAGTGTTCTTGAACTCAAGAACCCTAAAAATCCAATTTTGGGGTTTTTGCTCAATTCACTAAACTTCATTTAGTTTTTCACTAGGACTATCATTCATAATCTCATATTTCACCTAATCCAAGGTAATTTCTCTCTAACCCCTCTTTTTGTCTAAATTTCAAATTTATGCCTATTTCACAATTCTCATTGATTTAGCTTAAATTGGCTAGGTTGTTGGAGAATAACTATAGGAATACTTGTTTAGACATTATATAAGCATTATTGATGGGTTAATTACATGTTTTACACCTTTAATTACTTTTTCACAATATGAATTTGTGAGGTCACAATTATAAACGAATTTGGATGATTCATGGTTAGTTAATGCATCCATAAGTATGAGTTTATCATATATATATAGGATTGGTATGAATTTTGACACATTAGAACTTTAATTGCAAAATTTTAGTGTTTTTCACATGTCATTACCATTAAATCCGAAAATTATGATTTAATTAGGGAAAAATTATTTTACCTTTGATTATCATTCTTACATATTTCTAATGTCTTGATATGCCTTATTCTCATTCAACTTCACATTAGAAGCAATTCTTTTGAAAATTATGATTTTCAAGACCGTAACATGCTTTTTCGAGATTTTTCTTTTGTAGGAACTTCAATGGAAGATGAAATTGTTCCAAGAAAGTCTATGAGAGGACATAAACCCAAGAAGCAACACGTGACACCTCAAGATCACGAAGCTCAATTCTCTCGCCCTACACGTTCTAAACCAAAATCGAAGAAGTCATCAAAGAAACATGGAAAGGATATTTTGGTGGAGAATGAGGAAGAACTTGGTTACCACTACGAGATGAAAAAGATGATGCTACTCAAGAACCAATGAGATTTATGGATGTTACACAAACCATCCCTCACAAATCACCACCTAAGAAGAAAAAGAGGAAATCACGAGCCAAATCGACACTAGTTGTATCCGAAGCACCCGTTGTTGTCATGAAACACATTGGCCCCAAAATGCAAGCCAACGTCGACTACATGGCTGGTCTAGAACAATTTGCTATACTTCCAACACTAGGCATTGATTTTGAGACCCTCGATTTACTCGGTATTCGAAAGGATGTTGAATGGTATCTTGAAGCATTAGGCCTATCAAAGTTTGTGACTATTTCTCAACCTACTTATGGGAAGCTTGCAAGAGAATTCCTAGCCACGGTAACATTGTCTTACCCAAAGACAAAGATGACCATAGCAAAGGAGGGAATTCTAGCTTTCACGGTTAAGGAGACATCGTATATTTTGAGTATTGAAAAACTTTGTGATATTTTGGGACTTAGTGTCATGAGAAGATTAAGTTCAGTGGTAGTGAAGCCCAGTATGATGAATGGTCTAAGATTGCAAGTGATAGACTAAAACCCGGAGCTTCGAAGGCATCGAAGATTACACACCCGGCGATTCGTTATGTCTACTATCTACTTTCTCAACTCATTTTCAATCGACACGAGTATGGAGTGGTGAAACAAGAAGAGTTTTACATACTAATATTACCGTTAGTGAAGAACCCCGAGAAGGTGAACCTTGCCTTACTTTTAGCTCGTCGAATGGTTCAAATCAAGCATGATGCCGCTAAGGAGAAGATACCAAAGGGAGCATCGAGTGATTTTGGTGGAATAATCACAGCCATACTACATGCGTGTGGTGTTGATTTAGAACTAGAAGTTCCTTTTGATGGTTGAAAGTAAGCTTGATCTTCATGCCCTTCAACGGAAGCACTTTCTTTGTGGATGGTACGAGCAGTCTACAAACTTTGGGTACCTTTTCACTCCACCGTACGAAGAAGAGAACAAGTGTGTTCTACTCCCACATGTGGAAATCCCAGCCTTGAGTGAAGGTAACACTTACTTTCACCCTACTCGTTCCACATGGTTTTATCGATGTCCTGGATGTTCTCTTGTTGGAGTTTCGCTCTATTATCAATCGAAAGCAAGGATGGCACGAAAGGAGAGGTCTAGAGGACCACAAGGAGGAGGTATTTTCCAGCCTTTCACATCTCACACGCCACCCCCATGGGCCCCAATTTCCAGCCGCTACAAACACCGGTTTTGATGAATGGCTTTGCACTAGCTTTGAGGAAGAAAAGGAGAAGATAGTATCTCTTGAAGCTAGGGTTTCTAAGCAAGGAAATATGATTTCTAAGCTTGTAAAATCAATCAAGAAATCAGTCCCACATCTCTTTAGGCGATCCTCTAGAAGCACAACCGCAACAACAAATAGCGACGATTTTGGTAGTTTTTCGCTTAATCTCTACATTTGAGCACGATGAGGATGACAATGATGATGTTTCTAGCCGTCACAACACAGGTGCCATTGATGAGAACGCCAATGCCGAGTACGAACAATACTCACAAGTCCATGCAACTGCTTCAAACGAGACAGAGATCGTCAACTACGAGTCCGATGGAGAACATTTTCACGCGATAGTTCCGGATTCACCGGAGTCTATGTCACCCGTCTTTTGAGCCATGTGTATCGACTACTATCTATCCTTTTATTATTTTCATTTTTATTGAGTCATCTCACCCTTATGTTACTATTCCCTCCGGGACAGTGTGATGTAAGTTTGAGGAGATTTATCGTACTAACATCTTTTTTTCTATTTTCTTATGTTTTGAGTCATTCTAATGATTTTCTTTGAGTCTTTTATTGAGTCGAAAACCTATGGTTCAAACTATGATATTTTCAGGAATTTATACGTAGATTTTATGCATGATCTAATGACCATTGTTACAGGATTTGTCCAGGATAGACGATTCAGAAAACTTCATGACTGGAACTCGCCCCATATAATTTGTCTTGCATAAGTTTTGATGAATCCGATTTTGAGTCTATTTATTTGACTACTAACATGATTTTAATTATTTCTCATTAAGGAGTTAAATCGGGAAACGAATCCCACATTCATGACATCTTATCCTCTTTTACCACTCTTTGTTGTCATGAATGGCCACCTCATCTTTAGTTGGTACCCTACCTAAAACCCTTTACCTCTTTTCAGACTTCATGCATTCTCTTTTAGTTTCATACTTGCAGATATGTGTAAAAACGTCGGAGAGAAAAGGATCGATGCAATTTTCCAATCACTAAAGATGCGACGATCTGGTAAAGAATAGAGAAGTACAAAGAACAAATTACAAAGAGCTTGGCCGTTTCCTTGGATGCTTAAAACATGGTAATATTTTGTGCCTTTACTTAACTCGTATCAAAGAGATACCGTTTTCCCCCTAAAAAAATATATATATATATATATATATAATATAATATATCTCTAAAGGAAAGGAAAACGGTTATCTAAGAGTTTTATGGCCAAAGAATACCCAAAAATGTCAGGATACAAAAGAAGAGACGAGTAGAAGAGATTTCAAGTGATTCCCGGAGAAAGATTTAAGTCTGGGGGAAAAAGACACGAAGAAAGTGGTTTGGAAATTGTGGATATCAATATGTCCATTCACTCTTACGATTTTGCATAATGTCTCGCACACGGAGTCTATGGTAACCCTAAACACTTTGAACCTCATCACATATATTAGCCTTTTTCATTACCTAGCGTCGTCTACCCCGAATGATTCCCTTAATGAGAAATCCACCTATACCTTAATGAATGTAGAGAGTCAAATGAAGGGCAGTTGAGATTTTTGCAGGATTGTGATTAAAACATGGAGTAGGCTTCGAAAGTTATGGATGGCGTATGATGAAGATACCCTTGAATCGATCATGTCACATACGATATTAGCATCAACGTTATTTTCAAATGGTTTTTCTAAATTCGAATTATTTTCAAACCTCTTTTCTATACTTGGATTTTGCTTGGAGACAAGCAAGGTTTAAGTCTGGCGGAGTTGATATGTCCCATATTTTACCCATATTACTATCTATTTTAGTATATTTTATATGCATTTATCTACGGTTTTATGCCTTTAAAGGTAGTTTTTCTCGTATTTATAGTTTTAGAGTCTTTACAGGGAAATCAAGCAAAAAAGATCTAAAAGAGCCAAAATAGGTGTAAACCAAGCCACAGCAACTTTCACAAGCCAAAGACACCATCAATAACGAAGAATTCACAAGAAACAACATTCTACCAAATTGGACAGAACGTATACGCCAGAAGTTCAGTAGTGAACGGAGGACCAAGTCGATTTCGAATTGGATTAACTTGGTGTAAAGATAGATATTGGAGTCAGCTTTACAATGAAGTTTGAATCATCTCAATTGGAGCTGTGATCAGGAAGATACACTGGAATTACTGAAGACACGTCAAGCTGCCTCAGAAACGAAGTAAGTGCAGAATCGACCCAAATACCGGGCCACCTCGTGGACCGATATTTCAGGCCAATTTCAGCACAAATCAAGGCACTTTGGGCCCAATACTGGTCATGTTCTTTGGCCGACATTGTCAACCGACCTTTGAGCAATTTTTGACGTAAAAGACCGTTTTGCCCTAAAGTGAACCCTAGAAAACCTTAGACCTATATATACTTGTTTTTAACCTTTTGTTAGGGATATACCGAAATATTAAGAGGAGTTTTATCATAGGAGCAACCACCACGAGTTCTCTTGGTGTTCTTCATTAGATTTGGATTCTAGAGCAATCTGGTGGATGATCTCGCTTTGTACTTGGATATAGAGAAGAATCCTCTTACCCTTACTCTTAAATTCAAGTTTTTTTTAATCATGAATTCATCATCTATCTCTGGTTTTTCGTGCATCATGTCCAAGTAATTCACTTGTTAGGGTTTAGGGTTTTCAATGAGTTTCATAATTCGATAATTGATTGATGATTGTTTAGGGAATACATTAGAGTCTTCATCTTTACTTGCACTCAATGCATTATTGCTTTACCGCGCATCTAGTGATCTGATCTTAGGTTGATATACTCTCCAAAAGCTTGTTATATTGCCTGAACTTGTATTTGATGAGCCAAACGTCTTAACAATTTGAAAGGTTAGTTAAGAACTTCGGTGAACTTTATCAAACTTGAACTTTAATGCATTTTTCACCTTGTAATAACCTGCGACATTTGTCTCTATTAGGGTGCTAAAACGTAGATGGTTAGTTACGTCACAACAGTGGAATAACCTTAAATCAGTGCTTTGTGTTCTAGACAGTTCATAATTCCTAAATCTCTAAAATCAATCAATCTTTATTGTTGCATGATTCTCTGCGAATTACCTAAGTCCTCGCACTTTTCTTTTATTGATTTTCATTAACTTTACATTCGTTTCTTACTTTATTCTCAATCACAAAAACGACAAAAATATCTTGTTTTAGCTTAGTTTTATTCATTACAATTTGAAGTGTGGTTAAGAAATCCTTGTGGATACGATCCCTTATCTATACTAATTGTGATTGATGTGCACTTGCAGGTAGTTAGTTGAGAGGTAAAACTCGATAACACATCATACACATAACACATATATGTATGTAATCTCACCTTATTATAATTATAGTTTGTAAGAAGGTTTTAGTATATATAACATCATTCTTTTTACAATAATAGTTAAGAAAACAAAAAATAGTCATGATTTTATATTCATTATTTTCTTAATTAACCTACAGACCAACCGCAATATCAGAAAATATTAAACGATTAGAGTAAAGATTTTAGACCAACTCCAACGCTAATTTTTAGACAGTATCTTAAGATTAAAATATAAAAAAAATAAGAAAAGAAGAGAGACTCCAAACAGTTTCTCGTTTGAAAATTTTCAAATTGAGTGTCAGAAATTTTGACATGTGTAATGCTGTGACTGTTCCAATACTTTTTATTTAATTATGTAATTTAATTATATTAAAAGTATTAGTATTAAATTAATAAGATATTTTATAAGAGATTCCAGCAATAGAATTGCTCTTATATTTTTAGCATTCCGATTATAATTTCATTTATTTTTTACCACAATATGGCAAAAAAAACGGATTTCTAAGAATCTCAGAGGATTATTCTGGCTTGCATGTGCGTGTGTGCCTTTAGTCTTCATAGACACTTTGGAATTGTTTTGAAGATAGGCAAACTTATATTGTGATTACTCGATTGATTTCAGAGCGGTTTACGAAATAATGTTCTTTATGATTATGAAGTAATGATAGTCTCTTGGCATGGTATTGATGTATTGCGTTTTTGACACATTCTAACCAATGTTTTCAAAGATTTTTGAGTCTTTTCTATGTCTTTAGATTATTTTCATGTTAAAACACGTTTGGATGAACTTAAATGCAAAAGAGCAAAGAATGGAATCAAAGATGCAGAAAATAGTCAGAAAAATTTTGCACTCGTTGAAGCCTTTTCCACCAATGGAGCGAGCAGAAAATTGGACACAAGGTAGAGCATCGCGTTAGCTTTCATTTGGAAAAAATTTGAGGTCATTCCAACGGTGCAATCGAAAGTTATCAAAGTTTTAGTAAAGACATATCAGTCTGGCGAGCAGAAGAAGCAAGTGCAGAAAAGAGGATCAGATCTGTAACGCCCGTGAACCAAAATGTGTATTTTTGGTTGGTGCGTCGATCGACACAGTGTGTGTGTGTCGATCGACACACGTTGTTGGACTCGCGATGAGTCGGGTTCTGGGTGTTGCGTCGATCGACACAAGTGATTTGCATCGATCGACGCAAGTTGAAATCGAACCGACAAGTTCGGTTTTTGTGATCGCTTGGTTTGGCGTCCGGTTTAGGGAACCTAGGGCATGATATAAAAATGCATGGAAACATTTTTGCAGCCGATTTTGGAGAGAAAAATGAGAGGATTTCGTAGGTTGTGAGAGAGAAGAAGATATTGTTGTTTTGAAAATAGTTCTGTCCGATTTTATAAGGGGAGACGAATGGCTGGAAAGATAGGATCGGATTGGAGCAAAACTTCTAGGGTAAGTTCTCCACTCTCGTATCTAGCTTTGGGAAAAATCGGTTTGTCATTTGGATTAGTATTCCGAGAGTTATCGTTTTTTTACTAAGAGATCTTTCTGCAGTTTTGGGTCTGCGATCAGTTCATTTCGAGGGAGAATTCTCGTCGAACCAGAAGGAATTAGGAGACGATCAACCTATCTGTGGAAAGCTCTCTCAGTCTAGTTTTTAGAACAGGTTTTCGATCCTATTTCTGATGTAATCTCCGTTCTCTGGGTTCTTTAATCGTCAACGTGTCGTTCATGTTTTCTGAGACTAGAATTTTCTGTTTCCAGTTCCGAACAACGAACTTGCGGGTTGTTTTCCTATCGTTTTTTAAGAACCCAAAAGACGATCTAGGTATCATTGGAAAGCCCCGAGTCTTAGCTTTCCAGAGCCACCGAGTCCGGTTTAATCTGAAATTTAAAACGCGTGTTATAACCGTTTTTCCGAAGGTGAGTGCGTGACCATGGTTTATCTGGGTAAAGGAATTGATGGAATATGATTGTTTGTTGTTGTTTGGATTGGATTCTATTTGTTTTGTTGATGGATTCGTGCAAGAGATCGATGAATCGCTTTGGATTCGAGCCATGAGAGGATAAGCTCGGTCCTCATGATCTGCAGCGACGCGTCGATCGACACAATTGCTTTGCGTCGATCGACACAAGTGCGTCATGTCGATCGACACCAGGGTGGTGTGTCGATCGACGCAGTTGCAGTGCGTCGATCGACGCAAGTCTTCTAGACTGATTCATGTTGCTTGTTCGTGCATGTATTGTTGTTTGTTCATCCTGGTATTGTATCTTTTGCTTATGCATATGTGTATAACCAAGTAAATGGGATGATCGTCTCACTGAGTATTTGTGATAATACTCACGCATCTCGTTTTGCCATGTGATGCAGGTAAAGAGAAAATGTGATCGTGGAATTGTGGCCGGGAAGAGAGGATGATCTAGCGGCTCGATTGTTTGCTAGCTATTGTGTTAGAATGGCTAGGTTGTTGGATTGTCGTTAGATTGGAATGGTTTAGTGTGGAATTGATTGGATATTGTTGCACTTGTCTGAACTATTGGTCTTGGTTATTGGATATTGAAATGATTGGTTTATTGTTTTAACTGCTGTTATTCCGCTGTCTTAATGTGATTGAATTGATTGGATTGTTGAGAGTTAGCATTTATAGAAATGCTAATTCGAATCCAATGTTAATAAAAAAAAAAAACGGGTTGGGTTGTTTCAAAATCGATCGATCTAGGGAGGGATCGGTCGATGCAACTTACCAAAAAGTTACCGTAAGTTTTGTGATCGACCAACGGAGCAAGATCGACCGTTTCATGCCATAGATCGATCGATCCCTTCATTCAACCATAATGTGTTTGACCTATTTATTTCGAGTTTTTAGCCCTTGTTTAGGCTACACTAAACTTTTCAT
This sequence comes from Arabis hirsuta, assembly GCA_964056655.1. Taxonomy (NCBI): domain Eukaryota; kingdom Viridiplantae; phylum Streptophyta; class Magnoliopsida; order Brassicales; family Brassicaceae; genus Arabis; species Arabis hirsuta. The sequence goes on along the minus strand of OZ053300.1, from coordinate 25,885,608 downwards.
CATATTTTTGTTTCTAAGCTTTGGGAAGAAGAATTTCTGACTCTACACCTTTTGAGAAATTTTTTGAACCCTTCTTGATTTCCATTTCAATTGATTATGAGTTCTTATTCATCTCTCTCTCATTTCCTTATCTCTATGTCTGAGTAGATCCATATTTAGGTTTAGGGTTTAAAGGGAATTTATGAATTATTGAATCAGACATAGATAGGGATTTATCATCCGTTGTCTTCACCTATTGTTAAACTCATTGCTTAGACTAAATTGATCACTTAAACTCTGATTTAGGGTTTAATCCATTCATCAAAAGTGTTATAGATTGCTTGTTAGAACATAGGTGAGCAAATTGTCCTTACCCAACGAAAGCTTATGCTAAGGCAATTTGTGAACAAATCAAACATTCTCGTTAATGCTTGTCTAAAATTCTATGTTCAAACGACAGTTTAGAATTTTAGGTTGCTAAATAAAGTCTCTGATACCACGATAGTGGATTAGTTATACATTCATATTTGAGTTCCCTGAATAATTGTCTGGTTCATGATCTCTGAATTCCTGCGAATCGCCCTTGACCTACCGCTTGTTTAATTGATTTTTACATCGTTTTTATTTGCTGTTTTAGTTTCATATTGCAAACAACCATCATCTTTCTTTCTTAGCTTAATTTCAGTTCTTATAATTTGAAGTGTAAAACTTGGTTCTCGTGGATTCGATCCCTAAAATACTACAACATTTGTTGTGCACTTGCAGTGATATTTCTAGGGTTAAACCTCTATGTTATCAGGTACTATGTAAAAGAGGATGAAAAGAGAGATATAAATTGATTTCAACTCCGAACTCCGAAACCCTGTCTTTGAATAGTTTTCAAGAGGATGAGCGTAGAAACGAATCCATTGATTAGTATTCATAGAAACTAATCTAATTTTCTAGATTTGATTTTTGGACTAGATTTATGTTGTTATTGTGTTTCTAAAAGTGTCATTCTTATTAAGATAAGACCACTGGGTAAGTTTTGTTTGCCTCGTAAATAGTTTTCAAGAGGATGAGTGTAGAAACGAATCCATTAATTAGTATTCATAGAAACTAATCTAATTTTCTAGATTTGATTCTTGGACTAGATTTAGGTTGATATTGTGTTTCTAAAAGTGTCATTCTTATTAACATAAGACCACTGGGTAAGTTTTGTTTGCCTCGTAAATTATCAAATGTTTGGATGGACAAGGTGTTTTAAATATTTTTTTGTTGAAGAGTACATATAAGAGCTTAATTATTGACATCATTTGTTGATAATTTATTTGGAGGGTTTTTAATAAAAAATCTTCTCAATTATCACCGGATCTTGAAAAATCTCCTCAACTATATTTTTAGTAAAAAAACCCCTCAACTATACTTTGTCTATAATAACGTTTAATCCCAATAAAAATTATTGTCTTTTGTTACAAAAACGACAAAATATCATAATTATTGACCAAAACATCAAGTTGTTTACAGAAAAACAACAGAAGTGCGTAAATAAGACATTAGCTGCAACTTGTGTTCAAGATCGCTTTTATTGGAGATTATATGTTTCAATAAACAGTCGATCTATGGCTATGAGATCGTACAATGAAACCCACATATGTTACTCAATAGGATTTGGTGATTTCCTGAATGAATTTAGCATTAATCACGATTTACAGTACAATTACGATCACGTTTATTTGGTCATAAGATTCACTTTGTGTTATTTTCATATAAACAACTTGATGTTTTGGTCAATATTTGAGACGCTTTGTCGTTTTTGTAACAAAAGACAATAATTTTTGTAGGATTAGACGTTATTTTAGATGAATGGTTGATTTCATTAACGAAGTATAATTGAAGGGTTTTTTACTAAAAAAATAGTTGAGGGGATTTCTCATGATCCAAAAATAGTTGAGGAGATTTTTTATTAAAAACCTTTATTTGGATTTAAATGAAAATTCGATAATAATAATACAAAAATGAAAATTTGGATTTTTTATTAAAAACCTTTATTTGGATTTAAATGAAAATTCATTTAAATTGGATTTAAATGAAAATTGGATTTTCACCGATAATAATAATAAAACTGCGTTTTAGATATGAATTATGCTTGATATAGTATGAGAAAAGTCTGCTAGCTAGCCTATAAAATGATCGTTAATCACATGATTTTCTTCCGGCTATTATTCTAATCTGAATACAAAAATGTTAGAGTTAAGTTAATTTTAGAGTTATATTGATTCTTAAAAAAAATACACAATTTTGTTAACCCAAATGAGGAAAATTGATAACAATACAAAGTTTTAAATAACTAAAACTAAATACTTTTGAAAACAAGTTACACTATATATCGATAAAGATTAGTATGTTATATGAAGTATGATTGATTCCGATCATTTTTTGTTACGCTTTGGGCTATAAGAAATACTCATATGTTCGTGGCCCTCACTTCCAAAAACAATTTGCAATATGCAAAAGCTCTAATCTAAATCATATTTCCTCAACTTGATATAAAAAACCTGGTCAAACTTGTGGTAGATTACAACTCCAACCAGCTCTTTCGATTCAAAACCAAGCATAATCTTGTTTACCATGTGGCTCTACATACATTCGATGGCCCATATCTCACATGTTAACTTAGCTTCTTCGTTAGAATGTACTTGTGCAAAGGCTCTTCTATTATATTGAACCACAAAGATTAAAAAACTCACAAATTAACAAAGAATAACTCTCTTTATTAATATCTTTAGGAAAATCACTCAAAACTTAAAGTTCTCAAACTCTTAATCTCATAAGTTGTGCCATATGTTAGCACCTCCTTATATAGGGAAACATTACTCGAAACTCTATTCTAGATTACTCCTAATATAAAAGGCGAAAACTCATATATATTTAGATTTCTTCTAAATATACTTAACTTAGACCTCAAGTTATTTCAAGCTTACGCCAACATTCTCCCCCTTAAGCTTGATATCATCTTTGCTAACATCTTGAACTCCAATAAACTCCCTCATCTCTTTGAACTTAATTCTTCCAAGTGCCTTGTTCAAAATATCATCCTTTTGTTCACTACCCGGAACATGCTTGACCTCCAATTGTTCGTTTTCTACACACTCTCGAATGAAATGGTATCTTCTATGAATGTGCTTACTTCGACCATGAAAAAACGGGTTCTTCGTAAGTGCTATTGCAGATTTATTATCAACTCGAATAGTCACTCTCTCACACTCTCTTCCATTTATTTCGGCAAAGAGTTCTTGCAACCAAATCGCTTGCTTAGCTGCTTCCGTTGCCGCCATGAACTCAGCTTCACAAGATGATAGTGCCACTGTCTCTTGCTTTTGCGAACATCACGTGATCGGACATTCGCCAAAGTAGAATATATGGCCAGTTGTACTCTTTCCATCATCCACATCTACATTGTGACTACTATCGCTATAGCCTTCCAACCCATCTCTATTTGATCGCTTAAATACAAGACCATGAGACAATGTTCCACATAAGTACCTTAGAACTTTCATCAAAGCAATTCCATGAGACTCTTTTGGCTCTTGCATATAGCGGCTAAGCACTCCAACACTATAAGAGAGATCGGGTCGAGTGTGAAGTAAGTAATGAAGACACCCAATAGTTCTTCTGTACTCTTTCTCGTTGATGCTTTTCTCTTCTCGTCCTTTTAAGAACTTCACATTCTGATCCATTGGTACTTGAGTTGCATTACATTCGCTCATTCTAGCATCTTCTAGGATCTTAAGTGCATATCTTTCTTGCTTCAGTATTATACCATCCTCATGCTTAATTACCTCAATGCCAAGATAATAAGTTAATATCCCAAGATCACTCATCTCAAACTTTGTAGCCATCTCTCTCTTAAACTCAAGTATCATCTTCATATCAGACCCCGTGACCAATAGATCATCTACATACACAGCAATGATGAGAAGATGCTCCTTCTCTTTCTTTCGATAAAGTGATGGTTCCTTTGAACACTTGACGAAATTTAGCTCCTTGAGAATCTTATTCAATTTTTCATTCCATGCCCGTAGTGCTTGTTTCAACCCATAAAGTGCCTTCTTCCGTTTGTACACTTTGTTCTCACTTCCTTTGATCACAAAACCGTCTGGTTGCGTGACATATACGTCTTCTTTAAGTTCACCATGGAGAAACGCAGTCTTAACATCAAGATGATGTATTTCCCAATCTCCTGAAGCTGCTAGAGCAATGAGGAATTGAATGGTCTCGATGCGTGCTACTGGAGCAAATACTTCATCAAATTCAATAACTTCTCTTTGAACATAGCCCTTTGCAACAAGTCTTGCCTTGTGTTTGTTGATACCTCCATCGGGTTTACGTTTTAGCTTGAAAACCCACTTTAGCCCAATCGGTTTGGCACCAACCGGTAAATCCACCAAAACCCAACATTTGTTCTTAATTATTGAGGCAATCTCATCATCACACGCAATTATCCACTCTTTTGATTCCTTTGCTTCATCAAAGTCCCATGGCTCCTCATTTATCACCATCAAGAGCCGCTCATGATCTTCTTCACAATAGAGAACATAATCATTCAAGTAAGCTGGTCTCACACTTGGTCTTGTTGATCTCCTTAGTTGCGGCTGCGAATATCCTGTTTCATCATCACCATCGCCTTCATTTACTATAGAAGAACCATCACTCTCTTCTTCATCTATTGCTTCATTCACAACGTTCTCACTCTTATCTCGAGTGGTGTGAACGTTTTCCTCTGTTTCACTCCTTATTATGCCTTTGTTACCAAATTCTCCCAAGCAAATAACAAACGATCCATCATCTTCATAAGCTTCTTGATTTGCACTAGTCCAGCTCCAGCCTTTTTTCTCATCAAATATCACATCTCTACTTACTATAATCCTTTTGGTTTTAGGATCAAGAAGACGATAAGCCTTTGAACCATGCTCAATGCCTAGATGTACCAAAACTCTCGATCTATCATCTAGCTTTTTCCTTCCAACAAATTATGTTCTTGCATAACAAATGCATCCAAATACTCTAAGATGTTCAAGATTCGGTTTTTTCCCTTTAAACACTTCGTATGGAGTAACTTTAACCAATGATCTTGTTGCAATCCTATTGACTAGATAGGTAGCATGTCTCACAGCCTCTCCCCATAGATAATTCGGTATACTCATGTACTTCAAGATACTCCTTGTCATCTCCATAAGCGTTCGATTACGCCTTTCAACTACTCCGTTTTGTTGAGGAGAATAGGGTGCGGTTAAGTGTCTTTTGATGCCGAATTTATCACAGTAGGCTTGAAACTCATTCGATGTAAACTCTCCTCCTCTATCCGTTCGAAACGTCTTGATCACAGTTCCCCTTTCTTGTTCAGCAAGAATCTTAAATTTCTTGAATTTTTCAAAGGCTTCATTCTTTTCTTTCAAAAGAATTGTCCACATATATCTTGAGTAATCATCAATGATTACAAATACATACCTTTTATGAGCTGGTGTGGGAGGTGTAATAGGTCCACAGAGGTCTCCATGGATGAGTTCTAAAGGTTGAGTAGCTCGGTATAAGGTAGCTTGTGGGAAGGGCTGCCTTGTTTGTTTTCCAAGCAAACATGATACACATGTTTCTTTCTCAACTGCAAATATTGGTATAGCACTTACTAACTCCTTGTTGATCATCATCTTCATTGTTTCTAAGTTAGTATGACCCAACCGTGAATGCCTCTTAATCGATTTGGTTGATGTTATCAACTGAAAACACTTAACATTCTCAACTTCCAAAGTAACCTTGTACAATCGATTTTTGGATCGTGTTGTTCTCACCATCAGTTGACCGGATCAATCATATAACACCAGCTGATCTCCTCTCATTCGCACTTCACATCCTACTTCGGTGGCCTGACGAAGACTAACAATGTTGCTCTTTAAATCCGGTATATAATACACATTCTTCAAAACCTTTAGCAACTTCTTCTCACCTTCTCTAAACACAAATTGGATCGACCCTTTTCCTCTTATATCAACTCGAGAATCATCTCCAAACCTCACCTTTCCTACAATCGTTTCATCAAGATCCAAGAAAAAATCTCGATTTCCACTCATATGGTTACTAGCACCATTATCAAGGTACCACATGTTCTTCGTGTCCAGATCAGTCTCAAAACTATATGGCCTCACCTTATTCTCGTTGAGATACACCACCTCATGCATCATCAATTCATCAGCTTCTTGTGTTGTATCCTCTTTCTTTTCAATAGTTTCTTGAAGCTTAAGCAACCTATCCGGACAATCCGATGCATAATGCCCTTGCTTATCACGCCGAAAACATGTTATCATGGCTTCTCTCTCCTTATCACGTTGATGTGATTTATTTTGGTAATATCCAAAACGTCCACGTCCTCTGCCTCTCCAGAAGGATCGGCCACCTCGTCCTCTTCCTCTGCTACCACCGTAGTTTCCATAATAGGATGTTTGTGAATCCGTATTAGCATACATCAATTTTTCTTGATCTTCCTGTTGCTCTTCTTCTTCTTCACCAATTCTTTCTTCATACGCCTTTAGTCTTCCAACAATATCCTCAAAGCTAGTTGTGTTTAGGTCAAGAACTTGTTCAAGAGATGCGATGATATGAATGTATCTCTTTCATGGCAAGCTTTTCAAAAACTTCTTTACAAGCTTTGATTCTTCAATGATTTCTCCAAGAGATGCCGACTTTGATGAAAGTTCTGAAATTTTCCCCACGAACACGTCAATTGTATCAGTTTCTTTCGTCTTGAGTCTATCAAATTTTGCCATTAAAGTTTGTAATCTAGCCTCCTTGACTCTCTCAGCTCCAACATGTCTTGCCTGTATTGCATCCCATATAGCTTTCGATGTTTCTAGATCCCCAACTTGTAAGATTAAAGCTTCAGGTATGGATTGAAATAACAGAGCATTTGCCATGTTGTTCTTGTCCTCATTCTCGACTCCAGACTCTATAGTCTCCCATACTTTGTTTACCTTAAGAAGAATTTTCATTTGCATGGCCCATACGGTATAGTTAAAGGAATTGAGCATCGGACATTGAATAGATGAAGGTCCAGTCTCTTTGGACTTCATCTTTACGTCGTCTTCCTTTGAATCACTCATGGTGATCTGTTCTCGTCAAAGCGTATCTCCTAGTTTCAGAAGAATGGCTCTGATACCATATAGCCAACGGTCCAGAAAATAAGATTAGGTCATGGCCTATGTATTTTACAAGAGGCTATTTATTTCACACGAAGGATTATGGAAAAAACAGAAAAACAATGAATTATGGAATTTGTCTCCGAGGCCAAAATTATGCTCAACCGGGGGAGAATGATTTCTACGGGACCATCAAAAAAATCATTGAGCTCACATATCCAGGAGTTGTGAATTTGAAAATCGTGCTTTTCGATTGTAATTGGTATGACCCCACACCCGACAAAGGAACGAGAACCAGCGAGGGAGGCGTTGTCGATATGCTAAAATCGGGGAGATATGCAAACGACGACACTTATGTATTAGGTATGAATTTAATTACTATAATATTGTATTGTTGTTATATTTATAATTGTATTCTAATGGAATTTTTATTAATATATATTGCAGCATCTCAAGCTGATCAAGTATGTTATCTTCCATACCCAAATGTTAATAAACGTCATGCGAATTGGCTCTCAGTTCTAAAAGTTAATCCAAGGACTCGTGTGCAAGGAAAATTTAACGACACTGAGCTTATTATTTTGCAACAAGCTGAGAACGATGCAGTCACGGATACAGTCGAAGAGATCAATGTCGAAGGTCTAATTGATCGAAATCATCCAATTGAACACATAGATTTTGAAATTGACGACGCTGAGCCAGAAGATGAATTTCGATGTAATTTATCATCTTCAGAAGAAGATTCCCAAGATGATGAAATTTAAATCGGGGTTTATTTAATATGTATGTAATATATGTGGGGGATTTAATATTTATATAATGTTTGTAAAATATTTAATGTGTAATAATTTAAGTGCTAAATTATTTACTGTGTAATAATTTTAGTGTTAAAATAATTTTTTTAATCAGCTACCTTTATGGATAAATACATTTTAGTGTTAGCAATAAACGAGTATCTTACAATAGCACAACGGTTAAACAAGGCCACATTGTACAACCCCACCCGAGTTCGAATCCAGGAAAAGGTTAAACGCAACAACAATGAACTCCACATCCGAGTTCGAGTCCAGGTAGACACAAAATTTTTTTGTTTTCACCTTACTTGCGTTGTGAATAATAACAATCACTTTTAACAGTATACGAATATGTTACAATAGCACAACGGTTAAATGCAACAACAATGCACTCCACATCCGAGTTCGAGTCCTGGTTTGGACAGTATTTTTGTTTTTGGTGATTGTTTTAGAGCGTCGCAAAAAAGTCGCAAAGTAGACACAAATTTGTGACTCTTTTGCGACTAAGTTGCGACACTTTAAAATTTTGTGACGCATCAGTGACAATTTTGCAACGTCTTCAAAGTGTTCTTCAAATAGTTCTGATGCGTCGCAAATCCGTCATAAAAGAGACACAAATAAGTGACGCATCAGTGACCCATTTCCGACGCTTCTTAAGAATTTTGAAAATTTTACATCATATTTGATGTAGATCTGATTTATTGGTATGAAATTACATTTTTATATACTAATTAGTCATAAATAGTTTAATGTATGGAAGTCCTAATTCAAATTCAAATTACAAATAATGAGAAGACATTTCTAAAACTAAAACACTTATAAGTTTAATGTATTTTATGGTGAAGTTTTGGATTTTGTTAAACTAAATTTTCAATGTCAGATTTCGATGCACATAAGCCATAAAATGGTTAATGATACATTAGAAGTATAATAGGAGGGATAAAACCACAATCTATTGGTCCAAAACATTTAGGGTTTAGGGTATTGTTTTAAGCGTCGCAAATTAGTTGCAAAAGAGACACAAATTTGCGACTCTTTTGCGACAAAATAGCGACGCTTTTTGGGCTCCAAATCTGAAAAATTTGGGCTCCAAAATTGAAAAATTTGGCCCATTTTCGCGGCCTTGTTTACCACCAAAAAACATATTTGCGACGCATTAGCGATGCGTTTGTGACGCCAAAAATTGATAAAAAACATAAAAACATAATCAAACTCGAAACCCTAATATCATTTCATTTCTTTTCATCTTCTTCTTCTTTCTCTCCCCGAGCCGATTCGATCTCTCTGTCGAATCGATCATCCTCTTTCATTCATCTCTCGCTTCAGTTGAAATCGTCATCTCTTTCTTCTTCTTTCTCTGTTTCTGTTGATTCGAATCGAGATCGTCTTCTTTCTCTGAATCGATTCGATTCGTCTGTCTCTTTCTCTCTCTTATTCCTCTTTCATCCGTCTGTCTCTCTCGATCTCTCTACCGTAATGGTTGTCACCCGAGAGCAATCACGACCCACCGGAGTAGTAACTCGACGAGGCGGAAACTCTAATCGAGGAGGCGAAAACCCTAATCGAGGAGGAGGAAACTCTAATCGAGGAGGCGGAAACCCTAATGGAGGAGGTGGAAACCCTATTTGAGGACGCAGAAACCCTAATCAAGGTGGCGGCGGTGTTAATCGACGAGCCGGAGGAGGTACTCGAGGAGGCGGAGGCATACTTACTCGTGGTGGAAGACAAACCGCCGCTTTTGCTCGTGGGAAAGGCGTTGATGCTTCGACCTCACAAGCACCACCACCTCACAATAGTGGAGAGGGTACGGCGAGAACCAGAGATGGGGTTCCTGAAGACCTTCCACCGGTGGTCGAAGATGGTTCAACCTCTCGGTCACAGAGACAGACCGCCGGAGATTATACAGCCACAACCACACTGCAACGACCTAGGTCAAGCGACGGTGACGGTGGCTCTTCCCAGTCCTCCAGACGTCGTACTCCAGACTCTCAGGCGACTGTATCCGCAACAGCAACTCTTCGTCAGCAATTCGGAGCTTCAGGAAATAGGCTTCCATTTGCTGCCCTAACGTCTCAAGCTCAAGCTCCATCCAATCATCAAATCAATCGCGATCCACAACAGCAAGCCCATCTGTTTGACCAACCAGAACCTGCTGTATTTGATAATGAAGATGAGGAATATGACGAGGATGAAGGAGAAGAACTCGATGGTGAAGAACACCAAGCTGAAGAAAATGAAGCTGACCAGGAAGGTTAGTACGTACCACCAGTTGGAGGAGACGACCAGGAACTCTTGGACAACATTTTGGCTCTTCTAGGACGAGACAGACTACCCCTCCTCAGTGAGGTTCCTAAGCCGGATACGTTTTGGTAAGTTTATTGTTATATGAACTGATTTTAATCTTCAAATATGTTTGTATTCTCATATTGTTTAGTAGTAGGATTAGTGACTGTTGGTATCTTGAGCATCATTGTAACGCCCGTGAACCAAAAATGTGTGTTTTGGTGGGTGTCGATCGACATGGGTGTGTGCGTCGATCGACACGGGTTGTTATCTCCTCGAAGAAATCGAACAGTTGTGACTGTGTCGATCGACAAGGTTGGATGTGTCGATCGACATGGGTCAAAAATCAGAATTAGGGTTTTGATTTCTGGTTCGGTTTGAGTTGGCCGGTTTGCGGGAACCTAGGGTTCCGTATAAAAAGGATTGGGACGCGTCTCAGTTCCTTTTTGGCCGTTTTTGGGATCAGAGAAAGGGCTTTAGAGAGTTTGAGAGAGAGAGAAGAGGATTGAGTGTTCTTCGAGGTTTTTTTTGTGGAATTCTCTTGTGTTCTCAATCCTAAACCTTGTTCTTGCTGGGATTTCGTGGGAGAGGGTCTGGAACGGAGTGGAGATCGATTTCTGGGCGAAATATGAGGCTGAACTTTAGGGTTCTTCGCGTTCTTCGTTCATTCCTCTTCAGAAATCAGGTGAGTACGTGACCATAGGTCCTTAGGTTGAGGAATGGATGTGATGCGTTTGTTTGTTGGTTGTGCTTGGTGTTTTGGTTGATTGTTTTTGCAGAGATTGAATTGGAATGTGGAGTTTCGGCCATGAGTGGCTCGAACCCTTCGAGCAGCAGGTGCTCTGTCGATCGACACGAGTGGTTCTGTCGATCGACACGTGTTGCACTGTGTCGCGCGATACCAGGGTTGCGTGTCGAGCGACACATACAGTCTGTCGATCGACACCTAGAGGTTGTGTCGATCGACACTGACTCTGCTGGTGGTGTGTCAAGGGACACATACAGTCTGTCGATCGACACCTAGAGGTTGTGTCGATCGACACTGTTTCTGCTGTTTTGGTTGTTGTTGCTTGTTTTGCATCGTTGTGTGATAACCCTGGTATTTCATGTGTTTCTCTATCTAAGTAATTGGCCTGTAGATGGGAGGACCGTCTCACTGGGTATTTATGATAATACTCACGCAACTCTTTTTGCCATGTGTTGCAGGTAAAGAGAAAGTGTGATCGTGGAATCGGGCAAGGAAGGGAAGATGATCTAGCGTCTCGGTTGTTGCGTTTACGTTGAATTGCTAGGTTGCTAGCGAATTCTAGAGATTGTGGAATTTAGACTTGGTTTAGATATTGAATTGTGTCATGGATTTGATATTGGTTTTTGATTATTGTTATGGATGGAATTATTGAATGGTTTACTGGGTTATTTGTCTTGTTTTCCGCTGTTTGATTAATTGGTTGATTGGGTTATTGAGAGTTAGCATTTATGGGAATGTTAATTCGAATCCAATGTTTAAAAAAAAAAAAAAAAAAAAAACGGGTCGGGTTGTTTCAATCATTCTCCCTGTTGTATGGTTTAGTGACTGTCATATGTCATATACTCTGAAATATGTTAGCATCATTGTCTCTGTTATATGGTTTAGTGACTGTTTGTGACTGTCATATGTCATATGGTTCTCATATGGTTTTAATTTCAGAAAGATTAGTAGTACATTGTCTCTGTTACTTTGTATTTAACTTCTGTTTATGTTCATGTCTTAGGTTTACTCGGAACAAAGGAGTATTGACCCGTGTGATTGCTGGGATTTTTCGTCGCAAATTTGATGGCCCTTTCTACAGCTGGACAGTGACCCCACCCGCTTATCAAGAGCTCTATTTCTGAATTTTTGCGGTAATGTTTCATTCTTGATCATTACCTAGACAATATAAACTTCTATTGATCACTACCTAACTGAGTTTTTTTACTGCATAGGGGAAATACAATTGGGACAGAGGGATCACTGAGCTTGTTAGGGCTCATTTCTGGAGGATTGCTACAAAAAGGATGAGAGGAATTGTCAGTCAGGCTAAGAAGAAGGGTGTAAGGCCAACTTGGATTGGTGAAACCCTTTGGGAACATATGTGTGCCTATTGGGAAACTCCATAGGCAATGTCCAAGAGTGGTACTGCTTCAAGATCCCGTAACTCTACTCGTGGTGGACTTGGCATCTACAAGCATGTATCTGGCCAAACTTCTCACTTGGATGTTGAGCAACAAATGGTAATACTTTGCTCCTTTCTATTTGTTTTCCCCTGCATCTACTTATCCTCTATCTACCTAATCTTTCACATCTCTTTGTGCAGGTGGAGGAACTGGGCAGATGGTACGGATAAGTTTAATCCTAAGCAATTGTAGTACTTTAGGTGTCAATCCAAACTCAAGGCTATTTTAATCACTAAGAATACAAATCATATAGCTTAATCTAAGTGGATTCAAGGTTGTGGTTTTTGTAATAACAAGTTACAAGTAAAGCAATTAACACAAGTTTTAACTCAATTAAATAAAAGAGAACCCATGGTTTAAGGTAATTGATCCTAGGCAATTTGCTTCAAGTCAAGGTGTTTAAACTCAAACAATCTTAAATTTCTATAAGTCTAGAACACTAATGAAGATCAATCCTCTCCCGAGGTAGAAATCCTTATGCAATCATGAACTAAACATCAATTCCCATTGGTTTTGTTCACTCAAACACACATTAAGTTCAAGTCTATTAACTATCTAGCAATCCTAACATCAAATCCCTTTGGTTATTCAAGCTAGAGCTATACTAAGTTCAATCAAACCTTCAATGAACACTTTCGATGCTATTGAATGTTTAAGGTCTAGATTAAAGTGATCAATTCCAATCTAGCATTAAGAACACTTAGTAAGCATAGATATCTAAGAGTCTAACTATAAAACACCTTAACTTTTCAACTAATCACCCATGGATCATCCTACCCCATGGATTCAATATGAAACTACTCACTAATCATCTTGTTTACACTTAATCCCATGATGGATAGAAGCATAATCAAGAAGATAAAACAAGGACAAGATTGCAGAAAGTCAAAGTAAATCAAACTGAAATTTCATAAACTTCTCAAGACAAGGATGAAGAACAATCTTCCAATTCTTCTTACACAAATCCAAATATAAAGAAAAATTATCAAGAACAAGAAAAGATGAAAAGAGAGAAAACTGAAGAACAAAGAAAGAGAAAGATGATCTACAAAATGAAGTCTAATCCAATTATTGAGTCTCTCCCCCTCTTTTTATTGCCAAAACACGTTTTTCATCAAAAATAGTGGGAGTAGGTGGCTGATTTTTCGTCACAAAAAGTGCAGTTTTAGTAAGTGGATCGATCGATCCATATGTGGATCGATCGATCCAGTTACTAAAGATATCGACCGATCCAATTTCCTTTGTGCTTGATCGAGCTGCAGATCCCGCGGAGTTTTTGAAGAAAACATGGATCGATCGATCCGATGGTGGATCGATCGATCCAGTTACTAAAGATACTGATCGATCGATTCTCTTTGTGCTGGATCGATCTGCAGATCCCGCGATCATTTTGAAGAATTTTAGCAAACGGATCGATCGATCCGAGAGTGGATCGATCGATCCAGTTGCTAAAAATCTTTATTTGCTTCTTTTGCTCGCCAGACAGACATGTCTTCACTAAATCTTCAATAACTTTCGCAATACAGCTCCAAATGACTTGAAACCACTTCCATTGGAAGGATAACTCAATTTCCTTTCCGCTCACAAAGGTTCAGATTAATCCGATCAATGTAAGACCTTCAACAGAGATGATCTTTCAGCCGCTTCGGACTTCTCCTGCATGTGTTTTGCCCATTTGATCAATTCTTCTAGCTGCTTTGTTTCCAACTCACTCCAATGTCTCCAAGGTACCTAAAAAGGAACCAAAAATGCACAAAATGCAAAGAAATGTATCCTAGACTCTAAAATGATCCTAAGTATGAAATGAGACTCAAAATGATGAAAAACATGCAAAAATGTAAGTCTAATGACTACAAAAGCTAAAGAAATTATATACTAAATATGCTAAAATATGAATGCATCAACTCCCCCGGACTTGCCTTTTGCTCGCCCTCGAGCAAACAAAGAAAACAAACCGGTGAAGAGGTTTGAAATGGAGAACTCATAGCCAAGAGATTATTTTCCAAAGATCAAGTTGCCAATGCAAGATAATACATCTCAATGCTACAAATAAACCAATCTACTCAATCAAACTTCTCATTCTCATCGCAACTTCAATGTTTTGCCTCTAAATTCAATGTCAAGTGATCAAATGCATCTTATCTACCAACTCCTTATGTTCATTAAGATTCAAAACCGTGTAGTCTTGCAAATGAGAATTCGATCTAAACCAATCGGCGGCTTGGTAAGAGAATAAGTTCAATGTGAAGTGAAGTGGTGTTTTAAAACATTTTAGTGACTTCTCTCAACATATGGCACAAGTCAACACACAAAAGCAATGGAGAAGGGAAACAATTGATGCATACAAGATGTTTTCTTCCATTCTACCCACCCAATACTCTTTGTGTTTCACTCAAAGTCACTCATGTTCTCTACACCAATTACTTCATTTTTCTTTTTCTTTTTTTTATTTCAAGGATAGAACCTAGGGAGATCTTTCTTATACTTAGACAATTACTCTTGCTTTACTTATCTCTACTCCTTTTGATTCTCTATATATATTCTTTTCATTTCTAGGAGCTTCTTTACTCCTTAGCTTAAGAGTAATGTTTCTTTTTGTTTTCTCTCCTTAGACATCCGATCGTTTTGGTTGCACTTCCTTCCTTTTCATCTCTCCAACTTCTCACACCCTTACTCACCCTCACCAATTCCCAAAACCGTAATATAAAACATTGAGACTCCAAAATTCTCTCAACCCACCTAGACTAGCCAATGAGACTACTCATAATGGAACAAAAGAACTTGTCGTTTCCGTCTCTAAAGATTTTATGCATGAGGTGCAAATAGAAAAAGGCCTCACTCAACAAATTAACGGTGGTTTCAAAGAAAAGCTAGGTGTAATCAAGGTGTGGTATCATCCTCATTCAAATCATGTACTTGAATCGGGATGACCATTCAAACCATTAGAGAGTGGTAAAAGGGATAAAAATGGTTGAATGTGTATAAGTGAACCATGGTTAAGGTCTAAAACTCATAAGCAAGAGAATTAAAATTCAATTTATGGTCTAATAAGGTGGAGTTGGTTTCAATTCAAACAAGTAATCAACGAGACTTAGAGAATCTAGAGCGAAGATATCAAAGATATGGAGAAGCATGCTTTTCGTGGTTTATGAAGTCTAAAAGAGCATTATCGAGACATTCACAAAGAGAGCTATGTACTAAAAATTTCTACAAGGTATTCCAATCATTATTCTCCATATGAATGATGCAACTAAATGAAAAGAAAAATCTTTTTTGTATTTTTCGTCGAAATTTTTCAAATTTTTATGGTTTTATCATTTACAATGCAATGCATGAGACTCAAAGATAAAAACAAAACAATTAAAAGATTCATTAGCAAATAATGTCCCTCCCCCGGACTTACTTCTCACCGTCTCGGTGAGAAAGTAAAATCAAAGAGAAAGACATTACGCAAGAGAATGTAAAATAAGTGAATAAAAATGGTATGTACAAAGGAAAAATGGTGGTACCTTGGCGAGAAAAGAGAATGAGGATGGTGTGATGGCTTGTGGGAGAGTGCTTATAAGGCGTATGGACCATTATTCATGCTTGTTTAGTGTCACTAGCTTGACAGTGGATAAACTTGGGAGGTCCCAAGAGGCGCGTTTAACGTCACTAGCTTGACGGTTGCATCGTCTTATTCATGCTTTCCTTGCATGTTTCTTTCACTTCAAGTTGTTCTTCCTGAAATGACATATAGCATGCAAACAAATCAAACAGCAACTACTCATAGATGATAGATAAAATACACACATATATATATAGATATACAGGGATAGACATGGGACTTCCTCCCAAGTGAGCTTGTTTTAAGTCTCTAGCTTGACTTCCTTTTCTTTTTGGACTAGGCTGGTGAAGGATCGTATAGTGGAACCGAGGTTCCTTCCTCCATAGGCATGGCTGCCATGTACAGTTTAACTCTTTGCCCATTGACCGTGAAATCTCCACCATCCTTGTTCCAAAGCACAATTGCTCCATATGGTTTTACTTCCTTGATTTTGAAAGGACCCGACCATCTTGATTTGAGTTTCCCGGGGAACAGTTTCAACCGAGAGTTAAAGAGCAGCACTTGATCACCAACATTGAACTCTCTCTTCAAGATCATCTTGTCATGAAAGGCTTTTGTCTTTTCTTTGTAAATCCTTGAGTTCTCAAAAGCATCAAGTCTAATTTCATCAAGCTCATGAAGTTGGAGAAGTCGCTTCTCCTTGGCACTCTTGATGTCAAAATTAAGCAGCTTTACAGCCCACAATGCTTTGTACTCAAGCTCCACTGGTAAGTGGCAAGCCTTCCCATAGACAAGATTAAAGGGAGTGGTGCCCAATGGTGTCTTGTAAGCAGTCCTATAAGCCCATAGTGCATCATCAAGCTTTGTGGACCAATCCTTCCTTGTTGTTCCCACAGTTTTTTCCAAAATTGACTTGATCTCCCGGTTGGAAATCTCAACTTGACCACTTGTTTGGGGATGGTAAGGAGTTGCTACCTTGTGCTTCACACCATTCTTCTTGAGAAGATTCTCAAAGAGTTTGTTGATGAAGTGAGGTCCTCCATCACTTATCACAACTCTAGGAACTCCAAACCTTGGAAAGATGATACTCTTGAACATTTGTTGAACCACTTTAGCATCATTGGATTGACTAGCTGTGGCTTCCACCCATTTCGAGACATAGTCTACAGCAACAAGGATGTATTTATTACCAAAGGATGATGGGAATGGTCCCATGAAGTCAATGCCCCACACATCAAACACTTCCACTTCTAGTATAGGATTTTGAGGCATTTCATTTCGCTTAGTGATGTTTCCTCTCCTTTGGCATGAGTCACACCTTGAGATAAAGTCTTGTGTGTCTTTGAACATATGAGGCCACCAAAATCCTGCTTGTAGTACCTTTGCAACAGTTTTGAAAGTAGCAAAGTGACCTCCATAAGTTGATCCATGACAGTGTGTAAGGATCCCTTCCACCTCTTCTTCAGCTACTACTCTCCTATAGATTTGATCTTTGTTAAGAGTGTAAAGGTATGGTTCATCCCAGTAGTATCTCTTCACGTCCTTGAAGAATTTCTTCCTTGCATACCCTACTAGGTTTAGCGGTTCCCTTCCACATGCTAAATAGTTCACCAAGTCAGCATACCATGGGCCTGTCTCATCGATCGTTTTCACTTCTTCAAGCATTCTACCGGTTTCACAAACCGTCATCACTGCATGAATGGCCTTGATTTGCTCTTCAGGAAGTCCTTCATCAATTGGAAACCCACACTCCACTCTTAATCTGGAAAGGTGATCAGCAACACCATTCTCAACTCCGGGCTTGTCTTTGATCTCAAGATCAAATTCTTGTAATAGTAAAATCCATCTCAATAGCCTCGGTTTGGCATCCTTCTTGGCTAGCAAGTGTCTCAATGCTGCATGGTCAGTGTAGACAATGACCTTCGACCCAACCAAGTAGCTCCGAAACTTCTCGATTGCAAACACAACGGCTAGAAGCTCCTTCTCAGTTGTCGCATAGTTTGCTTGTGCACTGTCAAGTGTTCTACTAGCATAGTAGATCACATGTGTCCTCTTTTCTTTCTTCTGTCCCAAAACAGCTCCCACAGCATAGTCACTAGCATCACACATGATCTCAAATGGTAAGTTCCAATCCGGTGGCTGAACAATTGGGGCACTAATTAGCTCATTCTTCAGCTTCTTGAAAGCTTGAAGGCATTCTTCATCAAATTCGAAGATGGTTTCTTTGCACAGTAACTTGGTCAATGGTCTTGCAATCTTTGAGAAGTCTTTGATGAATCTTCGATAGAATCCAGCATGGCCAAGAAAACTTCGAACTTCTTTCACTGTCCTTGGTGGTGTTAACCCTACCATCACATCAATCTTGGCCTGATCTACTTCAATGCCCTTTTCAGAAATCTTGTGTCCAAGCACAATCCCTTCTTTGACCATGAAATGACATTTCTCCCAGTTGAGTACAAGGTTGGTATCTTCACAGCGCTGTAAGACTCTGCACAAGTTGGACAAACAAGCAGAAAACGAAGATCCATAGACAGAGAAGTCATCCATAAAGACCTCCACAACATCCTCAATGAGATCAGAGAAAATCGACATCATTTCTCTTTGAAATGTCGCTGGTGCATTGCACAGTCCAAATGGAATTCTTCGATAAGCAAAGGTACCATAAGGACAAGTGAATGTCGTTTTCTCTTGATCATTGGGATGTATGGGAATTTGGAAGAATCCCGAGTATCCATCAAGAAAGCAATAATAAGGATGGTTTGCTAGCCTCTCTAACATTTGATCGATGAATGGCAAAGGAAAATGATCCTTCCTAGAGGCGGAGTTAAGTTTGCGGTAATCAATACACATCCTATGTCCAGTTATAGTCCTAGTTGGTATCAACTCATTTCTCTCATTCCTAACAACAGTTATACCGCCTTTCTTTGGAACTACATGTACAGGAGACACCCAATTACTATCAGAAATGGGGTATATCACACCAGCATCTAAGAGCTTAAGAATCTCTTTCTTTACAACATCCTTCAGGTTGGGGTTCAACCTTCTTTGACGTTCTATTGAAGTCATTGATTCATTCTCAAGGTGTATCCTATGCATGCACAATGAAGACGATATTCCCTTTATATCATCTAGTGAGTATCCTATTGCTCTTCTAAACCTTTTCAATTCATTCAAAAGTTTAGATAATTCATTTTCTTCTAGCTCATTACTTACAATGACAGGGTACGTATTGTGAGGACCAAGAAATGCATACCTGAGCCCCAAAGGGAGTGGTTTGAGGTCAATTTTTGGAGCATTGAGTTCACTCCAATCTTCATCCCGAGACTCGGTTTTGACAGCAACTGAGGCGACATGGTGCATTGTTTGTGGTAGTTCCAGGAACTTCTCTTCTTCAACTATCCCTTCGTGCGAATTCATCATTCTGACATACTCTGTGCTCACTCTATCTTCAACCAACTGAGATTCTCCATCAATAGTAAGAGCATGTTGTAGAGAGTCCTCCAATGCTGTCTCTTCCAAAAACTTTTCAGCCAATTCTTCATTCTCTTCAATGTAGAAGACCTGACCTTGAATTGTGGGTTTCTTCATCATCTCCTTTACATCAAACTGAAGAGTGTTTCCTTCCCCAAAACGAAGATCAATCTTGCCATCTTTCACATTTACCATGGCTCCAACAGTGGCTAAGAATGGTCTTCCAAAAATCAGAGGGTCTTTGGGCTCTTCATCCATTTCCAAAACTACAAAATCTGTAGGAATCTCATAATTTCCAATTATGACAGGGAGATCTTCCAAGATACCAATAGGAAGTTTCACAGAGCGATCAGCCAATACCAAGGATATCCTACACTTTTTGTATTGTGTAAAACCGAGCTTCTTTGCAACAGATAGAGGCATAAGGCTGATACTTGCTCCCAAGTCACACAAACAATTATCAAAGGTCAAGGGGCCTATTGCGCATGGTAAGGTGAAGCTCCCTGGGTCTTCTAGCTTTCTAGTCACGGTTAACCTTTGAATAATGGCACTGCACTCGTGCGTAAGAACCATCATGCCCTCCATTTCCTTCTTTTTCTCAGCGACAACATCCTTCAAGAATTTGCTATATTGAGGAACTAGCATAAAGGCATCAAGGATTGGCATTGTGATCTGCACTTCACTCATTTGCTTCTCAAAGAGTGTTTTGTACTTCTCTAGCAGATGCTTCTTGAACCTCCCAGGAAAGGGTAACTTCGGCTCATACGGTGAAGGAGTAATCGGAATTGCGTTTGATGTAGTGGCAGCTTCATTTTTGTTCACAATTTTCTTCTCCTCTCCAACATTTTCATTGCCTTTAGCTGCAACAATCTTCTCTATGATCACTTGATTTGTTTTCTCATCCACAATGACCACATCCTCATTCACATTGATGGCCACCTCCCCACCCTGTTTCTCATCATCCTTGATGAGGACTCGTTGAGGTAATTCTCGTCCACTTCGAAGAGTGATAGAATGCAATGTCTCTTTTGGATTTTGCTCGGATTTTCCTGGAAGTGATCCCATTGGTCGTTGTGTTTGAGAAGTGAAGGAAGCAAACTGTTGCTCCAAGTTTTTGAGTTTGTTGTTGAGTTCATTGTAGCTCCCATCAATTTTGGAATTCATCGTTTTCAACTCATCTTTGATCTCCCGCTTTGTTGAGGCATTTGAGTCAAGTATCTGCTTGAACATTGATTCCACACTTGTGTCATGTGGTTGTTGTTGTGACGAACTTGGTTGTCCTGGAACATACTGGGTGCCTCTGTTGCTGAAACCTGGCGGATATGTTGGTTTAGCGTGGTATCCCCCTTGTTGATTGTTGAAGATGGGCTTTGGCTGGTAATTATTTTGGTATGGGGGTTTGTTGTTGAAGTTCCCTTGATCTCTTTGCTGGTAGTTCCCTTGATCGCGTGGTTGATATGGAAAGTTTGAATCCTTCGTGTACCATGTACCATTGGCATTGATGTAGGAAACATCTTCTTGTCTTTCCATTCCTTCCACTTCATTTGGCATTGGAGGCATTCCGTGGCTTTGGTTACCAACATAGTTGACATGTGCTTGTGTAGGTATTTCTTTGAGAAGAAGATCCATCTTTTCTTGTAGAGACCGCAATTCCTTTTTAGTGGATGTATCTTCACTTGCACCACCTCTGTTATGTCGATCATATTCATCATTGTAAATAGAGTCACTTTGAGCCATGTTCTCGACAAGCTCCCAAGCTTCATCTTCAATGCGTCCCAAGTAGTAACCATTACTAGCAGTGTCAAGCCGGCTTCGATAAGTAGGTAAGATTCCTCGGTAGAATGTGTTTAGGAGATTTGCCTTTGTGAAGCCATGGTGTGGACATTGTGTTTGGTACCCTTTGAATCGATCCCATGCTTCAGCAAAGCTCTCAAGATTCATTTGTTGGAAGCTTGAGATGTCACTCCTTATCTTTGCAGTTCTTGCACTAGAGAAAAACTTGTTGAGGAAGGCTTCTTTGCACTCATTCCAAGTTGTAATTGAATCACTTGGTATATTCTTCTCCCAAGTGTGAGCTTTGCTTCCCAATGAGAATGGAAACAATCTTAGTTTGAATGCATCTTCGGAAACACCATTTGTCTTTGTTGTGCCACAATATTGGTCAAATTTGTGCAAGTGATCGATTGGATCCTCCAAAGCAAGACCATGGTATTTGTTGCCCTCTATCATGTTGATCAAGCTTGACTTGATCTCAAAGTTGTTGTTGCCCACAGCTGGGGCACGAATTCCCAATCTGCTCCCATTGATATGTGGCTTGTCATAAGTTCCAATGCCTCTTGGTTGACGATCTGGGTGTTGTGGCCTAAGGTTTGCAGCTCCTTGGCCAAGTTCGTCTGGATCAGCTCGGAGACGGACTCCTTGGATATTTTGTCTATTGTCGTCAACTCCATGGAGACCTTCCGGTTGATCTTGATTTCGTTCCATCTCAAGCCCCAATCGATGCAAGTGTGCTTGCTTTTCGTTCTCTCTTCGCGTTCTTCCCAACGCTCTTTCGAAGCTTGTGATGTTGTCAACTCTTGGAACAAGGTTTGTTTGTCCTTTACTCCTCAAGTTCATACACCTATCATCCAAAGAGAGATGAAGATAGAGAATGAGTAACTTACTAAACGAAAATAAAACTTAGTCTCAAGTAATGACCAAATCCTAATGTCAAAATCAGCCTTGAGAATGGCAACGGCGCCAAACTTGGTACGGATAAGTTTAATCCTAAGCAATTGTAGTACTTTAGGTGTCAATCCAAACTCAAGGCTATTTTAATCACTAAGAATACAAATCATATAGCTTAATCTAAGTGGATTCAAGGTTGTGGTTTTTGTAATAACAAGTTACAAGTAAAGCAATTAACACAAGTTTTAACTCAATTAAATAAAAGAGAACCCATGGTTTAAGGTAATTGATCCTAGGCAATTTGCTTCAAGTCAAGGTGTTTAAACTCAAACAATCTTAAATTTCTATAAGTCTAGAACACTAATGAAGATCAATCCTCTCCCGAGGTAGAAATCCTTATGCAATCATGAACTAAACATCAATTCCCATTGGTTTTGTTCACTCAAACACACATTAAGTTCAAGTCTATTAACTATCTAGCAATCCTAACATCAAATCCCTTTGGTTATTCAAGCTAGAGCTATACTAAGTTCAATCAAACCTTCAATGAACACTTTCGATGCTATTGAATGTTTAAGGTCTAGATTAAAGTGATCAATTCCAATCTAGCATTAAGAACACTTAGTAAGCATAGATATCTAAGAGTCTAACTATAAAACACCTTAACTTTTCAACTAATCACCCATGGATCATCCTACCCCATGGATTCAATATGAAACTACTCACTAATCATCTTGTTTACACTTAATCCCATGATGGATAGAAGCATAATCAAGAAGATAAAACAAGGACAAGATTGCAGAAAGTCAAAGTAAATCAAACTGAAATTTCATAAACTTCTCAAGACAAGGATGAAGAACAATCTTCCAATTCTTCTTACACAAATCCAAATATAAAGAAAAATTATCAAGAACAAGAAAAGATGAAAAGAGAGAAAACTGAAGAACAAAGAAAGAGAAAGATGATCTACAAAATGAAGTCTAATCCAATTATTGAGTCTCTCCCCCTCTTTTTATTGCCAAAACACGTTTTTCATCAAAAATAGTGGGAGTAGGTGGCTGATTTTTCGTCACAAAAAGTGCAGTTTTAGTAAGTGGATCGATCGATCCATATGTGGATCGATCGATCCAGTTACTAAAGATATCGACCGATCCAATTTCCTTTGTGCTTGATCGAGCTGCAGATCCCGCGGAGTTTTTGAAGAAAACATGGATCGATCGATCCGATGGTGGATCGATCGATCCAGTTACTAAAGATACTGATCGATCGATTCTCTTTGTGCTGGATCGATCTGCAGATCCCGCGATCATTTTGAAGAATTTTAGCAAACGGATCGATCGATCCGAGAGTGGATCGATCGATCCAGTTGCTAAAAATCTTTATTTGCTTCTTTTGCTCGCCAGACAGACATGTCTTCACTAAATCTTCAATAACTTTCGCAATACAGCTCCAAATGACTTGAAACCACTTCCATTGGAAGGATAACTCAATTTCCTTTCCGCTCACAAAGGTTCAGATTAATCCGATCAATGTAAGACCTTCAACAGAGATGATCTTTCAGCCGCTTCGGACTTCTCCTGCATGTGTTTTGCCCATTTGATCAATTCTTCTAGCTGCTTTGTTTCCAACTCACTCCAATGTCTCCAAGGTACCTAAAAAGGAACCAAAAATGCACAAAATGCAAAGAAATGTATCCTAGACTCTAAAATGATCCTAAGTATGAAATGAGACTCAAAATGATGAAAAACATGCAAAAATGTAAGTCTAATGACTACAAAAGCTAAAGAAATTATATACTAAATATGCTAAAATATGAATGCATCAGCAGACCTGTCTCTTATGGAGAGGTCTTTGTGAGGACACATACATCCAAGGATGGCACCTTTGTTGATCTAAAGGCGAAGCAAGTGGCTGATGAGTATGACAGGAGACTGACAGAGGCTCTTCAACAGCGGGCAGGAGATGGAGCAGACAAGCAGGACAATTTGTCTGACATTTCCACTCAGCGGACTCTAACGATTGAAGAGAAGAATGATATTTTCCTTCAGGTAATGAATCCTTTCTCTCCTGGTTTTATGTTTCTGTTTCTGTTTGTGTTTATCTTTCTAGTTGTGTCTCCTGAATGATGAATAGTTGAGTATGATTGATCAGTATGATTGATCAGTATGATTGATGAGTATGATTGATGAGTATAATTGATGAGTATGGTTGATAAATCTGTTTGATTGATGAATCTGAATCTGTATGATTGATTAATCTGTTTGAATGTGTTTCTGTTCATGTCTCTACTTTATGTTTTTGGTGATTGATGAATCTGTTTCTGTTTGTGTCTTTACTGATTGTTGAAGTTGTTAGTGTCTTTACTGATGTTGCAGTTGGTTGATGAATCCATTGGTTGATGAATATGTTTTTTTTGTTGTTGTAGTGTACTGAATTCGATCAAAAGAGAAATCCTTTTGGAATAGGTGAACTGTCTCAGAAGGGGAACAAAGGGAAGAGGAAGATAACCTACGAAGACAGTACTCCTGCACCTTTACTAGCAGAGATGCAAGAGGAGCTTAAATCTGCTCGTCTTAAGCTAGCTAAGCATGACGCAGAGAATAAGCGGCGTGATGAGGAGATAAAGGAGCTAAGGGAAAGTCATGCTCGGGTCTCTGAACTGCATTAGCTCCTCGAGTTTCTGAAGAAGGACAATCTGCAGATCGCCTCGTACATGGATGAAGACTCAAGTGATCAACCCCCTCCTGCCAATGACAACAACAACTGATGGTTTCTCTCTATCCCTTCTATCAGTTTCTAGTTTTTGTTTGAACAAACAAGTACAATGGCACTTTTTTTTGTTTTATCTTCTTTAATGGTTTTATGCACATTTGGTTTGAACAAAACTTGAATATGTAATGTACTTTTGTTATGTATAATTATCTGTTGTAGTTCTAATTTTAGATTCGGAAACAATTTATTTTTATACAAATTTAGGTATTGTTTTTAAGTCACAAAGTAGTTGCAAATATGAAACACCTTAACGAACAAACAGTTAAAGCATCACAAAGCAGTGGGTAATTTGTGACGCTAAAGTGACTAACTTGCGACTCCAAATGATATTCTGGACAAAACTAATGAAAGCGTCACAAATTGGTGGGTAATTAGCGACGTTTTAGTAACTACATTGCGACTACGTTTTTTACTGTCGCAAAGTAGTCATTAATTTGTGACACATTTGCGACTATTTTGCGACTACATATAATCATTCGTGACGAACACAGTAGTCGTAAAAGTGTCGTAATTTTACGACTACAAAGGCGTCATAGAGTGGTCACAAATTTACGACGATAATATCAGTCGCTAAGTAGTCGCAAAATCTAAGGTGTCACTAATCAGTCGCAAATTTGCGACTCCGTAGTAACGTTGCAAAGTAGTCACAAATTACCGACGATATAAAATTGTTACAAATGCGTCGCAAATTTGTGACGCATTTGCAACGCAAAAAATTAGCGACGAATGTTTAGCGACGCCCAAAATGCATCGCAAAGTAGTCGCAAGTCAGGTATTTGCGACGAATTTGTGACACTTCTGGGAGTCGCAAAGACAGTGTTTTCTTGTAGTGTCTAGAGTGGGAAAAGAAAATTGAAATGGTCTTCGAGTGTCAACATTATAATGAGGCTAATAATGTGAAGGTTGCAGCTACTGAGTTCTGTGACTATGCAATGAGTTGGTGGGATCAGCTTGTTACATCTAGAAGAAGAAACCAAGAGTATCAGATTGATACTTTGACAGAAATGAAAGCTGTTATGAGAATGAGGTTCGTGCCGAGCCACTACCACCGAAAGCTACAACAGGATTGTAACGATGTGAATAGAGTTAAGGCTATGGAAAAGAAGTTGGCTATTCAAAACCAAGAACCAAACCAGCCTTCACCAATCCATCAAAAGTCCATGAAGCACAAAGAAAACGTTAAAAGTAGCACCACAACAAAGGAGCAACTTGAAAACGAACTATTGGAGATTTTTTTTACAAAAAATCCATGAAAGCTAACTCTGCTCCTCCTTCTAAATCTGTGAAAGATAAGTGTGATTTTCCTACTGAAAATATGATTTTGTGCTTGAAAGTAATCAAGCTTGTGAAAAACTAATTGATGTTTTGCGTTTTTTACGCATTCTAACCAATATTTTCAAAGGTTTTTCGAGTCTTTTTTATGTCCTTAGAGATTTTTCAGGTTTAAACATGTTTGGATGGAGTTTAAGGCAAAGGAGTAAGGAATGGAATCAAAGAAGCAGAAAATGGTTAGAAGTTTAGGACTCGTTCAATGCCTTTACACCTATGGATCGACCTGAAAATTGGAGAAGAGCTAACGCATAGAGTTAGCTTTCATCTGGAATTTATTTGAGGTTATTCCAACGTGTGCGATCGAAAGTTATAAAAGTTTTAGTGAAGACATGTCATTCTGGAGAGCAAAAGAAGAAAGTGCGGAAAAGCGAAATAGGTCGATCGATCGATCTAGGGAGGGATCGATCGATCCAACCTGCCAATAAGATGTCGTAAGTTTTGTGATCGATCAAAGGAGCAAGATCGACCGCTTCATGATACATATCGATCTCACTTAGGGATCGATCCCTTCATTAACTCGGTCAGAAATGGAAATTTTCAGTATTTTCCTATTTCGACTTGGTTTTGCCAGAGAGATTGACCAGAACGTGTTTGACCTATTTATTTTATGTTTTTAACCATTGTTGAGGCTATGCTTTATATTTATTTGAGACTTTTGGGTTTTGGAGTTTTGTAAGCTCTAGGGAGACATCTCTTACTCTACATTACTGAGAAGATTTCTGAACTCTCTTGGATTTCTTATTTTATGATTATGAGTTTTTCTTCATATCTCTATGTTTTCTCTACGTCCATGTCTGAGTAGATTCATAGTTAGGTTTTAGGGTTTCAAAGGAATCATTCATTGAATCAGACATAGATAGGATTTATCATATGTTGTCTTCACCTATTGTTGTTCATATTATTTAGACTAAATTGATCACTTAGTCTCTGATTTAGGGTTAAATCTATTCACTAAAAGTGCTATAGGTTGCTTGATAGAACATAAGTGAGTGAATTGTCCTTAGCCAACGAAAGCTGATGCTAAGGCAATTCGTGAACAAATCGAACATAATCATTAATGTTTGTCTAGAATTCTAGGTTCAAACGATAATTTAGAATTTTAGGTTGCTAGATAAAATGATTAATGCCACGACAGTGGATTGATTATATATTTATGTTTGAGTTCGAGACAGCGCTTAATTGTTCCCTGAATAATTGTCCGGTTCATGATTTCTGATTTCCTGCAAATTTCCCTAAAGCATGACGTTTTTAACCCATGAGTTTTTTTCGTTTAGTTTGATTCTCATTTACGTTATTGCATTCAAAACCCATACGTTATTCTCATTAACTTAATTTCATTCTCATACATTCGTAGTGTAATACTTGGTCTCTATGGATTCGATCATTTAAATACTACTTCGTTGTTGTGCATTGCAGTAGTTTTGATAGGGTTAAAACCTGAGTTACCACTAATCCTTTTCAAACCGGTACAACCGAGTAGTATTGATTCATTTTCATAGGTTCTTGAAGAAAAATCACCAGCATATGCACAAAGGTGTTTCCCATTGATAATGGAGATGGAGCAATCAACTAGCTATGAGCCGGAACCAACCCTTATGCCATTTCCTTGTGACTACCCAAGAAAGTACTACTTTGCGTTCTTGCAACTTAATTCAACAACCCAGGAGTACGCGAAAGTAGTCAAAGCTTCTTCAGTGTTCAAAGATTAACCATCATACTCATTACTTATGCTCAGATGAAACTACAATCACCAGCAAGAGATTCATCGATCCAAAAGAGTTTCCACTGACCTTGAACAAGCTCTACGCCATGGATGGACACCATCAATCATAAGACGAGCCAGAGACAAAGAACTTGAACTCGCTAAGGTAAGTATCTTTGTTCTCAAGAATCCTTTTGTCCATGATCATGCAGATATGATTCGCTTGTCTTTGTCAAAGAGCCAAATACAGGTTTTAGAGCAGCCTTGAAGCGTCCAAGCAAAACCGAAAAGAGAGAGGAAGTCAAACGATTTAAGCCACCTTATTTGAACCAGGATACACACCAAGACGTCAATATCTTCATGTTAATCAAAGAAGCACCTTCAGATGCAACAAATAAGTCAAAACCGAGCCAAAACAGATTTGGAGGTATGCCCCTAATTCTTCATGATTACGTTTCTCACTTCGTCTCTTTCAATGCAGATAATGCAGATTTGAGGTCAAATCCTTTTCAAGTGGGAGAGGATGATGAGATCATGGCTAGTTCGGGACATGGAGGTTCGGGACAAGGAACTAAAGAACAGCTCGTAGCCGAGGAAGATCCTTTGGACTCTAAGTCTTTGTCGCATTGAAAGCAACCTTGAGCCAAGCACTTGTCCAACTACAATGGTTGCGATCCAAGTGGCTTAAGAGTCGGTGATGGGAGCTGTGTGACTTGTGCTCTTTTTCCCTCCACTTGGTTTTGTCCCAATGGATTTTCCAAGTGAAGTTTTTAATGAGGCTGTCTCGCACACTCATTCATAAGCCCTATCATCGGCATTGCTATCGTTGGCTCGTTTTCCGCCTCACCATAACGAGTCAAACATCTATCTTTTAATCAAAACCCCTTTTAAATTAGGTTACAAACTCTCTGGTTTGTCCAAAAAATCAACCGGTTTATCAAAGGTTTTTCACAACCTTTGTGACGCCAATCATTCCACATGCATTGTCATCGAGTCCCTGACTTCGTTGCAGCAAGGATTCTCCTTCTCTCAATCTTTTAAGTGTTGGATCGTGGGAAGAATGTTATCTTTTGAGAACAAGCAATTTAGATTTTGTAACATCCTCCATATCTACTTTGTTACAAGAGCTTGATTAAGCATTGAATATTCATGAACACAATTATCTTTGGTCTTTAGATAGACCCAGCATAGACCCAGCTTTTCCTAGTTCATCCAATTCATACTTTTAATTTTGTAGGTGGTTTTATCAAATAATTGTTAATTTTTGGCATCAAATTAACTATCGTAATTATCGAGTGTGTTTGTTCCCTATACGTAGACTTTAGTGTGTCTCGGTTGGTACAAAAGGTTAATTATCGGGTTGTGTTTTTTTCTTTTGCTGCAAACAAAAGGTTAATTAATGCATATAAAAAAAGCCTGTAAAGGAAAAAAGAACTTTAGAAAAATAAATAAGCGGAGAGGAAACGTCCACGTTTACCCATAGAAATTTCAAACCTCGTACACTATTCTTGCCGACAACAAATTCTCACCATTAATGGAAACACTTAATTTGTACATTTTTGTTGTTGTTGTACTCATGTTGGATGCTGTGTACTACAAGCCCTCCCCATCAATTATTGTATTATTTCCTCAAAAGATATTGATATCCTCTCTTTTTTAATTGCATAATGGTCCCCTGTTTAATTTCTCTTTTGTTTCGGTTGTATTGCCTCGACTGTTTCTCGGTTTGTTCTTAGTTTTTGGACACTTTTTCCGTCCAACAACAATCCGTTTTATCAAAAAAAAAAAAAAAAAAATTTCAATTGTTTTGTCAATTTACATGAGAATTGGGTAAATAACAATACAGTAGAAAATTAAATTTAGGTAAAGAGTAATTATGACACATATTTTTTTTAACAATTTTATCATTAAATATAGGATTAACTGGTTGTATAATTGAAGGAAAATTATATATAAAATATAACTAAAATCCGTAGATTTAGTGGACAGCATTTAACTACATAATAACTTTTTGGTTAAATTGTAAGATATAATATTTTTAGTAGTCATCCGTGCTAATTGATTTAATAATTATTATAGTAACATTCAACAATAAAGTATTTATTGAAATGAACAAATTTATCAATTCATCAAAAAAAAAAAAAAAATACTTCATCAATATTGGGGATAAACTAATCATCATCGGATTGGATAAATCATCCTTAGTCACGTGGCATGGTGAGGTTCTCCATTCTTCAGGTGGAGGTTATCACATGTACATTAGCTTCCATACAGGCCTCGACCTAATTATACAATGGTCAAAGTCTCCTCGAAGAAAAAATTCTGGCCTAACAGACCCTTGGTAGCCAAGCTTGCTATCCGGAGGTGAAGGACACATGGGTCTGTGAGAAGATTGTCACGTGGTATCACCACCCAGAAAAGAAACATGTGGCCCGAGCCTTCTTATCAGGGGCAAAGTAGGAAACACTAAATTATCGCACATAAACCCATTTTCTCTCTCTTTTGATATTCGAATTCTCAGTCAATGGGTGAAAACCCTTTTTACTCTACACGTGATAGGGTAAAAGCATGACATATATGGCAATTAAAGCATATCAAAGTTGATCTCGTGAGGCACCCTGATGTCTCACGTGCCGCAATAGATGCTGCCCATAGTACGAGGAGTCAGAGCGCAACAAAGCATACTAAGCGATCAGACAAGTGGCCTGCAAATTTAGGAGGGACAGATGAAAAGCACTCGAGTGCACCGTACTTATCCAGACCCAAGGATATAGACCCGAGTCGGATCCGAAGCATGGTACCCGATATTTGAACTCAGGTACGTAAATGTTTATAAATACTCCATTATCTACTCTACAGTGAGGAGATTAGTTTTTTTACCCTAACTCTATATAAAGAACTATATATTCTTGAAATTCTCTACTTCCGGCTGTTTAGAGCCAAAATACACAGATCCTTCCGTCTCTCTTCTCCGGTTCATATTAGTCTTTGATCGGAACACTTCATGATCTTCTCGATCCCTCTCTCTCTCCTTCTCTCTTCACTCCCTCTCTCACCACTAAATTTTTTACTCAAATAGTTGATACTCGTGGATTCATCCTTTCTTTAGACCCGAATCAAATAGCTGATATCTCAGACGCCCCTCAATTCACTGTGGTTTTATTCTCTCATTTCTTTCTATTTGCCCTCTTTTTTTACTTGAGCATCAAAGCCTATTTAAAAAACACCCCCCAATCGTGTTTTCCGCGGCCCTCGCGTGTTTGTTGACAGTGCAACAGCGAGTCCCTCTAATAGTTGTTATGAAGGGTACAAATTCCTCTAAAACAATCACATGATTCGTTAATTTCTAGCATAACATGATAGAGTTTGATAGGAATAAAACTTTAATTTCTTTATGCCCAAGAATTATTATGTAAATAAATTTGCAAAAATTTTAGGAAATAAGTACAAAATTTTCCAGTCTCTCGGCTCTATAGATATGTTATTTTTCAAAAGATGAGAGTTATTTAGACAAATTTCAACTGGTGTGCGAATAGATAGTTCTACGGGATAACGAGTAAAAGTATATCTTATTAATCAATAATTTTGGTTTGTAATCATCTTGTATAAAGAGAGTATAGTATCGACAAATGTTATTAAACAACTTTGTTACACGTCGAAATCAAGTGCTAGATCCTTAATCATTGTTATTGGGATGCGGCGAGAATATAGCGTCTATGTTCGGTGAATATTTTGTGATGTCTTTCTTCGTCTTGACACGTCCTTATTTGTAGGACCTCGTTAAAATCTTTAACGATTAGGATGGAAATTGACATGTCAGTTCACAAACTTATCCCCTTAAGATTCAGGATTGTTGATATTATTGAATCCTGTTCATTTTCAAATTATGAAGTTTAAATTGTAACAAACCTCTTAGGACCTAGCATGACGGCGTCCAGCGGTGTTATTTAATAGCTAAGTCCATAAATCGATATCAAACCGATAATTGACTTGGAAACAAAGTCATAACGATAATAAAGATCTGATAATGATAAACAAAACTTTTACTTTATCATTCTGAAGTTGAATTTCTTTCATTTCGTTCAGTTCAATATAGGAAATAATCAACATCTAAATTAGTATATGTGCATATAACTTACATATTCATTATTGAATATTGAAATCCAATTATTTAACCAAATTCAATTATATTTTGTTTGGACCGACTCGAAACAAAAAAAAAATTATTTATGTTTGGAATCATTTCACTCTTTTCGCTGGACACGGAGTTTGAGTTTCCGTACCAAAAACTTCAGTTATGTATGAATTTCCCACATTCAAGTTAGTCTCCAATCAAACGGTTATCATTATCTACTCTACGCTTGTGATATGTAAAATAGTTGGCCTCTACTCCACGGAAAAGTTAAAGCAGACAAGAATTATTGCAAGGAACCTCACGGTGTCTGACTTGCAGTACCCGATGTTCCTAGTATGGCGGCAACACTCCTCTGTACAGCGAAATTAAGTTGAATTTATGTCATTTAATTTAATTCATGACATGATATAAATTAGTATGTATGCATATAACCTACATGTTCATTATTCAATATTGAAATCCAATTGTTCAACCAAATTCGATTATATTTTATTCGGACCGACTCAAAATAAAAATCTTTGATCTATTTTTGGAATAATTTTGTGTTTTTAGTTTAAGAAAATTTCCTAGCGATATTTGTAGCTAGCTAAGTCGAGTCATTTATGTAATTAGTTTATTGGACCGTCTTTAGAAGTATTTAGAAATGATTTACAATGGTCCAAGCAACTTGACATGTTGTCTCTAACTCTTATCTCAAACAGTGTGGCCACACTAGGAATGATAATCGGGTTGAAAAATTGAATGGTCATGAAAGATGAGCTTTTTATAGCAACAAGATACGAGCTGCTGGAACAGATGTAGAGCTATTCCAACACAAAGATTAAAGTTACGTGGTTAAGTAACTGACGTGGACTACGTGCAAATTGGAAGGATCTATTCAAATAAGGAAGAAAATATATCAGATGCGTCCGAATCAAGTAAAGGCCGACCTAGAAGATTTACTTACCCAATGAATATAAAAGGGGTTGAAATGAATTGTTCTAGGATTAGCCGTTCATAGAGAAAAGCAAATTGCAGCTGTTTTTCCATTCCAGAGAGACCTGAGTGCTCTGGTAACGGAAGCAAGTGTGTGAACAAGACAAAGGATTTGTCTTTGATCTTGTTTAGAGTAGGAATCTTGGGTGACAAGCTAAGGGTAGGCTTAGAGTTGTGTAAAACCAACAAGAGAGTGTGTAAACTTCTTGTAAGATTTCTAATAAGGTTAAAACTCGGTGTTCCGAGGTTTTCAGCTATTAGTTTTGTGTTCATCCACTTTTTCAATTGGTATCAGAGCATGACTCGATAGAGATCTATTCTTATTTGCGGGGTTGATTTGGGATTCGGTTTTGGTGGTTAGGATTGAAGAGTAAAGTATGAGATTAGGGTTTTATCATGGTTCATGTTAACGAAGAAGAAGATTGAAGTTTATGGGCTTGAAAACGAACATGAGAGAGAGATCAAATTGCTTCTGATATAGCCAAAGAGATTCAAAGGATGTGATAGAAGGAGTAACTTGGGTATGGAAGAGAAGGAGTAACTTGGGTATGGAAGAGAAGGAGAACCGAAGGGAAAGCGAAATATCAGCTGCGACCAACCACTTTCGAGCTATTTTTCCGGCATACCAGAACAAACCAAAAATCGATATTGACACCGTTGCAAAGATAACAAAGTCAGCTTTCCAGAGGAAAAAACGGAACTCAATTCTGATGTGAAATCCGAGAGTTATGAATGTTTCTCTCTAGCGAAGAAATTGATCAAGTTTGCGGGAACATAATATGAGCTGTTGGAACACATGCGGAGCTGTTCCAACACGTGGAGAAAAGTGAGATTGGGCTCTTATTGAAATAGAAAGCTTAATAATGTAGAGGTTAAAAGCCCACATGACATGAAACGTAAAGGTTTCGTGGTGGTAGTATAAAAGGCAAGAGGCATTGACAAAAAGAGTTACGCGCCTAGGGTTCATTTATGAGATGCACACATGTGTGTGTGGCGTCGTCCTACCATATTGATGGTGGTTTTTCTATGAAGATTGAAGCCGTTGAGAAGACGGTGTTGCACCGGTGCTGTTGGTTGGTTGTCAAGCATGCGAGCTTGATACCTATCTTCATAGTTTGTCCATGTAGAAAAGAGTGGTGGTATGCCATATAGCAATTGTAGGTTGCGACCTTTTCTAATGGATTGATTCTGGACTAGGTTCTGGGGATGTAGGTAAAACCGAACTTCGTGAAAAACCTCTATGTGTTCTTTATTTTATGCTCATACATATTTGTTATAAATACAACCGTAGAGATCTAGTCACAAACCGTTTTTTCATGTCAGACGTAAATGTAAAAGAGTAGTCGGGAAGCTAGACATGGAGCTTGAGTTTCCGTATTAAAAACTCAAGTTATGTATAAATTTCTCACATTGAAGTTGGTCTCCGGTCAAACGGTTATTATACTATATCTAACGCATGTGATATGTAAATTAACTCTATAGAAAGATAAAGCAAATAAGGATGATTTTAAGGAACCTCCCGACGTATGACTCATCGCATAACCCGATGTTCCTCATACACTGGCAACACCCCTCTGTACAACGAGACAGTAATCGAAAATCTGAAACATAAAGACAAGGATGGTAGATGAGAAATAGTCGAATGCTTCATACAAGTTCAAATTGATTGATTTAGACTAGGTTCAAAAAATGGCATCTCTAAGCATATAAAACTACATAAATATCTTTAAAAAAATTTGGCCAAATAACCAAAAAAAAAACTATATCTTAAAATCTAACGAAAATTATCCTAGGTGGCTAAATCATATCCATTAGATTTAAGGTTTTTAGTTTACATATTTAGATAAATTTGTTTTATAGCTATTGGGTAAATTAACCCATATCTTTATTCTCTTAAAAAAAAAGAGATCAAACAATTTTTTTACTTGCCGCTTATGTTTCCAAAACTCTACTCTATAAACACTTGTCATTTTCCTTATCCGACAAGTCTCATTTCAACCTTCTCTAGTCACCTTTTTCATCTTTTCTGTTCACTTTTCCGACCATTCTTCACATCTATAATTCTATGTTTTTAACTGTCTCACCACTTAAGTTTCTACCACAATTGTATTGATACACCGAGTATCAACTCTTTTTTATTCGAAGTCACTTCATTAATTTTTCTCGTTTTTTGGCTTTTTTACAATAATTTTCTCGTTTTCTCGTATCGACCAATAATTTTTCTGTTTTTCTCCTTTTGCTAATTTGAGCGTCAGAAAAACACTCCATCATATCCGGCTTCGATGGCAGCTGATGCGGAGGAATCTTCTCTGCAAATCCAATCCACTACTCAGCAAACATCAAACAAAGATCTCTTCTCTGCAGTTGCAGAGATCTCTTCTCCACAAATTCAACCAACTTCGCAGCAGAATTTGGACAAAGCTTCTTGGAAGGATGTTGTTCAGAGTAACTCGGTGGCAAGATACGACTTTACGTTTACGGAGATTGATGGAGTCAAGGCTGTGGAGATTCCAGATGAGATCATTCAAGATCAAACACCTTTATGGGCTGACTTTCTCATCGGGAAATTCGTGTCTACGGCTCCTCACATAGCCAAAATTCATGTCATAGTCAACAAAATCTGGAATTTCGGTGATAAATCACTCAAGATCGATGTCTTTGAGGTAAACTCAACAACATTCAAGTTCAGAATCAAGAACAACACAACACGTGATAGAATTCTCCGAAGAGGGATGTGGAACATAGCTGATGTACCGATGATTGTCTCGAAATGGTCGCCAAACATAGAAGATCGTGAACCAAACATGGAAGCAGTCCCTCTGTGGGTAATTATGAAGAACGTTCCCCACAAACTTTTCTCCAGGACAGGTTTGCGGTTCCTTGTAAGTGGTGTTGGAGAGCTAAAGAGGCTACACATCGATACAGAGCTCTGTAAAAGTTTCGATGAAGCAAAGGTCCTGGTGCAAGCGGACTTGAATAAACCGCTACCTAAAGCTTTCAGGTTCAAATCGCAAAAAGGAGTTGATGCACAAGTGAGTTTCGAATATCCTTGGTTGCCTCCTCGATGCACATCATGTAATAAATGAGGCCATGTCTCGGAGGTATGTGTGATGCATGGGGGGGGTACAATTCACTCTCATGAGACGACCTGCAAACAACCTTGAACCAAAGCCTCAATCATCCAGTCCACAAACCAAGGTGTCAAGTAATCGATCTGACACGGACCAGCCCATTTCTCAACAACACAAAGGTTCAGAACAGAGCAACTTGACACAGAGAATGGTCGTGGAAACTGCACCCATGGAAAATCTTGCAAAGGAAGCTGAAACTCCACAAGTTGTCCAAGACTTGGAGACGGTTATAGACACTTCTAAGAAAGGGGAGGAGGAGAATTGGCAGACGGTATCACCTGGGAAGATTGGGAGAGAAACAACGGACCAAATATCACCGGTTGGTATCTCTCCATCAATATTTTCAGTTTTAGAGGATCAAGAGGAAATGATTGAAGGTAAGGATAAAGAAGATGATGATCAGTTGGAAGAAGGGGAAGTGGTAATTCAGTATAAGGAAGAAGAAGACAAGGTTTTTCAAAAGAAAAGCAATTCTTCGAAAACAGAGGAACAAGGAAAGCACACTAGGCATCCTCGAGCAACAACAAGAACAAATGCAAAAGGTATCCCCCCTAATGCCGGAGGCAAAAGGGGAAAAAAACATTGATTTATGTCAGGATTTTTCTGGAATGTGCGCGGCTTTAACCAATTCTTAAAACATTCCATTGTACGAGAGTGGGTGCAGAGATGTAACTTTTAGTTTGGTGGTTTATTGGAAACTAGAGTAACAGAGAAGAATTTTCAACGCATTGCGGATTCGGTATTTCCGGGATGGTCTACTATGTCCAACTATGAGTATCATCGGCTTAGACGAATCTGGATTGTCTGGAAAGATACGGTGAGAATAACACCAATGTACAAAAACGATCAGTTGATAACGGTTTCGGTATTATTGGAGGGTAAGGAGGAAGAATTTCTTTGTACTTTTGTCTTCGCATTGAATCTAATGGAAGAACGAAAGAAGCTATGGGATGACCTTCGACATCACCATAACTCACCAATGTTTAGAAATAAGCCTTGGATGATTTGTGAGGATTTTAACGAAATTCTACGAGGTGATGAACACTCACATTATGTGGCTACAAATCCATCGACGGGAATGGTTAATTTTAGAGAGGTGGTTCGGTATTGCTCTCTCATGGACCTAGGATATCAGGGTGATCGCCTAACGTGGTGCAATAAGCAAGATGAGGATTTTATTTGCAAAAAACTTGATCGACTGTTGGTTAATGAATGTTGGTTGGATGATTACCCGCAATCTTATTGTGTCTTTGAATCTGGAGGATGCTCTGACCATTCAAGAGGAAGGTTTCATCTTGGCACGCCATATCATAGAAAGAGGAAACCTTTTAAGTTTGTCAATGTGTTGACTAAACTACCACAGTTTCAGCCGATGATGAGAAACTTTTGGGAGAAGACCACACTGCTATTTCTCTCCACGTCTACTCTTCATAGATTCTCCAAAAAATTAAAGGCCATTAAGCCAGTTATCCGAGAGCTGAGTAAAGATAAGTTGGGAGATCTCTCTAAACGCACAAAGTTGGCTTATGAAGAGCTATGTGCCAAGCAATCTCATACACTTCTATGTCCGAACAAAGATAATATGACTCAATAGTCTATAGCTTGGGAGAAATGGCAGCACTTATCGAAATTGGAAGAAGGGTATTTGAAGCAAAAATCAAAATTACATTGGCTTGCGGTTGGAGATCAAAATAATTCCTACTTCCATAAATCGGTAAAGGTGAGGAAAATGAAGAATAGTATTCGGGAGCTTCGGGGATCAACCGGAGAAATCATTGTGGATGGTAAAGCTATAAAGAAGGAGGCAGCAGATTTTTTTAATAAATTCCTTAACCACATACCCGTGGAATACAAGGGTATGAGCGTAGATGCTATTAAGGAGTTGCTGCATTTTCGTTGCTCCGATGAAGACAGGAAGAGTCTAATTAAGAAGGTCTCTGATGCAGAAATCCAGAAGGTGATATTCTCTATGCCAAATGATAAATCACCAGGACCAGATGGGTTTACAAGTGAGTTCTTCAAAGCTGCATGGCCACATATTGGGAAAGAATTCCTGCTTGCTATTCAATCCTTCTTTGCAAAGGGCTTCCTTCCCAAAGGTGTGAATTCCACCATTTTAGCTTTAATTCCAAAAAAAGAAGATGTGAAGGAGATGAAAGATTACAGGCCGATTTCATGTTGCAATGTCTTATATAAAGTGATATCCAAGATTCTGGCTAATAGGATAAAGGAGTTACTACCAAAATTTATTAGTATGAATCAGTCGGCTTTTGTGAAAGACAGGTTACTTATGGAAAATATCTTGCTGGCGTCGGAATTGGTCAAAGACTATCATAAGGAATCGATCTCTCCTCGCTGTGCTATGAAAATTGATATCTCTAAAGCGTTTGATTCGGTTCAATGGGATTTTGTCTTGAACACTCTGTTGGCTCATGATTTTCCGGGGGAGTTCGTTCATTGGATTCGACTATGTATAACCACAGCCTCATTCTCAGTACAAGTAAATGGGGAACTCGCGGGTTATTTTGGTAGCTCAAGAGGGTTACGACAAGGTTGCTCACTATCTCCCTACTTATTTGTCATATGTATGAATGTTCTCTCTTCTATGATTGACAGAGCGACGACTACCAAACGTATGGGATTCCATCCGAAGTGCAAAAATATACACATCACGCATCTTTGTTTTGTGAATGATCTGATGGTGTTTATTGATGGTACAAAGCGATCAATTGAGGAAACGATCAAGCTATTTGGAGAGTTTGCAGAAAATTCAGGTCTAAATATAAGTCTAGAAAAGTCTACTATCTACTTAGCAGGTGTTTCAGAGATGAATCGGGAATTAATCATGGAGCAGTTCCCCTTGGCTGAGGGTACACCACCGGTACGTTACTTGGGACTTCCCCTGTTGACCAAAAGAATGAGAGCCGCAGATTATGAACCCTTGATTGAAAGGATACGCATTCGAATGAGCTCATGGACAGCACGTCAGCTCTCCTATGCGGGTAGACTACAACTACTACAATCAGTTATTGTAAGTCTTGTTAACTTCTGGATTCAAGCATTTCGTCTACCGAATCAATGTATAAAGAAGATTGAAGGATTATGTGCAGCATTTTTATGGCCGGGTCCAGAGTTAAATACAAGAAAGTCAAAGGTGGCATGGGCTGATGTTTGTCGCCCAAAAAAGGAAGGAGGGCTTGGGATTAAATCCATCAAAGAGGCAAATGTGGTGAGTTGTTTAAAGTTAATATGGCGCATTGTATCTCACTCTGATTCACTTTGGGTGAATTGGACAAAGAAAACACTGCTACACCATGGTTGCTTGTGGACAGTCAGTGATTCAACAACTAATGGGACATGTGTAACGCCCATGATCCAAAAATAGGATTTTTGGTAGGGTGTCGATCGACACAACAGGGTGTGTCGATCGACACGGGTGTTTTGACTCGCGAGGAGTCAGGCAGTGAAGGTTGTGTCGATCGACACAGTCTGTGTGTGTCGATCGACAGGGGGTTAAATCGAACCGAGTGTTTGATTGTTAATCGCACGGTTTGCGGGTTGGTTAAGGGAGAACCCTAGGTTTGATATAAAAGGCTGGAACAGGGTCCTGGCCATTTTGTTGGATCAGAAATCAGAAGAGAAAAGGTTTGGGAGAAAGTTGAGAGTTTGTGTGAGTGAGACAGTTTCTGATCGGATTTTTGTGAGGGCAAACGGCGGGGCTTTGCTGGGCGGATTGGGCTGATTTTTGGAGGGTAAGTTCTCCAATCTCTGCTCGTGTTTTAGGAGAAAACAGTTTGTCTTTTGGTTGATTATTCACCGAGTTATGGCTGTTTGAACTCGGTGGGTTCGTGTAGATTGTTGTCTGCGATCAGTCGGGTTTGAGGGGGGATTCCGATTGAACCAGAGGGATTCTGGAGGTGATCCACATACCGACACGTAGCTGTGGGTGTCTAGTTTCCGTAACAGTCGCCTGTTTCGGAATTGGATCGGTGGTTCGTCGTGTACGGGGGTTTTAGTAAACGTCATTCATCCATTCTTTTCGATCCTTTGAGGTGAGTGCGTGACCATAGGTTCTCGGATGTAGGAATGGATGGAATACGTTGATTTCTGTGTGTTTTGGTGTGGAATGGCTGTGGATTTGTGCTGGGAAGCGATCTGTAGGCCTGAGATTCGTTCCATGAGAGGATAGGTTCGATCTTAGGGTTCTGCAGGTCCGTGTCGATCGACAGGACTGTTGTCTGTCGATCGACAGAGGAACAGAATTGTCTGTCGATTGACACCTAGAGGTTGTGTCGATCGACAGAGATGCTGCTGTCCTGTTCTGTGCTGTTGATTGTCTATGCATTGTTGAGTGATAATCCTGGTATTTGGTGCATTCTTCATTTGAGTATTTGACCTGTAGATGGGAGGACCGTCTCACTGGGTATTTATGATAATACTCACGCATCTCGTTTTGCCATGTGATGCAGGTAAAGAGAAAATGTGATCGTGGAATCGGGCAAGGAAGAGAAAATGATCCAGCGTCTCGGTTGATTGCGTTTATGTTGAATTGCTAGGATGTTAGATAATGTTAGTGATTCTAGAATTGAGATTGAACTGGTTTTGATATTGGTTTTGATTATTGTTATGGATGGATTTATTAATTGGTTGATTGGGTTATTGAGAGTTAGCATTTATGGGAATGTTAATTCGAATCCAATGCAAAAAAAAAAAAACGGGTCGGGTTGTTTCAATTTGGTATCAGAGCCCTTACGGTTCTAGGGCGGGAGAACTTAGTAACTGCATGTATTGCTGATTGTGTGGAATAGCGTTAATTGATTATGTGAGTTAGTCAATTGATTGTTTCTTGGGTTTGGAGTCCTGGATCATCTTCTCCGAGC
Source organism: Arabis hirsuta (assembly GCA_964056655.1). NCBI lineage: Eukaryota > Viridiplantae > Streptophyta > Magnoliopsida > Brassicales > Brassicaceae > Arabis > Arabis hirsuta. The sequence goes on along the minus strand of OZ053300.1, from coordinate 25,844,578 downwards.
CTTCAATATGATTCCACGGTAAGTGTTTTGTTTGGGATTTCTGTTTCTAATGCTTAGTCTTCTGTGATTAGTCAGTGAGAGATGGCTAGAGGCAGAGGTCATGGTGCCCGTGGGGCAAGAGGGCGTGGTCGCGGCCGTGGTCGGGGACCAGCGGTTGATCCTGTTGAGTCGAGTGGGACTCCGGAGGCCACCCAGGAGGAGGTTGCAGAGTCGCAGATACCTCCAGGGCCAGTGGGTGGTACTGAGTTAGCCAGTGTGGCGCAGGGCCCAGGTGGGGGTCCTGCCGGGGGCGATGCTCAGGGTCGGTTGGACCGTTTGGAAGCGATGATGCTTCAGGTCCTTGAGCGGTTGCCAGGTGGGGCACCGGCTCAGGGGTATGCTCTGGGTGTACAGCCAGGGGTGGCTGGTGTTGAGCCGTTAGCGGCGGGTGTTCAGCCAGCAGTGGTCCGGGGGCAGCCAGGTGTGGCGGCTGCCGAGGAGGCTCCTTCCTACTTGAGGATTTTGGAGCAGATGCACAGGATTACTACTGGGTATTTCTCGGGCGGTGCTAAGCCTGAGGAGGCTGCTGCTTGGAGGAGTCGTCTGGAGCGTAATTTCCAGGCGCTGAGGTGTCCCGAGGGATACAGAGTGGACTTTGCGGTTCACTATTTAGAGGGTGATGCACATCTGTGGTGGAGAGGTGTGACGAGCAGGAGGCCGCAGGCGGGTATGACCTGGGCGGATTTCTTGGCGGAGTTTGACGCCATATATTTTCCGCAGGAGGCGGTGGACCGGATGCAGGCGCAGTTTTTAGCGCTGACTCAGGGAGTGAGTTCGGTTCGGGGTTATGATGAGCAGTTTGGCCGGCTGTTGGCGTATGCTGGTAGAGAGTTTGGGAACGAGGAGTCCCAGATCAGGAGGTTCATGCAGGGACTTCGACCGGTGCTGAGGACGCTGTGCAGGGCTCGTAAGTACGCCACGAGGGCGGAGTTGGTTGAGACTGCGGCAGCCATTGAGGTTGATATGGGGACGGAGCTGGCTGCAGCGCTTAGCCCACCGGTGCAGCAGTAGCAGCAGGCAGGTGCGAGCCGGGGCGGTAAGCCGGCTCAGGGACAGAAGAGGAAGTGGGAGGGCTCTTCGGGTTCCGGTCAGAGGGCCCAGAGTGGTCAGGGTGGTACGGGGTGCTATGGTTGTGGGAGCACGGAGCACCGGGTGGCAGCTTGTCCGAAGAGGAGAGAGGTTCGGACTACACAGGCGTGTTTCCATTGCGGAGAGACGGGGCACATTAGGGTGAGGTGTCCCACGTTGCAGATGGCAGTGGCAGTGGTGCAGCCGGTGTAGGGGGCGGCAGTTGATGTGCAGCCGTTGAGGAAGCTTGCTGCGCCGCGTGTGTTCACTTCGGCGGAGACGGGGGGTCCTAGCGCAGGCCGATCACAGGTACTTAAACCTTAACTTGGTGAATTTCCAATTTTTAACGTTGTGAATTGCTTGTTTTGGGAGTCTTGTATCTGTGATAATACTTTAGGCTCTGTGACACGTGAATGGTGTAGGGACCTTAGTAGTAGGCGGGCATGATTCCCATGTCTTGTTCGATTCTGGAGCTTCGAATAGCTTCATTACACCGGAGTGTGCGGAGTGCAGTGGGATCCGTAGCGATTCCGGGGAGCAGCCGGGAGTGGTTAGAGTGGCTGGAGGGAAGACTTTGGCTACTTTCGGGCGGGCTTGTGGAGTAGAGGTTCTGGTGGCAGGAGAGGTCATGCCGGCAGATTTGGTTATCAGTCCAGTGGAATTGTACGATGTCATTTTGGGGATGGATTGGTTGGATCGTTACAAGGTTCATCTGGATTGTCATCGAGGTCGAGTGGTGTTTGAGCGTGAGGCGGGGAGGTTGGTTTATCAGGGCATCAGGCCGACTTCCGGGAGTTTGATGATTTCGGCGATTCAGGCCGCGCAGTTGATTGATAAGGGCTGTGAGGCGTACTTGCTGACGATTGTGATGCCAGAGTCTGTTGGGGAGGTCGCTTGGGTTGATATTCGAGTTGTCCGGGATTTCCAGGATGTGTTTCAGTCGTTGCAGGGATTGCCGCCGTCTAGGTCTGATCCTTTCACGATTGAGTTGGAGCCTGGGACTACTCCGATATCTAAGGCACCTTACCGCATGGCTCCAGCGGAGATGGCATAGCTGAAGAAGCAGTTGGATGATTTGCTGGGTAAGGGTTTCATCCGACCGAGTAGTTCACCGTGGGGAGCGCCGGTGATGTTTGTGAAGAAGAAGGATGGTAGTTTTCGGTTATGTATCGACTACCGGGGCCTTAACCGGGTTACAGTGAAGAACAGGTATCCTCTGCCGCGGATTGATGAGTTGTTGGATCAGTTGCGGGGGGCTACTTGTTTTTCCAAGATTGATTTGGCTTCGGGATACCATCAGATTCCGATAGATGAGGCCGATGTGAGGAAGACGGCTTTCAGGACGAGGTATGGACACTACGAGTTCGTGGTGATGCCGTTTGGGTTGACGAATGCGCCAGCGGCATTCATGAGGCTGATGAACGCTGTGTTTCAGGAGTACTTGGATGAGTTCGTTATTATCTTTATCGACGATATCTTGGTGTACTCGAGGACTCCGGAGGAACATGAGGTTCATCTGAGATTGGTTCTGGAGAAGCTGCGGGAACAGAAGTTGTATGCGAAGCTCAGTAAGTGCAGTTTCTGGCAGCGGGAGATGGGTTTTCTGGGGCATGTCGTGTCTGCCGAGGGAGTTTCAGTGGATCCGGCTAAGATCGAGGCTATTAGGGATTGGCCGAGACCGAGGAATGCGACGGAGATCAGGAGTTTCCTTGGATTAGCTGGGTATTACCAGAGGTTCGTTAAGAGTTTTGCGAGTATGGCGCAGGCGTTGACGAAGTTGACGGGTAAGGATGTTCAGTTTGTGTGGTCTGCGGAATGTGAGGAGAGCTTCGGGAAGCTGAAGGAGATGCTGACTAGTACTCCAGTTTTGGCGTTGCCTGATGCGGGCGAGCCATATGTGGTGTATACGGATGCATCTGGTGTGGGGTTGGGGTGTGTTCTGATGCAGCAGGGGAAGGTGATTGCTTATGCTTCGAGGCAGTTGAGGAAGCATGAGTGCAATTACCCTACACATGACTTGGAGTTGGCTGCAGTGATCTTCGCCCTGAAGATCTGGCGATCTTATCTTTATGGTGGGAAGGTCCAGGTGTTCACGGACCACAAGAGCCTGAAGTATTTCTTCACTCAGCCAGAGCTGAACCTGAGGCAGACACGTTGGATAGAACTGGTAGCGGATTACGACCTGGAGATTGAGTACCATCCGGGGAAGGCTAATCTGGTTGCAGATGCGTTGAGTCGGAAGAGGGTTGCTTCGGCTCAGGAGCGGGATTTAGAGGAGCTGGCGAGCGAGATTGGCGCGTTGAGCCTGTGTGTTATCTCGCATGAGCCGTTGGGGTTAGAGGCAGCTAACCGAGCGGACTTGCTGAGCAGAGTTCGGGTAGCTCAGGAGAAGGATCAGGGTTTGATTGATGCTTCTCAACAGGCGGGTTCGGAGTATCAGGTCTCCGGGAGTGGGATGATACTGGTGAACGGTCGGGTCTGTGTACCCAAGGATGAGAGTCTCAGGCAGGAGATTCTGAGTGAGGCTCATTCGAGTATGCTGTCGATTCATCCTGGAGCGACCAAGATGTACCGGGACTTGAAGAGGTACTATCACTGGGTCGGGATGAAGAGGGATGTTGCGAGTTGGGTTTCGAGGTGCAACGTGTGTCAGCTGGTGAAGGCTGAGCATCAGGTTCCGAGCGGGTTATTGCAGAGTCTGCCTATGCCGGAGTGGAAGTGGGATATGGTGACTATGGATTTTGTGACAGGATTGCCGGTTTCGCGGACCTATGATGCGATCTGGGTGATTGTGGATCGTCTGACCAAGACAGCACATTTTCTGGCCATTAAGAAGACTGATGGGGCTGCAGTGTTGGCTAGGAAGTATGTGCGGGAGATTGTGAGGTTGCATGGGGTGCCTGCGAGCATTGTGTCAGACCGAGACCCGAGATTTGCTTCGGAGTTCTGGGGAGCGTTTCAGGCTGAGATGGGCACGAAGGTGCATATGAGTACGGCATATCATCCTCAGACGGATGGGCAGTCCGAGAGGACGATTCAGACATTGGAGGACTTGCTGAGGATGTGTGTGTTAGACTACGGTGGTCATTGGGCAGATCATCTGAGCTTGGTAGAGTTTGCGTACAACAACAGTTATCAGGCGAGTATCGGGATGGCTCCGTATGAGGCTCTGTATGGGAGGCCATGTAGGACACCATTGTGCTGGACTCAGGTGGAGGAGAGGAGCATGTTTGGTGCAGATTTCGTTCAGGAGATGACGGAGAAGATCCGTGTCTTGAAGCTGAACATGAAGGAGGCTCAGGATCGGCAGAAGAGTTATGCCGATAAACGGAGGAGGGAGTTGGAGTTCGTGCTGGGAGATATGGTGTATCTCAAGGCAGCCATGTTGAGGGGTCCTAACAGATCCATTGCAGAGAACAAGTTGAGTCCGAGGTTTATGGGTCCGTTCGGAGTGGTTGAGCGGGTTGGGACGGTAGCTTACAGGTTGGAGTTGCCACAGAGTATGAGGGCTTTTCACGATGTCTTTCATGTTTCGATGCTGCGGAAGTGTCTACATGAGTCTGAGGAGGTGTTGGCTAGGATCCCGGAGGATCTTCAGCCCAACATGACATTAGCGGCGAGGCCTGTGAGGATTCTCGAGAGGAGAGTCAAGGTTTTGCGTCGTAAGAAGATACCATTGGTGAGAGTCGTGTGGGACTGCGATGGTGTCGAGGAGGAGACTTGGGAGCCGGAGGTGAAGATGAAGGCCAAGTTTCCGAAGTGGTTCGAGAAGCAAGCGGAGGCTTGAGTTCTTTCTTTCGCTGATGTTGGTTTTGTAGTAGCATGTGGCTACAGTTGTTGTATTTTCGTTTTGTTGTAACGATTATACGTTTTGGAGATTAATAAGATATGTTTCTTATTATTGTTGGATCGTATGATGCGAGTTCATGTGTAGTGACCTAGTGGGGGTTACGGTAACCTAGTGGGGGGGGGTTACAGCGAGAGTTAACATTTTCAGTGGGGAAATGTCATGGTGAGCCATGGGGGTGTGTCGGTCGATAGATGTCTATGACGGCACGCTGCAGAGTATTGCTCTTTAGGGACGGTGGGTTCCTGTAGATATGAGGGATAGTGGATCTCTCCAGGGGATAGTGGTTTCCCTGCAGGCATTCGAGGGGATAGTGGGCCTCTCTAGAGACGGTGGGTTCCTGTATACTTGAGGGATAGTGGATCTCTCCAGGGGATAGTGGTTTCCCTGCATGCACTCGAGGGGTAGTGGGCCTCTGGGGACGGTGGGTCTCCTACATGTACTTTGAGGGATAGTGGGTCTCTCCAGGGAATAGTGGATTCTCTGCACACTGTAGTTCAAAGGGTGACGATCCTGCGAGTAGGTGTGGTGTATATGTGTACGAGTCATGGGTATGAGTATGAGCAATAGCGTCTGAGCAGGTTGCAAGTGGGCGACCGAATGGCCATCGGGGATCGAGAAGGATCTCAGGTGGGTTGACCGGTGGGGTCAGGTGTGTGGGTTGGATGGTAGGGTCTGGTCTAGGGTTAGTATTGTGCTGGAACCTCGATTCGGGCAATTTCGGAGAGAAATGTAGCGTCCTGGTCGTGCATGTTCTTGTCTGATTGTTGCACGATCAGTTAGTCCTTTATGCCGGGTCTACGGTGGGTCGGACATGTTCTTGTCTGATTATTGTTCGATCGATCGGGCAGACTGAGCCGGGACTACAGCGATACATTGTGGTGTATCTCCGGGAAGGTTGGGTCGGGTTTCTGAGCTTAAGTGGTGACCTTAGCACGGATCTGAGTGGTTATTGGCTTGTGATTCGAGGACGAATCCTTGTCAGTGGGGGAGAATTGTAACGCCCGTGATCCAAAAATAGGATTTTTGGTAGGGTGTCGATCGACACAACAGGGTGTGTCGATCGACACGGGTGTTTTGACTCGCGAGGAGTCAGGCAGTGAAGGTTGTGTCGATCGACACAGTCTGTGTGTGTCGATCGACAGGGGGGTTAAATCGAACCGAGTGTTTGATTGTTAATCGCACGGTTTGCGGGTTGGTTAAGGGAGAACCCTAGGTTTGATATAAAAGGCTGGAACAGGGTCCTGGCCGTTTTGTTGGATCAGAAATCAGAACAGAAGAGAAAAGGTTTGGGAGAAAGTTGAGAGTTTGTGTGAGTGAGACAGTTTCTGATCGGATTTTTGTGAGGGCAAACGGCGAGGCTTTGCTGGGCGGATTGGGCTGATTTTTGGAGGGTAAGTTCTCCAATCTCTGCTCGTGTTTTAGGAGAAAACGGTTTGTCTTTTGGTTGATTATTCACCGAGTTATGGCTGTTTGAACTCGGTGGGTTCGTGTAGATTGTTGTCTGCGATCAGTCGGGTTTGAGGGGGGATTCCGATTGAACCAGAGGGATTCTGGAGGTGATCCACAGACCGACGCGTAGCTGTGGGTGTCTAGTTTCCGTAACAGTCGCCTGTTTCGGAATTGGATCGGTGGTTCGTCGTGTACGGGGGTTTTAGTAAACGTCATTCATCCGTTCTTTTCGATCCTTTGAGGTGAGTGCATGACCATAGGTTCTCGGATGTAGGAATGGATGGAATACGTTGATTTCTGTGTGTTTTGGTGTGGAATGGCTGTGGATTTGTGCTGGGAAGCGATCTGTAGGCCTGAGATTCGTTCCATGAGAGGATAAGTTCGATCTTAGGGTTCTGCAGGTCCGTGTCGATCGACAGGACTGTTGTCTGTCGATCGACAGAGGAACAGAATTGTCTGTCGATTGACACCTAGAGGTTGTGTCGATCGACAGAGATGCTGCTGTCCTGTTCTGTGCTGTTGATTGTCTATGCATTGTTGAGTGATAATCCTGGTATTTGGTGCATTCTTCATTTGAGTATTTGACCTGTAGATGGGAGGACCGTCTCACTGGGTATTTATGATAATACTCACGCATCTCGTTTTGCCATGTGATGCAGGTAAAGAGAAAATGTGATCGTGGAATCGGGCAAGGAAGAGAAAATGATCCAGCGTCTCGGTTGATTGCGTTTATGTTGAATTGCTAAGATGTTAGCGAATGTTAGTGATTCTAGAATTGAGATTGAACTGGTTTTGATATTGGTTTTGATTATTGTTATGGATGGATTTATTAATTGGTTGATTGGGTTATTGAGAGTTAGCATTTATGGGAATGTTAATTCGAATCCAATGCAAAAAAAAAAAAAAAAAACGGGTCGGGTTGTTTCAACATGGATGTGGAGAAAGTTACTCAAGTATCGATACTTGGCCCAAACTTTCCATCGAAGTGAGATTGGTAATGGAGAGGAAACGTCTTTTTGGCATGATACTTGGTGTAAATTGGGAAAATTATCTATCATTGCAGGAACTCGAGGGACAATTGACATGGGAATCCCAAGCAATGCCACGGTAGCAGATGCAATGAGGGATCATCGGCAAAGACGACATAGGGTGGGAGTGTTGAATCAAATAGAAGAGGAGTTGAACCTGGTACGCAGAAATAAATTAGAGAGTGTTGACATCGCCTTGTGGAGAAAGGGAGAAGAAAAGTTCATAAAAAAGTTTGTAACAAGCGCAACATGGGATAAAATAAGAATCAAAACCCAATCAAGAGTTGGTACATCGGTGTGTGGTTTACCCACGCAACACTAAAGTACTCGTTCTTGACATGGCTTGCGATGCTTAATCGTCTTTCAACAAGGGATCGAACGAAAACTTGGGCTGGACCAAGCCATTGTGTATTGTGTAACACGATGGAGGAGTCTCAAAACCACCTATTTTTTAACTGCAGCTACACATCAACGGTTTGGAAGGGACTCACATACCGTCTGCTCGAAAATAAGTACACAATCGTATGGGAGGATCTTATCGCACTACTCAAAAACGGGAATTTCAGCGGCACGAGACTTTTTCTCATTAGGTACACGTTTCAGGCAACCATATACCAACTATGGCGTGAACGAAACAACCGTCGTCATGGAGAGAAACATCTTCCAACGGACACCCTCATTCGTACCGTCGACAAACTTGTACGAAATAGATTGAGCTCAATTCGACAACTAGGAGGAAAAAACCATATGGAAGGCCTCCTGGATTGGTTTGCAACAAGACAACCGTAACATCGTGATCGGACAATCCTGTAGGTCGTAATATCGAAAGAAAACCATTTTAAATTTCAAAAACTGTAACACTTGTTGTATAAACGTTTTTTTGGTTTGAATAATAATTTAACATTCAATTCAAAAAAAAAAAAAAAAAAACACTCCATCATAATGTTTTTTCCCAACCTCAACACGTTCGTTGTGTATAGAGCACTGACTCTTTAGTGTACCTGCGGAAAAATATAATTCTCTAAACAACCTACAAATTCTGCAATTGTTTAACACAACTTGAACATCAAAATGATATCTAACAGCCTAACCTCCAAAAACACTGGTTATATTAAGAATCTAAACATAACATGCGATTATAAATAAAATCATGTGACATTAAAAAAATAAAATCATGTAATCAATATGAATGAAAACAATCTCGACACACATGTTATCAATCACAAAAATGATAGAAAATTTTTTAGTTTCGGACCAAAAATAAACGATGGGTTTGACTTATAGCAAATAATTAAGCTAGTAAAACTGTTTAACTATAAAAAATTCATTCTTAAAACATTATATTTTATAATTTCATCTTTAGTTTCAAAATTTTATAAACGCACATTAAGAAACAAAAAATATTTTTGCTAGATAGTCAAAAATTTGGTTAAGATTTAAAAAACAATGCGGTAGAAATTATAAATAATGAATTTCTTAATAATTTAAATAAATAGAGATATCAAGTAAAATAACATGTTAACTAAATAGAATATGATATTTGTTAAAAAAAAAACCGTAAAATTCATGTTGTTAAAATATGATAAATAAACAATTTATTTGTAATTTAGGCTGGTGAAAATTGGTTATCTGGTAAATGATAGATAAATACAAATATTCAAATAAATAACATGAGTTTGTCCTCTAGCGAAAACTCTACGGACACGAAGGTCTAGGAGCCGCTTCTTTGCTTCGACAAGATAAGCATTTACTCGTTTGTCCCTCTCCTCCTTGTAAGCATCGTTGCTTTCTCCACTCTCGGCTCCAGCCTTGTCGGATCCGAAAAACCATTCTCACTAGCCGACGAGACACTTATGGGCACGCCTTCACTTGGTATTTGATATACCCTATATTTACCATTTTTACTATCTATTTTACTATGATTTTTACATATATTAATAAAGCTTTTCGACCAAAAGAGGTAGTTTTCTCGTATTTGTAGATTTTAAGGTCTTAACAGGTTTTATCATCAAAAGGATGTAAAATGGAGCAAAAAGAGTGTCATCTATGATACAGCTACTCATTCAAGTCAAAGGAACCAAGCCAAGTCGTTTTATCTTGAAGATAATGCATATTCTCAAACTGGATTGAACGCATATGCCAGAAGTTCGCGGATGAACGGAGGATCAAATCAATTGGGAATTTAATGAAATTTGGTATGGAGATAGCCCTTTGAGTTAGCTTTCCAATGGAGTTGTAATGTCATCAATTGGAGCTGTACTTTAGAAGACACACTGGAAACACTGAGGACATGTCAAACTACCTTCGAAGTGAAGTGAGTGCACAAAGAAGCCAAGCACCGGGCCGCCCATGGACCGATGATCCAGACCTTTTATGACCTTCTAAAAGCACCAAGGAAGCCTCTAATACCGGTCACGAAGCCCGACCGTTATTGTGACCGGTATTGCCTCAGTTTCGACTAAAAAGACGTTTTTGCCCGAAGAAATCCTAGCCGACTTAAGCCTCTTTAAACCCCTATATATACTTGCTTTTAGCCTCCCTAGAAACTTAAGCAGCCGGCCATAATAGCCTAAATCAATACCTAAACATGTATTTCGTTTTTCTCTTGTTCTTAATGCATATTTGATTCTAAAAGCCTTTAAGGATAGATTGACTTTGCCCTATTGCAAAGAGATGAGATCTAACTCCTTACACTTTATAGATCAACGATTTATCTTTATGTTTATGTGCTTTTCTCTTGCTGCTACGCGTTGCAAAACATGTTAGAGTACTAGCTTTGATTTGATTTCTATGCACCTTCTTAATTCTATGCTTTTACATACTTAATCGATTAGAGTTTCATTCTAGAATTGATTCTTCATCTTTATTGGCTCTCAAAGCACGGACTGGCTTAGCTACCCAGGGGTTGATCTTAGGTTGATATACTCTCCAAAAGCTTGTTATATCTCCGGACCTAGTATTTGATGAGCTAGGCATCTTAACAATTTGATAGGTTAGTTAAGGAGTCTAGTGAACAATCAATCTTGATCATAAAGCATGTTTTCACCTTATAATAACCTGCAATAGTTGAGTCTATTAGGGTAGAAAACGTAGAAGGTTAGTTACGTCACGACAGTGGGATGACCTTACATTAGTGATATGAGTTCTAGAACAACTAGTCTAAAAACCCTAATTCGATTGTTTGTGTTTTGCATATGTTTTGTGAATTGCTTGAATTCTCATCTTAATTGATCTATCTATCCCTTTAATTATGTCTTATTATTTGCTTCAATAAAAACCCTAAAAGCCAAATAATATTTTTCCTTAGCTTAATTCGAATCATATAGGTTTGTAGTGCATTCATCACCTAGTCCTTGTGGATCAACCCCTAAGTACTACAATTGTCTACTGTGCACTTGCAGTTTCATAGGGTTATAAATTTAAAACTTGCATATGCATCTAAACCCTGCACGCATCAAAGTTTCTATGCATCAGAAGGCATACACGAGAGAGACCGCCACCGCGAGATGCCTTTGGTGGGTTGAAACTCAACATTCCTCCATTCCATGGAACCAATAATCCGGAAGCATACTTGGATTGGGAGACAAAGATCGAGCTTGTGTTCATATGCCGAGAATGCACCGAGGACACCAAAGTTAGAATTACCGCGACCGAGTTCTACGATTACGCTTTGAGTTGGTGGGATCAACTTGTGACCACTAGGAGATGTGCCGGTGATTATCCTATCGATATTTGGAACCAAATGAAAGCCGTCATGCGAAAGAGATTTCTGCCGAGCCACTACCAACGAGAGCTACACCAACGGTTGAGAGATTTGGTTCAAGGAAGTAGGTCCGTAGAAGAGTACTTCAAGGAAATGGAAACTTTGATGTTGAGAGCCGATGTTCGTGAAGAAGGTGAAGCTATCATGTCTCGGTTCATGGGAGATATTAATCGCGACATCAAAGACCGATTGGAAACGCAACATTATGTAGAGATTGAGGAGCTACTTCACAAGGCCGTGATGTTTGAAAAACAAATCAAGAGGAGAAGCTCCAAGATAAGCTACGGTTCTACCAAGACCGGATTCACTTCGGGAAAGCCTAGTTACTACAAGGAAGAGAAGACCGTGCTCCAAAAGGATTCCAAACCCTTTACCAAACCAAAATCCGTGGAACAAGATCTCAAAGGAAAGGCTAAGAAAGTATCAAGGGCTAGAGATATCCGATGTTACAAGTGCCAAGGACACAAATGTGTATCGGAAGATAACGAAAGAAATGTTAGTAAAAATATTTTAAGAGAATTTGACTAAATTTCGGGAAAGATATATGCACAAGACTAACATAAATATTTTAGATCGCATTCACTTTCTAAAATAAATGATATGAATTATTAGACCAGGTTATAGTTGAGTTAATTTGTTTCACCATTTAAGTGCGCTATGTGAAATGAGATAAGAACATTCATGATTCGATTGAAAATTATTTTATGGCACGTTGCTCGCTTTGATGGAAATGGCGTTATCACCAAACCTATTATAACATCCTGAATATTTTATTTGGACCTTTGAAGTAAATGATAGTTCATATTTGGCATATCCACATTCAATATGGGGTTACGTTATGTGTGTATATGCTTTTAATAATTTTTTACGATTGAGTCTATGATTAACATTGAATCTTTTTGTATGATGACCTTATGAGACTTTAATATGAAAATAATTTTGTCCGAGATGAAGGATCATGGATGGTCACTTTGGTCGTTTACGTTATGTTTGTATATGCTTTTAATATTTTTTATGATTGAGTCTATGGTTAACATTGAATCTTTTTGTATGATGACCTTATGAGACTTTAATATGAAAATACTTTTCGAGATGAAGGATCATGGATGGTCACTTTGGTCGTTTCCTCTTCCTATGAGGTTTATAAACTATTTTGGTATACGTGGTACTTTAAGATTCGTCACTTTTCGAATAAAAGATTCATACTCGACAATAGTTATGTCATATATCGTTTGATAATATATATACATATATATGCAAATATTTATATAATTTAATTTTTTAAAACAAAAGTGATAATATTTTTATTTAATGATTCATATTGTTAGCAGATTAAAACTAAAAGCTCGTGCAACGCGCGAGACAAAAATCTTGTTAATTAAAAAAACAAAAATAAGGCACATATATATGAATGTCTATTTTAGTTACTTAACAATAAATATTAGTTGACCAAAATTTATAACATCTCCAAATCTTCTACATTTGCTTCAGCCTTATGTAAATTAGTATATTTTCTCTTGCCAAGAATTATACTAAAAACAAAAATTAGCCTGAAAGTTGGAAACAAGCAAAGAACATAATTTCTTGTTAAAAACTCAATCAAGTGAAAATATATAGGAAGAATATATGGTAAGTGGTAATAATCACAAAAAACAAAAATGAAAAAAAAAAAAATATATATATATATATAAAAGTAGAATACTACAAACACTTTCACCAAAACTACATAAATTACATGCATAGAATAATAGTTACTTAACAACAGTTCTAAACTTAGGAGACTACTTAGAACTAACTTAACTAAAGCAAACATCAAATTACTTCAATATAACTTCTTCTACTTAATTTCATCTATCAATTCACTACCTCTGCAAACTTTGCGGAGAATCTAAGTTTCTGGACAATCAGTTTCTTTTTCTCGACGCATAACGCTTTCCATTCGTTATTCAACTCTTTTCTTTTCCTATTTCCAAAGTTCATCAGATTCTCAAGCTGCAACTTTTTTCATAATCTCTTAAACCTTGCGACATCATGGTCTCAAACGCATCCCGCACAGTGCATAACTCATCAGCATCAGTATCATTATCGGCATGACTCTCTTGTCCAGCTGTCACATAGTCTGTTATTATGTCAACAACAACATCACGAGGAGGCGGCGATTTTCCATCATAATTATTTTTCTCTGTCCCAATCTCAGTGAAAGGTTCAGCATTAGCCGCTTCCTCGTCCTCCATTACCGTCTCCTCCGGATTCAACAAACCATAATATATTGAACATTGAACAATACCCAACAGTTCTAAATTACATGTAGATCACCAAAAGTACATAAATTACTGCATAGATTAATATTTACTTAACAATAGTTCTAAACTTAGGAGACTACTTAGTAACTCAACCAAAGCAAACATCAAATTACTGCAATACGGCTTCTTCTTCAGTTCATCTATCAATTCACTACCTCTACAAGCTTAGTGGAGAATCAAAACTTCTGGACAATCAGTTTCGTTTCCTTGACGCATAACGCCTTCCATTCGTTACTCAACTCTTTTTTTTTCCTAGTTCCAAGGTTCATCAGATTCTCAAGCTGTAACTTTTTTCATAATCTCTTAAACCTTGCGACATCATGGTTTCAAACGCATCCCGTACAGTGCATAACTCATCAGCATCAGTATCATTATCAGCATTACTCTCTTGTCCAGCAGTCCCATAGTCGATTATTATATCAACAACAACATCACGAGGAGGCGGCGAGTTTCCATCATAATCATTTTTCTCTGTCCCAATCTCGGTGAAAGGTTCAACATTAGTCGCTTCCTCGTCCTCGATTACCGTCTCCTCCGGGTTCAACAAACCACAATATATTGAACATTGGACAATACCCAACAGTTCTAAATTACATGTAGATCACCAAAAGTACATAAATTACATGCATAGATTAATGCTTACTTAACAACAGTTCTAAACTTAGGAAACTTCTTAGAACTAACTTAATTAAAACAAACATCAAATTACTGCAATATAACTTCTTCTTCGTAATTTCATCTATCAATTCACTGCCTCTGCAAGCTTTGCGGAGAATCTAAGCTTCTTGACAATCAGTTTCGTTTCCCCGACGCATAACGCTTTCCATTCGTTACTCAACTCTTTTTTTTCTGTTCTAAAGCTCATCAGATTCTCAAGCTGCAACTTTTTTCATAATCCCTTAAACCTTGAGACATCATGGTCTCAAACGCAGCCCGTACAGTGCATAACTCATCAGCATCAGTATCATTATCGGCTTGACTCTCTTGTCCAGCTGTTACATAGTCTGTTATTATGTCAACAACAACATCACGAGGAGCCGGCGATTTTCCATCATAATCATTTTTCTCTGTCCCAATCTCGGTGAAAGTTTCAACATTAGTCGCTTCCTCGTCCTCCATTACCGTCTCATCTGGATTCAACAGACCACAATATATTGAACATTGAACAATACCCAACAGTTCGAAATTACATGTAGATCACCAAAAGTACATAAATTACATGTATAGATTAATACTTACTTAACAACAGTTCTAAACTTAGGAGACAACTTAGAAGTAACTAAACTAAAGTAAACATCAAATTACTGCAATATAGCTTCTTCTTCTCAATTCATTACCTCTGCAAGCTTTGCGGAGAATCTAATTTTCAGGATAATCAGTTTCGTTTCCTTGACGCATAACGCTTTCCATTCGTTATTCAACTCTTTTCTTTTCTTAGTTCCAAGCTTCATCAGATTCTCAAGCTGTAACTTTTTCATAATCTCATAAACCTTGCGACATCATGGTCTCAAACGCATCCTGCACAGTGCATAACTCATCAGCATCAGTATCATTATCGGCATGACTCTCTTGTCCAACCAGTCACATAGTCTGTTATGATGTCAACAACAACATCACGAAGAGGCGGCGATTTTCATTCATGATCATTTTTCTCTGTCCCAACCTCAGTGAAAGGTTCAGCATTAGCCACTTCCTCATCCTCCATTACGGTCTCCTCCAGATTCAACAAACCACAATATATTGAACATTAAACAATAACCAACAGTTCTAAGTTACTTGTACATCACCGAAAGCACATAAATTACAGGCATAGATTAATACTTATTTAACAACAGTTCCAAACTTAGGAGACTACTTAGAACTAACTTAACTAAAGCAAACATCAAATTCTGCAATATAGCTTCTTCTTCTTAATTTCATCTATCAATTCACTGCCTCTGCGAGCTTTGCGGAGAATCTATGCTTCTTGACAATCAGTTTCGTTTTCTCGATACATAATGCTTTCCATTCGTTACTAAACTCTTTTCTTTTTTCAGTTCCAAGACTCATCAGATTCTCAAACTGCAATTTTTTTCATAATCCCTTAAACCTTGCGACATCATGGTCTCAAACGCATCCCGCACAATGCATAACTCATCAGCATCAGTATCATTATCGGCACGACTCTCTTGTCCAGCAGTCACATAGTCTGTTATGATGTCAACAACAACATTACGAAGAGGTGGCGATTTTCATTCATGATCATTTTTCTCTGTCCTAATCTCAGTGAAAGGTTTAGCATTAGTCGCTTCCTCGTCCTCCATTACCGTCTCATCCGGATTCAACAAACCACAATATATTGAACATTGAACAATACCCAACAGTTCTAAATTACATGTATATCACCAAAAGTACATAAATTACAGGCATAGAATAGTACTTACTTAACAACAGTTCCAAACTTAGGAGACTACTTAGAACTAACTTAACTAAAGCAAACATCAAATTCTGCAATATAGCTTCTTCTTCTTCTTCTTCACAAAGTCCCACATCGGTAGTAGTAAGACGAAACAATCAAATATACTTCCTATAAATACCTTACGTGTTCGGTTTTGTATAGATTATATGTCGTGGGCCCACTAACTTTCAAATTTGGGCCTCAATAGATTAAACTGTTTGATAAAAATCGTTGACTTCGACGATTTTCAACGTTTAACAGTAAAACCGATTAATTAGTCTGATTTGGACAAAATCGCAGTGGATCACTGCCGAATTGCGATTATCCGGACGGTTAGGCGGCCGATTTTTTTAACAAGGCTTAGAACTAACTTAACGAAAGCAAACATCAAATTCTGCAATATAGCTATTTCATTTTATCTTTCAATGCACTGCCTCTGCAAGCTTTGCAGAGAATCTAAGCTTCTGGACAATCAGTTTCGTTTCCTCGACGGATAACGCTTTCCATTCGTTACTCAACTCTTTTCTTTTCCTAGTTCCAAGGTTCATCAGATTCTCAAGCTGCAACATTTTTCATAATCTCTTAAACCTTGCGACATCATGGTCTTAAACGCATCCCGCACAATGCATAACTCATCAGCATCAGTATCATTATTTGCATGACTCTCTTGTCTAGCAGTCACATAGTCTGTTATTATGTCAACAACAACATCACGAAGAGGCGGCGATTTTCCATCATGATCATTTTTTTCTGTCCTAATCTCAGTGAAAGGTTCAGCATTAGTCGCTTCCTCGTCCTCCATTACCGTCTCCTCCGGATTCAACAAACCACAATATATTGAACATTGAACAATACCAACAGTTCTAAATTACATGTAGATCACCAAAAGTACATAAATTACATGCATAGATTAATACTTACTTAACAACAGTTCTAAACTTAGGAGACTACTTAGAACTAACTTAACTAAAGCAAATATCAAATTACTGCAATATACCTTCTTCTTCTTAATTTCATCTATCAATTCATTGTCTCTGCAAGCTTTGCGAAGAATCTAAGCTTCTTCACAATCAGTCTCGTTTCCTCGACGCATAACGATTTCCATTCGTTACTCCACTATTTTCTTTTTCCAGTTCCAAGGCTCGTCAGATTCTCAAGCTGCAACTTTTTTCTTAATCCCTTAAACCTTGCGACATCAGGGTCTTAAACGCATCCCGCACAGTGCATAACTCATCAGCATCAGTATCATTATCGGCATGACTCTCTTGTCCAGCAGTCACATAGTCTGTTATTATGTCAACAACAACATCATGAGGAGGCGGCGATTTTTCATTAT
Source organism: Arabis hirsuta (assembly GCA_964056655.1). Taxonomy (NCBI): domain Eukaryota; kingdom Viridiplantae; phylum Streptophyta; class Magnoliopsida; order Brassicales; family Brassicaceae; genus Arabis; species Arabis hirsuta. The sequence continues at coordinate 25,827,305 of OZ053300.1, read as the reverse complement.
AATCATTTTTCTCTGTCCCAATAGAGGTAGTCGCTGGAGACTCCATTAGCCTTGATGCTGGAGGCTAAGTCCTCAAATCTCTCTAGGTAGTCCATGGGGTGCTCAGATGACAGGCCATGAAAAAGGTGCTGGGCGACAAGTGAGAAGAAAGCAGGCTTCAGCTCAAAATCGCTCCTCTGGAAGGCTGGAGGGCGAATGGCAGCCCTGTTGGCATAGAACTCGTCAGGCCTGTTGTACTCTCCCAGAGTACGCCCACGCGCAGCAGCTGCTGGCTCTTGGCGCTGCTCGACATGCTGCTCCTCCACAATCACAACCCCATTCTCATCCAGCCTCTGACCCTGAGCGTTGCGTCTGCGACCCTCAGCATCCTGAAAGAGCCCATCTTCACCTCTGATCAATACTAATGGATCCTTGTCGCTGCTCTGTTGGCTCGTTCTAACCTTCCAATCTCAAGGTTGAGATTGGCTAGCTCTTCGTTCTGGTTGCTCCTGGTAATGCGATTAGGCATAAACCTGAAACACACAAGACAAAGAGAAAAGATCAAGTAAGTAAAACAAAAACTAAAAACTTAGACGAAATTCTACTAACAATAATCGAATGGTGAAATCTATTCCCCGGCAACGGCGCCAAAATTTGATATGCTCAAATTTAACCCTGAGCTACTCTCTCAAATTAAGAGATCGATGTAGTACTTAGGGATCGAATCCACAGGGAAAAGATTCACACAATCAATTAGTGAATTCAAATTATGCTAAGTCAAAATGAGTAATTGTAAAGCAAAGAAATAAAACAAAGTAAGAGATGGTTCAAATTCAAGTAAATCAATGAGACAAAAAGCTAGACGATGGGTAATTCTTCGGGTATGAATCGAAACTGAGGATAAAACTACTGCAGGGTTTAATAAGTGCCGTTCTAGAACTCAAACACGAAGGTAAAGCCAATCAACTTCCGTTGCAGAGACTATCTATGACTAGAAACCTAAATTCCAAATTCCTTTGCAAACCTAGAGAATCAAGTCAAGCATTAACGTTCAGGTTCAATTGTTCACAAAATCCCTAAGCCAAATTCCTTTGCGAATAGGTGATTTTGCTCATCTAAGATTAGTTCAAGTTGTTAATAACACTTCCGTGTCTATTAAACAACCTAGGGTTTCCAATTTTAGTTGGCCAGTCCTAAAATCAGAGTTAAAACAATCTAGATGAAGAACCAAAAGATGAACCCTAACAAATCTATAATCCTAACAATTTCTCATCAAACCCTAGAATTCCCCACAACCTAACAAGCAAACTACTCAGACATAGATGAAGAAATCATAATGAAAGAATAAGATTGCATAAAAGATAGAGTTAGGGATACAGAAAAAGGGGTTTGAAAACCCTGTAGAAATCTCCCTCAAAGCTCTCTCTCTCAAAGTCTAAGTTAAAAACAAGATAATCCCCGACATGAAAACCTAAGTAAAACTATATATAGGGTACAAAAATCGGATTGGGCTTTAGGGAAAACGTCTGGAAACTTCAGGCCCGCGAAGGATTTTTCTTTATTAATGCTCGCGTCGATCGACAGCATTGAGCACTGTCGATCGACAGTCGTGCCTCTGGAAAACTTCTTCGATTCGTCAAGTCCCGCGTCGATCGACAATGATGTCTTCTGTCGATCGACGGTCAACCTTCTGTTCGCCCTTGACTTGATCTTTTCAGCACTTCCTTCCTCGAAGCTCCAAAATGCTCCAAATGCTTCTCTTAAGCTCCAAACGACCATTTACCTGCAAAAGACTCTAAAAGACACAAAAACACCAAAAAGACTATAGAAAGGACTTATATCATGGCCAAAAAGGGGTAAAAACCATGATATATCAAAAACCCCTCAACTAAAAATTTGATGAAAAAGATCCCCTCAAGTAAAGTTTAGTGAATGAAAAAACTTTTCCTTCTATGGTTATGCTAAAGCACTAACGCTTTCCTTCTATTAATATAACGTTTTCCATTCGTTACTCAACTTTTTTCTTTTCCAGTTCCAAGGCTCATCAGATTCTCAAGCTGCAACTTTTTTCATAATCCCTTAAACCTTGCGACATCATGGTCTCAAACGCATCCTGCACAGTGCATAACTCATCAGCATCAGTATCATTATCGGCATGACTCTCTTGTCTAGCAGTCACATAGTCTGTTATTATGTCAACAACAACATCACGAAGAGGCGGCGATTTTCCATCATGATCATTTTTTTCTGTCCTAATCTCAGTGAAAGGTTCAGCATTAGTCGCTTCCTCGTCCTCCATTACCGTCTCCTCCGGATTCAACAAACCACAATATATTGAACATTGAACAATACCAACAGTTCTAAATTACATGTAGATCACCAAAAGTACATAAATTACATGCATAGATTAATACTTACTTAACAACAGTTCTAAACTTAGGAGACTACTTAGAACTAACTTAACTAAAGCAAATATCAAATTACGGCAATATACCTTCTTCTTCTTAATTTCATCTATCAATTCATTGTCTCTGCAAGCTTTGCGGAGAATCTAAGCTTCTTCACAATCAGTCTCGTTTCCTCGACGCATAACGATTTCCATTCGTTACTCCACTCTTTTCTTTTTCCAGTTCCAAGGGTCGTCAGATTCTCAAGCTGCAACTTTTTTCTTAATCCCTTAAACCTTGCGACATCAGGGTCTCAAACGCATCCCACACAGTGCATAACTCATCCGCATCAGTATCATTATCGGCATGACTCTCTTGTCCAGCAGTCACATAGTCTGTTATTATGTCAACAACAACATCATGAGGAGGCGGCGATTTTTCATCATAATCATTTTTCTCTGTCCCAATATCAGTGAAAGGTTCAGCATTAACCGCTTCCTCGGGCATTACCGTCTTCTCCGGATTCTACAAACCACAATATATTGAACATTGAACAATACCCAACAATTCTAAATTACATGTAGATCACCAAAAGTACATAAATTACATGCATAGATTAATACTTACTTAACAACAGTTCTAAATTTAGGAGACTACTTAGAACTAACTTAACTAAAGCAAACATCAAATTACTGCAATATAGCTTCTTCTTCTTAATTTCATCTATCAATTCACTACCTCTGCAAGCTTTGCGGAGAATCTAAGCTTCTTGACAATCAGTTTCGTTTCCTCGACGCATAACGCTTTCCATTCGTTACTCAACTCTTTTCTTTTCCTAGTTCCATGGTTCATCAGATTCTCAAGCTGCAATTTTTTTCATAATCTCTTAATTCCTGCGACATCATGGTCTCAAACGCATCATGCACAGTGCATAACTCATCATTATCAGTATCATTATCGGCAAGACTCTCTTGTCGCAGTCACATAGTATGTTATTATGTCAACAACAACATCACGAGGAGGCGGTGATTTTCTATCATAATCATTTTTCTCTGTCCTAATCTCAGTGAAAGGTTCAACATTAGCCGCTTTCTCGTCCTCCATTACCGTCTCCTCCTGATTCAACAAACCACAATATATTGAACATGAACAATACCCATATCATTCAACCTCCTAAATGAAATTCAATCAAGCAAGTAAATCAAAACAGATCTGACCATTGTGAGTATTATTATAACATCACAAAGCTGTAATCAAACTAGGACAAAAAAACACAAATGATAAAATCTTACTTAAAACATTCTCGATCTGGTGTGCATTATCCATGTTTCCATTAGCAGAATCATCATCATCATTTTGTGCCCCAAATCATCATGGAAAAACCAAAGGATTCAGAGTCAGTAGACCTAGAATAAGTTAATGAAACAAAAGGTTGGACAAGAAGGAGAAGGGTTTTTAATGAAAAAAACTCTTCAAGTATTGTTTGATTCATTTTAAACCCCTCAACTAAATTATTAATATAAAAACCCCTCAACTAAAAATTTGATGAAAAAGATCCCCTCAAGTAAAGTTTAGTGAATGAAAAAACTTTTCCTTCTATGGTTATGCTAAAGCACTAACGCTTTCCTTCTATTAATATAACGCTTTCCATTCGTTACTCAACTTTTTTCTTTTTCCAGTTCCAAGGCTCATCAGATTCTCAAGCTGTAACTTTTTTCATAAACCCTTAAACCTTGCGACATCATGGTCTCAAACGCATCCCGCACAGTGCATAACTCATCAGCATCAGTATCATTATCGGCATGACTCTCTTCTCTATCTGTCACATAGTCTGTTATTATGTCAACAACAACATCACGAGGAGGCGGCTATTTTCCATAATAATCATTTTCCTCTGTCCCAATCTCGGTGAAAGGTTCAGCATTAGTCGCGTCCTCGTCCTCCATTACCGTCTCCTCCGGATTCAACAAGCCACAATATATTGAACATTGAACAATACCCAACAGTTCTAAATTACATGTAGATCACCAAAAGTACATAAATTACATGCATAGATTAATACTTACTTAACAACAGTTCTAAACTTAGGAGACTACTTAGAACTAACTTAACTAAAGCAAACATCAAATTACTGCAATATAGCTTCTTTTTCTTAATTTCATCTATCAATTCACTGCCTCTGCAAGCTTTGCGGAGAATCAAAACTTCTTGACAATCAGTTTCGTTTCCTCGACGCATAAGGCTTTCCATTCGTTACTCAACGCTTTTCTTTTCCTAGTTCCAAGGTTCATCAGATTCTAAAGCTGCAATTTTTTTCATAATCTCTTAAACCTTGCGACATCATGGTCTCAAAGGCATCATGCACAGTGCATAACTCATCAGCATCATTATCATTATCGGCAAGACTCTCTTGTCCAGCAGTCACATAGTATATTATTATGTCAACAACAACATCACGAGGAGGCGGTTATTTTCTATCATAATCATTTTTTCTGTCATAATCTCAGTGAAAGGTTCAACATTAGTCCCTTTCTTGTCCTCCATTACCGTCTCCTCCTGATTCAACAAACCACAATATATTGAACATTGAACAATACCCATATCATTCAACCTCCTAAATGAAATTCTTCAAGCAAGTAAATCAAAACAGATCTGACCATTGTGAGTATCAATATAACATCACAAAGCTGTAATCAAACTAGGACAAAAAAACACAAATGATAAAATCTCTGACTTAACAACATTCTCGATCTGGTTTGTATTATCCATGTCTCTATTAGCAGAATCATCATCATCATTTTTTGCCCCAAATCATCCTGGAAAAACCAAAGGATTCAGAGTTAGTAGACCTAGAATAAGTTAATGAAACAAAAGGTTGGACAAGAAAGAGAAGGGTTTTTAATGAAAAAACTCTTCAAGTATTGTTTGATTCATTTTAAACCCCTCAACTAAATTATTAAGATAAAAACCCCCTAACTAAAAATTTGATGAAAAAAATCTCCTCAAGTAAAGTTTAATGAATGAAAAAACTTTTCCTTCTATGGTTACGCTAAAGCACTAATGCTTTCCTTCTATTAATATAACGCTTTCCGTTCGTTACTCAACTCTTTTCTTTTTCCAGTTTCAAGGCTCATCAGATTCTCAAGCTGTAACTTTTTTCATAATCCCTTAAACATTGCGACATCAGGGTCTCAAACGCATCCCGCACAGTGCATAACTCATCAGCATCAGTATCATTATCGGCATGACTCTCTTATCTATCTGTCACATAGTCTGTTATTATGTCAACAACAATATCACGAGGAGGCGGCAATTTTCCATAATAATCATTTTTCTCTGTCCCAATCTCGGTGAAAGGTTCAGCATTAGTCGCTTCCTCGTCCTCCATTACCGTCTCCTCCGGATTCAACAAACCACAATATATTGAACATTGACCAATACCCAACAGTTCTAAATTACATGTAGATCACCAAAAGTACATAAATTACATGCATAGATTAATACTTACTTAACAACAGTCCTAAACTTAGGAGACTACTTAGAACTAACTTAACTAAAGCAAACATCAAATTACTGCAATATAGCTTCTTCTTCTTAATTTCATCTATCAATTCACTGCCTCTGCAAGCTTTGCGGAGAATCTAAGCTTCTTAACAATCACTTTCGTTTCCTCGACGCATAACGCTTTCCATTCGTTACTCAACTCTTTTCTTTTCCTAGTTCCAAGGTTCATCAGATTCTAAAGCTGCAATTTTTTTCATAATCTCTTAAACCTTGCGACATAACGCATCATGCACAGTGCATAACTCATCAGCATCATTATCATTCTCGGCAAGACTCTCTTGTCCAACAGTCACATAGTATGTTATTATGTCAACAACAACATCATGAGAAGGCGGTGATTTTCTATGATAATCATTTTTTCTGTCCTAATCTTAGTGAAAGGTTCAACATTAGCCGCTTTCTCGTCCTCCATTACCGTCTCCTCCTGATTCAACAAACCACAATATATTGAACATTGAACAATACCCATATCATTCAACCTGCTAAATGAAATTCATCAAGCAAGTAAATCAAAATAGATCTGACCATTGTGAGTATTATTATAACATTACAAAGCTGTAATCAAACTAGGACAAAAAAAACACAAATGATAATATATCTGACTTAACAACATTCTCGATCTGGTTTGCATTATCCATGTCTCTATTAGCAGAATCATCATCATCATTTTTTGCTCTAAATCATCATGGAAAAACCAAAGGATTCAGAGTCAGTAGACCTAGAATAAGTTAATGAAACAAAAGGTTGGACAAGAAAGAGAAGGGTTTTTAATGAAAAAACTCTTCGAGTATTGTTTGATTCATTTTAAACCCCTCAACTAAATTATTAATATAAAAACCCCTTAACTAAAAATTTGATGAAAAAAATCCCCTCAAGTAAAGTTTAATGAATGAAAAAAAAAATCCTTCTATGGTTATGCTAAAGCACTAACGCTTTCCTTCTATTAATATAACGCTTTCCATTCGTTACTCAACTTTTTTCTTTTTCCAGTTCCAAGGCTCATCAGATTCTCAAGCTGCAATTTTTTTCATAATCCCTTAAACTTTGCGACATCATGGTCTCAAACGCATCCCGTACAGTGCATAACTCATCAGCATCAATATCATTATCGGCATGACTCTCTTGTCTATCTGTCATATAGTCTGTTATTATGTCAACAACAATATCACGAGGAGACGGCGATTTTCCATAATAATAATTTTTCTCTGTCCCAATCTCGGTGAAAGGTTCAGCATTAGTCGCTTCCTCGTCCTCCATTACCGTCTCCTCCGGATTCAACAAACCACAATATATTGAACATTGAACAATACCCAACAGTTCTGAATTACATGTAGATCACCAAAAGTACATAAATTACATGCATAGATTAATACTTACTTAACAACAGTCCTAAACTTAGAAGACTACTTAGAACTAACTTAACTAAAGCAAACATCAAATTACTGCAATATAGCTTCTTCTTCTTAATTTCATCTATCAATTCACTACCTCTGCAAGCTTTGTGGAGAATCTAAGCTTCTTGACAATCAGTTTCGTTTACTCGACGCATAACGGTTTCCATTTGTTACTCAACTCTTTTCTTTTTCCAGTTCCAAGGCTCATCAGATTCTCAAGCTGCAACTTTTTTCACAATCCCTTAAACCTTGCGACATCATGGTCTGAAATGTATCCCATACAGTGCATCACTCATCAGCATCAGTATCATTATCGGCATGACTCTCATGTCCAACTGTCATATAGTCTGTTATTATGTTAACAACAACATCACGGGGAGGCGGTGATTTTCCATCATAATCATTTTTCTCTGTCCCAATCTCAGGGAAAGGTTCAGCATTAGTCGCTTCCTCGTCCTCCATTACCATCTCCTCCGAATTAACTAAACCAATATATATTTAACATTGAACAATACCCAACAGTTCTTGAAACAACCCAACCCGTTTTTTTTTTTTATACATTGGGATTCGAATCAGTGTTCCCATAAACATTGACCCTCAATTCCCAACCAATTCACACAATAAACAGCGGAAAAATCAGAATCAACCAACACAAGACAGTTAACCAATAATCAACCTCAATTCAATAAACCAGAAACTTAATCATTCAACAAGATCTACAAGTTCCAAATTCCAGAACTACTATCACCCTAGCAATTCTACATAATGCAATCAACCGAGACGCTGAATCATTTTCTCTTCCTTGCCCGATTCCACGATCACATTTTCTCTTTACCTGCATCACATGGCAAAACGAGATGCGTGAGTATTATCATAAATACCCAGTGAGACGGTCCTCCCATCTACAGGTCAATACTCAAATGAAAGAATGCACCAAATACCAGGATTATCACTCAACAATGCATAGACAATCAATAGCACAAAAAAAACGAACAGCAGCATCTCTGTCGATCGACACAACCTCTAGGTGTCGATCGACAGACAATTCTGGCCCTCTGTCGATCGACACAACCTCTAGGTGTCGACCGACAGACAGTTCGGTCCCTCTGTCGATCGACAGACAACAGTCCTGTCGATCGACACGGACCTGCAGAACCCTAAGATCGAACCTATCCTCTCATGGAACGAATCTCAGGCCTACCGATCTCTTCCCAGCACAAATCCATAGCAATTCCACACCAAACAAACCGAAATCAACGTATTCCATCCATTCCTACATCCGAGAACCTATGGTCACGCACTCACCTCAAAGGATCGAAAAGAATGAATGAACGACGTTTACTAAAACCCCCGTACACGACGAACCACCGATCCAATTCCGAAACAGGCGACTGTTACGGAAACTAGACACCCACAGCTACACGTCGGTATGTGGATCACCTCCAGAATCCCTCTGGTTCAATCGGAAATCCCCCCTCAAATCCGACTGATCGCAGACATAATCTGCACGAACCCACCGAGTTCAAACAGCCATAACTCGGTGAATAATCAACGAAAAGACAAGCCGTTTTCGCCTAAAACACGAGCAGAGATTGGAGAACTTACCCTCCAAAAATCAGCCCAAACCGCCAAGCAAAGCCCCTCCGTTTGCCCTCACAAAAAAAACCGACGAAAATCTTCTCCACACTCAAGAGGAAACCCTAGTTCTCACAACTCTCTCTTCTCTGATTCTAACAAAAAGGATGCGGCTAAACCTAGGAGGAAACGCCTTCTCCAAGTATATATAAGTCCCCCAAACCGGCCCAACTCAAAACAAACCGGAAATCAAACATGTTTGAATGATTTAAACCCGTGTCGATCGACAGTCTTCACCTCTGTCGATCGACAGAGGACTCCCTGCTCAAAACCCTTCACGAGACAAACCCCGTGTCGATCGACACTCAGCCCTACTGTCGATCGACACTCCTCCAAAATTCCATTTTTGGATCACGGGCGTTACAGTTCTAAATTACATGTAGATCACCAAAAGTACATAAATTACATGCATAGATTAATACTTACTTAACAAAAGTTCTAAATTTAGGAGACTACTTAGAACTAATTTAAATAAAGCAAACATCAAATTATTGCAATATGGCTTCTTTTACTTCATTTCATCTATTAATTCCCTGCCTCTACAAGCTTTACGGAGAATCTAAGCTTCTTGACAATCAGTTTTGTTTTCTCTACGCATAACGCTTTCCGTTCGTTACTCAACTCTTTTCTTTTTCCAGTTCCAAGGCTCCTCAGATTCTCAAGCTGCAACTTTTCTCATAATCTCTTAAACCTTGCGACATCAGGGTCTCAAACGCATCCCGCACAGTGCATAACTCATCAGCATCAGTATCATTATCGGCATGACTCTCTTGTCTATCTGTCACATAGTCTGTTATTATGTCAACAACAACATCATGAAGAGGCGGCGATTTTCCATCATAATCATTTTTCTCTGTCCCAATCTCAGTGAAAGGTTCAGCATTAGTCGCTTCCTCGTCCTCCATTACCGTCTCCTCCGGATACAACAAACCACAATATATTGAACATTGAACAATATCCAACAGTACAATATATTGAACACTGAACATTGAACAATGTCTCAATTACATGTAGATCACCAAAAGTACATAAATTACATGCATAGATTAATACTTACTTAACAACAGTTCTAAATTTAGGAGACTACATAGAACTAACTTAAATAAAGTAAACATCAAATTATTGCAATATGGTTTCTTCTTCTTCATTTCATCTATTAATTCCCTGCCTCTACAAGCTTTGCGGAGAATCTAAGTTTCTTGACGATCAGTTTCGTTTCCTCGACGCATAATGCTTTTTGTTCGTTACTCAACTCTTTTCTTTTTCCAGTTCCAAGGCTCATCAGATTCTCAAGCTGTAACATTTTTCATAATCCCTTAAACCTTGCGACATCATGGTCTCAAACTCATCCCGCACAGTACATAAATCATCAACATCAGTATCATTATCGGCATGACTCTCTTGTCCAGCAGTCACATAGTCTGTTATTAGGTCAACAACAACATCACGAGGAGACGGCGATTTTCCATAATAATAATTTTTCTCTGTCCCAATCTCGGTGAAAGGTTCAGCATTAGTCGCTTCCTCGTCCTCCATTACCGTCTCCTCCGGATTCAACAAACCACAATATATTGAACATTGAACAATACCCAACAGTTCTGAATTACATGTAGATCACTAAAAGTACATAAATTACATGCATAGATTAATACTTACTTAACAACAGTTCTAAACTTAGGAGACTACTTAGAACTAACTTAACTAAAGCAAACATCAAATTACTGCAATATGGCTTCTTCTTCATTTTATCTTTCAATGCACTTCCTCTGCAAGCTTTGCGGAGAATCTAAGCTTCTGGACAATCAGTTTCGTTTCCTCGACGGATAACGCTTTCCATTCGTTACTCAACTCTTTTCTTTTCCTAGTTCCAAGGTTCATCAGATTCTCAAGCTGCAACATTTTTCATAATCTCTTAAACCTTGCGACATCATGGTCTCAAACGCATCATGCATAGTGCATAACTCATTAGCATCAGTATCATTATCGGCAAGACTCTCTTGTCCAGCAGTCACATAGTATGTTATTATGTCAACAACAACATCACGAGGAGGCGGTGATTTTCTATCATAATCATTTTTTGTCCCAATCTCAGTGAAAGGTTCAGCATTAGCCGCTTCCTCGTCCTCCATTACCGTCTCCTCCTGATTCAACAAACCACAATATATTGAATATTGAACAATACCCATATCATTCAACCTCCTAAATGAAATTCATCAAGCAAGTAAATCAAAACAGATCTGACCATTGTGAGCATTATTATAACATCACAAAGCTGTAATCAAACTAGGACAAAAAAACACAAAAGATAAAATCTTTGACTTACAACTTTCTCGATCTGGTTTGCATTGTCCATGTCTCCATTAGCAGAATCATCATCATCATTTTTTGCCCCAAATCATCATGGAAAAACCAAAGGATTCAGAGTCAGTAGACCTAGTATAAGTTAATGAAACAAAAGGTTGGACAAGAAAAAGAAGGATTTTTAATGAAAAAACTCTTCAAGTATTGTTTGATTCATTATAAACCCCTCAACTAAATTATTAATATAAAAACCCATCAACTAAAAATTTGATGAAAAAAATCCCCTCAAGTAAAGTTTAATGAATGAATGAACTTTTCCTTCTATGGTTATGCTAAAGTACTAAACAACTGCTACTAAATCGATACTATAAGGTATGATTTGTTAAAAAGTGACATGTATATATATTTATACATCAGAGAATACAATGCTTGTTTAGAAACGACAATGGAAACACAATGCAATTATTTAAAAATCTATGTATAAACCCCACAATTAAGAGATTTTGAAGAAAAAACTCATATCACTAGGTTCGTGAAACATGTATATAACCCTGGAATGCGTTATGAACGAGAACTACAAGATGACATCTGATTATTCGTGGGGAGTTTACGTGGTTGTACTCTTTTCGTGATTTAAAAACAATATTAGAAACACGATACAATCAATTAGAAATCAGAAACAATCAATCAATGTGTGCATAGTATTGATTTAATGGCAGTTGTTTAATATTTTGACAATACTATCGAAGGAAGGGGGTTTTCACTATTAAAACTTTACTTGAGATATGTTTTCATTAAATTTTTAGTTGAAGGGTTAAAATATTTTAGTTTAGGAGAATTTACATTAATAATTTAGTTGAGGGATTTAAAATGGAACAAACAATACTTGATGGGTTTTTTAATTAAAATCTTGAAAAGAACTATATGTTTGACTTATGTTTTAAACCAATTTATTCATCCGTCCGGTTGTAAATGATTCAAATTTCCTTCACTCAAGTTATGTTATCAGTCAAATCTCTCACTTTTCATTTTCACTATTATTTAAATTGATAAAAACAAAAATTCTAATTATGTATATATATAGCCAATTTTGGGTTATCTATCTGATTTAAGTTATAAAATTCAAATTTGTTCAACGACGGTTCAAAGAAGAAGATTTCTCTAAATTAAGAGAAATATTTTCATGTCAACGTAATAAATATTAGAAGTTCGCCTGCTATTTTGGATACGGGAACGTCTAATTGTCTACCCTTGATTCGTTAATATGTCGTCAACGATTACAGCCCTCACTTAATTTCCGGTGCGAAAAAGACCATCAGTTTCTCTTTGTATTTTTTTTATTGAATTTTTTTTCTTGAATTTCTTATGTGTTGTAATATATTTTAAATCTGTTTTAATAAAATAAAATGAAAAAAAAAGGAAATTACTTAGAATAACCCCTTTTATCCCTTATTACTTAACTAGACCCCTCTCTAAGCTAACTAGAAAAAATGTAGGAAAAGACATATATACCAAGGTAAATAATTATAATTGTGCCATTTAGAATTATTATTTTTGGAAAAAAACAAAAATTATAAAAATTGACCAAAACCCTAATCTTTATTTGCCTTTTCTCCTATCTACCTTTTTAATTTTTTTGCTTTTCTCTCTTTGTAAACATAAAATTAGAGAGGAAAGATATTAGAGAGAAGAGATAGCTTAACGCGATTCATCAACGGTGGTGCTATGGTAGTTACTCTCGTCAATAGAAAGTCTGTATGAAATTTACCTCAGCCGGGGCACAACGGTGAGGAGTAAGACGGTGATGATTGTTGGGGACAAGATTTCGAGGTCCAAACATACCATGGTGTGGGTTTTAACTCATTTGATTAACAGAGGAGATTTGATGACTCTTCTTCGGGTTGTCTCTCTTCATGATGAGCCTTCTCATGTTACAAAGGCTACTGTTCTCTGCAACATGGGTAAAGGTCATAAATCTGTCTTCTTCTATTTCATCTTTTTTTTTTTGCTCAAATAGATCAGTATTGCAGGATTATGATTGGATCATATTGTGTTATTCTAGATTTGTTTCAGACTGTAGATTTTTGTACCAGCAGTTGCAAACTTATGATCGTATCATATTATGTTATGGTAGATTTTTTATAAACTGTAGATTTTTGTACGAGCTTTTGCAGACTTATGATCGTATTATATTGTGTTATAGTAGATTTTCTTGTACATTGTGTTATATGCTATTGCAGACTTATGATTGTATCATATTGTGTTATGGTAGATTTTTTGTAGACTGTAGATTTTTGTACCAGCTATTGTAGATTTATGGTTGTGTCATATTGTGTTATGGTAGATTTTCTTGTAGACTGTAGATTTTTGTACCAGCTATTACAAACTTATGATCGTGTCATATTGCGGCATGGTATATTTTGTATAAGCTATTACAGACTTATGTTCGTATCATATTATGTTATAGTAGATTTTCTTTCACACTGAAGACTTTTGTATAAGCTATTGCAGACTTATGATTGCATCATATTGTGTTATAGTAGATTTAATGTAAACTGTAGACTTTTGTATCAGCTATTATAGATTTTATAGTTTATATTGCAGGTTTTGAAGTGATGTCTTCCTTAGGTGATATGGAGAGTCATCCAAAGACTGAAAAGAAGAGTAATTTGGAGAATATTAAGGAGACTAATAAGGAGAGTCATTCCGAGAGTGATAAGGAGGTGGAGTAATTGCAGATTTATGATCGTATCTTATTGTATTTTGGTAGATTTGTTCCATATTGTAGACTTTTGTATCAACTATAGCATACTTATGATTGTATCGTATTGTGTTATTGTAGATTTGTTTGAGACTGTAGAATTTTATATCAGCTATTGCAAACTTATGATCGTATCATATTATGTTATGGTAGATTTTTGTGTAGACTGTAAACTTTTGTATCAACTATTGCATACTTATAATTGTATCATATTCTGTTATAGTAGATTTTCTTGTAGGAAGTAGACTTTTGTAGATGTTTCTTCTCCAACGCGATCTTCATTGTAGATTTATGTCTCGAGTTTTTTTTTTGTCTTCCTAGAGGGTGTCGAGTAATAGGAGACAATCATATCTTCACTTCACTTTTTTTGTTTCAAGTAATGTTTTATCTCTAAGGATGATAGATAGTGAGTATGCGTTACAACTTAGTCCACAACCCTCGAAAACTACAAAATTAATCTACGAGACAAATCGGCAAAATATGATGACAACCTCATAAACATGCGAATATATGTAAGACTACTATACACAATTCTTACCGTGTCAAATTATATGTAACGTACATAATAAATCTACATCTTCTAAACAAAAATCTACGAAATAATCTGCAGTGTAAGATGACTACCTGGAAAATCTACACACTTTTAAGTCTAATATGCACGATTCATACTTTGTCAAAATATCTGCAACGTACTAGATAAATCTATACAATAAATCTACTACACCTTTTAAGAACTAAATACCTTACACATATCTACCGTCTTTTCTAATAAATCTACATCATATCTAATAAACTTGCAAACATATATAAGTCTACTGCAAACGATTTTTACTACCTCAAAATATATGCAACGTGATAAGAAATCTACAGTTTATAAAAAAAAATATCTAGGAAACAAAAATACACCGTGGGACGACTACCTCAAAAATCTGCAAACACTTTTAAGTCTACTATACATGATCATTGCCTTATCATTTACAACGTAGAAAATAATCTACCAAATAAATCTACTACACCTCCACCAACTAAATCCTTACACAAATCTATCATCTTTCATGATAAATCTACATTCTACCTAATAAATGTGCAAACATATGTAAGTTTAGAATGCACGATGCATACTGTGTCAAAATATATGTAACGTACATAATAAATCTGCAACCACCCAACAAAAATCTGCAAAATTAATATATATCGTAGGAGGTTACCTAAAAAAACTGCAAACACTTCTAAATCTACTTCACACGATCTTTGCTTTGTTAATAAATTAGCACTGTATAAAATAAATCTACTATATCTCCACCAACTAGATACCTTAAAAAATCTATCATCTTTTCTGATAAATCTACATTCCACCTAATAAATCTGCAACCACTCTGCAAAATCAATATGGAAACACTTTTTTATCTCCTACACACGATCCTTACTTTGTCAATATATCTGCAATGTAGCAAATAAATCTACAAAATAAATCTACTACACCTCTACCAACTAAATCCTTTACACAAATCTACCGTCTTTCTTAATAAATCTATATTCCATCTAATAAATCTGCAAACATATGTAAGTCTACAAGGCACGATTCGTACGGTGTCAACATACCTGCAACGTGCATAATAATTCTGCAGATTAATCTATAAAACAAATTTAGATCGTAGGAGGTTTCCTCAAGAATTTACAAACACTTTTAAGTCTACTACACACGATCTTTGTTTTGTCAATATATCTCTAACGTAAAAAAAAAAAAATTTACAAAATAAATTTACAACACACCAACCAAGTAAATACGTTACACAAATCTACCGTCCTCCATGATAAATCTACATTACACGTAGTAAACCTACAAACATATGTAAGTTCACAAGGCACAATTCGAACCATGTCAAAATATCGTATATAATAAATCTTCAACCACCTATCAAATATCTGCAAAACAAATCTACATCGTAGGAGGTTCCTATAAAATTTGCAAATATTTTTAAGTTTACTAGATATGATTGTTACTTTGTCAATATATCTGCAACATAAAAAATAAATATACAAAATAAATCTGCAATAGCATCTACTTATTTAATCGTTGACATAAATCTACTACAGAGGAAATAACTCTACATGACTACATCAAAAAAAATTGTTATACTCTAACAAAAATGTTGTGTCATATCTGTAAATAAGTGTTTCGATAGACTAAAAAGTAATTCCAGTTTTGTAATTATGTTTTTTCCTAACAAGGATATTTTGGATATAGAGAATATTATAATATATTTTTTTGGGTTACTTAAATAAGAAATGAATAATTTTGGGTTATTATAGTTTTTTTCCAAAAAAAAAATATATATATGTGTATACAGGGGCGGATGTACTTGAGCGAAGAAGGGTGCAAGTACCCCCAATAAATGTTTTACGATAAATACAATTTCTTTAAACCTTAAAATTATGCCCGCATAGTAAAATCATTTTTTGCCCCCATTCCTTTTTGAACCACAAATCTTACCAGAAAATTTGGAATTTGTTTTCAAATCTTTAATGAATAACGTAAAACGTAATATCAAAAACTTAATAAATTTATCTTAAAAAATACTCATTGGTATTTATCATCAACTTTGTCAAATTGCATGTTTCTTTGTACTCAAATCAACGTAATATATTTTAGGTTATTATACAAAAAAGATTGATATATTTACTAAATTTGTTCAAAAAAATAGTGATGAAATATTTTAGGTTATGATTTACAGATTACAATAAAACATTGTTAGATTATTTTATACATTTTCTAAATTATATAGTTTTGTATTGTAATAAATTAACAATATAATTTTTATATAAAATTATGTCCCTAGTTAAAAATATTTCTGGATACGCCCATGTGGGTGTCAAAATTGGTCAATACCTACGGGTTACCCAAACCCGTCCATAATTTTAGCGGGTTTGGATTATATTTTTTTACCCATATAAGTAAACGGATTTTGGTGAATTATCCTAATAGGATTATGGGTTTAATAGGTAAACCCATTATGGTCGTGGGTAACCCACAGATTACGATAAAAAAAAAATTAATATATATTAGAGTATTGGTTCAACATTCCTATACGTATTGTGGCTTCGGAATCATCTTTTAGTATTGTTCGCGTGTTCTAAACAAATACCGGAGTCGGCTTCTTCCTAAACATGTCTAAACTTTACTTTGTACGTGATCTTGATTATTTAGTTTGACAACTGATGAAAAAGATAAATTTATCATGTATACTTATTGATTTTAATACTATCTATTAATACTATCTAGTTTGTTGATATACTTTTCTTATTATTTGTAGACAATGAAAGTGATGATGACGAAATGCATCCAAGGAAGCAGATGAATCCAACGAAGATTTCCGTGTCTGTTAAAATTAATCAATAGTTTATTGATTTTAATGTTATATTGGTTTTATGTTTTATGGTTTTTATTTATCTTAAGATATGAAAATATTTTTGTTTAGTTTGTTACTTGAAACTTGAAAATTTTTGTTTTATTTATTTATAATAATATGAAATGATTTTTTTAATAGTTTATTATGATATTTAATTTGTATATGGGTACCTATATAACTTATTTAGCCATCAATTTTCATATTATTGGATTTGAGTATGTAAATTTAACCTATATAATAAATAGATCAGGTCAAACCTGCTCACTAAAATCTCGAATTTATGTGGGTTCGAATCGGGTTTGATCGGATTATCCATTTTGAATCTAAAGTTATTTTGTATCGATGGAAAAGAAAAGAAAGGGCATGGAAAAAAAAATGGGAAGCATTCACAAAAATCGTATCGTTTTATATTACCATATCCACCACGTGGCATAAAATGATTGGGTGGATAAGATATTTTGCATTATCAACTATATTATTAAATGTTAAAGAAACAATTTTTTATTTGTTTAAAAACAAAAAAAAGACTTGGTTTACCGGCCCTAGCAGGTTTTGCCGAGGAGATCCATTATTGGGAGTAACCAAAATTGGAATAATTTAGGGTTTCCAGATATTAGTTTATATATAGTATTTATGTATCTTTTAAGGTTGAAGAGTTGGTTACCACTTACCATGATGGGAAAGGGCACAAAAGTATTTTATCGTATGACTAAGCATTTCTAATTCTTCTTTTCTAAATTGTTATCACTTTTCTCTTTCCTTGTTATTCCAACACAAAGCTATGATTAACTTCTTCTTTTCTCATGTCGACCAATGGTCATTATGGCAGAGATGGTGCCGTTACAATTTTTTTTTTTAATACGAATAAAGCAATCAAATTTAGTTGGTTGATCAATTATTTATTAATGGTTTTACACTACGAAGTCTGTAATTATATTTTCAAAAGATACGATGTATTAATAATTATAGAGACGCATTGAAGATAAAGACGTGGATCAATAAGAGTCGGTTAGAATTATCTATATAACATATCTCATCATTTATAATAAAAAAATAACAAATCAGACAACTCAAAAAAATTTGATTGGTTGAATAATTTTTTTAAATGAAAAAAAATAGAAGGGTAAGTAAAACAATGGTAAAGAATTTAGATTTATTGTTTATTACAAATTATGAAAACTATTACAAAGACGATACTATCACAGACAATTCACTCTAATCTTATCAGATCTACGACAAATGGTACTTTATGCTCTATGTTCATGATGAACACCTTCTACCTTCTTTAATGCGTTGAACCACGGCGAACGACTCTAATTGCACAACGGTAGAGATTTCATGTAAGTTATGCCTCATTGCTCCGATTAATCTGCATATTTGTTAATAAATTGTATTATCTGATAATCGAACCTCAAACTTTCGGGTATAGAAATATTAATTAACCTCATGGTCAAACTATTGGACCAAGGAAACTTCCACAAATTCTAGAATAGTTAGAGAAAGTAAAAGTTAACAATATTAAAAAATTACCACTAGTTGTTATTGTTTTGTGATTGGTAACTACTAAATTAAACGATATTCACATATATTAATTGAGGAAACACTAAATAAAAAAAATTCTAAGTATCGCTTAATGAAGATTTTAAGAGACATATCAATTAAATTAACCAATCAAAGCATTCTAATTAATTTTATAGACCATGTTAGAAATCTCTACATATTTACATTAATTTTTTTAGCATGACTTCACAAATACATATGTTACTAATTTAAATTCAACTAACATAATGTTTTAAAGATAAATCACTTACCGATGTTAATTACTTATTAAAAATTGTATTTATGTCCATTTGAATACGATATGTAATTGATCATGCAATTATCTTCTTTTATATTGTTTAATTATATTCATATACTCTAATTAAAGTTGCACTTTTGTTATAAACGTACAACTTTATAAATCAAATATTAATAGTTGAATTTTGAAAATCATCATTTTCACCTTTTTTTTATTTACGAAAATTTACATATTAACGCGGTATTTTTTAGGTTTGGTGAGCTCAAACAAGTTTTAAAAAACACATAATCTCAAACGTATTCGATTTACATTAAAAACGTTTACATCCAATTTAAGTATAATGCAAATTAAATTTTGTAAGAAAAAATATATTTATCTATATGGGACATATATCATTTTGAAAAACTTCTCATGGATATTATAAAAAATTATGTTTTTTTATTTTCAAATATTTTAATCCCGTGTTTAACGCGGGACAACAATCTAGTTGTATTTTAAAGAAATTGGCATCAACAACCCTCAAAAAATTATATTTAAGATTATTTAATATTTCCTACAATTGTTACCCTTGTAATACGCATTCAACAAAGTAGAAAGTGAGAGCTTATACCATTTCCAGTTATTCTGTTTTTACTCTAAAATAAAATAAGAAATAACATTCATCTACTATCTCTCCAGTATATTTTTTTAATTTACAGTTTACATATGTTTAGAGTTAAAAGTAGCATTTATTTATCTTTCGCTCTAAATATAAACTAGGAAATATAATTTCTCTATTTTAGTATTAGAAATATAAAAAGGTTAGAATATAATTTACTCTAAATTAAATGTAGATAGATGGAGATGCTCTTAATGAAAAGCAAAGAGATTTTTAATACTTTAGCCACAAAGTGATAGTTACTCAATTAATTTATGAGAAAGCTATGTTATGTTCTTAATTTTATATGTCATTTTGATTATTCGGTTCGGTTCAGTTCGGTTCAAGTTTTTCAGGTTTTGGGCTTTTCAGTTTCTTAAAAATAGATTTCATTTGATATTAGTTTATTGTTCGATTTGTTTTTGTTCGAGTTTTTTGGTTTTCGGATTTTGTGGATGTTAAAAAATAGATTTCATTCGTAACCAAATTGACCAATTTTAATTAATATTGGAAATGATTAGTGTATGTTAATATAATTTTCTATATGTTTAATTAAAAATTAGCTTTTAAAATAAGTTTTGGTTATTTCGGTTAATTAAGTTTTTTATCATTTTTGATTATTTTCGGTTTTGAAATTTCTATACTATTCTATTTGTTTTATAGTTCAGAAATTTCGGTTCCGATCAGCAAATTTTTCAAAAAATTTGTAGATTTTTGGAAAAAAAAAACATCTTTTAACTTTAATAAGGAGAGAAGTCCTATCATACTTATCATTAAACGGAAAGTACAATGTAGTGCCACTCAAACTGATGTATGAAAATAAAACAGAAATACATAGTCCTATATATATTGAAATTAAACAATGTTGGGATGTGAATGGGATACATAATGATAGGAAAATGTCAAAATCATGGGAGCCAACTAATTTGGGAGGATCTTTGGGAAAATGTGTGGAGGAGTGCGTGTCTTCATTTTGGCTTTTCACATGTAACAAACAAAATAAAGAAAATCTATATCGGAGATTTTTATTGGTAAACATGTATTTATTTGTTCCATCCTAGTCAAAGATTTCGACCACCTGCGTCTATTATATTTTTTCAGTTACAGTTTCGTTTTGTTTTGGCAGATTTATTTTACAAAGACTTGTGGGCTTAATGTATGAAACTTTTTTTAATTAAAATGTGAAATTTATTAATCGACAAAAAAAAAATCTTATAAAATTATGGAAAAATGTGTTGAATAACTAAAAAAAAAAAAATTGTAATTGTCAATCTAACCAATTGTCATAGATCTAATGGCTATGATCTTTCTACATAGACTATTAAAGCTCGTGTGGAATCTCTTCGCAAACTCGGATTCCTTATGGTTCGCGTGGTCACGTCACTATTTGTTTCGAAAAACCTTCTTTTGAGATTTTGTTGAGGGCTCTAAGGATCCTGGATATGAAAGAAATTGCTCAGAATGATTTTTTTTTGCTTATAGCTTCATGAGAACAGAGCTGAAAGATGGTACCCCAACCTTCTTCTGGTTTGATGATTAGTTATGGATGGATCACCTTCTAAATATTTCGGGTAATTTAAGAACATGTCTCCTCTGCATCCAGCGTGAAGCAAAGGTTTTAAATGCATGTAATAGAAAAGATGAAATATCTGGAGATGTCATGGACCGTACATGCAAGAGTTGCTTCAACGAATTCGTGTGCTCCTCCACCGGTTCTCAAAATTAGTTGGGTTTAAAAGAACGTGAATCTACTGTATACAGAGAATTTTATAGGCTTTCCGCGTTTAACGAACAATATCGCCGTATAGTTCTCTATTTAAAGCTCTAAGAATCATTTTCAATTGTTTGAGCTTCTTGTGGAGCTAATGGGCGGAAACTCTGTTTCATTCCACACATTCAGAATTAAGGAATGTAATTTTGGATGATCAACAAGAAAGTTAAAAACTGAAATTGATAACACCTTTTAGGATTTTAGGTGGACATACGTACTATATATACTTCGAGCGTGATCCCTTTTCTCCGAGACCCATTTCCTAACTTCCACCACTGAAATTATATGTTTTTCGAAGCACCGTTCATGGAATTTTGCCGAGGATGGTAGGAAACTACTACAGATTGTCAACTTTTACAGAATCAGAGAGCTCGCAGGAAAGTAAAGGCTTCCCATCATCGAACATCAAAGAGCAACCATCAAACAATGCAGGGAAAGAAGAAGAGAGCTCTCTGATTCTTGTTCAATATGCCTGGTAAGCAAAATCACAAAGGTGAACGAAGAAGCACGAGTCGGTGAAGCTTTCAAATCGTTAAATCTTGATGATGGCTTCGTCTTTTATGGCAAGATCATTCGATATGTTTAATGACTTTTTTTTTTTCAAACGAGACATTTTATGAGGAATAGGCACTTATTGCACTCTTGGCAAAATTTTATGTTGATTACATCCCTAAGTAAAGATTGGCAATGAAAAAGGGAAAACAAAAGATAGAGTGTTGTAAAACTAGAGGGATAGATTGAATTGGTTGTGTCTTATTCCATCAGTAATCAAGAGTATAAATAGGATTACAAATAGGCAAAGTCTAGATGGAATAGGAAGTCTAGAACCATCTAGAACATGGGCCGGATATGGGCCGGTTATGGACATCCTCATAATGATTTTATAACACTCCCCCTTGGATGACATAACCGTGCTAGATGCTAAAGATCATTGTAATGTGCTTGGGGATGTTGCCTCATTAAAACCTTACCAGGAAAACCCAGTGGGACAAAACCATGGTGAAGGAAAAAGAGTGCAACACACATTACTCCCCCTTGTTCGAAGCATCACTGAAGATCTTTGAGTCTTCGCATTCCAATCTGATGTATGAGCTTCCGGAACGTCGACGTTGGCAACGACTTAGTAAATAGATCGGCTGAGTTGTCACAGGATCGAACTTGGACCACTCGAACTTCGCCAGACTTTTGTAGTTCGTGTGTGAAGAAGAACTTTGGCAATATGTGCTTCGTTCGGTCACCTTTGATGTAGCCGTCCTTGAGTTGTGCAATGCAAGCCGCGTTGTCCTCATACATGATGGTTGGTTCCTTGTCTTCAACCATGCCACAATCAGATCGGATGTGTTGAGTCATCGACCTTAACCAGACACACTCTCGGCTAGCTTCATGGATCGCCAGAATCTTTGCGTGATTAGATGAAGTAGCTGCAATGGTCTGCTTCATGGACCGCCATGATATCGCTGTGCCTCCGTGGGTAAACACATAACCTGTCTGCGATCTAGCGTTATGCGGATCCGATAAGTAACCTGCATCAGCAAAACCAACTAAAACTTCCTTGTCATGGTTAGTGTAAAATAAACCTAAGTCCTTCGTTCCTTGTAGGTAACGTAGGATATGTTTGATACCGTTCCAGTGTCTTTGAGTTGGACATGAACTAAATATAGATAGGAGATTCACGGCAAAACATATATCTGGTCTAGTGTGGCTAGCCAAATACATTAAGGCTCCTATAGCACTGAGGTATGGCATTTCCGGACCGAGAATTTCCTCATCGTCCTTCCTTGGACCGAATGGATCGTTTTCCAAACTTAGGCTTCTCACAACCATTGGGCTGCTCAATGGGTGAGCCTGGTCCATATTAAATCTCTTGAGTACTTTTTTAGTGTATGTCGATTGATGCACAAGAATTCCATCATTAGTGTACTCAAGCTGTAACCCCAAACAGAATTTTGTTTTACCTAGGTCTTTCATCTCAAACTCTTTCTTGAGGTATTCAACTGTTTGGGCGATTTCCCCAGAGGTCCCAAGGATGTTTAAATCATCCACGTATACTGCTATGATTACAAATCCCTTGTTTGCAAACTTCTTTATAAAAATACATGGACTTATGCGGTCGTTCTTATAGCCCTCTTTGACTAGGTACTCACTCAATCTATTGTACCACATACGCCCACTTTGTTTAAGTCCATATAGGGATTTGTTCAGCCTTATGCAGTGTTGTTCTCGAGAACCTTTCTTATCTTTGAGCTCAATACCCTCTGGGACTTTCATATATATCTCATTATCCAGTGGACCATATAAGTATGCGGTCACTACGTCCATTAGCCGCAAATCCAAATTTTCTCTTATAGCCAGACTTATTAAGAATCTAAAAGTTGTAGCATCCACCACAGGGGAGTATGTCTCCTCATAGTCTATTCCTGGTCTCTGTGAGAATCCTTGTGCAACTAGCCGTGCTTTGTATCTCACGATTTTACCATGTTCATTCATTTTCCTCACAAAGACCCATTTATGTCCAACTGGTTTAATGTCATAAGTTGTCCGGATTATTGGACCAAAGACATCTCTTTTCCTTAATGAATTTAACTCCACGTTTATAGCTTCTTTCCATTTAGTCCAATCCTTACTTTGAGTGCACTCATATATTGACGTGGGTTCTGGATCCTCGGTTATATCCATAAGTTCAAGTGCTACCTTAAATGCAAATATATCATCAATTTCTACACACTTTCTGTTCCATTGTATTCCAGACATAACATAATTTATTGAGATCTCATTGTTATCAGGAACTTCAGGACCATGAAGCTCGGCGTCCCGAGCCTCATTGTTTGGTACCATCGGTTCGGTTATGTCTGGGGTTCCCTGGACATCGGATTCCTTAACCACGGATTCAGCACCTTTCTTTAATTTCCGAGGGTTCTTATCTTTGGAACCTATTGGCCGGCCACGTTTTAATCGTGTTTTAGACTCTGTAGCAACTTGATTGTGTCCCTCTTGGACATCAATACGAATTGGTGCATTAACAGCTGGTATATATGACTTAGTTACTCTTTTCGGGTCAGCAAAGGAATCTGGCAATTGATTAGCTAGATTTTGTAAATGTATTATCTTTTGGACTTCTAATTCACATTCTTGAGTCCGAGGATCTTGCCATGTTGAGGACGTTTGATTCCATGTAATTTCCTTTACCAGGTCATTATTATCTCCTCCTAATGTTGGATAAACGGATTCGTCAAAATGACAATCCGCGTACCTGGCCTTAAATAGATCACCCGTGGTTGGCTCAAGGTACTTAATAATCGTGGGAGAATCGTATCCAACATATATCCCCATCCTCCTTTGAGGGCCCATCTTTGTTCTCTGTGGTGGTGCAATCGGTACATAAATGGCACATCCGAATGTCTTAAGATGGGATATGTCTGGCTCTCGACTCGTGATCAATTGTGATGGGGAATACTTATGTTCACTAGATGGCCTGATGCGAATTAACTCTGCTGCATGTAAAACCGCATGTCCCCAAGCTGAGACCGGGAGTTGTGATCTCATAAGCAATGGTCTGGCTATTAATTGTATGCGTTTAATAAATGATTCTGCCAAACCGTTTTGTGTATGTACATGTGCCACAGAATGTTCAACACTTACCCCCATGGACATACAATAATCATTAAACGCTGGGGACGCGAATTCACCAGCATTATCAAGGCGTATGGTTTTTAAAGGAAAATCTGGAAAATGTGCCCTTAACCGTATTATCTGGGCAAGTAATCTTGCAAACGCCAAATTTCTAGTTGATAACAGGCAGACATGTGACCATCTCGTAGATGCATCAATAAGGACCATAAAATATCTAAATGTCCCACAAGGTGGGTGTATTGGTCCGCATATGTCTCCTTGTATTCTTTCCAGAAAGTTTATTGTTTCCTTAGTTACTTTAACTGGTGACGGCCTAGTAATGAGTTTCCCTAGTGAACATGCTTCACACGTGAGATTCTTTGGGATAACTCTTCTTTCTTTCAATGTGTGCCCATTAGTATTTGTTAATAGTTTTCGCATCATGTTAGAACCGGGATGGCCAAGCCGGTTATGCCAAAGAGTGAAATTCTCGGTAAACGCTTTGTTTACCGTGGCATTTGCTTCTATCATATTGATCTTAGCACAATAAAGGCCTGTAGAAACGGCAGGTATAGTCTCTAGGACTTTCTTATGGCCTTGGGCAAATTCGAATATTTGAAAGAACTCTTTGTTACCTTCGCCCTTAGTCTCAATATGAAGGCCATTCATTCGGATATCTTTAAAGCTCAATAAGCTTCTCTTTGAGCTGGGTGAATATAATGCATCAGAAATTTCTAGATGCGTGCCCTTAGGTAACAATACATGGGCCTGGCCGTGGCCTTCAATCATATTGGCTATACCCGCAATGGTGGTCACATTTGCCCTTTTAAGTGTAAGATCAATGAAATATCTTTTGTCTCTTAGAATCGTGTGGCTTGACCCATTGTCCACAACGAACACATCCATATCACCATTCATTCTTCAAAATAATAAACACATCTTTAGAGACTTTAAAATAACACCCTTTTATTCCATTAAGTTCAAAATAATAGCAATAAAACAAAATCCAAAACATAAACTAGAAAACGTAAATGCAAATCATAAAAGCAAACATAAAACAGAAAATCGACGGAATCCCATTTATGTCATTGATTATGATGCAGTTTCAGTCAATCAGGTTTAACAATCAATTAGAACAATCAATTTATTCAAACTAACAGGTGGGTTCAATTAGATCATGCAACCAAATTCGATTTTGACTAAGAAGGGTTTTCGGGCAGAAGGTTCTTTGTCGATCGACGGAATCTTAGTATCGATCGACAAGGGTTCAATTCAAGCAATAGGTTTCGGGCAGAGAGTTCCGCGTCGATCGACGGAAGCCTAGTGTCGATCGACACGGGTTCAATTCAAACGACAGTTTTAGACAGAGAGTTCTATGTCGATCGACAGAGGTGAAGCCTGTCGATCGACACCGGTTTAATTCAAGCAAAACAGTCCAATTTTAAGTGATTTAAGTTAGATGCAAATTAGGGTTCCATTAAGGTAATCAATTATGAAACAGGATGGAATTAAACAAACAAACAAACGGTAATATGAACAAGCGTGATCAAATTTTAGGGTTTCTTGGTTTTAATGATTTTAGGGTTTTATCGTTCTAGGGTTTTATAGTCACTTACCTTAACCTCTGCTTTTGTTTGAATTGATGATTTAAGGATGCTCTTAGTTCGCCGTAACCTTGGTAGGCTGTATGAACTTTTCTTGTTGAGATCGAGCTAAGTTTCGTCCGGACTTTGTTGATGGAGGCTTAGATTTTCGGAAATTAGGGTTTAGAGAATTCGAAGGCTTTTGAGAGAGAGTATCGTGCTGATAACGTGTTGTAAAACTAGAGGGATAGATTGAATTGGTTGTGTCTTATTCCATCAGTAATCAAGAGTATAAATAGGATTACAAATAGGCAAAGTCTAGATGGAATAGGAAGTCTAGAACCATCTAGAACATGGGCCGGATATGGACCGGTTATGGACATCCTCATAATGATTTTATAACATAGAGAATATATTTAAATAGTAAAAGATCTGAACTTTTCATATATTAATAATGTTCGATGATCATGTGTAGGTTCGATGATCATGTGTAGGGTTGGGCAAAATATCCGAAACCGAAAAACCGATCCGAACCCGACTCAAAATTATCCGGACCGTACCGAACTCGATATATCGAAAATACTTGAATGGGTTCTAAACATCTAAAACCGAAAAATCGAATCCGAAACCGAACCGAACCGAAAATGGAACGAGTATCCGAATTACCCGAAACATAAATTAACCTAAAAATATTTAGATTTAAGGTCGAATATGTTCATATACCTTAGGTAATTTTGTTTTGATTTTCGGTCAATTTGGGGTACCATGAATATATTTGGGTAAAAATAACTAATTTTGTTATATATAAATTTTACAATTGTTGTTATTTTTTTGATAACTCGAATTAAAAATAACAAAATCGAACTAAATCAAAAAAAAAAAAAATCGGGTAGTTATGAATATTTTGGAAAAAATTTATATTTTGAGTAACTTTTAAATATTTCGGATAACCAAAACCGACCCGAACTCAAAAATAACCAATCCGAACCCGATCCAAAATTTTTAAAAACCCGAATGAGTATTATATTCATATACCCGAAAACCCGATACCCGAATTAACCGACCCGATACCCGATTGGGTACCCGAATGCCCACGCCTTCATGTGGATGAGATCGAAAGAAATCAAGTGTGGTGCAAAACCTAATTTTGTCTTTGTTGTAGCTTCCATGGCTTGGACCCTCATCTGTATAGTTACGATGTAATTCATCCCTTTTTGCTTTAGATTGGTCATTAGACAGACCAGACCAGTCTAATGCAAAATCCAAAAATAGAATATTCATTAATCATGAGCAGAATCAAAGATAAACACGACCAAACAAAAAAAAGCAAAAATGAACATCGTTACAAACATAATCATAAAGAAAATAAAGAGAGAATTAAAAAGTTTCACTAGATTAGATAAAAGTTTAAAAAACCCAAAAAAAAAACTCAAATCAAACTTAATCTAATTTTAATTCAAAACATATTTTTACGTAATAGAAATGACTTATGATCAATCTGAGACAAATCGAATCAGATTCAGGTCAAAATATAAAAAAATACAAAAAGTCATTTAAAACACTCTCAACCGGGATAAAACACGATTGCTTGAGCGAGACAAATCCCAGATTAGTAATTCTGGATACAGAAATCAGTGCGTCTCGAGTGGATGCATGCTCCCTTAATCAGGTAAGTCTAACTGGCAACCAAATCTTCATCTCCTCACTTGTTTCGCATGTTCTTCCAACTCCAATCCTTCTTCCCAACTTACCTTGTTCCAATTATGCTCCTAAGTCTCTAAAACCACATGAAACAAAATAAAGCAAAAGCAAAAAGTAAAAGAGAAAATTAGAAATAAATGACTTTTTTTTTTTTTTTTGAGTTTGTCCATCTATACTTTTATTTAAAAATTTACATCTATGCTAAACTATCCTTTTAAATTTAAAAAATTATTTTTTTTAAATTTTTTTGTGAAACATGTGAAGAACAAAGAAATAAATTTTTCTATGAAAATGGCAATTATTGTTTGTTAAGCGGTAGATTTATAAAATGTGTTCTACTTTATTCAGATGACATTTTCTGTATTTATACATGTTCTAAAATATTCAGATTATGTGATCTAAAAGATTGTACATGTTCTAAAAAAATTAAAACACATGTGTTCTACGAAATTTAGAAGACATATTCAGAATACGTAATATGCATTTTACTCTATGTTCTACAAAATTTAGAATATGTGTTCTAATATTTGTTAACAAACTCTAGAATACGTCTTCTACTAAAGTTAATTCTAAAAATAGCAGAATACGTATTCTGCTATTTGCTCTATGTTCTGAAAATTTTAGAAAATCATTTCTAAATTATTGTAGAATTCCAGAAATTAAAGAAACTAAATATTTGAAATCTTTTATATGAATCTAGCAGTTTAGAAAATCGAATATATTGTTCGGTTACATTCTGCAAATTTAGAATACGTATTCTTCTTTTTTTTTTAGAATTCAGTTTATTGTTTATTTCTCCTCTATATACTCTAGTGTTTTTCTGATAAATTTTCGTTCTCTTCATGTGTTTAGAACTTGAACATGATCAAATGTATGTAACTAATACATAGTGTACATATACCAAGTATTAGTGATTAAAGATTTGCAGTAGACTTGTAAGTAAACGTATAGTAAATGTAATTAGCTATCTCTTAAAAGGATTAATGATTCAGCTTTCATAAATAATTAGGAAATGTTTAAAAAAAAATCATTAAAGAAATTTCAAAAAATATGACTAAATTATTAAGATTAATTAAAAGCATGATTAGTTGCATTCAAATTCTAGAATTCATTAACAACAACATGTTGTTAAACAAACAGAAAATCAATTTGTGTTGGTTTTTTGATCGTTCGGGAATAAATCAATATTGCAAACCAATTTGTGTTAGTTTCTTAACGATTCATTACCGAACTAGAGTTCATGATTTACGAGGTTGTTACTTGGTTCTTTTTGTCTTAAGAAAATATTCTCGTTGAATAAATAAAAATAATTAAAACAAAAGAGATAAGGAAGCCTCGAATTTGAGACATCAACAATTAAGAATTTTTAACTCATCAACCAACTGAGCCAATAAATATTGTTGTAAATTACTCCATAAATATTATTAAATATAATATTTATCATTAAAGGCATAATAGGATTTTAACTAAATTAAAGTATATATCACCAAACTTAAATAATAAAGGTATAGATGGACAAACTCCAAACAAAAAAACATCCTTTATTTCCAATTTCTCCTTTGGTTTATTGATGACATACCAAAAATGTAACGATCGTGAACCAAGTTCTGTAAATTTTGGTCGTGCGTCAATCGACGCAAGGTTAAATTGAACTGACGATTTCGATTTTAATCATTCGGTTTGCGGCTTGGTTTAGGGAAAATCCTAGGGTGCGACTATTTAAGTCGAGGGGACGCGGATAGCTGCATTTTTCAGAGAAAATAGAGGGTTTGAGAGAGAATTGAGAGAGAAGAAGAATCATTGTGCGTTCTTGTTTCTTAAAGTTTTGGAGGCAGTTCTGTCCGGTTTTAGAAGAGGAGAGTAACGGCCAGTAATAACAGATCGGATCGGAGCGAAACTCTCAGGTTAAGTTCTCCACTCTCTGATCTTGATATGGGAGAAAATGGTTTGTCAATCGGATGTGTATTCTAGGAGTTATCATTGTTTGACTATGAGAGGTTTGTGCAGTTTCGGGTCTGTAATCAGTCCATTTCGAGAGAAGATTTATGTCGAAGCATAAAGAGTCAGAAGACGATCCGCATACCGTTGGTTAGATCTCTCTGTCTAGTTTTCATATCAGGTTTTCGATTCTGATTCTGAGATAATCTTCGTACTCTGTGTGCTTTCGAAGTTAGCGTGTCGTTCCTGTTTTCTGAAATCCTATTTCGGTTTAAGGGTTTTTGGAAAAAGGATCGTGTTTGATCCGTGTCCTTCGTGGAGGAAGAAGGAATTCGAATTGGAGAGTGTTAGGAGTCTCTGGTTTAGTTTTTCTTCGTGTTCTTGTCTCTAATTCATTCTGAAATCAAAGTGAGTACGTGACCATGACTTATCTGGGTAAAGAGAATATTATAGTGCGATTGATTGATGATGAATTGATGTGATGATGATAAATTGTGAGTTTTGGATGATTTTTGTGCTCTTTATGGAGTTGTGCATTGTTGTGTGCTCGTTTGGTATTGTTTCATTGTCTTATGCATGTGTGTATAGCCAAGTAGATGGATGATCGTCTCACTGAGTATTTGTGATAATACTCACGCATCTCTTTTAACCATGTGATGCAGGTAAAGGCAAAGTGTGATCGTGGAATCATAGCTATGAAGAAGAGGATGATCTAGGTCTCGATTGATTGGTATTTTGGTTATGGTTACAATTGGTAAGTTGCTGATTGGTGAATTTAGAATTGATAAATTGGAATTGTTGGAAAGTAGGTTATGTCAATTTAATTGGAATTGTTGTATTAGAATTAATATTAGTTAGTTGATTGGTTTAGTTGAGTTTGCTTCTGCTGATGTTTGTTGTTGGTTTGATTGGATGTTGAGAATTAATTTTTATAGGAATGTTAATCTAAGTCTAATGTTAAGTGCATAAAAAATATGGGGCGGGTTGTTTCAAAAAAACTGGTGACTTGATTAATGAACTAGAATTGGTCCTTTTCCTTTCTAAAACGATCCTCAAAATCTCCCACTTGCATCCACATCTTAAATTGTGACATCAACATTTAAAATAGGTGTTGTTACTGGGAATAAAGAAAAGTTCAAAGAATTAGTCATATTTTCCCAAAAGTCTAGTCAGTCCATCTAATCCAATATCACATCCCATAAACATATTTTTCGACAATCACATCCCATTAATATTATGTCAACAAACGCATCCAATCAAAATAAATTCACTATACTCTTCATCGAATTTATTTGTGGTTAATAAAAATAAAACATTTATTTACCCACTTGCATATATCCCTGTCGGCAAGGTGTCTACATTGCTTTGCTTTTAAGGTCAAGCTGATATTTATTTCCCATGAATCGAACAACTATCCCTAAGACATAAGAGCATGATTAAAGGTGGTTAATAAGAGTAAATATAGGAGTTTTTAAAATATAAAATTATTAAAATTTGAATAAAATGATGAAAGAGAGTTTTGGAGAGAGGGTATATATAAGTTGTATGGGAAGAAACTTTGGAGAGGGGTTTTAAGAGTGTTTAAATATAAAATTAATAAAAGTTGAATAAAAGGATGAAAGAGAATGTATAAAGTTGAGTAAAAGGAAAAGAGAGCGTGTGTTTTAATAATTTTATATTTAAGAACTTGCTATATTTACTATGGACTATCCCTCCACCACGAGTTTCATGTTCACCATGAACATTAATTTTAGTTATAGAAACAGTTATAGAAGATGATACAATTAAAATCTTCTAGGTGACATTATGGGTAACATATAAAACAGATTCAGCTAGATTTATCAATTCCGTAGTTACTATTTACTATGTAAAAAATTCCGCCAAATTCACCTAGATTCAGCAATTCAAAAAAAAAATATATTACAAAACTAAATTTAATTCAGCTAAATTCAATAATTTTTCTAACACCAAATAATGATAAAATATGTTTAATTTGGATAATAAAATGGATAAGAGCAAATATTTGAGTTATAAAGTAATATTTAGGAGATCAAAAGTACATCGAAAATATTTTTTTGAAAAATGAATCGGATAATATGGATATAATATATATATGATTACGATATTTAAAATCATTATCAAACACTTAAAGATTGATCATATTTGGATATTTCATGTAATTACAAATAATTTTGGATAATTTATAAATATTTTTGTTTGAAAAAATTTGGGACAATTACAAAAATACCACTTTTTGTGTGCACATTTGCAAGAATATCACTTAGGGATGTCTATTTGTAAAAATGCCACTAATTATATATTTATAAAGCTGATATCTTAAAATTTTAAACCCTAAAAAATGTTTTGACCCCTAAAACCCCCTTAAACACACATAACTAAACCCTAATAGAACATAATTAATCCAAATATAAATAATATAAAGAAAAAATAATTTTGAAAAAGTGATATTTTTGTAAAGATTTCAAAAGTGTGGTATTTTTGTAAAATGGCATTTGAAAAGTGGCATTTTTTAAAATTTCTCAAAAAATTTCGATAATTATAGAATTTTTAAATTATTTAGGTAGTTTTATTACTTTTAAAACAAAGTTCGTGTTTATGTATTTTAAGTTTAATTTTTTTGGTTTGGTTTGATTCGATTTTTTGTAATTGTTTGTAATAATATACTTTTTAAAAAAATATAAGAATGTTTTTTTGGAACAGAAAGTTCAACAGTTAGCGTAAATTTTATTGAAACAAAACTTTGGATTAATTGACTCTGTTTGTAAGATAAATTCATTTTTAGTTTTTTGAATTGCAGGTTTTATCATTAAATTATTTTGTTATTTTTATGTTTAATAAAATTATTAAATATATTTTGTTAGTTTATTTAACTAATAAGATTATTTATCTAATTTTTATAGGTTTATATAAATAATAATTTTCAAAAAAAAAAGCGAGATTCAGTTAGATTCAACTATTACTTTTACATTTCAAAATATTCTACCAGATTTCGCAAGAAATCATTAAAAAATTTAGCCAGATTCTACTGTTACTATTTAGACAATATATTACTGCTATTTTTACTATTTATATTATTGGTAACCATATTAGCATTACACCCCTTCCCCTAAGAGATAACTAATTATATCCATTATTTGTATAACTTTCTAAGATTAATACCATATCCATAGAAGTAAAGCTAATTTGTTGATTAAAATGAATTTATATGTTACTTTAAATAGATTTTAATTAGCGGCAATTACAAAAATGTCATTTTTTGTGTGCACATTTGCAAGAATGCCATTTAGGGATGTTCATTTACAAAAATACCACTAATTATAGATTTATAAATCATATATCTTAAAATTCTAAATCCTAAAAAATGTTTTGACACCTAAAACTCACTAAACACTCAAAACTAAATCCTAATAGAACATAATTAACCCAAACATAAATAATATAAAAAAATAAATAATTTTAAAAAAGTAGCATTTTTGTAAAGATTTCAAAAGTGTGGTTTTTTTGTAGAGTGGCATTTGAAAAGTGGCATTTTTGAAATTTCTTTTTTAATTATATGTGAATTTATACTTTATTTATATATTATATTATTAGCCAAAATCAATGTGGAATTATTTTTTTTCATAGTAAAACCTCTATAAATTAATAATATTGGGACTTTGAAAATTTATTAGTTTAGAGAAATATTAATTAATTGATAAATTAATATCTATTAATTTATAGAGATATATATGTTTTGGGTAAGAATTTTATTTTTAAATTTCAAAATGATATTATGTTAAAAAAATTAATTAAATTCACTTGTAAAAATGATATGTATTAACTTGAGATTTTGATTTATACTTTGATTATTACAATAGAATAAATATTAACATCATAATAAATTATTCATATAAAAATAATACACATTATTAAATACAAAATTAAGATGAAAACATTGTTATCATTCTTAATATTGATGATAAACTCAGCAACGATATATATTATGATACATTTAGAAAGAGTTATGTGTATAGAATCAATTAGCGTGTGTATAATTTTTTATAAGTTTTGGATACCTAGAATATAGTTAGAAATGTTTTTTTAATGTAATAAGTATAATAAAATTGAAGCCACAAAAATTATACATATATGCATAATTATACATGATTATTAATTTATACTATTATTAGGACTATAGTTTTCATAAGAGTTTCAAAAAAATTATTATCTTATCATCTTATCGAATTTTGTTAATTTTTACATTGGTCCGACTCGGGACTATGAAAAATTATTAATTTATAGTGATTATTAATCTATAGAGGTTTTAGTGTAATATGTTACTTTTTTATATTATGGATCTTCGCAATTATTTTTAAAACGGTTTAAAATTCGCATATTCAAACTTACGAAAAAATGATACACGTAAGTATTGTATTGAAAAGTGGTCTCTCTTTCAAAAAACTCCACATAGTTTTTGTGGCACTGACTTCTAAGATAGTAATCTTAGTTTGTGGCACTGATTATTATTTCATTGTGTTGTCCATCGTTTATGTATTTTAGCAGTCTATTTTACAATTTAAAATCACTAATCATTGAAGAGATCGTGTTCATCTTTACCAAAAATCTATAACTGAAATCTAATTCGTTCGATCGTTTTAGTCTCCCAAAGATCTCCACTTTATCGGTTATGTTGCTTAAACCACCTTTTTGCGCTCACGAAAATATTTGGTTGAGCCGCGAAAACACTTTACTTCTAATGTTTTTGTAAGATCATTAAGTGGGGTCACATATGTTAATATCAAATATGTTAGGGTCATTAATTAATTAGCCTAATTCTATAGTGGTCACCTTTATAATAAAGTAAAAGGCTATGGGCATTAGTGTTATGAAATATTAATATGTGGATACCTTTAGTAATTTCTAATTTGATGAAGGGCCAAATTAGAAATTGATACGTTATATAAATAGAGGGTTATGGTCCCCAAGCAACCCTAGTCGAAAATACAGAAACTCTCTGCATCCCATCACCAGAGAACTAAAGTCACATAGGGTTTGTTTTGGAAGAGCCATTGCCAGTAATCAGTAAACAAGTCATGGATCCAAAAGGTACGCTTCCGCTTCTGTTCTTATTATTCAGAGATTGACATGAGTTTATGATTTATGTGAAATCACAAAATATAGTTCTAACAATTGGTATCAGAGCATCATGTTCAGTTTCTGTTTAATAATCAGGTTTATGTCTAGATTTAGTATTCTGGAACCTGTGGATTAAATTTTGATTAGATCTAAGATATTTGAATGTTTAGATCTATTTCTGGAATCAATGGATCATGTTTGTTTATGCTTATTCGGATCTAAAAAAAAAAAAATTCGTATGTTTCATGGAACAATCATGATCTCTTGCGGCTGTTTCCAGATCATGATTTTTTGGAAATTCGTATGTTTTTTTTTTTTAAACCCTAAATCTAAAGGTTGAAGACAAATTCGAATGGGCATGTTTTACTTTGGTTTTAAACATTATTCTGGGCTTAGAATTTATTCTGGCCCAGTTTCTTTGGTTTTAAATCAGTTGGGCCAGTTTTCACACAAAACAATAAGTCAGACCCAGTCCAGCTTTTAATCAGGAAAAAACGCTGAAGCTGGGAATCGAACCCAGGTCGCGTGGAAAAAAGCTGGCACCCCTTAAGTGTCTCCAACCATTCTACCACTTCGGAATCCTTGCATATAGAGCCCTCAGACTTATTATAATATGTCTGCGCAAGAATAAATTCAGTTTTTTTTAAAAAAAAATTAATAAATAAATTTGATTGTATACGTATATAAATTCATGCGAATATTAAATTGGCCCAAAGGAAGGTTTATATTTGGCCGAATTTACATATGTATATGTGTGTATATCCATGCGAATATCAAATCGGCCCAAAGGAAGGTTTATATTTGGCCGGATTACATACATGTATGTGATGATTATTGGGAAAAATCATGTGAATAATAAATCGGCCCAAAGGAAGGTTTATTTTTCATTATGCATTATTGTCAGTGTTTGATCATTACAACAAGAGTACCGCTAGCTGTTAATATTACTGTCCAAAGACTTGATATAAATGTAGCACTTGGTATCTTGAGATGGGTTATGCAATCGGTTGTTGTTTATTATTTTTCGTTTTTTAGTAGTGAGTTACTAATAAAAGTTGTTCTATTTTGCAGCAAATTTTGCTACAGTATCAGCTAACTTAGGTTCTATTCCAACACTTTCTGGTTCCAACTACAAGGAATGGAAAAATAAAGTTAAAATTGTCCTTGGGTGTATGGATCTTGACCTTGCGTTAAGAATTGAACAACCTACTTCTCCTACGGATTTCAGCACCGATGAGTATAAGACGGTTTATGAGAAGTGGGAACGTTCTAATCGTATTGGTTTAATGATCATTATGGACACCATTCCGGAAACCTTTAGAGGTAATGAGGGGATAGATGATCTCAAACAGTTCCTTGCTGAGATGGACTTGCGGTTTGCAAGTAGTGAAGCAGAAATAAGCACGCTTCTGTATCGCTTTAGTACCATGAGGTATCACGGCAAAGGGAACATAAGGGAGTACATTTTGGAAATGTCAAACATTGTTTCAAAACTTAAGACACTCAAGACTGAGCTTTCAGAAGATGTGCTCATATTTTTTGTCTTGAACTCTCTTCCTTCTCAATTCAATCAGTTGAAATCGAATTACAACACACAGAAGGAGAAATGGTCTCTTAATGAGCTTATTTCATATTGTGTGAATGAGGAGGAAAGGATGAAACAAGAAAGGTCTGAAAGTGCTCATATGGTAAACACCTTTAAGGGTCAGGGTAAAAGAAGGAAAATTGAGACCATTAAGAATGGGGCTGCAAAAGGTCCATCTCAAATGAAGCATGCTAAGGTTGAAGATACATGCTTCTTTTGTAAGAAAGCTGGCCACATGAAGAAGGACTGCCAAAAGTACCATGCTTGGCGTGGAAAGAAAGGTATGTTTCTTGCTATGGTCTGTTCTGAGGTGAACTTAGTTGAAGTACCCAGAAACACTTGGTGGTTAGATTCAGTTGCAACAACTAACGTCAGTGTTTCATTGCAGGGTTGCCTGAGCTACCGAAAACCAACTGAAGCTGAAAGAAGCATTCATGTGACTAATGGTTTTACAGTGCATGTGGAGGCAATTGCACATTTTAGACTGTTTTTTAGTACTGGTTGTTTTCTGGATTTAAAAGACACTTTTATTGTACCGTCAATTAGACGGAATTTGGTTTCTGTTCCTTATTTAGACAAATCTGGTTATTCTTGTCTTACTGGAAATGGAAAAGTTTCTTTGTCTTTAAATTCATTTTTAATTGGAACTGGTAGACTTATGGAAAATCACAGTCTTTATCTGCTTGACACTCTATCTTCTCATAATGAAAGTCTAAGTGTTGAATCAAGGGGTACAAAACGAAAATTCGAAAATGCAAATTCAGGAAATCTATGGCACAAACGCTTAGGTCACATCTCTAAAAATAGAGTTGAGAGACTTGTCTCAGATGGCA
This sequence comes from Arabis hirsuta, assembly GCA_964056655.1. NCBI lineage: Eukaryota > Viridiplantae > Streptophyta > Magnoliopsida > Brassicales > Brassicaceae > Arabis > Arabis hirsuta. The sequence continues at coordinate 25,789,283 of OZ053300.1, read as the reverse complement.
TATTGGATTCTGTTGACTTCACAAATTGTGATGTCTGTGTGGATTGCATTAAAGGGAAACAGACTAAACATAAGAAATTGGGTGCATATAGAGCTACGGAAGTTCTTGAGTTGATACATACAGATATTTGTGGACCTTTCCCTAAGGCATCTTGGAATGGTCAACAATACTTTATATCTTTCATAGATGACTACTCTCGATATGCATATTTATTTCTTATTCATGAAAAGTCAGAGTCTTTAGATGTGTTCAAAAAGTTTAAGGCTGAAGTTGAAAACCAACTTGAGCGAAAGATAAAGACTGTCAGATCTGATCGTGGTGGTGAATATTACGGTCGGTATGATGGTTCAGGTGAACAACGTCCAGGACCATTTGCCAGATACCTAGAGGAGTGTGGAATTGTCCCACAATACACTATGCCTGGGTCTCCCAGTATGAATGGTGTATCTGAAAGACGTAATCGCACTCTTAAGGACATGGTAAGGAGTATGATCTGTCATTCCACCTTACCAGAGTCACTCTGGGGAGAGGCACTAAAGACTGCAGCTTACATTCTTAATAGAGTACCAACTAAAGCAACTGCAAAGACACCTTATGAGCTTCGGACTGGAAGAAAACCCAGTCTAAAGCATTTTCACATTTGGGGATGTCCAGCTGAGGCTAGGCCTTATAGGCCATTTGAGAAGAAATTGGACTCCAGAACTGTGAGCAGTTACTTTATTGGTTATTCTGAGCGATCTAGGGGCTATAAGTTTTATGATCCCAAACAACAGAATATTTTTGAGACGGGAACAGCTACATTCTTTGAGGATGTTGAATTTGGGGGGAGAAATGAGGTTAGAGACATCATCTTTGAGGAAGAATCGGATTCAGGTTTTAACCCGGTTCATATAGTTGCTCTGGATAAAGTAAATCTGGAACCTCAAGTTGATACTGAAGTAAATCTGGAACCTCAAGTTGATACTGAAGTCCTTCCTCCAAATGAAGATGACAATGTTATTGAACATGAAGGTCAAATTCAAAACCCTCAAGAAGTAGTGCAACAAGAACTAGTGCCTTTGCGGCGATCCACTAGAGAAAGAAAAAGCGCTATTCCGGATGATTACATAGTGTATCTTTTGGAACAAGAGGAAAATCAAACCCAGTTGGAAAATGATCCTATCAATTTCCGTGAGGCCATGGGTAGTTCCAATTCAGATAAGTGGGTCAAAGCAAGTGAAGAAGAGTATCAGTCAATGCTAGACAATCAAGTTTGGGACGTTGTCCAATTACCAGAAGGAATGAAAGCCATTGGTTGCAAATGGATATTTAAGACCAAAATGGATTCAACTGGAAACGTGGAGAGGTATAAGGCTCGTCTAGTAGCTAAAGGCTATACTCAAAAGGAAGGGATTGACTATAAAGAAACTTTTTCTCCAGTTTCATCAAAGGATTCTTTTAGGACAATCATGGCCCTAGTTGCACAATATGACTTAGAGCTTCATCAGATGGATGTCAAGACAGCATTTCTCAATGGAAACATTGATGAGACGATTTATATGGAGCAACCAGAAAACTTTGTGATAGGTGATCCAAAGAAGATGGTATGCAAGTTAAAAAAAATCCATCTATGGACTAAAGCAAGCTTCTCGTCAATGGTACCACAAATTTCATGAAGTAATCATCTCTTTTGGTTTTAAGGTGAATTTGGTTGAAGATTGTGTATATCAAAAATTCAGTGGGAGCAAGTGTATTTTCCTTGTTTTATATGTCGATGACATACTTTTAGGCACTAACGATATGGCTATGTTGGTTGAAACCAAGGGATTTCTTAATAAGAATTTTGAGATGAAAGATCTTGGTGAGGCATCTTTTGTATTAGGGATCGAGATTCATCGAGATCGTTCTCGAGGAATTATTAGATTATCACAAAAGAGTTATATCGATAAAGTACTTAAAAGATTTGGAATGCATGATTGCAAACCAGGAGATACCCCAGTTGCTAAGGGAGAGAAATTTTGTCTCAAACAATGCCCTAAAGGAAAGTTGGAAACCGAGGAGATGCAAAAGATCCCTTATGCGTCGGCAGTAGGGAGTCTAATGTATGCTCAAGTTTGTACGCGTCTGGATATAGTGTACATAGTTGGAGTTTTGGGCAGATACTTAAGCAATCCAGGTATGGACCATTGGAAAGCAGCCAAAAGGGTCATGAGGTACCTGCAAAGAACAAAGGACTACATGCTCACTTATCAAAGATCAGAGAATTTGGAGATTTTTGGATATTCTGATTCTGATTTTGCTGGATGCCAAGATAGTAAGAAGTCCACTTCAGGCTATGTTTTCCTGTTGGCTGGTGGAGCTGTGTCTTGGCGTAGTGCAAAGCAATCATTAGTAGCTTCCTCTACAATGGCAGCAGAATTTGTAGCAGTTTTCGAGGCATCCGACAGGGGACTTTGGCTGAGGAATTTTGTCACTGGGCTGCGAATTGTTGAAGGGATCGAAAGACCACTAAAGTTATATTGTGACAATAAATCAGCTGTTATGTACTCCAACAAGAATAGGAGTGCGACAAAGTCCAAGTTTATTGAAATTAAGTTCCTGGTTGTTCAGGAGAGAGTACAAAGTGGAGAGATTTCCATAGAACACTTAGGGACAAACTCCATGATAGCAGATCCTCTTACAAAAGGAGTTACGCCGAAGGTCTTTCATGAGCATACTGCTCGAATGGGTGTTTTAGAGTTTAATGATCATTTGGTTTAGTGGGAGTTTTCTCATTTGATTTTTTTATTTTTGGGTTCTATTTTGGACAACGTGTTTATGCACATTTTTTATCTGATCAGAAATAAAGTTTAAGCTTAAGTATTCGGCTTACACTTTGTACAATAAAGTTAAAAGATCTCACTAAAGTAGGACCAGTTGAAAATCGACATGTGCAGACCATTTTTCATGTGATTTTCATGCTACATGTTTCATAATTGATCTATGTCATTTGGTTATATTGATTTCAGTGATCATGGAAGGTTTAGTTATGATTGATATAACAAAAGCCGCCATGATCCTATGTTGTTATAACTAATGGACGAGATTGTTTTATGCTCGGGAATTAATGACATATTTGAGCTCATAAGGACTATCACATTTTCAGGCACATATATGACCCAGTGGGAGATTGTAAGATCATTAAGTGGGGTCACATATGTTAATATCAAATGTCTTAGGGTCATTAATTAATTAGCCTAATTCTATAGTGGTCACCTTTATAATAAAGTAAAAGGCTATGGGCATAAGTGTTATGAAATATTAATATGTGGATACCTTTAGTAATTTCTAATTTGATGAAGGGCCGAATTAGAAATTGATACGTTATATAAATAGAGGGTTATGGTCCCCAAGCAACCCTAGCCGAAAATACAGAAACTCTCTGCATCCCATCACCAGAGAACTAAAGTCACATAGGGTTTGTTTTGGAAGAGCCATTGCCAGTAATCAGGAAACAAGTCATGGATCCAAAAGGTACGCTTCCGCTTCTGTTCTTATTATTCAGAGATTGACATGAGTTTATGATTTATGTGAAATCACAAAATATAGTTCTAACTTTTTCTTTCAGTCAGTTGCATGGGTCTGTTTTTAGAAAATTTTCAAAAAATACCACTTTTCAAATGTCATTTTACAAAAATGCCATATTTTTAAAATCTTTACAAAAATGCCACTTTTTCAAAATTATTTTTTCTTTATATTATTTATGTTTGGGTTAATTATGTTCTATTAGGATTTAGTTTTGAGTGTTTAGGGGATTTTAGGTGTTAAAAAAAAATTTAGAGTTTAGAATTTTAAGATATAGGCTTTATAAATCTATAATTAGTACCATTTTTATAAGGGGCAATTACAAAAATACCACTTTTTGTGTGCACATTTGCAAGAATGCCACTTAGGGATGTCTATTTACAAAAATGCCACTAATTATAGATTTATAAAGCCTATATCTTAAAATTCTAAACACTAAAAAATATTTTGACACCTAAAACCCTTTAAACACTCAAAACTAAATCCTAATAGAACATAATTAACCCAAACATAAATAATATAAAGAAAAAATAATTTTGAAAAAGTGGCATTTTTATAAAGATTTTAAAAATATGGCATTTTTGTAAAGTGGCACTTGAAAAATGGCATTTTTTGAAATTTCTCTTTTTATAAATGGATACCACTAAGTGACATTCTTGCAAATGTGCACACAAAAAATGGCATTTTTGTAATTGCCCCATTTTTTTATAACTTGAATGTTGAATAGTTTGTAGGAAGATAACCTTTTTTTTAGAAGTCTCGGCCAGTCTTGAGATTTTCGGAATCCTATACAAAATTAAAGAGAAAATTAAAATCTAAAACTATATATATTATAAATTTACTTATAATTTTTATTTTCTATGGTAATCATATATTTGTTTATAAAAAATAAACAATTGAAACAAATTTTGTTAATTTTCTCTTTACATTCTAAATTTTTAAGTAATTTCTTTTGGTTTTAGTGTAAAACAATATATGTTTTTGTCTACATACAAATTTTTTTTCTAAACTCTGGGGCTCACAAAAGTGGGGGACCCACACCAATGTTTATTGAGAATGCCCTCCGAGCCGGCACTGCCAGAATATTCATGATCATACTGAATTTCCTCACGAGGACTAAAACGCATACCTAAACCATGTGAGAAGTGTCTTTAAGTTTGCTATGACAAAACATTTGATGCTTACGTCAATCTAGGTAAAATATGATTTTAAGAAAAAATATTCAATAAAGTACATTAGAAATGTTTAATTCTGCTTAATGTAAAGGAAAGATATAAAAGTAAAGTAAGGATGGTACGAGAAAGAAAGGAAAAAAAAAACAAACAATATACAACAAACAAGTTGTTAAAAAAACGAGAGAATCACATGTTAATCATGCTTATGAACGAACGGACAAAAAGGTAAAGAGGGAACACCTTTAGTAAAAAAATTTTTTTTGCTAAACTTTAAATATCATTAAAAATGAATTGTTTAGTTAATACTCTTTCTGTTTCACGATATAAATTGTTTTGGAAGTTTTTTTATATTTTAAAATATAAATTGTTTTGATAATCCTACATACTTTTTAATTTTATTGACTATTATGTGACCAATAGTATTTTGCAATCGTTGGTTAAACTATTTTTCTTATAAGATGATACTTTTTAGAAAAAAGTAATTTTTTAATATTCGTATTTTTAGCCAAAATAACTTATACTTTGAAACGGATGGAGTACAAGAAAGCATTGCGTATGGAAGAGTAATCTCGGTAAAAAAGATAAAACAAAACAAAATTACAATAAGTTGGGTAAGATTTGAGAATTTTCACTTAAGCCAAAGTACCCTTAGATCGCTCCATTGCTTTCTTGTTCTTCTAGAATTGATGATATTACACACCTCACGGTCAATGGCCTTGAAAATTGTAAGAGGAGGAATGATTTGCGAGTTGTGAAAACCATTATTCAATTGCAATGATGTTTCTTAAGCAAGTTTTTAAAATATAAAATTATTAAAATTTGAGTAAAAAAAAGAAAGAGAATGTTTTTGTGGGATGTATTGAAATATAAAATTGAGTAAAGAGAGGAGATAGTGGATGTGTTTAAATATAAAATTAATAAAAGTTGAGTAAAAAGAGAAAAAGTGTTTTTAAATAAGAACTTTTGGAGAGTGTTCTTAAAATGATGAGAGAGTGTTTAAATATAAAATTAATAAAAGTTGAGGAAAGAGAAAATAAAAAGTTAAATAAAAAGAAGAGAGAGAATGTGTTTTAATAATTTTATATTTTGAAAAAACTTGGCTTAAGAACATGCATTGCACATGCTCTATCGCTCCATTGCTTTCTTGTTCTTCTAGAATTGATGATAATACACACCTCATGTTCAATGGCCTTGAAAATTGTAAGAGGAGGAATGATTTGGGAGTTGTGAAAACCATTATTCAATTGCTTCCAAGTGTGGAAACCCACACGTTGCACTACAATTTTCCTGAGAATAGTAGGAGTTGTTGGTGTTGATTGTTTTGTCCAAGAGAGAAGCTCTGCCTATGTGCAGAACAACAGTTGAGAAGGACATAGCCTAGAGAAGACCTGAGTCCAAATCACCGAGACAAAATGACACGACAAGAAAATATGATCTCTTGTCTCGTAAAATCACATGTAAGGTTAAATTTAAATACATGAATGAAACTTATATTATTATTTTTTTTTTTAAACTTATATTATGAATCTCTTTTAGATTAGGGTTAAGAAAGTAATGTTCAGGAGAAGGAGCATTGCGCATGACCACGATTACGGTTATTGCGGTTACGATTTTATAACCACCGGTTACGGTTACAAATTTTATTTAACCTTAACCTTAACCATTTAATATACAGTTAAAATAGTTAAGGTTAACACGGTTCCGGTTACAACGATTACGGTTAGGTACGGTTATGTTTATTTGATGATTATGATACGGTTAATATCAGTAGTATAGCCATAAATTTATTTAATTTCGTCAAATTTTTTAATAAATGATATATCGACTAAAATATTGAAAATGATATCAACTAATATAAAGCTAAATTTTATGGTATGAAATTATGATTATATGATTCAAAAATTTATGTGGTAAATTAGCTAAATAACCGTAAATACTATTATATTATGTAAGCTAAGAATGATTTGATTAATAGAAAAAAATAGTGCCTAGTGATCGTGGATGGAGTGATGAAGTGGATTAGTGGAGACATTGAAGGTATTCACAGTTTTAAGCACATTCACTTTTAATTAATATAATTATATTAGTTTTAAATACTTTTGAGTTAATAATTATTTGATTATACATCCTATGTTTATATGTTATATTAGTTAAACTTGTATATAACAAATTAATAATATATTCGTTTTATTTTAAAAACGGTTACGGTTGAAATTTTAAGATTTTAACCGTGCGGTTAATCGACGGTTTAAATATAGTTATGGTTTTGATACGGTTACGATTAACCATAAATATCTATGGTTAACGGTTATGGTTTTTAACCGTTTTACAAATATATACGGTTACGGTCCGGTTACGATTTGAAAACGGTCCAGTTATGATCCGAAATACAGTTACGGTTTAATTTTGGTAATGCCAAAGGAGCATATGAGACAGTGCTATGATATCAAACCAGAGTTCGATTATGGGAATCCTCTTGAAGAGGTTTAAAAAATTAGTGGGCCAGTACGTTGTGGTCTATCACTATTAAAAAGATTTTAAAAGTCTGGACGGCAAAAAAAAAAAAAAAAAAAGTAATGTTCAGATTGGAGTCAACCCCAGCCGTTAGATCACTACTGACCACACTATAGTGAAGTTGGTGCCAAGAGAGAGCGCACAGTCGCATGTGCGAGATAGTACGTTGCACGTGCCTCAAATCGGGAGGATAAGTCAGATATTTTCTTCAATCTTGCTATGTGGCAATACATCAACGGTAGCTGATAGATACATCAATGGAAATTTATAATCTATAAATTTATATTCGGGTTCATCAGAAAAAATAATATATTTTTTTTGCTAAACAATCAGAAACAAAAAAAAAATAATAATAATAATATTGATGTTAGTTTTTTCTTAAGCTTGAATCATAGCTAACTAAACATAGAATTAGTAAATTATTAAACATGGAACTTGTAGCAGATTATATATATAAGACAATTACTGCTATTTTTGTGTGCATATTTGCAAGAATACTATTTAAAGGTGTCCATTTACAAAAATGCCACTAATTATAAATTTATAAAATCTATATTTTAAAATTCTAAACGCTAAAAAATATTTTGACACCTAAAACCCCCTAAACATTCAAAAATAAACTCTAATAGAACATAATTAACTCAAACATAAATAATATAAAGAAAAACTAATTTTAAAAAAGTGGCATTTTTGTAAAGATTTCGGCATTTTTGTAAAGTGGCACTTGAAAAGTGGCATTTTTTTAAATTGCCACACTTTTGAAATCTTTAACAAACATAGAATTACTAATTACTAATTTATTTAACAAACCAATTTGTTTCATAAATAAACTTTACAAAAAATTCCCAAAGGTGCTGCTAATAAAAGTGTTAATTTTGAAAAATATCATATATATCAATGTTCGTTTTTTCATATAACAACGTTAAATAATTTTTGAATAATTCTGATTATTTACTCTTTTAAAAAATAACATGTAATATAAAAAATATAATAAATCAAATGCAAAAACTGTCTAAACAATAGTTTCTCAAAAATATTATAGGACTGTATTCAATCTAGCATTTGAGTTTTAATGAGTTTGTAGATAATTTTAATGATTTTAGGTGATTTTAAAAATTTGTTATTAAATTTTCTCCAATCTTACATAAAATCATGAGATTTGGATATCTATATTTTAACTATATTTTTTTCTAAAAAACCTTCAAATCATTAAAAATCAAACATTTAATACATTTCCAATAGCATTCGTTGTGATCGTACTTTTACAAATCACTAGTTCAATAATATTGACATTTTAATATATTTTTTAAGAAATCACTATTCAATAACGTAGGATTTGATATTTCAGAGCAAATGACTCTAAATGCTAGATTGAATACACCATCCTATATATTTATTGTAATTAAATCATTCAAATAAACAACTATTGGATTTACTTAATACTAAAAACATTTTTTGTGAAGATATTTCTCTTAAATTATTATACTCTTAGTGCATATATTTTGTGTAACACCCCAACCACCGTCGAGCTATCGGTATGCAAGGGAAATCTTCATCCCCTCGAGAGAAATCTTCATCTCTCAATAACATACAGAAAAAATCTTCATTCCTTCAGGAGAAATCCTCATCTCCCAATGGGCTCCATGCCACTCTCAGCTCTTGAGCCCACCCCTACCCGACGGTCGGTGCGTTAGTCTGGGAGGCTCGAAATACTTGTTTACTGACCCTACAAATCACCACGAGATCTTTTCTTGTGTTTTGTCCTCACTCACACGGTACTGGAAATGACTTTCCAGTAGGTCACCGATCCTTATGTTGCTCCAGCCCAAACACGCTCAACTCTGGAGTTCTCTCTGGATGTGTGAAGGAAAAGATAAGTGCACTTTGATGATATAGGTAGCCAAATCAATTCTCTTAAGCCTCTCCGCATGTACCACATATTTCCAAAAACTGGGATGTTAGATTTGTAACAATAAAATTGACTGTTATAACTCTACTTTTACACTGTTCTAACTTCTAATCATTAAGAGCATCTCCATTGTTGTATTTCTAATGTGGTTCTTAATTTTGCAAACAATAAAAATAATAATATAAAAATGGGTGAGTATCTCAAATAATTGAGAAACCCACCTAAAATTTCTCAAATGAGATATTTAAGAAAATTTTAGGTGGTTTTCTCAATTATTTGAAATACCTATCTATTTTTATATTAATTTTTTTTTTGCAAAATTAAGAACTCCATTATAAATATACCAATGGAGGTGGTCTAACAATCTTTAATTGTCGAGGAAATTTGATATGTCAGAAAAATCAAATTATATTGTGGCGATTAGAGAACAATGATATATAATTTTGGTTCATTTTCAATAAACATTGGTTAATTTCGCTATGTGTTACTCACTTTTCTATGAAAATTGGTTAAATATTAAATTTTAAAAATTCATATTCAATATATATTTATATCATTTTTTGAGATCTCATCTTATAGCTTTGTGGTGGAGCAATTTGAACGTATATTTTATCTTTAAAAAAAATTATATTGAAAATATTTGGTTTCTCATCCAAACCAATTTTGATGAAGAAAACCTTTGATTACTCGTTGGTCTTATGTGAACTGATGTTGCTGCCTTTGTTTGTGAACATGTACTAGTACATATTCAACACTTATCCTAATAAACATGCAATAATCATTGTTGGGGTCAGTTTTAGCTTTCCTAAGATCAATGAAAATTGATTAAATAAAAAAAATAAGTCGAAACAAGCTTGCGAACCCAACTGAGTAATAACAAGATGACGTTAAGCCAGCGAGCTCGCCTTAACAGAAGTAATCCAATGAGCTCGGCTGAACAATTGCGAGACAGTGAGCTCGCCTTAACGGAAACAAGCTGGCGAGCTTAGTCGGCATCGACGAGCTTGATCTGATAATGATAGGCTAAACCTACAGATAAGCTCGGAACAAAAAGAAAAAATTCGGCAAAACAGGACAAACCGAAGCATGATTTAGTATCCAAGTTCAACAAGTGGGCCGAGCCCCACGAGCTCGTGACAAGAGGGTCGAGCTCGAAGATAGAAGGCTGGACCGAGCCCAAGAAAGCATTGTTGTTAGTCAATTCTAGACAAGAAACTCATAAAACGTAGCTAAGAAAAAAGAAAATGTTGAAAAAATAGTAAATTTTCCTTATCTCCTTAGGAGTCAACATAGCCGACTTAGATTCCTATAAAATACTAATGTACATCTCTTAAGAAAGAGATACAAAACTTTACTTTGCAAAAAGCTTGTGATTTTACAAGTTTACAAAACAACAACGAAAACTAACTTTTGATATTTTCGTTTGTGGTTTCATACTTAGAAAATTTGGTTCCCTTAAAAGTGTTTGACAAATTCAATTGTACTTGTTTCAACTCCCACAATTTTTTTTTTTGGTCAACGATCACCATTATATTAAATCAAGTTGTTATTCAACTCCCACAATTATCATATGCTTGAAGCGTGAATTCACCAACATTACTAAGATAAATTCACCTTTTTTCTATCTTCATAAATGAATATCTATCTTCATAATATTATATGGATACTCATTTTTTTTTCAACAATATCGATTGGATGGTTTCCCTGACAGGCCACCCTAAACGGGAATGTCTGACTTACATGGGAAAATAGATAACCTCGTGCTCGAACTCCCTTTGCAAGGGAGTCGGCCTGGACATTACCACTACGTGGGATATGAACTAAACTAGAAGATACAAATGATTGTCTTAGCATAGCGAACCAGTCAAATTCCACACTGAAAGATGGCTAATCTAGAGGATGTGTGGTCATAGAAATCAAGCTTGCACAATCCGTCTTATTTTTCACTGAGAACAGTCTACTCTCGCTTAGACACTCCATCGCTCAAACTAGCCCGTCAAACTCAACATACAGTGCCGAGATGCTTCATCTACATCCTCTCATGCCGAAAGTAAGGAAGCATGTATAGTCTCTTAGGCACCACTCTAGTCCACTGACCGGACCATGATCAATCCAAAATGCATCGATTTGGCATGTCGAGATTTGTAGGTTCCTGGGAGATAAATCATGTGAGTCACCTTGTTGGCGTAGATGTTTTGCTTATTTTTCCTCTTCTCTTTGATTAACGATATTTCAACTCTCAGCCTCGATGGTCGCTGTGAGGAGAGTATAAATCGGGATATTGTTCTCCCGTTGAACACCTTATCATTTATGGTCTTCCAGATATAGTAGAGGATCCATGGGAATGATTCCCTTTGAGACTCAGATAAACCGATTTCGTTTGTCCGAGAAAATAGGAAATCCATATTCCGGAATGAAGTGGTACTCGAGAAGAAACCCGGAGATGACAGAAAGTCCGATAACGCCCACCCTTGTAAGGCTGGTGGACATTCAAAGAGTAAATGGTTGTTCGTCTCTTCTGGTGAACCACATCATGGACATGTCATGTCTGAACCATATATCTATAGGTCAGTCGTTGGCATGTACGAACACAACGTGCTTGCCACATAAAATGCCGAAGTTTTTCGGGAGCTCGGGTCTTTCATACTTGGCTCAGAAGATAAGTAATACTTGGTTTAGACACAACGGGAGGTCCTTGAAAGCGTATAATGTTATTAGCAAGTGTGCACATGACTTAACGGTGTAAACCTCTGTGGTTGTAACCCATCATATGGATACTCATTATAAGTCCATAATGAGTAATGGTGGTGAATTCACGTTTCAAGTCATATGAGCAAATAGAATTGTAGGAGTTTTACATAGAAAGAAAACAGAAGAATTTTAACATTAGATCATTAAGAAAAGAGAGAAAGTTTTACATTATATATATAAGCAACTCAGCGTCTAACGAAGAGAGTATTTTTAAAAATTTTAGCTCCGAGTAAAAAACCCAACGCCGTTGAAATCTGTGCAATACCATCCCATACACAGAGCTTATCGTCTTTCCATGAATCATCAACCCAATATATAAACTCTAAATTGTTTGGATTGACCATTGTGTGGCCTTGCATTTTATAATCCAATTCATCGAGTTCCACTTGAGTCGTTTTTCTCGCTTGGATCCTCCTGATACAAAATAAAAATGAAATTCGGATAAATTTTATTTTTTGAGATGGGATCTAGATTACCCAATCCTAATTACAGTCTCCTTTGAATACAATAAAACTGACGGCAGGTCTCATAACAAAACCAAAGCATTGACCAAAAGCAGAACGTACCGACCCGATTTTATTTTTATTTATTAAATTAAAAGGTGAAACTAAACAACCGGGGACCTGCTGAGCCGGTTCACCACTGCCGAAAAAGGACCAACAAACAATATACAACACATTTACCGATATAGTTATAGAGAGAGATATCTTCTTTGCCCAAAAAAACAAAAGTTATAGAGAGAGAGAAGAAGAAGAAATTAATTTATTATAAATTTTGATCGTCCTCTAAAAATGTTCCCTCACACGTCTCCTTCTTCTCTCCCCTCTCCTCCTTTTAACACAGTCTCTTGCCGCCGGTAACACTTTCCGGCGAGTAAAATTCTCCTCTCAGTCCTCGCCTTCCAATGTCGTTACACCGCTAGGGCCTTGAAATCTCATTCCCCTCTCTCTCTCTCTTGTTGCTGTCAGAAAAACAACTCTCTCTCTCTCTCTCTTCGTTTTCCCGTGTTCTGGTTCGTATGTAATCGTGTTTCTCTGAAAGACAATCGCTGCCTGAAAAGTGATTCTGCTCAGTCGCTAGATTATTTCTTCCGGGGTCTTTGGATTTGGTGAAAAATCAACAGGTTTTATTGCAAATTTTTGGAGCTTTGGTTGTTGATTTTTCCCGAGAAAAGATGCTGGATCTTAACCTCGACGCTGACTCTCCCGAGTCGACTCAGTACGGTGGTGACTCGTACGTGGATCGGCAGACATCAGACGGTTCCGGGAATCGATTGGAAGAGTCAGGGACGTCGACGTCGTCGGTAATCAATGCCGATGGAGACGACGACTCTTGCTCGACGAGAGCTTTCACTCTCAGTTTCGATATATTAAAAGTGGGAAGCAGTAGCGGAGGAGACGAAAGCCCCGACGGTGTCACCAAAGAGTTTTTCCCCGTGGCTGGAGACTGTGGACATCTTCGAGATGTTGAAGGATCGACCTCTAGAAGCTGGATCGATCTCTCTTTCGACAGCCGTGTCGGTGACGGAGAAACGAAACTGGTGGCTCCGGCTCCGGCTCCCGTACCGGCTCAGGTGAAAAAGAGCCGGAGAGGGCCAAGGTCGAGGAGCTCGCAGTACAGAGGAGTCACGTTCTACAGGAGAACTGGCCGATGGGAATCGCATATCTGGTAAGCCATTTTCTCTTCTTTTTTTATTACAACAATTCCATTTCGACTGGCCAAACACGACTTAAAGAGTTTACGCTATGCCCATTTATCTTTAAGCACTCGGCCACTACCACTTGGTTGAATTCTTTGGTTTTAATTTTTGCAGGGATTGCGGGAAACAAGTCTATTTAGGTAACAAGAATTGTTTCAATTTTTCTATTAAATTCCATGATTGTTGTCGTTTCTTATTAAGGCTTTCTTCGCTTCACGTTTAGGTGGTTTTGACACTGCTCATGCCGCAGCTAGGTACTTTATCAGCTTTCGTTTTTGTTGATTTGGAGTTTTTGTCACCTAATTTGTTTCTAATATATGTATGTAGAGCCTATGATCGAGCTGCTATCAAATTCAGAGGTGTTGATGCTGATATCAACTTCACTCTAAGCGATTACGAGGAAGATATGAAACAGGTTTGGATAGTATATACACATATGTTTGTGTTTAGTTAGTAGCTTTGGTTATAACTGTTTGTTACTCGGTTATGATTCCCGGATAGGTACAAAACCTGAGCAAGGAAGAGTTTGTGCACATACTCCGTCGTCAAAGCACTGGTTTCTCACGGGGTAGCTCAAAGTTTCGAGGTGTCACATTACACAAATGTGGGAGATGGGAAGCTAGGATGGGCCAGTTTCTTGGTAAAAAGTGAGCAGCTTTGTCTTTGATCTGAAATGAACCGATATATATATATATATAGGAATGGTTTCGAACTTAAAATAGTAATATCTGATAGAAATGAGAATGCTTAGCAATGGTGATATTTTTCATCTTGGAGATCACGATGCTTAAATTGCAGGTATATATACCTTGGGCTATTCGACAGCGAAGTAGAAGCTGCAAGGTCCTATAATGATCATGACATTTTACTTGTTCACCTGAAACCTTTTTTTTTCCTTCAAACTTTATATAATTTGAAAAACCTCTAAGAACTTACGTTCTGTTTCTATAAATATCCGACATTGGTTTCTTCTCTCTTTCTAAACACTTTCTTGGAAAACAGGGCTTATGACAAGGCTGCCATCAACTCCAATGGTAGGGAAGCAGTCACCAACTTCGAGCTGAGTTCATATCAAAACGAGACCAATGACGAAGGTAAACCATGTGAAACCTTGTATGAAGTTCCATTTCAATCTATAAAACGGCTCTAATTGTTATCTTTTTCTATGAAGGTGGTGGTCACGACAAACTTGATCTCAACTTGGGGATCTCTCTTTCTCCTGGAAACGCCACAAAGCAAAACGGGAGGCTCTTTCGGATCCCTTCGAATACTTATGAAACGCAGCAAGGAGTTAGCTTGAGGGTAACTTTCTCTCATGAATCTTTGAAGAAGGGTTTCGAAAGCGTTTCTTATTGTGCCTTTGTATATGACAACCGTAGATAGATAACGAATTCATGGGAAAGCCGGTGAATACATCTCTTCCTTATGGATCCTCGGACCATCGCGTCTACTGGAACGGGACGTGCCCGAGTTACAATAATCCCGTTGAGGTTAGAAAACATAGAATCTCAAGTGAAATCCGGATTGCAATACAACAATGTTTTTACTGATCTGTTTGGTTTCAGGGAAGAGCAACAGAGAAGAGGAGTGAAGGTGAAGGGATGATGAGTAACTGGGGATGGCAAAGACCGGGCCAAACAAGCGCCGTGAGACCACAGCCACCACCGCCGTTGTTCTCAGTTGCAGCAGCATCATCAGGATTCTCTCATTTCCGGCAACAACCTCCCAATGACAATGCCTCCTCACGTGGCTACTTTTATCCACAACCTTAAAACTTGTAAAGGACGAGGCTTTGAAAAAGAAAAACACAATTGGTATGAGAGTTTTAAGCCTCTTTAATCCCCTTTTTTCAAAAATTTGTAATTTGGGCTAGAATTTCAAACAAAACAATGATGAGGGAAAAAATATAGTCGTTGTGGTTTTTCTTATTACCAAATTTGGGTAGTTGATTTTATCAACCAAATAGGGGGAAAATGTTTGATTGTTCATAAAACGGATATGCTTTATTTATCCTATAATAGTCGTTTTATGTGAAAAAGTATGTTTCCTTAATTTCGACTCTTGGAAATTGGAAGGTACAATTTGTAAATAAATAAGAATGAGACTGGTTGGTTTGTCGTTATGTGGTTTGATTAGATATTTTTCCTTTTTTTTAAAAAAAATAAAACACTATTGAAATTGAAAAGAACAGTAAAGAGAGAGAGTGAGAGGAAGATGTGACAATTTTGGCTGCCTCTTGGGAACGCCCAAAGGTTTTGGCAAAACAATGATACCTTCTATTTGTATACATATTCGGATTTATTAGCCAAATAAATACTTATTCTACAGTCACGTGTCTAATATAGTACATACCTATTTATGTAGAGAGTCATGCACATGGTGGTTTAACTTTTAGAATCGACTTAAAGGAATGGATTGGATGATACACATTTTCTAAAAATTTAAATTGTAAAAAAACGGTATATTCAACCGGAAAAATATGTTTTAATTCATTTGATGCTATAAACCGATAAATGATATATAAAAAAAACTAATAAATAATATTACAAACACGTACGTCTTTAGCATGGACAAATAAAGCAATGGAACAAGATCTCGATTCAAAAATAAATAAATTATATATATATATAAAAATTAGGGCCTAATTTTTCTAAAACATATTTTTTTGAACAATGTTCATATTAAATATAATTTAAATATTGAGTTCTATTTAAAATGCAAAAGAAAATATTGAGTATTATCAATCATATCAAACTAATATGGAGTTTCATCCAAGATATGATAGTCAAAAACAACGATCTGGTCATTTTGGAATTGATTATGGAGAATGAAAGAAACAAATTTATTAATCCGTTGGCGAATAAGGTTTCGGTATCCAAAACATCGTGAAAATTCACTTCTTCATCGTTGTAACATCCCTAAACCGCGATAAGATCACGAAGACTGGGCCATGGTCGGGAATGGGGGCAAGATTACTCAAATAATCTTAAGAGAACTCGTTCCATGGTCCGTTGCACGACTAAGTATAGTTTTGGGAAGACTTAGTCAGATTTAAGGAAGAACTGAGCTGCGGTGAGCTGAAACATCGAGTTGGGTTAGCTGGACCTGCTGCCAGGAAGCTCAACCTAACTGGAAAGAGTGATCGGCAGTTGAGGCAGCTGGGTGGTGCCTGCTGGGTGTCGCACGTGTCCAGCGTGTGGAAGCAGTTACAGACGGTTGGGCGGTTATTGGTGAACGGTTACAACTGCCCAAGACACAACCGTTCTCGGGAAAAGTCTATAAATACGCGGCCTTGGAGCGGATTTCTTGGGGGGGGGGGGGGGGACAATCATAAGGGAAATTTCCCAAGAAATACTAAGGAAGAACTTGAAAGAGAGAAACACCGAGAGGATCGATAAGGGAGAGGCTTGCGGAGACTAAGGACCGACGTGCTTGATTGGGAGAGATCTCACCGGGAGACCTAGCCGCTGGGAAGAGGAGACGCGGTAAAGTGCCCCTTCGATACGCATAACTAAGGTGGGTGCAGATCCTTGGCTTGATGCTCGGAGTCGAGACCACCGGTGATTTGGTGAAGTTGGCTCGGGCTAGGGCTCTCTTAGGACAGACTCGGGGATAACCTTAGATCTTGGTTAAGTTCGGGCTTAGGCTTGAGGATGATCCGCGGTAAGGCGAGTCACTAGAGGATCTTAACAGATTCGGTGACTCGGCTCGAATCAGAGGCGATGAACCTCAGCGCCAAGCATTGGATTATGCTAAGTCATTAGACCGCATGATCTAGGCATTTCGACATGTGCATTGATCTGATCGCTTAGTGAACGACGGATTACTTATGTTCCTTTGGTTTCAGGAAACGATGGTGATCGTGAGAAGGACCGTACTTAGGCGCGCGAAGACTCGTGGCAGGGATCGATGGGTGGTGTTAACTGGATAATTAGGATCGAATCATTATAATAGCATAATGCAAACTGATCAATGTATTCAAATCTTATGATATTATCTAATAAAGATACCGTTATTGCTTGACTCTATCTATTTGCCGTATTATATATAAAGGAATCATAGAATGAACCTCGAAAACGAATTGTTTAAGGAATGGGCCCTAAAATGAACTAAGTGGCTCGGAATCACTTAGTGATTCGAGCAGGAACGGCCGTCGCGGACTTAGTATCCGAGTCGGGGCGTTTCAATCGTTTATCTTATTAATGTTTGGCTATGTAATTGTGGATGTGTTATTCATTATCGATATATTGTTCATGTATCAACTCTTAGATACTATTTAATTGAATAAATGATTCAGATGTTAATTTATATATATATATAATTTAAATATAAAATTTAAACGAAAAGTACAATTATTTTAAGACGGTCATGATTATTGAAATTAGGGTACAACTTTAAATACCAGTCATTTTGATAATTGATAACTACTCCCTTCATTTTCTAATAGTGTATGTCTGGAAAAAAATTTGTTTTTAAAATATTAATGTTTTACAATTTTTATACATTTTTATTAAGTAATGATAGTGAATTATGAATTTCAAGACATATTAATTGATTTAGTTTAATTACTATTGGCTAAAAGTTATTGAAAATTATTTAACACAAAACAAAGTATTTATTATTAAAAATTAATCTGTTTTATTAATATGTGTAAAAATTCTAGAAAATCAGTTATTTAGAAACATAGGGAGTATTAAATTGGTATATTCATTATTAATGAATCAAATAAATTATTATATGGATGGACGATTTTTATAACAAAAAAAAAAGTTTTATCTTCAGGAAAAGTTATTGGTTACTGTCTTATTTTTTTTTTTAATTTTTCTCACAAATTTTTGTTCTACATTTCATTTCTCTCAAATTTTCAATATTTATCGAAAGTAACCCCCAAAAATGAGAAAACCGTAGGATATTTGGTTGAATTTTAAAACTAGTACTTAAAAAAAAAAAAAAAACATGATCCAAACTATGTAATTGGTTTGCCAAATGTCAAGCTAAAAGCAAAAGAAGAGATTCCCGATCTTCTGTTCTGTCAAATCAAATCTCCAAGTCTATCTACCGTTCAGTAAGTTGTCATGTCTTCTTAAGAAAACTAAACTATTTTTCACATTAATCCCAAAATGGTCCTTTCCTATGATTCGTATCCTGGCCTTTACCAGTAATCTAAACTCTCATGTTTCTTTGAACATATTATTATTAATTTATCCTTCTTTTATTATATAAAATAGGAGAATAGTATCCATCTTCAATCGACAATTCTTTAAACAAATAATATTTTTGATGATGAATGCATTCATGTGATTCACCGTAAAACTAAAAGAATCAAACTGTTGGAGAATTGTTTGAGGCATGTTTAGGCTAATTTTTTCACTTTTATTTATGTGAATCATTTGGTATAGTTTAGTTTAGACGAAACATATAACACTTAACACATTTGTTTATTTATATAGTCTCTTATATAAGTGTTTAGCCTAGTGAGAAGTAATTGTCCAACTGTGAATGATAATAAATTTGTAACCATATTTTCCAGCGTAAAAAAAGAGAGAGTCTACATCCACCTTTGTATGTTTCCCTCTTTTGGGTTGATGGCATCAGAGATTCAATATAAAATTCGTCGGCTTTTATATGTTTTTGCTTGGAATTAAGGAATACAAATATTTAGATGGATAAAAAGAAAGTATATATATATATATCTACATTATTATTTACTATAAGGCGTGAATTGTGGGCATGAGAAATGATGACCTCGATTGTGTGGACGTTTTTGTATGGTCAGCCAAATATGGAGCGATCTAAAAGATATGGATGGTAGTATAGTTTCTGTCGAATTAAATACGATGAGTAATGACTATTTTTCAGAGTAGTACCATATACACATTGAGGGAAAACATTTATTAATTATTTTAGTATACTATAAATTTTCTGGAGTTGCGTAGGGTATATATGGTAGTAGTCAGCAGGAACAAGGCAACAAAGGCATAAAACCAAAATAAATACCAATGATGACCTACATTGTCGGAGAATCCTTATTATAAACTATTGTTTTTATTTTGTGGTACAAAATAAGACAACGTGAGACGATTGCGAAACATTATGGGTCCAATCCAATAAACAAAAATGTCAATTACTTTATTTCATAACCGAATCAAAGAGGTGTCTCCTCGAATTCATTATAAGAGAATTAGCATAAATAACAGATAAAAAACTATATAATTTAAAAACTAATAATTTCTACTGTTTCTCTCCATCTTTCTTTAACCAATTGATTAATTTTTATATTATACTCCCAACGTTCCATTATATTTGAAGTTTTAGAAAACTTTTTCATTTTATTTTATTTGATGTTTTCAAATTTCTATCCAAAATTAATTATGTTTTTATTTGTTTTACAGTTTAAATTCTGCATATTATTTTTTAATTGGTTGACTTGTTTTACAATTGATGATAAGACATGTTTTATTTTGAAAAATTAAAAAAAAAATAACTTTAATCTATATACAACAACCTTAAACATCAAACAAAATAAAACAGAAGAAATATTTTTTTTTTCATTATCCCACAAATTCACCCTTTATAATAACTAGCCTAAACGTTTTAACAAATTGGATGCAAGATTCTCATTTCATTAAGGCTACTTTTAGCTACACAAACCCTAAGCCCATATAACTCAATTTACTTATGAAAGTGATTCCCAAATTCTGATTGAGGCTGTTAAGTTCCCGGAGAAGTGGCCAAGGTTAAAAACTTTCACAAGCGACATTCAAAGACATATTGGAATTTGGAAGAGAGGGTAATGCTTGTGCAGATATTATTTCCAAACAAGTTTCTCATTGCAATGAATTTTGCTACCATTGAATGTGTTCCTCCTTTATGGCTTGAACCATTGGTGGCTAGGGAGAAAAAAAAAAAAAAAAGCCCATCTCACTTTGTTTCCGTTTCATTCATGTCATGTTTTAGTCAATTAATGATTTTTCGCAAGTTGATATTTGGTGTTAAAAAGTATCTACCTAAACGTACGTTTTAACCAAATTTTTGGATGCAGGATGCTCCTCATGATTGAAAATCCATACTTGACATATTTCAAAATCAAAAAAAAAATGTTATAAACTGCATAAATCAATAAACCTTCCTAAAGCTTTTTTACACACACCTCTCTTTAGCTCTCAGTTTCTAATTAATCAGAAGCTAAGATTTAAGTTCAAGGGGCTCCTAGACCAGACCAATGAATGGCTCTGCCAAGCTCCACTGATTGGTGTTAAATCCTGAACGTCCCATTGTAACCAGCCATCAGGTTTGTTGAACCAGAAAGTCTCTCATTTTGAAGTCTGTTTCGACTTTGGATCTCGTTACTCAACCCATCCCAATGACCATTAGGTAAGCCCAGGTTTCTAGACAGCATGTTATTCCCTTGAGCTTGATTTGTTAACCTTGATGCCATTCCCAAAGAACCGTTGAGGCCAGTGAATCTACAGTTTTGATGCGAAGACAAAGGGCTCTGCATTACCAGTTGTTGTTGTTGAAGTTTTGCCTCGTTTCTAATCATGTTAGTGTTTCCTTGGAAGTTTGATCTGAAATCTAGGCTTCCATTCTCAAAGCCTTGACCAACGGCCAAAATGGCAGGATCCATAAACTTAACATCCCTAACACTACCACCAGTATTTTCGACTGGAAGTGACTGATATGTATTACCAAACACTGTTGAATCAGAGAGACGATGGTTTCCTACAAGTAACCGAACGGATTTTCAATTTATCTAGCAGCAACATATCACTGATATATTATAAAAACTTCCAAATAAATATAAACTACCTGAAAAGCCATTAAATGTTTGCTGTTCTCTCCCATTTGACGCAAAGCCTGGAGGAGGAAGTCGACTTGGAACTGAAAATCCAGGTGGCGCTGAAACCGGACATCTTGGAACAGCTACAAGACAAAAACAAAGAAAACGAAGGTTCACCAAATCCTCAATAATACACAGGCACTATGGCGCACAAGCTTTGTAAAACACACCCAAGTCAATACCCAAGAAGCGTAATATGTCCATAACCACGAAAAGCATCACTCAAACAGTGGAGATAGTTTAGCAGAAGAGACATTTATTCACTCGATACACTTAAAACCGCTGCTAGATGTTATGAACATTATTGTGGTGCCGTGTATGTAAACATGAAATAAATAAAAAAAGTAAAATAAATACCTAGAAGGCTAGAAGCTTAAGGTAAAAGGATGAGAGAAATCACACTCACAAGGAGGTTTATAAGATGAGGGCATACTGGAGTTCTCCGTGACATAATCTATTCCCTTGAGATAACTGGATGAAAAACCATTATACATCCCACGCATACCCATATTAGGACTCTGTCGTTCTAAAGAATTCTGGTAGAAGTCACTGCCATGTGATATTTGGTTGACGGTGTTATAAGAATCAAAAGCTTGATTCTTTGATTCCTCTTGCCTCGCAAAAGAAAACCGGGATTGATTATTCTTAATTTCACTGGAACTGGCTAGCTTAAGAGACCTCGCCTCTACATCACTTTCCCCAAATAGCTTCGCCACGTTATGAGGTGAAGTCAAGTACTCATCAAGATCTAAAGACAATATATTTGCAATTATCCTGTCATCTACGTCACTGCTAGAGTTTCCTTGCGAGTCAGCGGAACACTTTTCAATTGGTTGGGTGTCCCTTGCTCTGTCAGGAAACGAAGTAGAATGATTAAGACTGCCGTTAAAAAGACCGGTCTCGCTAAATGGCATCTCGATATACCCATGTGAGAGGGGTGCTATATTACTTCCTCTGCTGTCGGAAGAGGAGGATCCAAACACATTCCTGGTCTCTTCATGCTCAGCCTTATACTGGGTTGAACAAGGCTGCATACCATTTGACGTGCGTAGCATACCAGGTTTATTGGCCACATTGGGCTGACAGCTAAGAACTTCTGGATCATTGAGTCTTTGTCTATTGAACAATGATATATCATCCTCGGCTTCTGTTACCAACGGAGAAAACAAAGCAGTACCTGAATTAACTTCTTCTCTCGAGACAACCTCTTTTGCGTTAGTTCTACCACACTTCTGTAATGGCTGAACTTCTCTAGGTTCATTGACGCAACGCTGTAGAGAGTCTCGGGACACTTCTGTACGAGATGAATTTATGGAAGCATGATCAGAATGTGAACTTTCAGATCTTGTTTGCCCGCGATGGCCATCCACAACATTATCTGCATCCACTGACACATCATCGCCGCATACGCTATGTATTCTTCTATTAACCATTTTGTTTCCATTGGACAGAATGGATCTACAAGACTGAGAAGTATGTTCTGGAAAGTCTGTGCAATCTGATGGCATACTAACAGCTCTACTATTATCCACACTTGCAGAAACTAATGCCCTACTATTACTGATATGCGGCCTATTAGACAAGGAAAGCTCCGGAAAATCAGTCTGATTATCCAATAGCTCTTGCGGTTTCAAGGCATTTCCATATGCAGTATGAGTATCCTCTAATGCTGGCTTCTTTAATACATCACTATGAGATGCAGAAATCTGCACTGAATTTGTTGGAACTGCAAATGAAACTGTGACAGCTTTGTCTTGTAAGGGTTCCCTAGAACATTGTGTATTCTGTACCAAAGACTGGCTTGAAGAATGCATTCCCCTGAAAATCCAGTTACAATTTTCAGGCAAAGCAGGTACTTGATTGGAAAAAAAAAGTCTATACACAAGAATTCAGTGTACCACAAGGCTCCAGCAGGAAGAGTAACAGATCGGTCATCGCTGCCATTTGGTGGAGAACTTTTAATGACACTATGTGCATTCTGCAAAGGAAAAAGGTGGCAAAAAAAGCAAAATAAATCATACAAAAAGGCACATGAATATGCTGACAGCAGAAAGAATATCAAGAGGCTCCACGAAGAGGTGGCAACTTACATTCAAAACAACTTTTGGAATTTTTCTTATGCTAGACTCATTATCAACATAATCATCGACTGGTGGAGGTAACATACTCCCTGAGCGCCGCATCGAATTATCCACCGCACCAGTAATTTGTTGAACCATTCTCCTTTTTAAACAACAAGAGAATCAGATAACTACCTAATGAAGCACCACATATAGAGCAGAACAAAGAACTGATGCAAAAATAAATCTCTGCCAGCCTCAAGAAAGGAAGAAAGCTAAGAGAAAATCAGCTTTTTAACAAGTTCACAAATGCATCTATTAAGGTCAACTAAAAGATACTTCACTGACAGAGCCCACCGTCAGCATCAGAGAAACAAAAAAAAGAAATCAACAACAATCCACTCTAATTAACTGAATAGGCAAAGCGTTCAGGATCAATGGCTTTAATTTACCTCATGTGCACGGATATGGTCTCATCTTTTGTGAAACTATCCTCTTGGGCACCAATCTCATGCAAATAAAGGCATTCTGAATTGTTGCAAGGCTGCAGAAACAAAAAGGCATCCACAAAACACAATTGGAATTAAATCAAACACAACATCTGCAACAACTACCGTATGCAAGAAAATATCTACTTGGAACTCACCATGTTTCTTAACCATGCATGACAGTACTTCATGGTCCCAAAACATGCCCTAATGATGTACAAAAATTAGTAGAAATAGAACCAAAACATACAATGACTAATCTTGAACAAAAGGAAACACCACATACTTCAAAGATCTACCATCCAAAACAAATAAATGTACTGATTGGATACATCGAATTGCTTCCTCCTCTTTGGAGTAAGTTATATATCTGGGAATTTTGGAGACAAAAAGGAAGGAAAACGTTAGCTCAAAGAAGGTTGTTAAAAGCAAACATGTCTAATAGACCTCAGAAAGAAAGGGGTTCTGCTTAACTAAATGGAAATCAAAAATATAAGTTCATCCGCAAGTAGATATCATTGATTGAATGTGTAAAGAATTCGAATACATACACACTGCAAGTATTGTTTGGAAATATTTGGACAGTCCCAGCTGCAGTTCGAGACATAGCTACCTTTACGACTTTCCCATATTGACCAAAGTATTCTTTACGCTGACAAAGCTGCATACATCAAACCCCAGATTAAACGTGATTTCTTTTTCAAAGCAAATGTGAGTGCCAGGGAGATAAGTTTAGCTGGTAGACTTACATCTTCATCTGCCAGATCAAGAGGCAAGCCCATGACATACACCAAATTTCTCTGGATGACTCTCACACCAGTTAGATCTTTCCTTCCCTCTGAGGGTT
The DNA here is from genome assembly GCA_964056655.1 of Arabis hirsuta. NCBI lineage: Eukaryota > Viridiplantae > Streptophyta > Magnoliopsida > Brassicales > Brassicaceae > Arabis > Arabis hirsuta. Next base: position 25,764,457 of record OZ053300.1, on the reverse strand, counting down.
TAGGCTTCACCTTCTGTGATTTTTTCCGGTCAATGTTAATTTCAGCAGCCAACCTGGTGAATTGTTGGGGGGACAAAAAGAGAATAATTTTTTACACGTTTTACAGGAACAAAAAAATATTTGTTTTCACTATCAGAACTACCTTTCACAATTTGCAACAATCTTTTCCTTATCATAAGGGGTTCGACATGCGGGACAACGACCCTTTGTCTTATCTTTCTCAGCCATCTCTGTAATATGATTCCAACAGTAAACACATATCTGCAACAAAGACATATATTTACATAAGAAAAGTTGATGGATTATAGATCACCGCAGTGCCACACTAAATGAATCAAACATATAACAAGATAAGGTTTGGTCTTTCACATAGTAGATTATAAGAAAGGGTGCATCCTCAAGACACTTATTAACCATGTGGAGGGTCAACCAAGATGAAGCAGTTAGAAAACATTGATCTGACACTATCCCTTTCAGAGAACACATGTGTAAATAACCCTGGTAATAGCAAATTGCATTGGAACTGCCAATCAGAAGCATAGTTGCAAGACCAAATGTATACCTTCAAAAGGGCATATCAACTGCCAATTTGGTATCAGACTATTAACAAGAACCCGAAACACTCTGCTCGAACATTAACAAGAAAGAAACAAGAGAAATGGTTGTAATGTATCCAACCTCATAGCCACATTTGCAAGGTTTTAGAAGTTGATCCGTCAAGTCCATCTCCTCAGCACATAGAGGACAGGTCTTTTCTCCTTTGTCATTCATCGTCACCTAATTATTTAATAAACAAATTACATAAAGCATGCAGTATTAGATCAGAACATAATCAACAATTTTCAATAATAAGGGCAATTCTCTAAGCACTGCAACTGCAACTAGACTAGTCCTAGTAACTTAAAGGAAACAATGAACCCACAAATCTCAGAACCAAAGCGCTTTAATCCCCAAACCAAAAGAACACTTATTTAGAAGAAAAAAAAGGGGAAATCTTTTGAGCTTTGAAACCCTAATCTGAGAGATTATTTGCAATGTCGAACCTTTACCACTCAAAATTCCGTAACCCACCAAAGAAAGAAGAGAAAAAAACCGTTCAAGAATCAGGCTAGACGAAATCTCTAGCTTCCCTACTCAAGAAATCTCTTTACCTGCAATCGATGGAAGTCGCGAATTCTGAATCAAGGAAGGAACAAAAACCCTAATTCGTAGGTTAGGGTTTGGGGAGGAATTGGGTGGAGAGAGAGAGAGAGAGAGTAGAAGAAACTAGCGGTTGAGAGAAAATCGAAGAGGAAGAGAAGATTTGGTTTTGGGGAAGAGAACGAAAAAAGTGGAGCGATGTAAGTTTTGTTTTAGTGGCTAAACCTTTGTTCGCCAATGGCTGGTGTTTGTGTTTTTTCAAAAGCTAAAATTCAATGGATTACCCCCAGATATTAATCATCATAATATACTGAGTACCTAATTTCTTTTTCTTCTTTTTTTTTTTTGACGGCTAATTTCTTTTTCATGTTAATCATCATAATATACTGAGTACCTAATTTCCTAGATTTTGTTTTGGATTTTTTGGATAATTAAATTAAATTTTAGAATAAAAGAAATCATTCTTTCCGGTTAAATATGATTAGTTTTTGGCTATATCCTTTTTTTTTAAACAAAAAGAAAAAACTAACTGAAGATATATTTTCTTTGCTTGGATATGTAAAATCTAAAATTAAATTTTAATCGGTTCGATTTTCATAATAAATTTGTTTCGGATAAGATGAACTAAATTAGAAAACCTTTTAATATTTTTTGTTGATAGACAGCTCTTTTCGATAAGAACTATAAAAAATGTCAAAAAGATATCGGTATCAGAAGTTCAAATTATTTTTGTGGTGCGTAGATAATGGATAAATGTGTGGAATTATTGTGTTGATTTTAGCGTAATCCATTTAACCAATATAAATGTTTTAATAGGGATTATCAACAAAATATTAATGGTTTAATTTATTTTATGGAATCAGGTAAAAAGGTTTAATAACCACACATGCAATTAGTTAAGTTTTGTCTTCAATCTTATAAAAAGACCAAGAGTCGACTTGTGTGGTTCGGTCCCCGCATTCTTTCAGACAAATCAAAGACTAATCCATCACTTATTTATTTCGCGGAAGGTATTATCGAAAGTCATATCCTTTGGATCAAATTAAGTCTCAATCTCCATCATACATGAGGAAGAGTATTATATCGGCTAGATCTCTGGTTAAAAAAGAACTGATTAAAAGAGTCGGGTCTAGAAAATCCATTTCAGTGTGGAATGATCCATGGATCCCTGGTTCTATCCCGAGACCAGCCACCTACCTGTAAGGGTATGAATTACTACCCTTCTTTTAAGGTTAAAATCATTCGATTGACCTAATGACAAAAACTTGGAAATAGGATTTGATAAATGCAATTATCGTCCCGGAAGATATTTCAGTCATCAGAAGTATTCCGATAAGTAATGTTTCTCGTCTGGATGACTTAGGTTGGCATTATACCAAATCTGGTAGATACACAGTTAAGACTGGATATCATATTGCACACCAAATTTCTTGTGCAGATTCGGAGATGACATTCCTAGGACCAGACACACGACCACTCAAGGCCCATGTTTGGAAACTTCGATGCCCACCAAAACTCAAACACTTCATTTGACAGAGGACACGTAATTTGCGGACAAAGGGCATTAATTGTGATACAAGATGCAATAAATGTGGTTTGGAGGAAACTATTATTCATGTCTTGTTTGAATGCCCCCCAGCGTTACAAGTTTGGGCGTTATCACAGATACCATCAGCTCCAGGTTCTTTTCCATTGGGTTCAATTTTTGCCAATTTGGATCACCTTTTTTGGCGTCTACCAAGGAATAGTCCTGAGTTCCCATAGATTATATGGTATATTTAGAACGTAAAGAACGACAAAGTATTCAAAAGTCTGTATCAGGATCCTACCGGGATATTAAGAGTGGCAGAAACTAAGGCCACATTCTGGGCGGCAGCTCAAGCCACTAAAAAAGTGGCGGATGGGGATGGGATAACATCATCGGTTTCTTTGACAATGGTAGCAACTCCCGCATGACCTAGGTGTTTTGTTGACGGTTCTTGGAAGGATACAGACGACATTTCACGAGCAGGTTGGTTTTATCCTTCCTTCGCGAATGGTAGTCCATTGATGGGTGCAAAGAATTTTCGACGAAGCCTATCTTCCCTTCATGCCGAATTAGAAGCCCTCATATGGGCCATGCATTGTATGCTAAGCCATCAGAAGACGACAGTGACTTTCTACACAGATTGTACCGAACTGATCAAGATGGTGACGACTCCACACGACTGGCCGGGATCAAGAGGAAACTATTAATCATGTCTTGTTTGAATGCCCCCAGCGTTACAAGTTTGGGCGTTATCAAAGATACCGTCATCTCCAGGTTCTTTTCCATTGGGTTCAATTTTTGCCAATTTGGATCACATTTTTTGGCGTCTACCAAGGAATAGCCCTGAGTTCTAGTGGATTATATGGTATATTTTGAAAGCAAGGAACGACAAAATATTCAAAAGTCTGGATCGGGATCCTATCGGGATATTAAGAGGGCAGAAACTAAGGCCACATTATGGGCGGTAGCTCAAGCCACTAAAAAAGTGGCGGATGGGGATGAGATAACATCATCGGTTTCTTTGACAACAGTAGCAACTCCCGCATGACCTAGGTGTTTTGTTGACGGTTCTTGGAAGGATATAAACGACGTTTCAGGAGGAGGTTGGTTTTATCCTTCCTTCGCGAATGGTAGTCCATTGATGGGTGCAAAGAATTTCTGACGAAGCCTATCTTCCCTTCATGCCGAATTAGAAGCCCTCATATGGGCCATGCATTATATGCTAAGCCATCAAAAGACGACAGTGACTTTCTACACAGATTGTACCGAACAGAGCAAGATGGTGATGACTCCACACGACTGGCCGGGATCAAGAGGAAACTATTAATCATGTCTTGTTTGAATGCCCCCAGCGTTACAAGTTTGGGCGTTATCACAGATACCGTCATCTCCAGGTTCTTTTCCATTGGGTTCAATTTTTGCCAATTTTGATCACATTTTTTGGCGTCTACCAATGGATAGCCTGAGTTCCAGTGGATTATATGGTATATTTGAAAAGCAAGGAACGACAAAGTATTCAAAAGTCTGGATCGGGATCCTATCGGGATATTAAGAGGGCATAAACTAAGGCCACATTATGGGCAGTAGCTCAAGCCACTAAAAAAGTGGCGGATGGGGATGGGATAACATCATCGGTTTATTTGACAACAGTAGCAACTCCCGCATGACCTAGGTGTTTTGTTGACGGTTCTTGGAAGGATATAGACGACGTTTCAGGAGCAGGTTGGTTTTATCCTTCCTTCGCGAATGGTAGTCCATTGATGGGTGCAAAGAATTTCCGACGAAGCCTATCTTCCCTTCATGCCGAATTAGAAGCCCTCATATGGGCCATGCATTGTATGCTAAGCCATCAGAAGATGACAGCGACTTCCTACACAGATTGTACCGAACTGATCAAGATGGTGACGACTCCACACGACTGGCCGGCGTTCGCAGTTCAGTTGGAAGATCTAGAGCGATGCAAGGAGGCTTTTACCTTCTTTTCGTTAAGGTTCATTCCTCGCAGTGGAAATGACAAAGCCGATATGTTAGCGCGTGGTGCGCGATGTTTTTCGATTTATATTTCGTATGTAAACTCTTCTCCTCCTGGTTTGGATTTCTAAACCGTTTTAGTATAATTGCTATTGAAAAAAAAAACTGCAAACTAATCCATAGGCCTAGAGCGTGGCCATCATTCCATTATCAAGTGGTGAGGTGGGCTATAAGTTTAAAGCTTTCAAGCATTGGAAGATGGAAAATGAAGATCAATAAATAAAGGAGCTTTTCTCATTGCTCAAAGTGCTACAAAGGATTTGAGAACTTATTCATACGTGCAAGTGGATGATCCTTTTTGGCTCAAAGACATCTTTGAAAGTGAGAGAACATTTCCTCTTCTTGGTTCATGATCTGTTTTTGGATATCTTTTGAGGTTTTTGGTTTTGGAGTGTATCTTGATGGTTTGTGATCTTTAGATTATTATGTATCTCTAACGGCTAACTCCAATGCAAACTTTGTAACCCAACCTTTAATATATTTCAATCTAGATGCCAAAAAAAAAATCCATAGTCCACAAGTTAAACGAGAAATGCATACTGTACTACTTTATCATTACTTAATCACTATGACAATTTTTTTTTATCTTTTTGATAAAAGCATTACTATTACAATTCCCATGTTAAAAGATTATGGATGTATGTTTATAAAGAAAGGTAAATGATTGCCAAACATAAGGTTCCGTTTATCTCTCGTCTCCAAAAAATCCATGACAGTGAAGTGTGTATATATTTAAAAAAAGAAAAAAAAACTTCCAATCTCTTCTAACTTGTTCTGCTTTTAGGGGGAAAACAAAGACATTCTCCACTTGTGACATTAATAAACTACTAACAAATACCAATTTTTAAAGACGAGTTCGGTTAAAAAAGATGAAGCAAAATGGGAGTTGTTACCGTATAATCTGTTTTGGTGGGTTTGAAAAAAAGCCAATTTTCTTCTTCTATATATATATATTTTCTTGGGGATGGGTAACTGAAATGTGTGGCTTGTGGGTTTTTATTCGTCGTCTTCTGAGATTAACGCAAATGAGAAAGGCTTGAACTTGTAACCGTCTCCATTGAAGAACTTTCCCATGAATTCTACCCAGTGAAGACGCAGTGCATGGAGAAACGCGCTTAGTGTTTCCATCATCAGTAGTATAAACGCCGTTGCAAACGCAAACACCGCTACTCCCATTAACCGGATCAATATGTTTTCATACCTGTTTGCACAATCATTCAACTTTTTAAAAACGAGAAATGAAAAGCATTTGAATCAGTTTGAGAAATTAAAAGTTACCCACCCCCAGGCAAGAAGAAGAACTTTCTCATAAAAGACCGTCGATAATTCAGAATGAGCCAAACTGTGATGCCAAATCAAAAGTCAAAAAAGACTATATCGGAAGCAATAAAGAAGGATTAACGTAAAAGCAGAAACGCTGGTTACATACCTAAGAGCCCAAAGACGAAGGTAAGATGCTGTGTTAGAAACTGAACCTAGAACAAATTCTATGGAGTGAATCAACTGATGTACAAAAATCTCGCTGAAGTTGAACTCTTCTTCGTGATGGCCTCTAGCGGAGTCTGGTTCTACATCAAGATCCACCTCAGAAGTACCAAGAACGCCGTATGTGCGACCTTGGAATCTCTAGATAAAAAGAAAAATCCATCCATTGATAAGCGCCAGAGCACCAGTAAATAAAACATACGGGAGTGAAAGCCTAAATCTGGGATACCTCCATGTGAATTTTCCTGAGGGCAAAGGGTTTTGGAAAAAGCATCCACGGGACAGCAATGAATGCCATAAGCAACAACAGAATCTGCGGAACAGTATCATATGTGAGTGTCAAAGATGGGTAACGATGGTACAAAGAACATAAGAACAAAAAAGGGTGGAACTGTGCCTGAAGTGGACGCTGGCCCCAAAACAACTCATTTTCACCAAGTTCTTCAGTGGGACTCAGAAACATGTAGATCATGACATGATACAAGTCTGCTTGAGATCCAGTGCACCACTTGATGATGATGAGCAGTGAAAGGTAACCGAATAGGCTGTTTAGAAATATCATCTGCGGCACAAACTGATACCTGATCATGACATTGCACAAAGACATAAGTCATCCCTGTGGGCCTTAAAATACAGGAAAGAATTTGGAAGCACGAGAACATAAAATGAAAAGAAGACAAAACCTTATGTCCAATGAAGAACCAAAGAAGCGAGCATTGAAGAAACTTAGTATTAGTCCAAGATTCATCTGAGCAATTCCCAGTAGAATAGACATCTTCATCTTCAGGGAGTTTAGGTAAGGCAGTTCTGTACGGCTTCCACGCCAACTAGGATCTACGCCAAAAGGGTATGGGTCACGGTACTTGATTAAACCCACCGTGTATGCATTGCTGGATAAAAATTAAATATGCAAATCAGTAACAAATAGAGTAATAATAGCAAAAGACGTGACTCCTTGCTAAAGACATCAAAGGTTCAAACACAACACATACCTACAAGTAGTATCTCTGCACTTATATGCTGAACTACCAAAGATGTGGAAAGGGACAGAGAAGAACTCATTGTAGATAAGCCCACAATATATTGAAAAAAGTGCCATTAGTAAGATTACATAGCGGCCTCCAAAGAGCATCTCCATAAAACTTCCAAGTTTCTGGTAAAGATACGACACAGAAAAATTATATCACATAGGTAGAAATTTTACACCACAAAAGTTATTTTTTTTGTTCTCAACATAACCTCTATCCTAAAGTGAAAAGGTAAACTAAGTGCCATTCGCCACATAATCTATACCAGTTCTAAATAATCGAAACATCTCTCTCATTTGGAAAACAAAAATCCACTGAGAGCAGAGCACAGAAAATTGCATCACAATTTGAGAGCACAAGAAAATGCAACATAACTACTGCTGCAGCTCACTAAAAAACCAAAGGTACAAAATCTCTATTAGCCACTAAACAAAACTTTATGTTTTGGTTCAATTTGATAAGTAATATCTCATGCTCAAAGCCAATATCGTCACCACTTTCTCATTCAACTAATACAACAAAGATTGGGAGCCAGCCATACCTGCGTACTCAGTTTTCTTTCACGAGCAAGAAGATACAACGCTCCTAGTAGCAAGCATAGACCATGACCCCAATCCCCAAACATAACAGCAAACAAAAAGGGATATGTGACGACTGAATACACTGCAGGGTTTGCCTCTTGATATCTTGCAACACTGCCAAGTACGCATCAAGTCAAAGATACATGAAATGGTGATCAGCAGAAATAAAACTGGCACATGCAATAAAAAAAATAACTTGATTAAGAAGATGCGGGGTGAAGAAAGTTCAGCTATGTTAGAAAGCAATCAGTTATTCTAGATCATGTTCGTATAACAAGACCAAACACTTGCATCTAAGAGATGAGGTTTTTTCATGCTCATGGAACATTACAATTGAGCCAGGTAATGCTCAGAAATGGAACTAACCCATAGGCATCAATAATCTCCTGGAACGCATTTGTAAGTTTGTTCGTTCTGAAATAGGTGGGAGGTGATTCGACCGCTTGCATTACATGAAATATAACGCCCACCTGTGAATTGCTGTCGAAAGTGGCTCGTTGCAGGACCTCATGAATCTGCACATAAGTTGTTGATGAAATTCAATTGGAAGGAAATAATAGTAGATTCTGTAAAAGGGAAAACATTGCAGTATACCTGGGTCTTAGCAAATGTGGGGCACCAACCTTCGCCAACTAGGCATTTCTTTGTTACATCAAAATTTAGCATATTGAGGGTATCATAAACAGCTTTTTCTCTCCGAACCTAGCAATAAAATGCAAGCTAAAATCATGGCTGTTCCACACTGTATGCACCAGTACGATAATTAAGAAAAAATAAGTAATTGTAGAAGCTATTTATTACCGTGGTCATCCATTTAGTCAAGCTATAACCAACAGAATTAAGGGCATTATTACGATGGCGAGTTCCAGCATCTAGAGTGGCTTCCAGATCAGAGAGGCGGGATAACACCTATACACCAGATACATTCATATTTTAGGTACAACATATGGTGATGCAGTAACCAACAGTCACTAGCACTACTGATCAGTATTAAATCTATTGGTATTCTAGAAATAATGTGACATAGCAACTAACAATCGCATATGATTGGGATACAAAATTTTGCAACAAAATCATATGAACAAGATGAAATCAACTTGGAAAAACCGTTTAAGACAAAAAGTACACGCACACAGATATCTTGGAATAGCCCTCACTGGATAAAGATAAAAAAAGAACAAGTTTTGGAATATCCAACTTACTTCTCTCGTCAGCTGCCTCTGCTTTGTTATATCCTCAGGGACTGGATAGCAATTTGCACCAAATGCTTCACATATTTTCAATATTTTTGTCCTTGCTTGCTCCCCAGAAAAGAATACCACAAATACAATTTTCTCCACCTACGAGCACAATAACCCAGTTAATAAATAAGCATCTCACTGAAATAGCATATGATTATTATGGAGATAAGGGATTATGCAGTGTGAGAAAATAAGAGATCAATATCACCATTTCTGATGTTGAAGGATCCATGATCTCCTCATCAGAGGGCGTTTGGTTGAAAAGCATATTGCCTCTTGTTGCACGAAACAACATTCTTTCAAATCTAAGAAGTTTTTCTTTGTTAATGATCCCACTAATAAATCTCAATCCTGACTGATTAGAGGGTCCAGGACTCATTTCCTGTGAAGAAGATAACTGTTATCTTAGTAGAGATAATTATAAGATTCCAGGTATCAACAGTAAACTGGAAACTTTGACTTGCAATCACCTGCTCAAGTAAAGATGCAGTCTCAATAAAACCATTATTCGAGTAGGTGCTTTCATGTAGTTCTGTTTCATTTCCAATTGCATGAGCATTACTTGAGACAAGGAAACCACTTGCCTGAAAAGAAGTTAAAAACAATATATCATAAATTTAAGCACAAACAGAGGAAGATGAGCACACATCTTAGCACGTAAAAGTTGGATTAAAGCTGAACAACAGCTACCGCACTATATAACCTTGTCAACTGATCAAGAAAATTTCAGGTAGTCTAGAGGGAGAAAATAAATAAAAAGCGAAACATTTCCAATTAGTGGAGATATATCTGAGAATGAAAGGAGAATACACCTACCTTTTGCAGAACTATCTTGAACTCAAGAAGTTCATTATATGTTTGCCGAAGCTTTTCACTGTTAGAATTCATTTCCAGTACCTCATGCTCATGATCAGCAAGTTGTCTCTGCCGAATAAAGCAATTGAAGATACAAAGAAACTAAAAGTGTCAAAAACATAATCATGCCTCATTCCCCAATTAGGTGAAGCAGATTCTGAAAATTGAATTCTGACCTCTAAATCTCCAAGCTCAATGTCTGGTTCTAATTCATGGCGTGGTGAACATCTTAGACCAGCTTTATCAATTTGATCTTTAAAAAACCGCAGCTTCCTTGACATCTCTCCACATCGCTTTACCTGTTAAAATCCCCCAAGAATTTGCATAAGCAAAGAAGCTCTGTGCTTGAGGAGTTTTCACCACTCTTGATATCGACTATAAATGTGGTTTTTAAGATTGAGTATCGTCATGTCAAAGTTGTATTGCGGAAAACATATGTCAGTGCATCAATTAGTAATGGACAGCCCCGTATATATTCACTCCAAGTCTGTAAGCTACATCCCTCCTAAGATTTTGAGGATAATTCAGCTTGAACGCGAAAAGAAAATTTAGAAACTACCTATATTTTCCTCACGAGAACACCCTCAAATAATAATCACCATATTTCTACGAAGTTTGTAATGAGCCTTATACAACACATCCATATCACGCCAAAACTCCCCACCACATCAATAAAGTAGAAAACCATATGCATTGAATCACATACAACAGAGCTAGAATTACAGAGAACTTCGAGTCGATACCTGATTAGCAAAAGTCCGCTGAAAGGGACTTTTATCCGCATTTAGCTGTTAAGGAAACGAAGATAAAGAGTGTCAAGTAAATCCAAATGTAAAAACCAAAGGAGAAACCAAAGTTAATGCTAAATCCAAATATCAAATAAGAAATTCCATCCCAGGTCGAGATAAAACATGAACAATTTGAAAGATCATTCACTAGCATGTTCACTCGCATCAGTCGAGACGGATCAAAGACACAATTTCCCCTACATTGCGAGATCAAACATCTGATTTCACACTGATTTCTAATAACCTAACAAAAAAAAGCAAGAGATTCGATGGATCAGTGAAGAGAGGAAGACGGATCTGAGTTGACAGACTCACATCGCGGAACTGCAAGAGGCCGAGTTCGCCGAGATAAGTGATGGACCGGTGAGCGGACTCGACAGGGATGATAAGCTGAACAAGCGTCATCTTCTCCGACCGCATCAGATCCATCTGCGGCAACTTATCCAAGAAATCATCCATTGCTTCTTCTCCTTGAGCTCGCTCTCACTCTCTCGATAAACGAAATCTGAATGGAGAAATCGGAGGAACGATCTCCGATTTAGATCTGAGATTGTTTCCGTCGAAGATCTCTTAAGAGTTCAGTTTTTGTTTCCGGTCGACAACTGCCATGAGAAAACGAGGATTTGGCATCTCTAATGGAAAATAAAATTAAAAGTGTTTTCGTTCACTTTTCTTCCGGTAAAAGTCTGGTTGCAAACAATTAATTAATTAAAACGCAATAACAAATTTTGCAAAATAAACATAAGCAATTTTACATTTTCATATAAAGAAAAATATACCGAGACTGTAAACTAGATTTAAATATATTGAAAGATTTGTGATTTTCAAATTTTAGTTCTATCATACAAATCTGTAATTCATTATTCTTCCAAAGCTTTCGTGTTTTTTTAACATATTCCAATTCATAATTTAACAGTTTGCCAGTGTTATACAAAAAATTAAAAAAATTAGACAAATATATCAAAATGTTTTGGTTCCTTGGTTCATGTTTAGTAACTAAGTTTCTATTACTAAATAAACTCTTTCTCATTAATTAATGGTAAAATATACATTGGTGGGTTTATATACAAACCAGACATTGGTCTAAACCAAAGCCAAAAATAGAATCTAATACGGGTTTATATTATACCAGTTTACAATTGACACTCTACCAAAGCTATACACAAACTGTACAAACTCTATATCTATACAAATCATACCTCAATAGTTTCAAATACCAAAATGTCAATCCCTTATCTCGTTGGTTTGTTAATTTCTATTTTTTTTGTTTATAGGACTTTCATTCCGGGAAAATTTTGTGTTCCGTCGGTTTTTGTTTCTAAAGATAGTTCTCTATCTACCAGCTTTTAGTTCTTGAAATATCTCATCATCCGCCGGCTTATGTAAAATCAAATAGTTTACTAACAACCAAAACAAATCAAAATGTTTCTTTTTTGATAAAATGTAAATATCATTGAATAATGAAAGTTAGATTATACAAAAAGCTTAATCTATAATCTATATACTACCTTGCCAAAAAAAAAAGATAAAAAAGGAAGTACAATATAAGGTTGTGTGAACCCTTGTGATTATCTAAGCCAAAGAGACCTTAGATTTTGATATTCTTTCTTGTGTCTCCGAACAGAAGGTGTTCTTTATCTCACGGTCGATACCTTTGAAGATGATTGAGCCGGAATGGAAGTGTTGTTGTGAAGAACATTGTTCCTCTGCTTCCATAAGTGGAATACAACAGCTTGAGCAACCAGTTTTCGGAGAAGAGAAGGCGCCCTAGGTGAGATGATTCGGATCCAAGACAACAGCTCCGACCATGTCGTGACATGTGGGAAAAAGGGTTTAACCTTATGAGGACTAGACGCCAGATCTCCAAGCTATAATCACATATATGAACTCCGCCTATTACGAGAAATCCAATATTAGAGCTTGGTCCAAAATTAGTGTCGAAGTTTTGCAATCCGAACTCAGCCTATTAACTCTACATATTCCAAAACTAGACATTTGTAATTTTTCATCCACAATTTCTATAAATTTTTAGCCATCTCATCATAATTAATCATTATGTCTTTAGTTCTACCAACAAAAATCTACATCCTATTCTCATTTAAGTCTTGAATGTGATCTGGTGCCGTATGTGGGGCGTTAGATTTTATTACTCATAGAAAGAAAGTCAAAATTATCACAGCTTCGAGATGGCACATTTCTTGGAATCTGTCGAACCAAATTATAGATTTGTGACTGAGGTCAAAAGCATGTTCGAAAGAATGGTAAACATGATGAGTTAAATGGATCTCTCATTGTTCATTTTGATCTGCAAGAGGATATAGGACATGGTGCATTTGAACGATTGGACGAACATGACTAGACCAAACGAATGGTGGTGGTGCCAATGTAGTGGCTCATGGCTACACAAAGGGTTAATGTCTTGGTGCAGAGATTGTTGGTAGTTTTGTTCTTGTCTACACTGTCACCTCAACTACTAATGCCAAGAGAAGTGCCAAAGACTCCCATGTCTCTGTATGTTGCCAATTCTCTATCGCCAAAACCTTAATGATTCATTCTTTTGAGATTCAGAGCAAACAAAGAATTAAATCGTATGATTATTAAGGATGAGCTTCTGGCAAAGTTTATGGTAAAGATAAGACACAGACACACAAGGCCAATGATATTCACACCACAGAAGTTCTTGTTTTTCTTTCTCAAGTTAGTTAACCTTTTTATCCAAGAGTGAAAAGGTGTAGTAATAAGGAATGCAAGTGCAATTCGCCATATAATCTTAATACCAGTTGTAAATAACTGAAAATCACCATCTCTCTCATTTGGAAAACAAAAAGCCTCTGAGAGCAGAGCACAGAAAATTGCATCACAATCTAAGAAAACACAAGAAATTGAAACATAACAATTGTTGCAGCTCATTTGGACATCAACATTACAAAATCTCTACCAGCCACTAAACAAAGCAGATAAAAACTCTTATGTTATGGATGTTTTCTTCAATATGACAAGTAAACATCTCATGCTCAAAGCCAGTCTCATAACTAATTTCTCATTCAACTAATACAACCAAAAAGGGATATGTGATAACTGAATAAACTACAGTGCAGGGTTTGCCTTTTGATATCTCGCAACACTGTCAAGTAGCTCTGTGCCTGAGGAATTTTCACCACATACCGCTTGATCTCGAAAAGAAATTTGAATTTTGTATCGTGATGTGAAAGTTCTATTACGGAAAACATATTATCAGTGTAGTAATCAAGTATTGTCCGGCCCATATAAACTACAAGTACCTAAGAGCACTTCCATTGGAAGTTTCTTAAGAGGGTATCTGAAATTAAACAAATCTATTATTATATATTAATGGGAAAGTGATTTGTGAGAAGATGCTTATTTGTTATCTCCACATTCACTTTCCCAAATAAAATATGACATGGCTAGAAAAAATTATGACATGATAAGAGACTAATTATTTCTTATCTTTTAAAGTTTTGATTTGATTGTAATGACAATTTTTTTGCAAATATTTATATATGGAATTTTGATTATAAATTGCAAAAAAATCAATAGACAAATTACTATTGATTATAAATTGAAATTAAAAATTAAGATTTCAAAATTCAACTATCGGATGCCATTGTTCCTTATTATATTGCTAATCAATTAATAACTTGTTATAAAGTTACACTAATAACAATAAACACACTTGATAATTTAAAATAATTAAGTTATATTCACACAATGTTTTTTTACGTATTCTCTTTAAAAATATTAACCAATAATTAATCAACACAATTAAGTCTTTTCATCATAAAATAAAAATAGTTCAAATTCAGGAGAAAAACAAATATTATGATCAATTTTTTTTTCAAGACAAAATAATATTATAAACAGTTTAAATTACAAAAAAATCTTCTGATACGTTGATAACGTTCCTTAAAATAATGCCATCTATATATGTTTCATCCATAAGACTAATAAAAATAATATTTATTTTCCCAAAATTTAGTCCTTATCAAACAAAACTACCAATAAATATAAAATTAACTACATTTTGATTTTAATTAATAAATCACAAATAGATTAAAAAAAATATAGATATATATGTAACCGTTATCTTAAAGAACAAGAAGATAATGAGATATTGATTAAGATTTTTAAAAAAAACATTTGGAAATAGGTAAACCTAATTATCTATAACAAAAATATACTAAATATTGTATATATTCGTGTTATTGTACATGGTGAGACATTAGAAATTAGAAATAATATTAGTTGATCAAAAATGTCTCTTAATGTAATTTATATATTATATACATACGTGTTTGGGGTGAAATTTGTCAAATTCATATTTCTATCCTCATATTTATTTTTAAGATCTTATAAACGTAAACATATTTTTTGAACCAAACTTCTCTTTTCTTTTATTTATTTTCTATTTTATTGTTTGTTATCTATTTTATGAATTTAATAAAGAATGTGTAATGATTTCATCTTTTTGAATGTTGTCTTCAACATTTGAAAAAGCTTGAAAATAATTGTTTTACCAATTTCTTCATGCTAATTCAAAATTTACTCTAAATCATGTTCATTCTAATTATCTTTGTTTTGTTTTTTTCAGAAGAATGAGAATTAAAAAGAGTGGAAGAATACGAACTGCATAAAATATAACACATGAAAAGAAATCCATTTAGTATATTAAGAGGTAGAAAATGAATATTAAGATGACTACAATTTTAATCGAACACCATTGGTAATGTTTAACCATGAAACAAAGTTTTATAATTAGTTTGATACTTAGGAAATTAGAGGATATTTCATCTGCGTATTACGCGGGGAATCACCTAGTAATAAAAATAAAAAAAAAGTAAGAGAGAAACTTATGGGAGTATTTCATTTGAGAAACTTTGCTAACTTGTTGAGAGACTCATCCACCAAATGTCATTGCATGATCGGTTCAATTTCTTTTATAACTTAAATTTAATTGTAGAAATTAAACGTTGCTAAAAATATAATTTAATAATAGATGAGATACTTTATAAGAGTACAAGAAACTATTGTACTTGAATAGCATTTGATTACAACGGAGAAATCAGAAAAGGAAAAAAAACGAAACACTGAATTTCCCAGATACTCAATCTAAATCTGAGAAAGAAAGGCGAATTACCCAACAGGTTACAAGAATCCTTTTTGAACATACCATCTTAAATTAAACCCAATAAAAGAGGGATAAACTGGAGAACCGAAAAACCATCCAATAAATAAGGCTAGTAACAAATCTTATCCTCATTTCTCCCATGGCGACTCTACTTGATAGGTTGGATGAGTTTCTCAGCTTCTATGGAGCTTTCATTAATGACCTCGGAATTGCGTCTCTTCTTTGTCTAGCAGCTGCAACTATAGCCTCCGGAGTTTACTCTCTCTCGCACACCGTCATCGACAATCGTTTGCGCTCGCTTACCTCTTCTCCGTCGCTCTATACATCAAATACTGTCGAGGCAACGAGCCACAATCTCCGGCGCCGATCCAGTATCCCACCGGCCGGAGCTTCCTTACGTCGCCTCTTTGGTTTTGAGCCTCTCAGATCTGTTCGCAGTCTCTACGTTCTGGTGATTTGCGTATCTGCTTATCTTCACGTCCTCATTCTTCTTGCGATTCTGAGGCTGAGAGAAGACCATGGAATTTCCAAAGGATATTTATTCGCGGTCCTTCGCTTTGTGGTTCCAATAGCTGAGACAAACTTGCAACGAATCCTTATCGTTTTCGTCACAGTTTTTCTTTCTACCATTGGTAATCTGCAACTCCACCATACTCCTCCTCCTCCTCCTCCTATTCCTCCTACAGATCATCCGATTCTCCCCCTTTGTAGGGTTGATAGGGAAACAGTTGAGGTAAGAATGTCAAGGAAGGAGTGGAAGAAGTTTAAGGCGTGGAAGAGAGACAAACAGGCGAAAAACTTCATCAACGTCTCCGCCGCCGTTAAAGCCATTCAATGATTCCTGAATCGACCTTTTTTTGGGAAATGTCCAAAGTAAATATGAAATTATTCTTTTCAATTTAGTTGCGTCTTTCCGAAAAACCAAAGTTTAACAAGGATTGTAATCTCAGAAGCCCCAAACTTCACATTTTTATTCCAAAAGACCCCAAGCTTAAAACTGATTTTTGTTTTGAATTTTTTTTAATTATTTAACTGTTAAATACTCAATAGCCCTTAATGAATCAGCATATTTACCAACCCAACCAGACATATCCACCCGAACCCGTGGGATCCGAGCAAAAATCGGATCTTCCGATAAAAACGAACTGCAAAATAAAAAAAACGGAAAAAAAATTCTGCCATTTTCTTCCTTTTCTTTCGCGATATCATCTCTTTTCTTCATCTCTCTTTGCGAAAAATCTGTGAGCCAAACCGTCTCCCGTTTTCTTCTTGTTCGCCATTGTTGTTCCATCTCCGACTCCATCACCGTCTGTTAAAGGTGAGCATCTCAATCTTTTTGAGTTTCAGAAATTGGGATGGGTTTTGATTTCGATTTCGATTTCGAATGGGTTTGGATATCCAATTGGGTTTTGGTTGCAAGAAGAGGTTTTTGATTTCTAATCGGGTTTTTTTGATTTGTATATATGTTATCGGTTTGAAATTAGGGTTCGAAGAAAAATCAATTTGGGGTTTTGATTTGTAGTGTGGTTTTGAGGTTTGTTGGATTTTGATATGAAGAAATGAGACAATATAGGTCCAGAATTGTATGGGTTCGAGTTTGAAACTAGGGTTTTAAGTAAAACTGATTTTCATTTTGATATATAATGTCGGATTTGGAATGGTTTTAGGATTTGATATGAATTGGGAAAAGATGTGAATTGTGAATTGTCTTTTTTGATTGTGAATTGTGTCTGATTTATCTTGTTTTGAATTGTCTTGTTTTTGCTGTGTATAATTGTGAATTGTCTTGTTTTGCTTCTAATGGTCCATTTTGGGTTTTGATATGAATTGAGAAAAGATGTTTTGTGTCTGTTTTGATTATGGTGTTGTTTGTTGTTGTGGATTTTGCAGAAATGGGTCCTAATATGAGGGGATGACGTTGTAAAAGGATCCCTTCAAAAGAAGGGACTTCAACTTCAAAGGAGCTGACTTCAAAGGATCTGACTTCAAAGGATCTGATTTCAAAGGATCCGACTTCAAACGCGTCAAGTAGTAGGGATCCAACTGAAGTAGCTCATGCTCAATCTGAAATTGAAGGATGCATTACGGTTTCGGAGGTATGTGATTGAAGTACTAAATCTCATACTATATAGTATAAGTGTGGATTAGTACTTAGGAGAATTGGTACTACATAGTATAAAAGTTAGTATTTAGAAGAACTGGTTCTGAATTCAGTATAAACCGTATAAAAGTTAGTGTTTATGTGAACTGGTTCTACTGAGTATAACTGTTAGTTGAACTGGTATTACTGTGTATAACTGTTAGTAATAAGTCGGACTGGTACTACTGTGTATAATTGTTAGTATTCAATAGAACTGGTACTACTGTGTATAATTGTTAGTATTCAATAGAATTGGTACTACTGATGAGAACTGGTACTACTAGGATTGTAATAATGTTTTGATTGCAGGATAAATCTGATACTCTACCGATGCAGCCTTTGCAGATGTTCCACCCGCCGAGCAAATATAACGCGGTATGCAAGATCCAAACAAGGTGTGATTTGGCCACCTTCTTAAATATGATAGAGGCACCGGAATTTAAACCAGAGTTGGAGTGGTTTAAATCTCACCCGTAGTTTAAACACCTTTTCCACATGGAGAGAGAAGCAAACCGTAAGCTGCAGGGTTTGTTTATGCTGCTAGTTCGAACTGTAAGTGTAGATCAGAAGACAAATCTTTGGTTTGTGGTGAATGGTATTCCAATCCGGTACTCTCTGAGAGAGCATGGTCTGATCAATGGGTTTTATTGTCATGAATACCCTGAAACAGTTCATCCGATATGAAGTTGCATGCCTACACATGTAAGTTTAAACGGAGGCAGTTTCCTAACAAGACATCCATAAGTGTCAAAGATGTCAAAGCCAAGCTTCTTTCGATGAAGAAGAGTTCTTCTGATCGCCTGACCATGATGATCTTATATTTCTTGAGCGCGGTACTTGCAAAAAAGGCCGGGGTTGGTTCAGCAATAGATCCTTTCTTTTTTAGAATGGCTGAGGATCCGGATTTGTGTAGATCATTTCCGTGGGGGCGAATGACCTTTGATGATTCTGTCAGGGATGTTTATTACTTGATGGGAAAGATGGAAAAGATGACGGGTGCTGTGGAAGAAAAATTGACACTTCCTTGATTTATAATTCCTTTGGAGGTAAAGATATTATTTCTTTGAATCTATAAATGTCTTAAATCTATTAATGCTTTAACATTTAATCTTTGACGTGTTATATCTCTATATGTAGGTTCTGCCTTTCGAGTGTATACCAAATCTAAGGAGCTCATTCAGAGTAGATATTAAAGAGGCAGACGAAGATTGTCCAAGGATGTGCAAGCGAAAGTTTCGAGCTTGTAGTTTGAAAGGTTGGCCAGTGGAAGAGATATATAACTCGCTTGGTTCTACTAAGGTATTAATTTAACTTAATTGTTAATTATAATTCGTTTTGGTTAATGTTAATAGCTGTTTTGTAACATTGACAGAATATTCATAGTATCTTGAAACCGGAAGAAGAAGAAGAAGCTCTTTGTGCGCGCATCTTTGATGATGATTTAGGTTATGATGCTTCGGATATGTTGCCAGACAGCTGGAGCCAACATCTTCAAGATAATAAGAAGATATGTTGGGAAAAGATGTACGAGATGGATGTGGATTCCCGAAAGCCTAAGGAGACGGAGCAAGAGGAAGAAGAAACTGTTGAACCAGAGAGTGCTCATGGGATTGTTCAGCTGTTGAAAGAAATGGAAAAGAGGCTGACCACGAATATGAAGGAAGGGTTTGATAAGCTGAAGTCTGAGATTGAGGGTTTAGAGAAGAAGGTTTCGGGTGTAAGTAATAAGGTGAAGGATCTCGAAGATGAAGTATGGAGAGGTGGTAGAGAGAGTGGCTGGGATTTTGGATTTGAGAGAGATGAGAGAGTTGAGGTTACCGGAGACAAAGGAAAAGAAAAAGGAGAAGAAGGAGAGAAAACAGAGAAAGGAGAGGAAGGAGAAGAAGGAGAGAAAACAGAAGAAGAAGAGAAAGGAATAGAAGGAGAGAAAACAGAGAAAGGAACAGAAGAAGAAGAGAAAGGAGAGAAAGGAGAAGAAGAAGAAGAAGAGAAAGGAGAGAAAGGAGAAGATGATATTATTGCTTATGTTGTGAAACATCCAAAAGAAGAAACAGAAAAAGAAGAGAAGGCGATGACTCTTTTCTTAGGTGAGGTTACTTATCCACCTGTTATAACTGAGATTGAATCAGAAGAAGAAAAATTCGAAGCAAAGAAGAAGAAGCAGAAGACGGCTGCTAGGGAGAAGAAGCCATCTGTGTTCAAGAGACCACCATATACAGCAGATGGGAAAAGGAGAACCACGAGGAACGCAACTGCGAAAGAGGATGATGGAGCTGTGAAAGCGGGTGGATCTAAGAAAGCGGTTGGGACAAAAAGAAAAAAGACCGGGGATGGAGTAGTACGCAAGAAGACAAAGAATTAGGCATGTGTAATGGTTAGGAAGTCTACTGATGTTCTTTTCTTACTGATGTTTTTTTAGGGTACTACTGAGGTTATTGATGTTTTGTGTTTTTAGGTTGATGTTATTATGTATGTTTTAGGTACTTATGTGTTGGAGGGATTTAAGGAAAGTACAACTCATATTTTATTACGTTTTGGATTTGGTACTACTGGGTACTACTATGTAGTACTAGCAATATTGGGTACTACTATACAACTATTAAGAGGACGATTAGCAAAACACGTGTATCACATTTTTCATCAATAATTTTTCATTACGTGTATAAAAAACATTTAACACATGCGCCGCAAAACTAATTAAAAATAATATTTACTTTACTCATAGTTATACTTAGTTTTCGAGTAGTACTGGCTTGGACATAGTTATATTTCGACTGTTTTCATGTATAACCAGTAGTAAGTACATAAGATTATAACTTTTCCAGTAATATTAACCTAATTGATCACTTTAAATATATTACCTATCATTTCGTGTACTAAAATTTCTGACAACACCATAATCGGATGTTTCACATAAAAAAGTGGCGAGTAACTCATTCATGAACCATATGTATAAGGTATAATTTTAGTAAAAAAATATGTTTTGTTCTAAATTCTTTGAAATTTTTCGTATGTTTCCAGTGCTACCTAAGTTACCTAAGTATCAAGTAGACACAGTCCTAGGTACATAAATGGACATAGTAAGGAAACAAAACGAAATTTTAAAAAGAGACAAAATACTTGAACACAGTCATATTCAGTCATACATAGTTATACTCAGTTATACATAGTTATACCTGGAGAATTACCAAAAAATAACAAAACACAGTCATACGCAGTCATACGTAGTTATACCTGGCAGTGAAACCATTTATATCTAGTTAGGTTCCTGGACATTGGATTCCTGCAAATTGGGATTTTGTACACATCCCCTTCCTCTTCCTTTCCCTCCATGTTCTCCACGTGATAAGTACCGTGTTTGTTGAGGAGGTCTTTTCTTAGTTTCGTGGGGCGGAGGCAAGCCTTCCTGGAACGAGTTAAGTTCTGTCATAGGAATCAACCAGGTTGACATATGTGGGACAGGATATATCGTCCTAGAATATGCCATTGCCCACTGCTCAACCGTATAAAACTTAGAGGCAAACTCATAACAACGGACCTCAGTCTCTCCGCTTAATCGGATGATAACTTGTATCGCATGCACGCATGGGTACCTATCGATATCAAAATACTTGCAACTGCAAGTTTTGTCTTTCAAATTAACCACATAATTCATCCCATCTTCTCCAATGACATTGTACTCCAACGACCAGCTGTTTAACTCTTGCGATAATACTCTCTAAATATGCTCCCAGTGCAAAGAACCCTTCAATACAAGCTCCCAGTGCAAAGAACATATATTTAAACTTATTATGTTCATCCCATTCTACACAAGTTTATGTACCCTCATTCATCTTCCGTAGCATATACAAATATGCCTCCAACATCAGATAACTCTGCTCAGGACTTCCTCTAACAGTATTAGCAGCTAGTTGTTTTCCCCTCCAACAAGTAGTGTATGATAGGTCAACACTAGCTTTTGTTTTAACAAGCTTCATCAGATGTTTCGGCCTTGGAGTCTCCAAACTACCAGGATACTCTTCCTCCAAAATAGAGGAAACTATTTTTGCTGACCATTTCCTTCTTTTTATCCTTGTACTTGCATCAGCTCGAGAGCATGTATACATCTTCCTGTAAGTTACAAGTGACCAACGATCTGAATCACGAATCGCAACAACCAGCACATACCACTTGCAACCTTTATCTGCTGCCACACATTTCAGCACATATCGTTTTGTACATGTCTTGTTTACAACGTACTCAAAACAATTTTGATGTGAAGCTAGTTGAACTAAGAGTTGCACTTCGTTTTTACTTCCAAATTCTTGACCCAATTTCATATCTACACCATCTTCCCATGGAGTGGATACAAGGCTAGATCCATCCACAAAATGTTCTTGCTCATTATTTTGCTCATTATCTTCATGCATATAAAAATGTTCTTGCTCTTCGTGATCTGTGATTAAAAAAACAAACAGTTATATCAGTTATACCTAGTTATACAGAAAGTAATACATAGTCATACCTAGTTATACTAAACAGACGGAACACACAAAACTAATCAAACAGTTATACCTAGTTATACAGAAAGTAATACATAGTTATACCTAGTTATACTAAACAGACAAAACACACAAAACTAATCAAACAATTATACCTAGTTATACCTAGTTATACCTAGTTATACTAGACAGACAGAACATACAAAACTAATCAAACAGTTATACCTAGTTATACCTAGTTATACAAGACAGAAAGAACACACAAAACTAATCAAACACTTGTACCTACGTTTTCCCAGTTTTACCAGACAGACATAACACACAAAATGAGTCACACATATACCTTGATCTACCAACGCATGGTGTTCCAATGGTTCGTCTGTGTATAAAGTTATCATATCATTATCCCCTACAACAACATCACTTTCTCCAACATCTCTTCTCGCTTCCACACATCTCCGAGTTTCATCCACAACATTGATGGGACCATCCACATTGATGAGCTCCACATTCAAAAGCTTTCTACAACCATCTCCATTCACTTGCATTAGGTAATCAAAAACCTCATCATCATTCGAAATTTTTAATGGTGTCCAAAGATTCAGAATCATCGGAAAGTAACTAAGTTTCAACTGCATCGTAGCTTCATCTATCATGATCTTTCTGCTAATTCCGTCAACCAACGCCGAATAAGTCACCTCCTCCGGTGCACTTCGTATCGTTAAAGTCTTAATTCGATCTCCTTTTGAACTCCATCTTGAGCAATCACCTTCCATTGAGTAACATCCTCCATGATCAAAACATATGATTGTGCAATTCATTGTCATGTCCCCTGCAGTACCAAAACATATGTACCAATTATTCTCGCTAGTACTTGTTCTACCAGTTATTCTCAGTAATACCAGTTATACCTATAAGAATTAGGTCTGATTTGTTTGCTTTATAATGATTCAGCTGCCACAAAACCTAGCACATTACCCTAATAAACTTATAAAACAAGTGCAATACCCAGAAATACATTGGATATCCAATATCCAAATTTAATTTACAAACAAATTTCCAAAACTAGAACAAAACCTAATGTAACCCTAAACATGAAACTTGCTAGACAATGAAATATCATACCTTAATTTAGAAGACTCAACTGTGCAAGAATGAAACAACTCTTAATCCTTGCCTCTGTTTTTCGTAACTCCTACATGAAGAAGAAGATGGACTAGGGCAAAGAGGCTTCAATGAGATGGAGAAGAAGAAGGGTGATGGCAAAGAGATGATGAGATGAAGAACACAGAAGAAGGACGAAGAAGAGAAGTGAAGCAGATCCGAAGAAGAAGCTCTATTTTTTTTCAGCGAGAGGAGAGAGAGAGAGGAGAAATCGCGACGGGAAGAGAGAGGAAGAGAGAGAAAGAGTTTAGTGCTTGTTTTTGATTGGTTGAAAATTAATTTGGTTGGTAAAAAATTTAATTAGTTTGGTGGATTATTTAATTGGATGTTTATATATAATAATAATAAAAAAGAAGGGTAGAGTTGAGAGGGGAAAAGATTGAGGGGTTGTTAGGTTTGTCAAGGGCTCTAAGAAATTTTTTTGCCTATTTGGGGCTTCTGAGGTTATAGTCCGTTTAACAAAGCATTTATAATAGAAACTGGGTTTGAAATTCTCGTTGTATTAGATTGAGTTTGGGATTACAAACGAAAAAAGAGTTTAGATCAAATTACAAAACGAAACTACATAATGTATTCGGTAACGAGGTCGGGTCAAGCTGCCGAGCTGAGATTACGTAGTTGAGTTGGTCAGGTAACTCATGATTCCTAGCAGGATGTCGTCTGCGCGGGAGTTAATGCCGAGTTGAGATTGGTTGTTTTTTCGGTTCTAGACTCATTACCTTGCGAGGAGAGCTCGTTTCCAGGAGGTCTTCTTTGGCGGTGGCAATCAGTCGGAAACTTCTCTTTCAGAATTAGAGGCCTAAACAAAAAGTTTTGGATCTCTTGTACTCCTTTTGAGTGAGATTAGTGTCCCAACTTTAAGATTTGAGGTTTCTATTTATAGTGAAATGGCTGATAGTTGAACAGTAACTATGATTGCTTAATTTGATCATTGTGTATTTAAGGTTTTGCCCTCCTTGAGTTTGGATTCTGGCGAGCTAAGCTAGCCCAAATATGCTTCGGACTGGGCCCATCTTACGGTTGTGTCTTTTTGAAAAAAACCGTTTAAAAGTTATTAATGCATTATATGGTTGCACTTTGAAAAAATAATTTCGTGACTATTAATTTATCTTGAAGTTAGCATCTTTTCGAAAAACATGTTTTGTGGTTATTAATACAACATAGGACTGCGTCATTAAACTTATAAGGTAGTTTTTTTCATTGAGTTAACATCTATATTGACAAGAAAATGGGAAAATTAATAAATAGCATCTATATTCTTTCACTAGTGTTTTAGTGTATGTCAAGGTTCTCATTAACCATTTGGCATGTGTTGTATTGGGTAAACGTTACCAAATTTCCTTTTTTGGAGTGTTTTGTGTTATCAAAACCCTCTTTTGAAAGAATGAAGATGTTAGAGTTATAAAAACCAATGTCCCCTCCTTTGGGGAATGATTTGGTTATTCAAGCGTCGCAAATTTTGTAAAGATCTTCCCCCCATCTTCTATGCTTTTGGTGTAGTGTTTGTAAGCCTTCGGGTTGCAGTGAATGCGGTCATTCAAGAGGCTCATGAGATCGTTCTAGATGTTTGACTTCTTATAGTTTTTTTTTATGACTTGTATCGTCAATATATCTCTCGTTTAAGTGTTTAACCATCGTTTGGTGGTCTATCTGACACTTCTTTCTTTGCTTATGTGTTTTCCCATTAATTTGGTTGTAACTTACTTTTGTAAAAGAGTTTGAAGCTAACGAAATTTTAGTTTGACCAAAAAAAAAGAAGTATGAAATATGAATATAAACACAAGTTTGGTCTTTGTTGGTTTTACCAGTAAAGCACCAGCAGAAACAACTGATATAGTGAGCCGATTGCAGAAAACTAGAAACAAAGAAGAATACTTAAAGAACTCCTTGTTTAATCCACAAGGAACTCTCATTATCTTCTTGTACAAATTACAAGCCAAAACAAAACAAAAAACTCACAAAGAAATTTCCAAACTTTAACTAAAGTTTAATTTGAAGTACAACAAAAAGGATTAAATGTTTCTCTACATCTAACCCTAGGAAAAAATAAAAACGAAACATTGAATTCTTCAGATACTGAATCTAAATGTGAGAAAGAAAGGCGAATTACACTTTACCTTTTAATCCATTACCCAGCGTGTGTAGTAGAAGAAGAGCAACTATCATTTTGAGTTAAACCTCATAATTCAATAAAATATGTAAAATGTAAATAAGGCTTGTAACAAACTTACTCACAGTCAGAGAAATCCGATACACGATATGGAAACAAGTAGAAAAGGAAAAGAATTAAGCGTTGGCTTTTCCTTAGAGTATTTTTCCTATTTTATTTTAAATAGCTTAGAGTAATTTTCCTTTTGGTGTAGGATTATGATTCTTGTACCGTGGCCTATATAAAGAGGTCTTACTATCAATAAAGATAGTATCTTTCATCAATTAACCTTATTCTCATAAAGAGGCTAGGGTTAGGGAAGCTTACTTTCAATCTTCTTTCTCTCGTTAGAGCTAAGCGTCACGAATCAAAATATTTTCCTCATTCCTCTTCTTTCTCCAATGGCATCTCTCCTTGATAGGGTCGATGAGTTTCTCGGCTTCTATGGAGCTTTCGTTAACAAGCTCGGAGGTGCGTCTCTCGTGCACCGAAGTCCCCACCGTCAATGACAATCTGTACCTGATCCAACCCTTTGCGCTCGCTTACCTCTTCTCTGTCGCTCTGTACGTCAAATATTGTAGACGCAACGAGCCACAACCTCCCGTGCGGATCCAGTATCCCACCGTCCGGAGCTTCCTTAACCCAAGCTATTTCGTCGCCTCTTTGGTATTCTTCTTCACGTGTTCGAGCCGCTCAGATCTGTTAGCAATCTCTACGTTCCGGTGATTTGCGTATCTGCTTATCTTCACGTCCTCATTCTTCTTGCGATTCTGCAGTGGAGAGAAGACCATGGAATTTCCAAAGGATGTTTATTCGCGGCCCTTTGCGTTGTGTTCCCAATGGCTGAGACAAACTTGCAACGAATCCTTGTCGTTTTCGTCACAGTTTTTCTTGGTACCATTGGTAATCTGCAACTCGACCATACTTCACCTGCTCTTCCTCCTCACGAGCATCAGATTCCGTTACTTCCAGATCCAACCTCTCGAGTTGAGGAAAAAAAGATGGATACAAAGAAGGAGTAGAAAACATTATTTCAAGGAGACCTTCATCGACATCGGCTAATTTTCGATTTTTCTTTTCTCTATATATCATGATAAACTCTCCTTTTTTGTCTTTATTTTTCATCTAAAGCAAGAAGATACACAAATTTAGTTTCTACATAACAAGTAGCCAATCTTTTTTTTGTTTTTTTAATTGATATTTTCTTAGAACAATCATCATTTTAGGCTTTTATTATCATCACCACCACCATCATTATTAAATTCATCTTGTAGTTATCAAATTTATTTCAGTTTGTATAATATGTACAGTTGGTTTGGTTTATTCTTGGTTTAGTCCCTTGTTTAGTTCGGTTAGTGTTGAACCAAGGAGTGGTTCGGTATTTATAAAAGGGGAATTCGGAGATTCTCATATACTGAATTCAGGTCGGGATTTTATAATACTTAATCTTAATCGAGGTTGTAGAGGTCAAAATATACCCCTAAAAATCAATGACTAAATTTGGCTAAGTACGAGAGATATCCACCCGCAGAAAACCTTAACAAAGAAACCACGGAAAATCTTAACAGGGAGTGTTAAGGAAACCCGCGAAAAACCTTAACAGGAAACCCGCAGAAAACCTTAACAGGAGAGTTAAGAAAACTCGCGGAAGACTTTAACAGGAGGGTTAAGGAAACCCGCGGAAAACCTTAACGAAACCTGCGGATAACCGTAACCCGACCCGCAGCTAACCTTATCCGAAGGGTTAACCCGACCCGCAACTAACCTTAACTCTAAGGGTCAACCTTAAGAAGAAATGGGTCGAGCCGTCAGATAGTGGACCAAACCGTGAAGAGAAAGCCCATAACGCATAGCCGACTCCACGGAGAGGGAATCTCGAAGAATAAGGAAGCTTCCCTTATCTCGTTAGCATAGCCCTAGCTGCGGAGATCTCTATAAATATCATTGTAAACCCTGTCTGAGGGAGATCCGCATTTTTACACAGAAAATCCTTGTAACAAAGCTTTAACAGAAACAACAATAAAATCGTATATTCTTATCTTTGCTTTCCGTGATTCGTACTTAGAAATATCTATTCCTTAAAACCCTAGACAAATTGTATTGTTCGAGTTTCGACTCTCACATAAGTCGAATATCTTACCGAGCTTGGATTTAGTAGTATTTAAGACCGGTTTCACAGGTTACCGAGAAAGATGATGTCTAATCGATAAGCCGAACTGGTTTTTCTGTAGTCTGATCGGTTATAGACTTTTACTCTTTGACAGGACTGATTCTGTTCGGGTTTGATATTTTCGGCGAATTTCACTTCCGGAAGTTAGAGGCTTAAACTATGCGTTTTGGGTCCCTTGTACTCTGTTCATGTGAGATTAAAGTCCCAACTATAAGGTTCGGGGCCCTTATTTATAGTCAATGTCGGTTAAGTAACTATAGTTGAATAGTAATTATAGTTGCTCAATCTAATTACCATATTATTATGGTTTTAAACCCTTTTGAGCTGGGCTTTAGGGAGAACATGCCTAAATCTTCCTGAGGCCAAGGAGGAAAACGATGCTGCTCCCTTTGGGCTCAAAGACTTGGATAGTTGGAGAAATTCTATCGGGTGTTGACTCGGTCAGTGCATAGGTTTCAAGCGGTTCGACAACCTTTCGCCCTTGCAATTTACGAGACGATTGATACGATGCATCGAAAACAGAGTCTGCCTACATAGCTGACATTCCTGACTCCGCGGGATCACGAGCGCCTGTGGACTCCGCTGGTGGGATACCTGTGTTTATATGAGTCTTTCTTGCTCTCGAAAGTTCTGGTCGAGTATTGCGCCCGTCGTAAAAATAATGATTTCGCAGTTTCTCATTGGTTGAGAAGGCGGGCGACGTTTACTAGGGACGATGCTTTGTCTCCCGCACTGAGCCTATATATCTAGGTTTTCCCTTCCCGTTCTCATAACTTCTTATCTGACTCAAAAGGTAGATTTCTCTCTTATTTTTCTCTCTAGAGTTTGTTTGCTTTCGTTCCTAATATCTTTGAAGTTTATGATATCTCTAGTCGTTGATGTTTTGGCTTCTTGCTCCTTAAACCCTTAGCCTATAACCCAGATAAAGCCCTGCTCGTCCGAGGCTTTGGTTCGTAACAATCCATGTTTATCGAGCTCATCTTCGTCAAATTGTTTAGATTCCACTGATCTTAAGTTCATAGCTGATCACCGGAAGCGTCTTGCTCTTGAAGACAAAGCGGCCGCCCGCTCATGGCGCTTTGTGATAGAGACTCCCGATCTTGATGATAAGGAGACATTGGATGCCTTATCCCCGAATGATGATCGGGATAACCATGATGTTTCTCCCCAAGGCCATGCTATTGTTAAGGTTGGGGATTTCCTAGATCTTCCCGAGGCCATGGAGGAAGACGATGCTGCTCCCTTTGAGCTCAAAGACTTAGATAGTTGGGGAGATTCTCTCGGGTGCGGACTCGGTCAGTACATAGGCTTCGAGCAGTTCGACAACCTTTCGTCCCTTGTAACTTACGAGACGATTGATACGATGCATAAAAAATAGGGTCGGCCTACATAGCTCGGCCTACATAGCTGACATTAGGTCTAGGCATATAATCCGAAACCGAAACCCGAAATCGACCTAAAATCCGGGTTCAAAACATGTTCGGGTAGGCCTAAATAACCGAATGGATTTTATATATATTTCTTCCGGTTCGGGGTTACCCGATTAACCCAAAAATAAACATATAGTTATATATACTATATGCCATATATACATAATCTACAGATATCATTGTTTCCCCTAAACCTGTAATAGCCTGTTCAACTTCCCCTTTTACAATCACGATCCCTAATAATATCAAAACGAAATCTAATCTTCTTTTTTTTCATCAAATCTAGAAAATCTAGGTCCAGATCGTCGAAGAGTTTCGTCTCCTCCATCAAAGACGTCTAGAAATCAATCCCTTGTTTTGTTTCTTACTCGATAAAGCTTTCAATTTTGATTTTGATCTTATGTAGTTTCGATTATGTTCAAAAGTTTAGTTTATGAATCGATTTCTTATAGTTTCGTTTAGGTTTTGTTTGTGATTTGATCTTATATAGATTCGATTAAGGTTTAGTTTCCTCTTCTTCCAAAACTGGTGACGTAGAGAGAAAGCTATTGATGTTATAAAGATAAATATTGTGAATACGGATGATCGGTAATGATAAAGATGAAGAAGTGCATTTTGAAGCTGATGCAGAGGAGTTGTTGACATCAAAAAGTAGAGGGAAAAAAGAAAGATAAACCAAGCGGGGGTACTTCTCAGCAGCCTAAACCAAAGAAAGTACTCAACACAAGATCTCCTGCATGGGAACATTTCACTAGAACAAGTACTAATCGAGACAGATGTATATGTAACTATTTTCAAAGGCCCCTATCATGTCCATCAAAGTCTGGCACTACAGTTCTCACTAGTCACTTGAAAATTTGCAAGGAATACAAGGCATAGTTCGATGGGCAAGGTAACAAGCAACCTTTTATCAATAACGATGGAAAGTTGATGGCAACCATAGTGAGTGAAGCTGTTTTCAGAGAAGCATCAAATGAGTTGGTTGTGTTAGCGGAGTTTACCACTATCTTTGACTGAAGGCATTGGTTGGAAACACTTGGTGCATATGTCTTCTTTTTCTCTCTATGTACATCTCTGAAATTGCCATTCAACTCTTTCAAGTTTAACCTAACTATTTCCGTTTTTAAGGTCAAATTGTATAAGTCTCATTCAAGAAGGACTATAACTAGAGACATAATGAAGATGTATGGCAAAATGAAAGAGGAACTGAAGAACATGATATCAAGTACGAAACAAAGAGTTTCTCTTACAACTGACATTTTGGTTTCTGAAACCACATGTATACATTATTTCTTCTACTTAACTTATTGTAAGTTGTTTCTTCTACTAAGTGATTAATTGTTTCACTTTACATTTTCAAAATGGGCAAATTACATGGTGGTTACATGCCATTTCATTGGTGCAAACAGGAGGTTACAGAAACTAATCATTTGCTTCAAATACGTCTCGGATCACAAAGGTCAGACTATGCTAAAGTTTTGATAGATGTGCTAGCTAAATGGGGAATAGAGAAAATATTTTGTATTACAGTTGACAATGCAACTGTTAATTCTTCAGCTTTAAAGAGGTTTCACACTAAGTTAAGTTTCTAGTGATGCATTTGTCTTAGATGGGAGTTATATGCACATGGGGTGTTGTGCTCATATCATTAACTTGGTTGCCAAGGAAGGGTTGGCTGATTTACGTGAAAATATAACTGCTATATGTAATAGATTTACTAATAGGCTGAAGGATTTTGAGTTAGAAGTAGATAGAGGACGGTTAACCCGTGGAAGTTTGCCTATGGATGTGAAAACTAGGTGGAACTCCACATTCCTAATGTTATCTAGAGCAATTCAGTTTAGGTTAGCTTTTGATAAGATGGAAATAGAGGATAAGCTATACAATGATTACTTTCTAGAACATGAGAACTAGAGATTGGAAATGTAACGACCGCGATCCAAGTTTTGTGAATTTTGGTCATGCGTCGATCGACGCAGGTGTTGTGCGTCGATCGACGCAAGGTTGATTTCGGTTGGTTCGATTTAATCATTGTTTGGCAGTTTGGGTTAAGGGAAAACCCTAGGGCTTCATTATAAAAGGAGGGGGCCGCGTTTTTTAGAACTTTTTAATGAGTTTTGGGTTTCCAGAGAGTTCCAGAGAGAAGAAAAAAGAAGAGATCCTTGAGTGTTCTTATCCCTTAAGGCGTGATTGAGGTTCTCGAGGTAGTTCTGTCCGATTTTATAAGAAGAGAGTAACGGCCAGTAAGAACAGATCGGATCGGAGCGAAACTCTCAGGTTAACTTCTCCACTCTCTGATATTGATATGGGAAAAACAGTTTGTCAATCAGATGTGTATCCTAGGAGTTATCATTGTTTTACTGAGAGAGGTTTGTGTAGTTTCGGGTCTGCGATCAATTCACTTCGGAGGAGGATTACCATCGAACCAGAAGAAGTCAGAAGACGATCCATATACTGTTGGGATTAGATTTCACCCGCTCAACGTTGAAGTCCAAAGTTATGCAAGCACAGTGCATAGACACGGAATCGCATTAACGTACATATATTGTATGATTCTCCCAAGTCATTTCCTAACAAGAAGATAAAGTCTTTCTCCTTTCCTAAGTCTTCTCCATCCAAGAAGGGAGCCTTCTCAGTCTTCTCTACTCGCAGCTGAAGTCGTAAGTGCAGTGCCAGCGAAGTCACAGCGCCAGCGAGGTCACACTGCCAGCGATGTCACAGTGCCAGCGATGTCACAGTGCCAGCGATGTCACAGTGCCAGCGATAACACTGACCACCAAAGACCTGCCAGAGTAGCGACAAAGGCCAGAAGGTTCCTGTGTTAAAGCCCAATCCAATTACAAAACCCACTTCAACGCAACCGACATAAAGAAAAGGGAATCCGCGAAGACTTAGGAAAGTTAGCATTATCTTTTACGAAAAAACCGAGCCGACTTAGGGAGCTATATATATCAATGTACAACTTCTGTAAAAGGGATCCGCAATTTTATTCACAAAAGCCTATTGATAAATCATGGTTTTACCGGTTTTCGACCATGATATAAGTCCTTTCTATAGAGTCTTTTTGGTGTTTTCCTATTGTTTTAGAGTCTTTATAGATTAAGGGACGATTGGAGCATAATCAGAGCTTTTGGAGCATTTTGGAGCATCAAGGAATGAAGAGGCGAAGTGATCAAGTTAGAGCCGAAACTTGGAGCTTGCGTCGATCGACACAAGCCATGTGTATCGATCGACGCATACTTGCCCGACGCGAAGAGAGTTGAGTTATGAAGTTGCGTCGATCGACGCAGACTAGGTGTGTAGATCGACGCACACATGTCTGGTAAGAAGATTTCAAGTCTGAAGAATTTCTTTTTTGCCCGAGAAGCCTAGAAGTTTATAGAAAAGCCCAGTCCATTTTTGATACATTATATATAGTTTTCTTTTAGATTTTCAAGGGGGGATCGGATATTTTTCTATTGAGACTTGGATTTTGAGAGCTTTTGGCAGAGATTTCTACAGAGTTTTTGAACCTTTTCTGTATCTCTAACTCTATCTTTTTAATGCAATTTATTTCATTCATGATGTTTTCTTAATCTATGTGTGAGTAGTTTGCTTGTTAGGTTTTGGGGATTTCAAGGGATTGATGAGAAATCGCTAGGATTGAAACTCTGTTAGGATTTATCTATATGTTCTTCATATAGATTGCTATAACTCTGATTTTAGGACTGGCTAACTGAAATTGGAAACCTAGGTTGCTTTAATAGATGCAAAAGTATTATTAACAACCTGACCTAATCTTAGATGAGCAAAATTATCTATTTGCAAAGAAATTTGACTTAGTAATTTTGTGAACAATCAAACTTGAACTTTAATGCTTGTCTTTATTCACTGAATTTGCAAAGAAATTTGAAATTTAAGGATATAGTCATAGATAATCTCTGCAACGAAAGTTGATTGGTTTTACACTTGTGTTTGAGTTCTAGAACTGTGCTTAATCAAATCCTGACAGTCTTTTATCCGTGATTTCGATTCATTCATG
Source organism: Arabis hirsuta (assembly GCA_964056655.1). NCBI lineage: Eukaryota > Viridiplantae > Streptophyta > Magnoliopsida > Brassicales > Brassicaceae > Arabis > Arabis hirsuta. Next base: position 25,731,079 of record OZ053300.1, on the reverse strand, counting down.
AGAATTACCCAATGCCTAACTCCTTTGTCTCATTGATTACTTGAATACTTATCACAATCTGCTTATTTGTTTTGTCCTTTACTTTACTTTTCACATTGTCACTTAGCTTGATTCGAATTCATAATTGATTGTGTGATTTGATTCCCTGTGGATTCGACCCCTAAGTACTATAACGATCTCTTAATTTGAGAGAGTAGCTCAGGGAAATTTGAGCATATCAAATTTTGGCGCCGTTGCCGGGTACTCGATTTCACCAATCGATTTTTGATATTAGAATTTTGTCTAAGTTTTTTTTTTTATTTTTATTTTGTTACTTACTTGCTCTTTTCTCTTTTTCTTGTGTGTTTCAGGTGTATGCATAATCGCGTTACCAGGAGCAATCAGAATAAAGAGTTAGTCGATCTCAATCTCGAGATTGGAAAGTTAGAGCGAGCAAATCGGGCAGCAAAAAAAAAAGACAGCCAATATGGTTAATCCTATTGTTTTTACGAGAGGTAAAGATGGTTTGCTGTATGACCAAGAGGGTCATAGGTGCAGCGTTTAGGGTCAAAAACTTGATGCCGAGGGGGCTGTGATTATTGAGCCAGCACCATTGGATAGCAGGTAGTGCAGCGCCAAGAGCAAGCTGGGCGTGGACGCACTCTGGGAGAGTACAATAGGCCTGACAAGTTCTATGCTAACAGAGCTGCGATTCGCCCACATGCGTTCCAGCGGAACAACTTCGAGCTGAAGCCTGCATACTTTGCTCTTGTTGCTTAGCATCCCTTCCATGGTCTTCCATCTGAGCATCATATGGACCACATCGAGCGCTTCAAGGATTTCGTGTCGAGCATTAAGGCTAATGGAGTATCCAACGACTATCTCTACTGCAAGATTTTCCCCTACTCTCTTAGTGGAGAAGCAGCTTACTGGCTGAAACAGTTGGAGCCGGGCTCGCTTACTACTTGGCAAGACCCCAAGAATGTTTTCCTCAACAACTTCTTTGATGAGGCAAGGTCCGAGGATCTGAGGACAAAGATCTCTATGTTCAAACAAGGACCGACCGAGACATTCAAAGCTTATCAGAGAGATTGTCCTCACCATGGTTTTAGCGATGTTCAGTTGCTGGGTATCTTCTTTAGAGGATTCAACTGGCGCTACCAGATAGCGTTGGATGCTGCATCTAACGGGAACTTTAACACTCGATACCCAGAGGACGCGCTTGTGCTCATCGAGAACTTGGCTTCTAGCAATAGTACCAAGAATGCAGACTTCGAGAGGAAAAAGCTTGGTGGGAACATGGATGGGAGCCAAATTGCAGAGGTGAAAGCTAAGCTTGACTCTGTGCATAGCTTTATAGTGGGAAAGAAATCAGTTCAGTTTGCTGCAGAAGTGGACACTTTCGAGGCAGAAGAAAGGGATTGCAACTACATCAATAAAGTTGGTTATCAGGGTTAGAGGTTTGGTAGTCAGCAAGGGTATAAGAGGAATGATTTCCAGAAGCCGTTTCAGAGCAACAACTACCAAAGGAATTATGGTTCTTCTTCTTACCAGACGCCTCCTGCTCAATCTATGGATAGTGAGATGAAGTCTATGCTGGAGCAACTCTTAGAGGTCAACAGAAGATGACAGTGAGCTTCAATGGGAAGATGGATGCCATGTACACTGATCTGAATGGAAAAATTGAGCAGCTGAACACTCATGTGAAAAAGTTGGATCAACAAGTAGCTCAAACGGCGGAGTCGGTAAAGAGACAAGAGGGTTTTCTTCCAAGCAAGACTGACACAAACCCAAGACTACATGTCAATACGATCACTTTGGAGAGTGAGAAAGAGGTGCTTAAAGCTTATGAGAAGGGTCTAGAGGAGCAAGAATTCGTGGAGCTTGAAGAAATCTCGAATTTGGAGATTACAGGATCTGCGTCGATCGATACAGATGTAGTGTGTCGATCGACACACCTCAAAGATAACGTACTTTAGGAATCTGCTGGAGCTGCGTCGATTGACTCAAAGGACCTGTGTCGATCGACGCAGATCAAAAATCTCGATAAGGGATTTTACGCAATTGAACTTGCATCGACCAAGCTCGACACACAGCTCGACACAGGGTCGACACAGCTGCGTCGATTGGCGCAACCTACTGGTGTCGATCGACGCAAAACTCAAGAGAGGCCAATTTCGTTGCAGACTTCAGTCAGTGCAATTAAGCGGGTCTACAAGCCTAGAGTACCATACCCATCAACTATTAGTGTCAAAGCAACAGAAGAGAAATGGAGACACACTCAACCACCGCTGAGGAAGTTGCAAAAGATGGATGATTCAGGGATGTTCGTTGTTCGTTGCTCAATCAACGGTGTGGAATTAAGGAATTCTCTCTGTGACACTAGAGCTAATGTGAATGTTATGTCTCAGACTATGGCGAAGAGGCTAGGAATTCTAGATCTACAACCTTCAAGAATGTCCATCCTGCTTGCTGACGGTTCTCCCATAACTTCGAAGTGGTTCATTCCTGACTTTTAAGTGGAAGATTGTCTTGTTCCTGCAGATTTTCACGTTATGGAGTAAAAAAAGTAGCAATAAACCATTGGTTCTTGGTGCATCCTTCCTTGCAACTGTGGGAGGGTTTGTGGATTTTCCCAATCAACGAATCTCCTTCATTAAGATCAACAAGAATGTCTTCTACCCTTCAGTTCTTGTCATCGAGAGTTCTTGTATGACTGTTACTAATGGAGGAAAGCTGTGTTTAGACCCTACAGGTGATACGAAGAAGATCCCAAGTGCTTCCCCTTCAACTCCTATCTCTCCATAATCTGATGGAGTCACCAAACCAGCGAAGTCCAAGCGCAAAAAGACTTCCAAACCTTTCTCTAAGTTCAAAATCATCATCCCCTTGGAGTTAAGGGAGAAAGGAGAGGAAGTTGTCCAGGAGATGGTGGAAAACAATATGAAGCTCCTTCCTGGTGTTGTTCCTTGGAAGTCTGCAAAGGAGGACCATGCAACAGATGAGGGAAACACAAGGCCCCTCAAAGATCCACCCAAAGTCTGAACCCCGACACAGTCAAGCTAATGACTGAAAACAAGCGCTTAGTGGGAGGCAACCAACTGGTAAGTTTACTTATTTTTCGTTTTATGTTGTGTTTTAATTTTTTTTTTCTTTACCAACTTCAGTTTGAATAACACTGGAGACAGTGTTATTTGAGTCTGGGGGAGGTAGTTGCTAACTTTGTGTTTTTTGAGAGTCAGTCAAAACGTTTTATTGAGTCAAAATAGTCAGTTGGAAACTATGACCCTTGTCTTGGTTTAGTGGTAGGGGTGGGCAAAAATACCTAAAACCAAAAAACCGAATTGAACCGAACCGAAAAAACCAAAACTAAAACCGAACCGAAACAATTTCGGTTTTAAATGGACTCATTTTATCGACAACCGAAAAACCAAAAAACTGAAAAACCGAACCGAAACCCAAAAAACCGAGCCGAAACCAAAAAAACCGAAAAATATTATGAATTTTATTGTATATACGATATATGGATCTCTATAAACCGAACCGAAACCGAACCGAAACCAAACCGAAACAATTTCGGTTTCATATGGACTCATTTTACGAAAAACCGAAAAACCGAAAAAACCGAACCGAACCGAACCGAAAAACCGAATGCCCACCCTTATTTAGTGGATTGTCTCTTTTAGTTGTGTGACCATTATTCCAGGATCGATTTCAGAGTCAAACTAAAGAAAAACCCTAAGGCTGACCGGTTAACTGGAAACGTTTGTTACTTCCAGTATAATCCGTCAAGTTCGAGCTACTCAATGGTCTTCTTTGTGATTGGTGTTCATAGGGCTTGACTCCTCATTCATACCGGAAAGTGCAAACTCTGTTGAAAGTGATGGTACTCCTCTCGTATGTTCTAAAAAAAAAAGAGAAAAAGAAAAAGGGTGATATGATTTTCTTTGAGTAGAAAGTTAGTGAGTTATTACTCAAGAGATGATCATCCGGAGGCTCAAAAGCAGCAGTCTGAGTCCCATAGAACGTATGTAGAGGGCGAGCAAACTCACGACCCTGTCTCCTCACAAGGAACAACAGTAGTGAAAGCACTACTTTTGAGTTTCTCAATCGAATAAGTCTGGGGGAGAGAAAGAGTAACAAAGGTTGTATGGTTCACTTGTCATGGTATAGTATGGGAATGAGTCTAGAAGGTTCTTGGCATTGAGATCATCGAAGCCCAGCAATGATGACTTGCGAATTATGCTGTGAAGTTGTGGGTGACTTTGGGAGGCTGTGAATGTCTATGGAGAAGTACATTGTGGTCTGACTTTGGGGTTGGTTTTGGATTATGTGGAATACTAGTTGAAAGGGTCAGTTCGGGGCTCCAAGGGAAGGTAAGTTTTTGCATTTTTAAACCTCTTTCACATTCTTAGTTGATGTTTTGCTTAAGGGCAAGCAAATGCTAAGTCTAGGGGAATTGATAAATCATGGTTTTACCGGTTTTCGACCATGATATAAGTCCTTTCTATAGAGTCTTTTTGGTGTTTTCCTATTGTTTTAGAGTCTTTATAGATTAAGGGACGATTGGAGCATAATCAGAGCTTTTGGAGCATTTTGGAGCATCAAGGAATGAAGAGGCGAAGTGATCAAGTTAGAGCCGAAACTTGGAGCTTGCGTCGATCGACACAAGCCATGTGTATCGATCGACGCATACTTGCCCGACGCGAAGAGAGTTGAGTTATGAAGTTGCGTCGATCGACGCAGACTAGGTGTGTAGATCGACGCACACATGTCTGGTAAGAAGATTTCAAGTCTGAAGAATTTCTTTTTTGCCCGAGAAGCCTAGAAGTTTATAGAAAAGCCCAGTCCATTTTTGATACATTATATATAGTTTTCTTTTAGATTTTCAAGGGGGGGATCGGATATTTTTCTATTGAGACTTGGATTTTGAGAGCTTTTGGCAGAGATTTCTACAGAGTTTTTGAACCTTTTCTGTATCTCTAACTCTATCTTTTTAATGCAATTTATTTCATTCATGATGTTTTCTTAATCTATGTGTGAGTAGTTTGCTTGTTAGGTTTTGGGGATTTCAAGGGATTGATGAGAAATCGCTAGGATTGAAACTCTGTTAGGATTTATCGATATGTTCTTCATCTAGATTGCTATAACTCTGAATTTAGGACTGGCCAACTGAAATTGGAAACCCTAGGTTGCTTTAATAGATGCGAAAGTATTATTAACAACCTGACCTAATCTTAGATGAGCAAAATTATCTATTCGCAAAGAAATTTGGCTTAGTAATTTTGTGAACAATCAAATTTGAACTTTAATGCTTGTCTTTATTCACTAAATTTGCAAAGAAATTTGGAATTTAAGGATTTTGTCATAGATAATCTCTGCAACGAAAGTTGATTGGTTTTACACTTGTGTTTGAGTTCTAGAACTGTGCTTAATCAAATCCTGACAGTCTTTTATCCGTGATTTCGATTCATTCCTGAGAATTACCCAATGCCTAACTCTTTTGTCTCATTGATTACTTGAATACTTATCACAATCTGCTTATTTGCTTTGTCCTATACTTTACTTTTCACATTGTCACTTAGCTTGATTCGAATTCATAATTGATTGTGTGATTTGATTCCATGTGGATTCGATCCCTAAGTACTACAACGATCTCTTAATTTGAGAGAGTAGCCCAGGGAAATTTGAGCATATCATTTCTCTTTGCTCTCGTTTCTTTTGTAGCTTAAAATAGAAATCTCTGTTTCCTCACGAAACCCTTATAAATCTAATTGTGCTAGTTTCGACTCCCACATATACCGTTGGTTTGCTCTCTTTGTCTAGTTTTCAGATCAGGCTTCTGATCCTGATTCTGAGGTAAGCTCTGTTCTCTGTGTGCTTTCGAAGTCAGCGTGTCGTTCCTGTTTTCTGAAATCCCAATTCGGTTTAGGTGGTTTTTGGAGAAGGATCGAACTTTTGTTGGTTTGTGAGGAAGGGATGATAGAGCAGAGGCTTTAGGATGTGAGAGGTCTCTTTTCGTGGTTGTCTTTGTCTTGAATCGATCCAGAATCGAGGTGAGTGCGTGACCATGGGCTTATCTGGGTAAAGAAATTGATAGGATGCGATTGATTGTGTTTGTGGTTGGCTTTCGTGTTGTTTTTGGTGGGTTTCGTGCAGGAGATCGATACGATGCGTTCAGAAATTGATCCATGCGAGGATAGGTTCGACTCCTGGGTTCTGCGTCTGGGGTCGATTGACACCATTGCTTGGTGTCGATCGACACAGCTGGTATCGATCGACACCGGGGTTGAGTGTCGATCGACACCCTGCTACTGTATCGATCGACACCGGGTGTGTGTCGATTGACACTCGATTGATTGTGCTGGTTTCGCGTTTGATTGTTTTGTGATGCATTGTTGATTGCTCATCCTTGTATTGTATCTCTTTCTTATGCATGTGTGTATAGCCAAGTAGATTGAATGACTGTCTCACTGAGTATTTGTGCTCACGCATCTCGTTTTTCCATGTGATGCAGGTAAATGCAAAGTGTGATCGTGGAATCATGGCTATGAAGAGGATGATGATCTAGGATCTCGATTGATTGGTGTTTTCGTTATAGTGTAGAATTGCTAAGTTGCTGGTTTGTGAACTTAGAATTGATAAGTTGGAATCGTTGAAAATTGGTTATGTTGATTTATTGGAATTGTTTTATTGGAATTGAATAATGTTGGTTTAATTGGTTATGTTTTTCGCTGGTTGTTGATGAGTTTGATTTGTTTGTTGATTGGATGTTGAGTATTAATGTTTATGGAAACATTAATTTGAATCCAATGTAAATTAAGAAAAAAAAACGGGTCGGCACTACAAGAAATATCGCTATTCTTAGCACACGAAAAATGCTATAATATGGTTTTAATAGCGATTTCATAAACGCTATGTTTGTCGGTGTGATAATAGGGTGTCCAGATACAATAGCGTTTATTATAAGGTGCTATTAAATGTTGTCATTTCATAGCGTATAATTGATGCTCTAATTGTGATGATTATAACATGTTTTAATGCTATTTTTATTTGTTTTATAGCTCTTTATATGCGCTACACTATATTTTTTAGTAGCTCTATTTTGTAATTATTATCTAACTTGTTGTAGCTTTACATTTAGGCTATAAATTATTAAGTTTATTAGATTACACACGCTCTTAGTTATGTAATACCTTGTGTTACATAATTGCAAGATACATGTTTTGTGTTGCAAAACATTTCAATACATAAAAATTTTCCATACAAGTCTGAATCCTGAAAATATTCATACAAGTCTCAAGTCTCAATTTATTAAAGTCTTAACTAAAAGTACAACAACAAGATCCACAAGGTCCCATGCAACTATTATAAAACGAGGTAGAAAAAGGTCCCATGCAACTATTATAAAACGAAGGTAGAAAAAGGCCAGGCTTCTTACATCGATCAACTTAAACCATGACCACTTTGTACTTTGGCCATGCTACAGATGTACCAAGTGCATCATCTATACAATGAATGACAAAATTAGATCTAACTTTGTTTGATGGAGCAGCATGCTTATTGAGATCGATCCTTACATAGAACCAAAGAGGCAAAAGGCATATAACAAAGTGGCTAACTAACTTACAGAACAAATCACTGTGTAATGAAGAACAATGTATGACCTTATTTCCAAGATAACCCATCAGTCTCTGCCAACAAATGATACTTTCATGTTATTGACATGTTCCCGTAGCTCGTTTTTCACTCAAATTGTTAAGAAAACACCAATAATTTGTTTGCTAGCTACTAAACAATACTGCGAAGAGTTCCACAGGATCCTATACCCGTTCTCGTTTGCTGTAGAACATGGTGAGTACAAGACAGTGCTTGGAGAATCCCCAAGACCATTATCATCATCTGAAGACCTTGAGAAGTCACTTGGCATGGCTGATGAATGAAGCCACTCATCAAGACTTAAAGTCAGAAGGAGGAGAGCGTCCAACTATATTCCAGGTAGCTACAAAGATGCTGCTCAAAGTAATCAAGACTAAATTTCAGTAAATGGATCGTAAGAGTGATGTATGTGTGTATACCTGTAGTTTTGGACATCAATTATCCTAGGATTCTCATAATTTATTCCCCTTTGCCTAGCTTGCTGCTTCCAGTTCTTACTGAATTTCTCTATAAAACCAACTAACCAAGAATTTATCAATAACATAAAAACTCATTTAGTTTGATGAATCATTATTTGTAACTAAATATAAAATTATACCAGTTTTAGTATCCTTGATTGTGTTGGGAGCTTTCTCTGCTGAGAAGCTGCTTCTGTGATCAACTTCAGTTCGTGTAATCAATGAATATTATCTCAGGAGAGACAAAAATAAAACTAAAAAACATAATGCTCTGGGACAAAAGCAAGAACAAGTAAACAAAATATGTTAAAGAAAGAAAGAGAGAGAGACTTTAGCAGCATCCAATCTACATGTTACTTCGACTAAGTTCACATGATAATTCCAGTTCAATAAAAACTGGAAAAGTAGCTAAAGTTTATGGTTCTCATGATACGGGTTGACATGAAAACGTGAAGAATAAAGGAGTATCTAATTCCAAACAATATCAACGAAACATTTGATGGCAAACACAACTAACTTGCAGATTATTTTCAGTTTCTTCTCAGTGGAGTTTTGCATATGCAAGCACACAGCTAACTTGCACTTTATTTGCATATGCAAGCATATAGTGGTATTCTCAGTTGAATTTTGCATATTCAAGCGAAATCACCAATCCAAAGGAAATTATTGATATTATTATTACCTAAAGACGAATGATAATGATTTCCATACCTAGAGCAAGTGAAACAGCATCTTTTTCTTCCATTCTGTTACAAACAACGAAAGAGCAAGAAAATAGTAAACACAATAGATCTCATAAGTGTTATATCACCAATTCAGAAGCTTGGGGAAAATCACCAATCTATAAACTCTATTTGAACAAAAAACAGGTGAAAATCCAAAGAAAATGTAGTCAATACTACTACCACAGTCTGAAAAAATCAAGTCTTTATTAAGAAGCTCTTAACTTTCTTAAAACTTGGGGCAATAGGGCAGAAACTAATGAACTTTAACCATTGTTGAGAACCAAGCGAGCCAACATTAGAGAGGAAGAGAGAAATTAAGCAGAACCTGAGATATGTAAGAGAAGAAACGGAACAGACGCGGCGACTCCTCCTCCTCTTTGTCGGAATGATTCTTGAACGAAGACGTCGACGATGACACCACACGGTGGCTGAGATGTCAAGATCGACATTAGAAATCGAAAAGGGTTGAGAGGGTTTCCGTCGGTGAAACCAAACGGGAATTGTTTTTGGTCAAGGGTGCAGATCGAAGAGGAGAGGAGAAGAGGAGAAGAAGAGGGAGACAAAGAGATAAGAGGAGAGGAGAGGAGAGGAGAGGGAGAAAAGAGATAAAGAGAAAGTTTTTATTTTCCTGTTTATCAATTGTTTCAACTTTTATGTTTTTAGGGAAATTATTTTTTCGCCGCTTAAATGAATTTAGCTTTGGTGTTTAAGTAAATTTGGCTAAGTGTTGGCGGAAATCTTGATTTTAGTTTCTTGCTTATTTATTTTGTTTTTTAGCATAATTAAAACGTTATTATATATTCTCAAATTCAAAATATCCACATTCATAGCGTTACGAAAACCGATCTACTATAATATGCTATCAATATGCGTATTTCTTGTAGTGCGGGTTGTTTTAGGAATTCAGTGGACAAGTTAAGTAAGTTCTTGGTCATATTTTACAATAGCACTTTGATTGTTTTTGCTTCAACAAAAGTTAATTCTCGTGAGTGTTATGGTGAGATTGTGACCATAGAGAATAACTTGTCTAAAATGTCTACTAGTTATGATTCAGAATTGAGTATACAAACTGATCTGATGTTGCAGAAGTTTCACAAGTATTGGGATAGGGTAAAGAACATCAATAAGATGTTGGCTGTATCTTCTGTGTTTGACCCTACTAAGAAGATGAACTTTGCTAACCTCTGTTTTGATAAGATGTATGGCAAAGAAAGTCTAGAGTCCGTAGCCATGTATGATTCTGTGTATGATCTTCTAGGTCTGCGTTTTAAAGAGTATAATGATATGTTTAGTAAACCTTCTTCATCATCTAGTGTGCCATTATCACAATCTAGGTAAACTTCATCAATGAATGGCCACAACCAAGTAGTTGACATAATGGAATTGGTTATTGAGGATTCTGGTTACGAGAGGATGAATTGTGTGTATAAGGAGTTAGTGAAAGAAACAGGGATTAATGATCCAAGGGATGAAGAGAAAAATTTGAAGGAACCGGTTGAGACGCCTAAATTAATGTTAGAGACTGAGTTTGATATGATCTCTTGGTGGAAGGTAAACAGTGGAAAGTATCCGGTTTTATTAGAAATGGCAAAGGACCTATTTTCAATGCAAGTGTTATCAGTTGCATCAGAAAGTGATTTTAGCACTAGTGGTAGAGTCTTAGATCTTTACATGAGCTGCCTAACTCACTTTCATATAGGGTCTTGATGTGTACGGAGTAGTGGCTGAAATCTAAGATCCAGTACAACGAGAAAGTGATCACAGATGAAGAAATACTGGCTTCTATACCAGATGATTAAATCAGAATATGTGACAGCACTAGAATATGAGAAAACGGTCGATTCATACCTATACAGTTGTATACGGTCCCATTACGATCATGTACCAAGAACATGTGCGAATACATACCTGTACTAAAAATAAATTTAAATTTCATACCCACACTTTCGTATTCCGGCTTTAGCATATTTTGACTAGTTTCCGTTAGTCAATCCGTTAGTAATTTCTTACGTGTATATTAAATTAATTAAAAAGCAAAACGTATTGATAACACGACGTCATTTTGGTCGTTGTATATCAGGGAAAAACTCTAAAACCACGTCGTTTTTAATAAAAATTAAATCTTTTTTGTCTTCCTCGATAGGATTAATCAATCTTCTTCCTCCTCTTTCACGGTTCTTCGTGATCTTCTTCCTAGAAAACATATTCCCACAATCTCTCCAATCGAAGAATTACAGAGGATAGACGTTTCAAATGTATAGATGGATCCAAACTTACAAATAGAAATAAGAATTCAAATTCAGTTTGGATCCAGAGTATTGATTTGGATTTTCTTTGTCCCTGATTTTCCTACAGATGTATTCATACATTTTTTTCAACGTCAAAACAGAAAATCTGCTAAATTTACCACACTTTGACTCGAATATTTAGACCCAATGCTCTAATTTGCTTAAGAACCCTTCGCAAGCCTTTAATTCTCTTAACCACAACAAGAACAACTCATCTTCTACTTACCATCCCAACATCTTCTCTGTTAAAGCAAGCACGACCCACGATCCACTTCTTATAATCTCTCTTCTTATTGAATTAAAAAAATCGAAGATCAATATGAATTTATGAACTAATAACTCTCGCTCAAAACCATTAAAATATCACCATGAACTACCCCAGTTACAAAACCCAGAATTCAAATACATTTCAATTCGATGCTAACTCTCCAATAGTACAATAACAATGCTCGTTAGAGAGATTAAAATAAATTCGATTTGTCAACTACCAACTAATAATAACTCACATTTAATTTCTAGGTCAAAAGGGTTGTGCAAGAGGAAGAAGATGTTATCTTTATTTTTTTCTCCCTTTTTATCAAAACGGCATCGTTTTGGATTAAAAAATTTCTGATACAAAATAACCAACACGACGTTTTATTAATACATATATTTTAATTGATTTAACGTCCATGTCAAGAAATTACTAACATATTAACTAACGGAAACTAGTTAAAGTATGCTAATGCCGGAATATGAAAGTTTGTGTATGAAATTTAAATTTATTTTTAGTACAAGTATGTATTCGCACATGTTTTTGGTAAATGACCGTAATGGGACCGTGTACAACTGTACATGTATGAATCGGCCATTTTCCCACTAAAATATAAGGTAACATACTAACATCTCTCATTTCTGATCACTAGTTTTGATTAACTCTAATTGTGTTTATTTCTGATTTTGGACTCTAATTCGATATAGATTAGATTTTAATTGTGTTTGTTTGTTTCTGATTCAATTTAGTAATTGAGTTTGTTTCTAAGTTAGTTTAGTTTCTGTATTGTTGTCATTCAATTTTGTTTTCGAGTTTAGTCTCTTATTGTGCTTGTTTATGAGTCAATTTAGTTTCATCTTTGATGTCTCTTTGTTTCATTATTTGTGAAATATCAGTATATCAGGGACCAGTATATCACTAACAATTTATGTTTGTCGTCCCCTTACCTATTAATTCTAATGGTTTATGTTTGTATTTGTTATTATTGTAATAGGAAACCAAAAGAATGTCTTTCACAGTGCCTCTTCTTTTGGAAATTTGAAGTCTTGAACACTGCCTATTCTTTTTGGATATCCTGTTATGGTTTTCAAACTTAAAGTCTTGAACATTTCTTTAATTCTTGAACATTAGGTTATGAGCCTTTGGGCTTTTGGATTGACTTGTATTGGATTGTTTTGCTTGTTTGGAATGTTTAAACAAATCAGTCGTATGTGTAACGTGTTTATTCGGTTTTTGAAATTTGAAATTTGAAATTTGAAATTTCAGATTTGCAGGTATTTCGTGTACAAAAACCGAACCAACCGAAATAATACCAAATCCGAATAAATTTTGGTTATTTTCGGTTTTTGTTAACAAAACCGAACCAAAAAATAACCGTCCCGAACCCGACCCGAAATTTTTTAAAACCCGAATGGATAATATATTCATATACCCGGTAGCCGAACTACCCAACCCGATAGCCGATTGGATATCCGAATGCCCACCCTAGCTGACATTCCTAATCCCGTAGCATCACGAGAGCCAATGGACTCCGTCGGCGGGATACGTGTGTTTGTATGAGTCTTTTTTGCTCTCGAAAGTTATGGTCAAGTATTGCTCCCATCGTAAAATTGCGATTTCGTAGTTTCTCATTGGTTGAGAAGGCGGTGCGAGGTTTAATAGGGACGACGCTTCGTTCTCCCACACTAAGCCTATATATCTAGGTTTTCTCTTCCTCTTCTCATAACTTCTTATCCGACTCAAAAGGTAGATTTCTCTCTTCTTTTTATCTCTAGTGTTTTATTTGCTTCCGTTCCCATTATCTTTGAAGTTTATTATATCTTTGGTCATCGATGTTATGGCTTCTTGCTCCTTAAACCCTTCGTCTCCAACCTAGCTAAAACCTTGCTTGTTCGAGGCTTTGGTTCGCAATAAACCGAGATTATCGAGCCATCTTTGTCAAATTATTTCGATTCTACTGATCTTAAGTTCATTGCTGATCATCGAAAACGCCTTGCTCTTGAAGACGAAGCGGCGGACCGCTCATCGCACTTTGTGATAGAGCGTCCCGAGGTTGATGATAAGGAGACATTGGATGCCTTATCCCCGGTTGATAATCGGGATAACCATAATGTTTCTCCCCAAGGCCATGCTATTGTTAAGGTTAGGGATTTCCTAGATCTTCCCGAGGCCAAGGAGGAAGACGATGCCGCTCCCTTTGACCTCAAAGAGTTGGATAGTTAGGGAGATTCTCTCGGGTGCGGACTCGGTCAGTGCATATGCTTCGATCGGTTTGATAACCTTTCGTCCCTTGCAACTTATGAGACGATTGATTGCATCAAAACAGGGTTTGCCTACAGAGCTGACATTTTTGACCCCGCAGGCTCACGATGTGTTTGTATGAGTCTTTGTTGCTCTCGAAAGTTCTGGTCGAGTATTGCGCCCGTCGTAAAATTGCGATTTCATAGTTAACCACTACTGCAATCCGTAACATGGCTACGATTCTGACTCTTGATATCAGAGTTGGTAGGTAGGTGGCACGTTTTTAATGGGTTCACCTAGTTCTATAGCGTCGCCTAAGACCGACGCAAATTTGACGCGAATTCGAAGCAAAGTCGACGCAAAATAATTCGATGCTAATTCGATGTTAAATTACGATGCAAATTTGAAGCAAAATCGCTGCTAAAAGTTCTTATAAATACATCCCCAAAACGCACCCCAGACGAAAAATCATTGAAAAAAATATCTTTCAATAAATTTTCTTAGTTACATTTTCTGAATAAGATGGGCGATATATACGAACTAAAAAGCTGGATGTATCGATGTAGAGATGAAAATGGAGGAATTTCAGAAGAGTCTCTCTAAATTATCGCTGGCATCTAGAATGATGACAATAAATTCTGATCATAATCAATCTGAGAGTTGCATGGATGATTGGGCAGCTCTCATAAAAGAGTATTTGCCAGAGGGTAATCAAGCTGCTGAGTCATATTATGACATACATAAACTAGTCTCTAGTTTAGTTTTGCCCTCGCAGATGATATATGTTTGCATTGACAATTGCATGATATTTTGAAAAGATGATGAAGATCTACATGAATGTCGATTTTGCCACAAACCAAGATTTAAGTCCCAGGGAGCTGGTAGAAGTAAAGTGCCGTACCAAAGAATGTGGTACCTGCCCATAACAGATAGGCTACAAAGGCTATACCAATCAGAACGAACAACTGCATCAATGAGGTGGCATGCGGAACATTTAACTAGTGAAGGAGAAGTCCATCATACTTTTGATGCAAAAGCTTGGAAACACTTCAAATCGGTACATTCTAATTTTGCTAAAGAGAAGCGCAATGTTTACCTTGGCCTGTGTACAGATGGTTTTAGTCCGTTTGGTATGTCTGGCAGGCAATATTCTTTGTGGCCGATTATATTGACACCTTATAACCTTCTGCATGATATGTGCATGCAGAGGGAATTTCTGTTTTTGAGTATTTTAATCCCTGGTCCGAAGCATCTAAGAAGATCTATTGATGTGTTTTTACAGCCACTGATTCACGAGTTGAACATGTTGTGGTCTCATGGGGTTCGTACATTTGATTTACTCTAGGAAAAAGAATTTTACCATGCGAGCTGTGCTTATGTGGACGATAAGCGATTTTCCAGCCTATGGAATGTTATTTGGTTGGACAAAATGAGACAGATGCCTTCCAACTGCAAAATGGTAGGAAATCTTGTTGGTTTGATTGTCACTGGAGGTTTCTCCCTATGAATCATCCGTATCGGGGGAACAGGATGTTGTTCATAAAGGGCAAACGTGTACGTATTCCCCCACCTCCGTATCTATCAGGAGAGCAAATTGAAGGTCAACATCATGAACACCATCTTATATGCTCCAGAGTTGAGTTACATATGACAGGAGATGGGAGAGCTCCAGTGCCTATCTTTAGATTGCCAGGCGAAGGCAAATCAACATTCTTCAACTGGGTTTCCACCCAAGTTAAGTTCCCAGATGGATACATATCAAAATTCTCTAAGTCTGTGGAGAAAGGCAAAAAATTGTCTAGTATGATGAGTCATGATTGTCATGTGTTTATGCAGAGATTATTGCCTTTCGCCTTTGCGGAGCTTTTGCCAACGAACGTGCATGAATCAATTGCAAGTTTATTTTCTATGATGATATATTAATATATAAACAAATGATGTGTGTTATTACATTTCGATCTTTTCTATTGATATTGGAAATCTGAACTTTGGTTTTAGGTATTGGTGCATTTTTTCGGGATCTGTGTGTGCGAACTCTGACTCAGGATGGAATTCAACAACTAAATAATAACATCGCGATATTGCTGTGACGACCCAACCCGTCAAATAAAAAAAAAAAAATTTTTAACCGGATCACTATTATCATAAATAGTGATCCTCAACGGTCCAATAAACAAACAGCGCGGAAACAATGATTCAACAATCAAATACAATTATCGTTTAACAAGCCCATACTTATTAATTCTAGTTCAATTCGGTAATACACATAGTTCTGAAATTGCTAACACCCTAGCAATTCTAACTTATTACACGAAAACGAGCCACTAGATCATTCCCCTCGTCCCGGCCATGATTCCACGATCACTGACTGTCTTTACCTGCATCACATGGTTATAAGAGATGCGTGAGTATTATCATAAATACCCAGTGAGACGGTCATCCCATCAACAGGCTATGTACAAATATAAGCATAAGCAATGCTACAATACCAGGATGAACAATCAACATGAAAACAACTCAATCGCGTAAAAACAACCTGTGTCGATCGATACACTAACCCGTGTCGATCGACACCAACTCCGACACTCATGTCCGTCAGCACACCATCCCGGTGACCTACTGACACCATGTCGATCGACACACCCATATGTGTCGATCGACACACCAAACCCAGAAAACTCGCACACGCGATTTTCTGCATACTAATCCATCAAACAACACGAAATTCGATCCCAAACAACACACAAACGCATCCTAACACTTCTTATGCTTACACGCACCCATGGTCACGCACTCACCTTGATTTGGGAAGGAAAACGGATTCAAAAGTGTTCAAGAACACCCAGAACACCAAGAACACGCACGCCCCAAAGAACTCAACGTATACTACGAACGGCTACTCCAAATTCCAATCGGAAACCGGCGCTGGAAACTAGACACGACGAGCTACACAACGGTATGTAGAACGTCCTCTAACTCCCTACAAATTGACGGGAAAACAGCCCGCAAGTTCAACAATCCGAACTGGAACAGAAATGACATGTTGAACAAGAAAACACACTGGGAACGGAAAACACAACGGAATCAAGATCGGAAACCCGATCTGAAAAGTAGACAGATAGAGCTTTCTAACCGTATACAGATCGTCTCTTGGTTCAAAACGGTTCGACGAGAAAACAACTCGCAATTTCGATGATCCGAACTGGAACAGAAATAATCCGTTTTACAAGAAAGCACACTGGGAACGGAAAGCACAACGGAATCAAGATCGGAAACACGATCTAAAAACTAGACATAGAGAGCTTTCTAACCGTATATAGAACGCTTCCTGGGTCACAACAGAACGACGGAAAAACTCCTCCGAAGTTGACTGATCGCAGTTGAAGGCTGCACAAACCGACCAACTTAGAACGATCATAACTAACAATCTAACCGTCCGATTGACAAACGGATTTTTCCTACGACAAGAACAACGACAGGAGTACTTACCCTCCAAATTTCACTCCGATCCGTCGTGAATTTGACCTCCGTCTGCCTCCTCCAAAACACGAACAGAAGTTGTTTTTACCCTCCAAAAACCCAACTCGAAATCACTTGATTTCCTCACTCAAATCCCCCAAAAAAACTGATTTTCTCTTTGAACAACTGAGCTCTGCCGACACTCCTCTTCCTTTTATAGACAAAATTTTTTTTTTTTTTTTTTTTTTTTTTATTATTTTAGTGTTATTATTATTATTATTATTTTTTTTTTTTTCGTGTCGATCGACACACACTCCCTGTGTCGATCGACACACGACCAAATATTCCGTAATTTGGTTCGCGGTCGTTACAATTCTCCCCCACTAACACAGATTCGTCCTCGAATCACGCGAAACCGTCACCTTACGGTCAAACACAACTGATATCAGTCCTCCAACCTGGCCAGCTCTACTAATATCCTCACCCCTGGCCCCACCCGGCCAGCACTACCTGAGATTACACCCAATCTCAGAACTCAACTAGTGTCATACTAGTTACATTGCACTACCATCACAGGTGCAATCCTGACCAAACCCGGTCAGCTCCAACTCAGATCATTTCTCGATCTCCATCACCTAACCCGTCTCAATAAGGTTGACACTCTCGTCCGAAACCCGACCAAATTCCCCCAGGAAACATCCACGATGCAACACTCGCTGATCCGGATCAGGGTTGTCCGATGGATCGCGCAACAATCAAACAAGAACATGCCCGACCCACCGTAGACCCAGACCTTGGATCAATTGGTCGCACAACAATCAAACAAGAACATGCACGACCAAAGAGGCTACATATGTTTACCAGGGTCGTCTGAACTAAAATTCCAAACTCGAGTAACAACCCTAGCTTAGAAATCCACAAACCACCTGAGATCATTCCCGATCCCTGAAGTTCATCAAATCTCATACTTATAATCACACTATAGGTACTCTTGCTCAAACTCATATCTCTATACACCACTCCCACTCGCAAGATCGTCACCCTACGAGCTCTCGATGTATACCATACCGGCTCTCGGTATGCTCCAGCCCCTCCCACTCTCGGGACACACAGTCCGTCAAGCTATCGGCTGCAGAGGAAATCACACATCCTCTGGAGAGATCTCTGTCCCTCAAAGTATATGCAGGAGAATATCACCATCCCTTGGAGCAGTAACACTGTAACGTGCATCATAAGCACCTGTCGACCGATTTACTTCCGTGGTTCCCATCTTGATATCCCCTAACCCGGAATATCACTCATGACCAATCCCCAGGTCATCTGAAACAACCCAATCGCCAGGGTGTTTCCATCGGAGTCCCTAGAAAAGACAGTCCTAACTCACATAAGACTTCTGTTCCAGACTCCCCCTAGAAAATAGACAGGTTCTAACTCACATAAAACCTCTATTTTCCAGCACCATCTAGGGATCTACCCGTCCTAATCCCTTAGGACCCCCATCCCTAGATACCTAGACAAGCCCTAACTCCCATAGAGCTTCTATCCTAGCCCCTCAAATGACCTCCCCGTCATACCATAAGAACATCCGTCTTATAACCAAAGATAATAAGAAACATCCCATCTTATTAATCTCAACAATGTATATCGTTACAATCCAAACGAAAAATACATACAACTCATAGCAACAAGCTAATACAACCACTGAAAACCAGAAAGACACTCAAGCCTCCGCTTGCTTCTCGAACCACTTCGAGAACTTTGCCTTCATACTTGCCTCTGGTTCCCAAGTCTCCTCCTCGACACCATCACAGTCCCACACGACTCTCACCAATGGTATCCTCTTCCGGCGCAGAACCTTGACTCTCCTCTCGAGAATCCTCACAGGTCTCGCCGCTAACGTCATGTTGGGCTGAAGAGCCTCCGGGATCCTAGCCAACACCTCCTCAGATTCATGTAGACACTTCCGCAGCATCGATACATGAAATACCTTATGAAACGCTCTCATACTCTGAGGTAACTCCAACCGATAAGCCACTGGTCCAACCCGCTCCACCACCCGAAACGGACCCATAAACCTCAGACTTAGCTTATTCTCTGAAATGGATCTGTTAGGACCCCTCAACATCGCTGCCTTGAGATACACCAGATCTCCCAGCTCAAACTCCAGCTCTTTTCGTCTCTTATCAGCATAATTCTTCTGCCGATCCTGAGCCTCTCTCATGTTCAGTCTCAAGACACGGATCTTCTCCGTCGTCTCCTGAACAAAATCCGCACCAAACATGCTCCTCTCCCCCACTTGAGTCCAGCACAATGGTGTCCTACACGGCCTCCCATACAGAGCCTCATATGGAGCCATCCCAATACTCGCCTGGTATGAGTTGTTGTATGCAAACTCAACCAGGTTCAGATGATCCGCCCAATGACCACCATAATCCAGCACGCACATCCTCAACAGGTCTTCTAAAGTCTGAATAGTCCTCTCCGACTGTCCATCTGTCTGAGGATGATACGCCGTGCTCATGTGCACCTTAGTGCCCATCTCCGCCTGAAACGCCCTCCAGAACTCAGACGTAAACCTCGGATCTCTGTCTGACACAATACTCGCTGGCACCCCGTGCAGCCTCACTATCTCACACACATACTTCTTAGCCAACACTACCGTCCCATCGGTCTTTTTGATGGCAAGAAAATGGGCTGACTTGGTCAGACGATCCACAATCACCCAAATCGCATCATACGTCCGTGACAACGGCAATCCCGTCACGAAATCCATGGTAATCATATCCCACTTCCACTCCGGAATGGGTAAACTCTGCAACATACCACTCGGAACCTGATGCTCAGCCTTCACCAGCTGACACACGTTGCACGCTGCAACCCAATTAGCTACATCCCTCTTCATCCCGACCCAGTGATAATACCGTTTCAGATCACGGTACATCTTGGTCGCCCCCGGATGAATCGATAACATGCTCGAATGGGCCTCTCTCAGAATCTCCTGCCTCAGATCCTCGTCCTTGGGTACACAAACCCGCCCATTCACCAGTATCATCCCACTTGCTGAGACCACATACTCCGAACTTGTCGCCTTAGAAGCATCAATCAACCCCTGATCCTTCTCCTGCGTAACCCGAATCCTGCTCAGTAAATCTGCCTGGTTAGCTACCTCTAACCCCAACGGCTCCTGTGAGATCACACACAACCTCAACGTACTAATCTCGCTCACCAGAGCTTCCATATCACGCTCCTGAGCCGAAGCAACCCTCATCCGACTCAATGCATCCGCAACCAGATTAGCCTTACCCGGATGGTATCCGATCTCCAAATCGTAATCCGCTACCAACTCCATCCAGCGCCTCTGTCTCTGGTTCAGCTCCGGCTGAGTGAAGAAATACTTCAAACTCTTATGGTCTGTGAATACCTGAACCTTTCCGCCATAAAGATAAGATCTCCAAATCTTTAGAGCGAAAATTACCGCAGCCAACTCCAAATCATGGGTAGGGTAGTTGCACTCATGCTTCATCAACTGCCTCGAAGCATACGCAATAACCTTTCCCTGCTGCATTAGGACACAACCCAAACCAACACCCGAAGCATCGGTATACACCACGTAAGGCTCACCCGGCCCGGGTAACGCCAACACCGGTGTACTCGTCAACATCTCCTTCAGCTTCCCGAAACTCTCCTCGCACGCAGAAGACCACACAAAAAGAACATCCTTCCCGGTCAACTTGGTCATCGACTTAGCCAAACTCGCAAATCCCGCGATGAATCTCCGATAATAACCTGGCAACCCAAGAAAACTCCTAATCTCGGTGGCATTCCTCGGTCTAGGCCACCCTCTGATAGCCTCGATCTTAGCCGGATCCACAGAAACTCCCTCTGCAGACACCACATGGCCAAGGAAACTCATCTCTTGCTGCCAAAAACTGCACTTGCTCAACTTCGCAAACAACTTCTGCTCCCGCAGCTTTCCCAGAACTACTCTCAGATGCAACTCATGCTCCTCAGGACTCTTGGAATATACCAGGATATCATCAATAAAGATGATCACAAACACATCCAAATACTCCTGGAATACCCCGTTCATCAACCGCATGAACGCTGCTGGTGCATTCGTCAAACCAAAAGGCATCACCACGAACTCAAAATGCCCATACCTCGTCCTGAAAGCAGTCTTCCTCACATCTGCCTCCTCAATCGGAATCTGATGGTACCCTGAAGCCAAGTCGATCTTGGAGAACCAGGTAGCCCCTCGTAACTGATCCAACAACTCATCAATGCGCGGCAGAGGGTACCTGTTCTTCACGGTGACTCGGTTAAGTCCCCGATAATCGATGCACAACCGGAAACTACCATCCTTCTTCTTCACAAACAACACCGGTGCTCCCCACGGTGAAACACTAGGCCGAATAAAACCCTTATCCAACAAATCATCCAGCTGCTTCTTCAGCTCTGCCATCTCTGCTGGAGCCATACGGTAAGGTGCCTTAGATATCGGAGTAGTCCCGGGTTCCAACTCAATAACAAACGGATCCGACCGCGATGGCGGTAATCCCTCCAATGACTGGAACACATACTGGAAATCCCGAACAACTCGAATATCCTCCACTGCAACCCCTCCAACAGACTCAGGCATCACTATCGTCACCAGATACGCCTCGCAGCCCTTGAGAAGCAACTGCTCGGCCTGTATCGTGGAAATCACGAGACTCCCGGAAGTCGGTCTCACACCCTGATAAACCAACCTCCCCGCCTCTCGCTCAAACACAACTCGCCCTCGGTGGCAATCCAGATGGACCCTGTAACGATCCAACCAATCCATACCCAGGATAACATCATACAGCTCCACCGGACTGATGATCAGATCTGCTGGCATCGACTCTCCCGCCACCAGAACATCCACACCACGAGCGCGCCCGAAAGTAGCCAACGTCCTACCTCCAGCCACCTTGACTACTCCCGCCTGTTCCCCGGAATCACTCTGGATTCCGCTGCTCTCCGCACACTCCGGCGTAATAAAGCTATTCGTAGCTCCCGAATCAAATAACACGTGGGACTCATACCCGCCCACAACTAAGGTCCCTGCACAATTCCATGTGCCTCAGAACCCTACCATTCTAGCACAGACTCACAATTTCCCAACAAACAAAAACTCAAACAACCATGAATTTAAAAAGTCAAGTTCGGAAATACCTGTGATCGGTCTGGTGCTAGATCCACCCGCCTCCGCAAACGTGAACACACGCGGTGCTGCTGCAATCTGAGACAACGGCTGCACTGCCAATGGCTGCACTGCGGCCACCGCCAACTGCTGCAGCTTCGGACACTTGGGCTTAATATGCCCCGTCTCTCTGCAGTGATAACACACCCGCGTATCTTGAACCCCGACCCGCACATCTCGAGTCCCAGTCCCGGTCCTCCTCGGACAGCTCGCCACACGATGGGACATGCTCCCACACCCAAAGCATCCCGAACCGCCCTGACTAGCCCCTGAAGTGCTCTCCCACTTCCTCTTCTGTCCCTGAGCAGGCTTGCCGCCCCTGCCTGAACTCGTCTGCTGCTGAGATCTCCTCGGCTGCTGCTGCTGCACCGGTGGACTAACCACCACAACCTGCTCCCCGAGATCCTCCTCGATCGCAGCAGCCATCTCAACCAGCTCCGCCCTCGTGGCGAACCTACTCGCCCTGCAACGAGTCCTCAAATCTGGACGAAGTCCTCGCAAGAACCTCCTAACCTGGGCATCCTCGCCCTCTATGCCTCTCCCTGCATGTACCAGGAGTCGACTGAACTCAACATCGAACTCCCTCACTGACCGATCTCCCTGAGTTAGGTCCAGAAACCTAGACTCCAAACGGTCCACCGCCTCCTGCGGGAAATACTTGGCGTTAAACTCCGCCAAGAAATCCTCCCAGACCATCTCGGCCTGCACTCTCCTGGCCTCAACACCTCTCCACCAGAGATGCGCATCACCCTCCAGATAATGCACCGCCAGATCTACTCTGTATCCCTCTGGACATCTGATGGAGCGAAAGTTACGCTCTAACCTCATCCGCCACCCATCAGCCTCCTCAGGCTTAGCACCGCCCGAGAAAAATGCCGTACCAATCCGCTGCATCTGCTCCATCATCCGCAGATAAGATGGAAGCTCCTCAACCCCAGCCATACCCGGCTGCATCCCAGCCAAACCCGGCTGCACCCCAGCCAAACCCGGCTGCACCCCAGCCATACCCGGCTGCACCCCAGCCATACCCGGCTGCACCCCAGCCATACCCGGCTGCACCCCAGGAGCATGACCCGGAGCAGGCACCCCTCCCGGTAACCTCTCCAGAATCATCTGTAGTAGACCCGCCAGACGATCATCTCGATCCGGGGCGACGCCTACGGTAGCACCCTCACCAGGGCCCACCGCACCACCAGTTACATCGGGACCTACACTAGCCCCTCCAGCCCTCTCACTGGAACCCGTAGCTGTCACACCCACGGACCCCTCCTGAAACGCCTGCGAGTCAGCTACCCGCTCCTGTGTAGTCTCCTGGGACTCCCACGTGGCAGCAGACTCACTCTCAAGTCCCCGCCCACGCCCACGCCCAGCACGACTACCACGACCTCTACGGCCCCCGCGACCTCTGCCTCTAGTCACTCTAGCCATCACTCTGCACTAACCAGCAGAATACTAAGTACTAGAAAAAAAAACAGAAATCACAAAACACATACCGTGGAATCTCATTGAAGGCTCGGAAGGGATGATCTAGGACTCCATACCCACACAACAATCAATTGACTAACTCGCATAATCAATTAACTAACTAGCCCTAGAACCGCTAGGGCTCTGATACCAAACTGTGACGACCCAACCCGTCAAATAAAAAAAAAAAAAATTTTTAACCGGATCACTATTATCATAAATAGTGATCCTCAACGGTCCAATAAACAAACAGCGCGGAAACAATGATTCAACAATCAAATACAATTATCGTTTAACAAGCCCATACTTATTAATTCTAGTTCAATTCGGTAATACACATAGTTCTGAAATTGCTAACACCCTAGCAATTCTAACTTATTACACGAAAACGAGCCACTAGATCATTCCCCTCGTCCCGGCCATGATTCCACGATCACTGACTGTCTTTACCTGCATCACATGGTTATAAGAGATGCGTGAGTATTATCATAAATACCCAGTGAGACGGTCATCCCATCAACAGGCTATGTACAAATATAAGCATAAGCAATGCTACAATACCAGGATGAACAATCAACATGAAAACAACTCAATCGCGTAAAAACAACCTGTGTCGATCGATACACTAACCCGTGTCGATCGACACCAACTCCGACACTCATGTCCGTCAGCACACCATCCCGGTGACCTACTGACACCATGTCGATCGACACACCCATATGTGTCGATCGACACACCAAACCCAGAAAACTCGCACACGCGATTTTCTGCATACTAATCCATCAAACAACACGAAATTCGATCCCAAACAACACACAAACGCATCCTAACACTTCTTATGCTTACACGCACCCATGGTCACGCACTCACCTTGATTTGGGAAGGAAAACGGATTCAAAAGTGTTCAAGAACACCCAGAACACCAAGAACACGCACGCCCCAAAGAACTCAACGTATACTACGAACGGCTACTCCAAATTCCAATCGGAAACCGGCTCTGGAAACTAGACACAACGAGCTACACAACGGTATGTAGAACGTCCTCTAACTCCCTACAAATTGACGGGAAAACAGCCCGCAAATTCAACAATCCGAACGAACTGGAACAGAAATGACATGTTGAACAAGAAAACACACTGGGAACGGAAAACACAACGGAATCAAGATCGGAAACCCGATCTGAAAAGTAGACAGATAGAGCTTTCTAAATGTATACAGATCGTCTCTTGGTTCAAAACGGTTCGACGAGAAAACAACTCGCAATTTCGATGATCCGAACTGGAACAGAAATAACCCGTTTTACAAGAAAGCACACTGGGAACGGAAAACACAACGGAATCAAGATCGGAAACACGATCTAAAAACTAGACATAGAGAGCTTTCTAACCGTATATAGAACGCTTCCTGGGTCACAACAGAACGACGGCAAAACTCCTCCGAAGTTGACTGATCGCAGTTGAAGGCTGCACAAACCGACCAACTTAGAACGATCATAACTAACAATCTAACCGTCCGATTGACAAACGGATTTTTCCTACGACAAGAACAACGACAGGAGTACTTACCCTCCAAATTTCACTCCGATCCGTCGTGAATTTGACCTCCGTCTGCCTCCTCCAAAACACGAACAGAAGTTGTTCTTACCCTCCAAAAACCCAACTCGAAATCACTTGATTTCCTCACTCAAATCCCCCAAAAAAACTGATTTTCTCTTTGAACAACTGAGCTCTGCCGACACTCCTCTTCCTTTTATAGACAAAATTTTTTTTTTTTTTTTTTTATTATTTTTTTATTATTATTATTATTATTATTTTTTTTTTTTTTCGTGTCGATCGACACACACTCCCTGTGTCGATCGACACACGACCAAATATTCCGTAATTTGGTTCGCGGTCGTTACAATTGCTGTGCAACTTAAAGAAGATATTCCCTCCATCTTTCTTTGATGTGATGGAGCATCTTCCTATCCATCTCCCATACGAAGCCAATTTAGGAGGGCCCATTCAATTTCGTTGGATGTATCCTTTCGAGAGATTCATGAAACATTTAAAAGGAAAGGCAAAAAACCTGACGAGGGTTGAGGGATCAATTGTTGCGGGAAGTTTTACCGAAGAAACCTCTCATTTCAGCTCATATTACTTCCCTCCAACTGTCCGGACACGTAAAAGAGCTCCACGTAGGTACGACAATGGTGGTATCGCACAAACGTATCCAGTTTCTGATGTCCCAGATATATTCTGTGCGGTTGGTAGGCATGCCGGAATCATAAGAGAAGAAGACTGGTCCTCGCACGAAGACTACAATTGTGCACACACATATATTCTCTTACAATACGAGGAAATTAGCCCATTTCTGAGGTACATATAATTACAAACTATGGATTAAGCTCAAAAGGGTTATTTTTAACGTATATATGTTTATGATTTCATTTGTTATAACTATATTTTCTATTAGTGAATTCATTCGCCAGGTTACCGAAGCTTTCCCAAATGTATCACCAGGCGAGATTGAAAAACGTAAAGACTAACACTTTGCTAAATGGTTGAGGAGTCAGGTAAGTTAATTAAATTTTTTTTTATATATATATGGTTTCCATTAAAACATATATATATATATACACTGTGTATACTATATTTACATTGTATATACTATATTTGCCTTATTGATTATGGAGACACGTCGTACCCTGTATGGTTTAGAGAGTTGATCCAAGGTCCGTTGAGAAAAGTTATGTCATCCCCAATGTATTTTACACGAGGTTATGTGTTCCATACGTTCGAACGTGGGAAAATAGAGCAACTGTGAACTACGGTGTCGTCATTCGAGCCGGGGACACCGATTTTTATGGCATTATACAAGACATTGTTGAAGTACAATATCCTGGTTTGGTTAACTTCTTTTCAAATGCGAGTGGTTTGATCCAGTTATCGGGCGAGGGGTTCGAGTAGGAAAATTTGGTGTCATTGACGTTAAAGGATCGCGTTCTGATGCAAAGTATGATCCATTTGTGCTTGCATCACAAGCGGATCAAATTTTTTTCATTCCATATCCACGGCTCAAGAAAACAGGGATTTCATGACTATCTGTGCTCAAAATAGCTCTGAGAGGAATTATAGTTGAATCCGACGGCACGCTAATGCAATATGAAACTGCCGTGGATCTAACAACTCCAGAACAAGATCTAGACAACATCATTCTGATAGATCCACAAAATAGAGAAGTTGAAATACTTTCCGATGCTACCGATGCAGAAAACCCTGAAAACGAATTTATGAAGAAATACTTTCCGATGCAGAAAACCCCGAAAACGAGTTTATGAACAAAAGTGCAGAAAGTACCAATGAGGATGACGATACCTCAAATGATAATTCAGACAGTGAAGCATAAATGTTATCTTTATTGTATTTTAATTGCGATTGTATAAGTATGTATTCCAATTTTTAAAAAAATATTACGAATAAAGATTTCAAAAAACCTATATAGTTTTACATATACCATCAGTAACATTATGTACAATTATGTATGTACCAAAAATTTCAAATTTTAAAATCATTCGGTTTGAAGAACGATTGACATGATTAAGATTGTTTTTGTATCCATTCTGCTTTCTTTACCCTAAACCCAAATATTTAATATTTTTGGTTTAGCGTCGAAATAGCGCCGAAACCAACACATTTCGATGCTAATTTGTAAAATTTTGGTTTAGCGCCACCTGAAATTTTTCGGTTTACCTCCAACACTTAAACCAAAGTAATTCAATATAGCGTCGGTCTTGCGTCGAATTCCAAAAAATCCGATGCGATTTCTATTCTTTATCCTAACCCCCCCCCCCCCCCCCAAACATCAAATATTTTAAGTTTAACGTCGAAATAGCATCGAATTGTTAAGGTTCGATGCTATTTCGACGCAAATTAGCATCAAAATGTGTAGTTTCGATGCTAATTCAACGTTAAACCTAAAACATTTGATGGTTGGGGTTTAGGGTAAAGAAACCGCAAAGGATACAAATTTGAAATTTTTCGTACATACATAATTGTACATAAGGTTAATGATGATATATGTAAAACTAAAAAGGTTTTTTGAAATCTTTATTCATGACATTTGTTTTAAACTTAGAATACATAATTATACAATCGCAATTAAGATACAATAAAGATAACAACTACGAATGAACATATGTTAATGATGATATCTGAATAAATATTTCAAAAAACCTATATAGTTTTACATTTATTATCATTAACCTTATGTATAATTATGTATGATCAAAAAATTTCAAATTTTATAATCATTCGGTTATAAGAAATATTGACGTGGTTAACATTATTTTTCTATCCTTTGTGGTTTCTTTACCCCAAACATCAAATGTTTTAGGGTTAGCGTCGAATTAGCATCGAATTGTACATATTCGATGCTAATTCGATGCTAATTAGCATCGCAATAGCATCGAATCAACATATTTCGATGCTATTTCGACGCTACATCAAAATCTTAAATGTTTAGAGTTTAGGGTAAATAATAGAGAAGGCATCAGATTTTTTTAATAATCGACGCTAACTCGACGCTAATCTGAAATATTTTGGTTAAAGAGTTGGAGGTAAACCGAAAAACTTCTACGCTAAACCTAAAATATTTCAGATTAGCGTCGATTGGTGAAATATTTTGGGTTTAGCGCTACCATGCGCCAACACAATCTTGACGTGGAAAAACGAAAATTTTTAATGATTCGACGCTAATTAGCATCGATAAGCGTTTATATATAAACGCAATAGTCTTCTTCTTCTCTAGTTTCGACGAACACAAAGACCAAATTTTTTTTTTTGTGGCCGTCCAGTTTCGACGAACACAATTCCCTCTCTCTCCCGATTTCATTCCATCTCATCCGATTTCACTCCCTATATTGAAATGGTATGTGTATTTTTTTCCCTTTTCTTATGTGTATTATGTTTAGATGTGTAATTTAGGTTTAGAAAGAAGTATAAAATGGAATTGTAGGAAAGGGAATTTATGAAATGGAATTGAAAAATAGGTGTGTATGAAATAGAATTGTAGGAAAGGGAATTTAGGTTTGCTATGGTGTATCAAATTGTTTAAGAAGTTAAATTTTTGGATATATGAAAAATAAAAAAAATTTTGATTTAAAATTTATAAAATTATTTTTCAAGTTTCGGATTTATATTTTCTTAAAATTATTTTACAAGTTATTTATGGAAAGTAAAATAAAAAACTTATAATTTTGTCTTTTTTGAAAATTATTGTACAAGTTATTTATGGAAAATATAAAATTACTTTACAACTTAAATTTATGTGTTTGTAAGAATAAGTTATATATAAAATTTATGAATTTATGATTTGCTCTATCAAATTATTTTACAAAGTTTAGGATTGATTTTTTAACAAATTTATGAATTTAGTTTTTACGTATTTTAATTTAATAAATTCATTTTTATTTAACCATTTATGTTTACAAATAATTGTTAGTTTTTTTTTTAAAGATTATTAAGATTATTAGGATTTTTTAGATTGTTTAGATTTTTTAAAATAAAAACAAATATTTCGTGTTTTAGATTTTTTTAGATTTTATAATGTATTTAGTTATTGTAATCTTATTTAATATTTATACTTTACATTGTTTATTTTAATAAATTCGTTTTGATTTTATAGGTGGGTCCACCTTCATACGGAGAGTTATATGGCGAGGATTCTACGATTCCCGGATCCGTAGGTGGTCGTCGCGGATCGGGATCAGGATCGGGGTCGGGTTCAAAATCTGCTGGAAACTATCATCCACGGCCTCCAGCACGAGCTCCACCACAAGCTCCACCACGAGCTCAACCACGAGCTCCACCACGAGCTCCGCCACCGGCACCGCCACCAGTTAACCCACAAGCAGACGAAGATGAAGCAGCTCATCCTGATGATGCGCAGCAGGCGCCTCCACCGCCAAACCCGCCTCTTATGATGCGGATTGCTGAGCTTCCTCACCAACCTGGTCGTCACGAACGGGTTTCGATGCTCCATCCGCTGAAGCCTCCCAACACTTTTTGGTATGTTTAATTTTTTGCAATCTTTCTAATTAATTTATAATTACATGTTTTAAATAACTTATTAACATCGAAGTATTTTGTTTTATAGGTTTACCGATAACTGTGTCTCTCGTTCGGTCACCAAGGTCATCATCGACTATTTCCATATGTCGCATGCTAGTTGGACGCAGACGCCGCAATCTGTTCGTGATATTTGGTTTGCGTCATGGGCGGTAAGTCATATTATATTATTTATTCTCATTTATTAAATTATTTGATTTTAGAAATATTACTAATATTATTCGTATTTTTGTAGCAAAAGTGGCACTGAAAATTTTTTCGTACTCACGAAGTGCGAGAGGCCTTCGAGAAAAAGGCTAAATTGCGTCTCAACGGCACTGTCGGTAATTGGAAGAAAGCTTGGCGGGAGAAAGGCGATGATGCGATGCCTTGAGGGATGGATCCCGATGTTTGGTCGGGTCTAGTACGGTATTGGGAGGAACCCTCTTCGATAGCTAAATCATCAAAGTGTTCTGCATCCCGTCTTACGCCAGTGGCCGAAGGAGATGGACCTTCTAAGCATTGTGCGGGTCAATCATCATACGCCACAATACGATTGGATAAGGTATGATTTTAATTTAATTAGTTTATTAGATTATTTGATTTATATATTATATATATAATCTAATTTTTATTTTTATATATATCTTACTCTCTTTTTTTTTTACAGTCCGGTGGCGACCAGCTTGCTCCGATTGTGAAAGTCATGGACAAAATTCATCGGCGCAAGGATGGGACGTTTGTTACCGCTCAAGCGGAACAAACGGTCAACGCCTACAACGCTCGAGTGGCAGAGCTAGAGTCATAGTACTCTCCGGGTGGTAGTTCTGTCCAGTCTACATTGGGTGTCGCAGATTATGATAAAATTTACGAGGAGGTAATTTTTTTATTTTTTAATATAATATTTTAACTTATTTTTTATTACGTTTTTAACAATTTGATTTTATGTTCTCATTTTATAGGTTGTACCAAAGAAAAAGGACGGATCTTGGGTATTGGATCCATCACCGATTTCCCAGCAGCTTCGTCTACCGTTCAGTATAGTTACACTCCGAGTTCTTCTGATCCGCAGTTGGCAACGCAGTTGACCGCTGCTAATGCTGAGATTGAGCGGCTAAAGACGGAACTACCGGATTTCCGGTCAACCAACAGTTCGATGCAAGGCCAACTCACGGTATTGACATGTCTGATGGACATTATTGCAGTGGATAACCCGACTTTAGCTGCTGCCCTCTCCCAGATACCGCGTCCTACATAGCCACCACCACCTAGATGTCAAACGCAGTTCGACGAAGAAGCCGAAGCTATGATTAATGAATATAGAGACAACATTAATCTAAGGGAGGAACATTAAAATTAAAATTTCTGCTTGTATTTTCAGTGTTTTTAAACAATTTAATGTTTTCATTTTCGGATATATATATAAAATTTTCTAATTTTAAAAAAAATTTGGGATTTATTAAAAATATTCTCATTTAGAAATATTTAAAAAAGAAAATTCATAGAATTCGATGCAAAATCAACGCTATATAGTATCGAATTAGCATCAAATACGTTCAATGTCGACGCTAAAATGACGCAAAATTAGCGTCGATTTAGCATCGACATAAGACGGAACCGATGCTAAATCGAAGCTAAATTAGCGTCGGAACATATCGATGGTAATTTGATGCTAAATTAGCGTCGACTTAGCGTCGAAATATAGCATCGACTTAGCGCCGAAGATATTCTGACGCTAATTTAGCGTCGAATTTAGTTTAGCGTCGACAGTTTAGTGTCGAATGACAATTCGACGCAAAAACGGCGCTAAACGCCTTTAGCGTCGATTTAGCATCGAATTTTACCGACACTAAAACTATATTTTTTGTAGTGCTTCGTCATGCCTTTGAAGAAATGACACGACTAACAAGGAAAAATCAGATATCTGATCGGAAGTAAATAATAGTGCTCCCCGGCAACGGCGCCAAAAGCTTGATGCGTGCGAGTTAATGCAAGTTTTAAATTTATAACCTTAGAGATCTGCAATTGCACAATAGACAATTGTAGTACTTAGGGTTCGAACCATTGAGAACTTGGAGATGACGCGTTATGAATCTATATGATGTAAATTAAGCTAAGAAAAAATATTATTTTGTTTTAAACGGCCGCCTAGACTGCTTTCTTGGACACTGTGCAAAACATAACAATTATCCGTTCCCTTCCTCGATCCGAAAATCAATGTTTAATATATATATATATATTTGTTACAAAATGGATAATCATCCATCAATATCTTATCTATTACTTCATGTGGAAGTAAAAGTTACTCACTTATCATGTATAGAAAATGCTTATTCATCTTGACTAGTTTATTGTTTCGTCCTTCTTAAAAATTATGTAAATCGACTTATACGCCCTATATAAAAGAGATGTAAGTCAACTTTTTCTTTCATCTTATAAAGGAGATTGTTCACGCATACAACCTGCCAAAAGGGGAACAAAACTTAGCTAGGTCTTAGCCGATATCTTGGTTACATCAAAATTTAGCATATTCATATTACCATACACTGCTTTTTCTCTCGGAACCTAGCAATTGAAGGCTAGCTAGCTAAAAATATGGATGTTCTATGCTGTATAGTGCATGCAATCTCCCACATACTTAACCAGAATGATAATTAAAATTTCGATGGTATCAAAATTTTTTACGGTAAATCAATAAATTGAATATAAGTTATATACAACCTAAACCAATCCCTTATATATTATTTGGGAAGTAACTTTCTAGATTTAGTTTAGATGTCATCACCAAAATCAATCTAACAAAAAAAAATATGACATGGCAAAAATTATTTATAACATGGCAAGTTATGACATAGGAAATCAAAGCCTTATTATTACTACATTTATTATTAAATCAATAAATTCCTTATACACGAAAATTGGTAAATGTTGTGTTAATTATTTTTAGACATTTGTGTGGCCCAAAAGCTCACTAAAACTTAACCTTAAAACCATAATAACGAATTGCATTGATAATTCCCCTAATAACCTATACAATATCCATTATATATAATAATTCTCCTAATAACCAGCATTCATACAGCCGTTTTTTATTAAAAAATTAGTTTTTTTCTAATGGTTTTTCTTGAACATTCCAATGATGATAGAAAGCGATTTTCTTTTTCTATTGATGTAATTTCATGCATTTAACTGTATGTAAAGAGTATTTTTTTTATAAGGTTATACAGACATGATACAATGATTCAAGTGTGTGAACTGTGTTTTTGGGTCACATGCCTTATGGGCCGGGTCAAGCCCATAATAAATTTATCTGAAGCCCAGACTACAAAACCAAATTCTAGTAGGAAGTATCTATGCAATATATATAAAAGAAGAACTTGACAGAAGATTGGGGGTGTCGTGAGTTTTAGGGTATTTTCTAGAGATTGATAGCTCTTCCAGTTTGTAAGCATACCTGCGAAAGAAACAAGTACAAATTAGGCTTAATTTGTAATCAAACTCTTTGGTCTAATAAAAGTCTCCCTTTGACAAATTTAGTTTTGTGTTCTTATAGATTATTTAACTTAGATTCTCAAGGATAGAAATAGGCTTATTTCTCAACAAGTGGTATCAGAGCATTCCAGGTGCGAGTGCAGAGAATCTAGATTTATAGATATAAGAAAACTTATCTGTTAAGATGGATCCTACACCGGGTAGGTTTGAGATGGAGAAGTTTGATGGATCGGGTGATTTTGGATTATGGAAATTCAAATTACTTGGTCAATTGGAGATACAGGGACTGTTAGCAGTGTTAAGTGAGGATTGGACATCCACAGAAACAAAGGAAGTGCTAAAGGAAGGAGAAACACAGCTAGCTGTCAAACTCACGACAATTAATCCTAAGAAAGCGGAAAAAGATCTAAGGACTAGAAATCTTATTGCGACTTGTCTTAGCGATAGAATCCTAAGGAAGGTAATGAAGGAAACCACTGCCCTAGGCATGTGGAAGGCTCTGGAAAAGGAATACCAGACTCGTTCATTACCTAATCGTATCTACTTGAAACAAAGGTTTGCAAGTTTCAAGATGGAGGAAAGCAAATCAATAGAGGAGAATGTCGATACCTTCTTGAAATTGATTGCTGATTTGGCCAGCCTAAAGGTTGAGATATCAGAGGAAGATCAAGCGATACAACTTCTCTCTAGTCTTCCTCCTCCCTTTGAGCCATTGGTACACACCCTGAAATATGGGACAGGCAAAGAGACCATTACTGTGGATGAAGTCACAAGTGCTGCATATGACAAAGAGATGGAACTAAAGGAAAAAGGAAAGCTACATAAGGGACGATATGGTTCGGACAGCTTGTTTGTTGGTTCTAGGGGAAGGTCAGACAAGCAAAACAACTACAGAGGAAGGTCTAAAAGTAGAGGACGATCAAAGTCTAAGCCCAGATTTGATGCAGCAAATAAAGGAGCATGTTTCATATGTGGAAAAGAGGGACATTGGAAGAGAGAGTGTCCAGATAAAGGAAAGCGAAAACCTGAATCTGCAAATGTGGTTCTGGAAGTGCCACAACCTATGGTTTTGACTGTTTGCACAGCTGCGTCCAATGGAGAATGGATCCTTGATTCTGGATGTACTTTCCTCATGACTCCAGATAAAAACCAGCTGTTTGACCTGGAAGAGTTTGATGGAACTAAAGTTAGAATGGCAAACAAAACCATCAGTCAAGTTAAAGGAATGGGAAAAATCAGAATTATCAATCCAGACAAATCAGAAGTTATCTTATGCGATGTGAGATATATGCCTGATTTTGATAAAAGTCTGATTTCAGTAGGCATGCTTGACAAAAACGGCTGTAAGTATGAAGGTGGTAATGGAATGCAGCATTATTACAAAGACGGTAAGAAGGTTTTCTCTGAAAGGTATGAAAATGGTTTATACTACTTACAAGCTACAGTAGTTGGAGCAGAAGCTAATGCAGTAAAAGAACATGCAAACATGACTGATATATGGCACTCTAGGCTGGGACATATGAGTTCTAAGAATATGAAAATTCTTAGCAAGCAAGGATATATATCAGATCTTAAGGGAAAAGAACTTAGCTTCTGCGATAGTTGTGTGTTAGGCAAGTCACACAAGCAGCCTTTTCCAACTGCTAAGCACACAACTACAGAGATTCTGGAGTACATACATTCTGATCTTTGGGGCTCTCCTGCAAACCCTCCAAGTCTCGGTGGTTGTAGGTAATTTGTGAGCTTTATAGACGATTTCTCTAAAAAGGTATGGGTCTACTTTCTGAAATCAAAAGATGAAGTTTTCAGCAAGTTTAAAGAGTGGAAAACAGCAGTTGAAATGCGGACAAACAAGAAGGTCAAGTGTCTAAGGATAGACAATGGGCTAGAATTCTGCAATAATCAGTTTGACAATCTATGCAAGGAATCAGGCATAAAACGACATAGAACATGCACTTACACACCTCAACAGAATGGTGTAGCAGAACGATTAAACAGGACAATCATGGATAAAGTTAGGTGCATGTTGGCAGAAACTGGTTTAGAGAAGGAATTCTGGGCATAAGCTACATCTACAGCAGTATACTTGATAAATAGGTCTCCTGAGGAAGTATGGTCTGGTACTAAGCCTGATCTAACACACCTAAGGAGGTTTGGGTGCTCAGCGTTTGTTCATACAGTGCAGGACAAGACTAGTCCTAGGGCTGTGAAGGGAGTTTTCATGGGATATCCTTTTGGCATAAAAGGATACAGGGTCTGGTTGGATGATGAAGGCAGGTGCATTACAAGTAGAAATGTGGTGTTTAACGAAATGGAGCTCTATAAACACACATTGAATAATCCAAAAGAATCTGGTTCAGAGGTTGCAAACTCGGAATCTGAGACTAAGGGTAAACAAAAGAAGAAGGTTTCTTTTAGTGCACAACTAATCAGAGGACCTACACCTACTGCTACAGTAACTGACGAAATTCAGCTCAAGGTGGAGTAAGTGACAGTATGGAAAACTCAGAGGGATTTGAATCTGGTACAGACTCAGTTGAAAATACAGAAGCTGAAGACACTGGATCGGACTACTCTCCATCAGATCCAGACAGTGAGGATTCGATCAATGATGGAGAAACAAATATAGGAGAGGGTGTTCTAGCCCGAGACAGAATGAGGAGAAAGGATGTTAAACGTCCTTCTAGATATGAAGATGGTAGCTACGTTGCTTATGCACTTGCGATTGCTGAAGAAATAGAGGTTGTGGAACCAAAAACGTTTTCAGAAGCAATGAGAGGAAAGGATAGGAAGTTATGGAGTGGTGCAACTGATGAAGAGATGGACTCTTTAATCAGAAATCAGACATGGATTCTGATTGAAAGACCACTTAACCAGAAGATAGTGGGCTGTAAATGGATATTCAGGCTGAAATCGGGCATCCCGGGTGTTGAAGATAAAAGGCACAAGGCCAGGTTGGTTGCTCAGGGTTTTTCCCAAAAAGAAGGAATTGACTACGATGAGATTTTCTCTCCAGTGGTAAAACATGTATCCATACGGATAATGTTATCTATTGTGGTTAATTTAGACTGGGAATTGGAACAGTTAGACGTAAAAACGGCTTTCCTACATGGGGACTTAGATGAGAGAATTCTAATGGAACAGCCTGAAGGATACGTTAAAAAGGGTGATGAACATAAAGTGTGTCTTCTGAAAAAGTCTCTTTATGGATTAAACAGTCTCCTAGACAGTGGAATAAGAGATTTGACAATTTTATGAAAAAGGAAAAGTTTATCAGAAACAGCAAGGATATTTGTGTCTACATGAGGAATGTGAACTCGCCAAAAGCTATTTATCTACTTCTCTATGTAGATGATATGCTTATAGCGTCTAGAAACAAATGTGAGATTAGGCGAGTGAAAGAGAGTCTAAACAAGGAATTTGAGATGAAGGATCTAGGAAAGGCTTCTCGTATTCTAGGAATGGATATCATTAGAGACAGAGAGAAAGGAGTTCTCATACTGTCACATGAAAGCTATATAGAGAAAGTATTAAAGGTTTTTGGTATGATCGATTCAAAACCAGTTACTACACCTATAGCTACTCATTTTAAGCACAAGAGCTTAAGTGATTCAGAAAGAGAAGAGGAGGCTAGATTTATGGACGAAATTCCTTATGCTAGTGCAGTTGGAAGCCTAACGTATGCTATGATTGGATCAAGGCCAGATTTGGGTTTTACAGTTGGTGTGATTAGTAGGTTTATGTCAGCTCCAGGAAGAAAGCATTGGGAAGTTGTTAAGTGGGTTTTAAGGTATCTTAAAGGTACATTAAAAACTAGGCTTACATTCACTAAACAAGGCAATTTCAGTGTTGAAGGTTTTAGTGATTCAGATTATGCCACTGATCTTGACAAGAGAAGATCAGTAACTGGATATGTGTTTAAGGTTTGGGGAAACACAGTAAGTTGGCGTTCTACGTTGCAATCAGTTGTTGCATTATCAACCACAGAAGCAGATATATGGCCCTATCTACTGCAGCTAAGGAAGCGATATGGATGCAAGATTTTTGTGACGAGCTAGGTTTTAAAGGCAAGTGTGTTACAATTCACTGTGATTCTCAAAGTGCTATTGCTCTAGCTAAGAATGCAGTACATCATGAAAGGACAAAGCAACAAAATGGCATCACATTCGGGATTCAGTAGAACTAGGAACCATCAACCTAGCAAAGATACATACTAGCAAAAACCCAGCAGATTTCTTAACAAAAGCTTTACCTGGACCGAAGTTTAGCTTGTGTTGTGATCTGCTCAACGTCGTGTGAGGCCAGCGACAGCTCCAAGTAACTCGATATCATCATGGGACTCTCGCAAAACAGAAGAGAAAACAGGTCAGGTCCGTTTGATTCTGACAAAGTAAATGGCGTGATGATACGGTAAAGAAAAGATAGACCAGCGAGTTACCTGTTGAGGCTAAAGGAAGAACCGAGTGAAGAGGACATCGGTTCAAGGTGGAGTCAAACCTGAAATCAGAAGTTGATGGATTCAATTTCAAGGGTTTCGCATTTGATAACAAGCGAGAGGTTAAAGGGAGAAATGGAAGGGATTTGTGTGCTTACATTACTGGAAATAAGAGTTTGGAAATCGCAAAGGAAGTAACTCGGGTTTGAAGACCCGAACTCGACGGAATCGGATGAAAACTACGACCAAAGGCTTCGGCTGGAGAAAGAACTTCTGACGGCGTGGCTGGATCGGCAACGACTGCTGCGAGAACCGGCAAAGGGCTCGGCGACTCGGCTGCTTCGAGAATCAGCGACGGCGGCTGCGAGACATCGCCGCAGGAGAGAAGAGAAAGGAGACTCCGACGATTCTTGCAAGAGAGAGATGGCGGCGATTCATCGACGGCGGCGATTCATCTTCGTCGAAGAAAAGAAGAAGCCGGCGATTCTGGCAAATGAAATCGAAGCCGGAAAATCGTGAAGGAGCTAATCGGGTTTGCTTGGAAAAGGCCCGAAGTCGGAGAGACTTCTTTTGCGAAATCGGCGGCTACTGCTACGGTCGCTGCTGGAGAATCGGCGATATAGTCGGGCAAAGATGAAGCCGGTGATGCAGTCGGGCGAAGACGAAGCTGAACTAAGCTTGAAGATGAGACAGCCGCATAGGAGGAGTAATGGTGTGTCGGTTGTGTTGTGAGGAGAAATGGAAAATTAGGTTAAGTGTGATCAAAAACAGGTGGAGTTTGTGGGCTGTGTTTTTGGGTCACATGCCTTATGGGCCGGGTTAAGCCCATAATAAATTTATCTGAAGCCCAGACTACAAAGCCAAATTCTAGTAGGAAGTATCTATGCAGTATATATAAAAGAAGAACTTGACAGAAGATTGGGGGTGTCGTGAGTTTTAGGGTATTTTCCAGAGATTGATAGCTCTTCCAGTTTGTAAGCATACCTGCGAAAGAAGCAAGTACAAATTAGGCTTAATTTGTAATCAAACTCTTTGGTCTAATAAAAGTCTCCCTTTGACAAATTTAGTTTTGTGTTCTTATAGATTATTTAACTTAGATTCTCAAGGATAGAAATAGGCTTATTTCTCAACAAAGTGCAAAACCAAACGAAAAAATTCGGGATCTTCGGCTACCTAATGAACATGTATTTTTTTAACAATACTATTATCATGTCTTCTAAAATTATAAGATATTTATAATCTTATAGGGGTTTAATCTTTTATGAGAAGAATCTCAAAATTTTATAGTAAATT
Source organism: Arabis hirsuta (assembly GCA_964056655.1). Lineage (NCBI taxonomy): Eukaryota > Viridiplantae > Streptophyta > Magnoliopsida > Brassicales > Brassicaceae > Arabis > Arabis hirsuta. The sequence continues at coordinate 25,692,023 of OZ053300.1, read as the reverse complement.
GTGCATTTAAATGTATTAAATTATTATATATTTCATTAGACACGTTTACGCTTATAAAATAATAAAATTATGGAATAATAAATCGGTAAAACTAAGCTTCCAAAAATTCATATTATTAACGAAAACTATATTGTTGAGAAAAAACTAACAACATTAATGTCGATTAACAAAAATGTATATAATTGTGTATAATAAAGATCAAAACAAATACATATTTTCACATTTTAAAAATGTAAAATTAAAAAAAAATTATAAATAAGTTACTTGCGTGTACACGGATGAATCACCTAGTGTTTATATATTTTTACTATATAGTCCATCACACCAATAACATAAAACTAAGAGATAATTGCAAAAATGCCATTTTTGGTGTTTTTAAAATTGCCACTACGGGTTGTTCATTTTCAAAAATACAATTAATTAAGAATTTTGAAACCCTGAATCTAAAAACTTTAAACCTTATTAATATGATTAAATTCCCCTGAACTACTCTCTCAAATAAAGAGATCGTAGTAGTACTTAGGGGTCGAATCCACAGGGAATCAAATCACATAGTAGATTATTGAAGTCGAATTAAGCTAAGGAACAAGATGTGAAAGTAAATCAAACAACAAAGCAAGCAATAAACGGCGATTTAGTGTTCTTAACATTCGATGAGACAAAAGGTAGGTTTACAGGAAATCACAGGAAACTCCAAACTGTAGACAAATTAGATCGTTAGGGAAATTAAAATTCGTTCTTGAACATGAAAATACTAGTAAAGTTAACCAACTTTCGTTGCGAAAACTATCTATGACTAAATCTCTAAATTCCAAATTTTTTTGCAAATTCAGTGAAGAAAGACAAGTATTAATGTTTAGATTCAATTGCTCATACATTGTCGAAACCAAATTTTTTTGCGAATAGATAATTTTCTCATCTAAGATTAGTTCAGGTAATTATCAATACTTTCGCATCTAACAATTTACCTAAGATCTAAGTTCTAGGTGATCAAACTAGAACTAGCATTAACAACAATCTAGATGAAGAACCAAGTGATGTTCCCTAACAGATCTAACAAGTCTAACAATTTCTCATATTCCTTTGATAACCCTAAACCTAACAAGCAAACTACTTAGACATGGTGATTGAAATAAACATCATAGATGAATAGAATTGCATAAAAAGATAGAGAAATAGATAAAGTAGGGTTTGAAATCTCTGAAGAACAATCTTTCTCTAAGTCTCAATAGAAAATAATCTCCCAAAAGCTCTCCAAATCAATCTCTCACCAAGTCTCAATAGGAAATAAGATGTCCCCTCAAAAACCTAAAAGAAAACTATATATAATGTATCAAAATCGGACTGGGCTTTGTGTATAAACTTCTGGAACTCCTTGGGCCGAAAAGAACTCTTCTTCACGTGTCAGACATAAGTGCGTCGATCGACACACATGAGCTGCGTCGATCGACGCAACCTTAAAGCTCAACTTCTCTTCGCGTCGGACATGTGTGTGTCGATCAACACACATGGCTTGTGTCGATCGATGCAAGCTTCAAAACTCGACTCCGACTTGATCACTTCGGCACTTTCTTTCCTTGATGCTCCAAAAGGTCCCATTAAGCTCCAATCGTCTCTTAACCTATAAAGACTCCAAAAGACTCGAAAAATACCAAATAAACTCTATAAAAAGAACTTATATCATGGTCAAAAACGGGTAAAAACCATGATATATCACTTACAAAAGGTTTTGAACCCTAACAAACCCTAAACCATCAAAACTAAATCCTAAAACAACATAGTTAACCCAAACATAAATGACATATTGAGTAAATAAATTTGAAAAAGTGGTATTTGCAAAGATTTTGAAAAAGTGGCATTTTTAAAAAGTAGCCTTTTAAAGTAGCATTTCTCAAAAATTTTCTAAAACTAAAATCTAAATATATCGTTTACTTTAGTAAAAGTTCGTGAGATGTTGTTAGCATTTTAGATTTAATCTTTAGGGTTACCAATAGATAAGTAAGCTAATTAAAATTTATTCACATTAATTAATTAATTGAAAAATATGAGACATTGATTACTTAAGGGTTATATATGTATTAGATGACTCCCCGCGTTATATGCGGTTAAATCTTTTTTAGACATAAAATAAATTAGAAAAATATTAATTCATGGACAAAATTGCTAATGATGCTCAATTTTGGTTTCAGTTCAAATTTTTAATATGAAATAATATCTTTATTTTTTTTCCGTTTGTTGGCAGTAAGTCTAAGTTCATTAATAATATTAACAATAAAAATATTTACGATTTTTTTTTTATTTTTTATCAAATTTCATTTATAGTTCATTTAACAAAAAATAATTGAATTGATTTAGATTTGGTCATTGGAGCCGATTTTCTATCATAATAACCAAGTAAGATTTTGTCTCATATCTATTGATTTTGAAATGTCAACCTTGTCGTTAATGTATCATACATAAAAATTATGTTAAATTTAGCTTGTTCAAATATCTTAAGTATAATTTATAAGACAAATAAGTTATTTAATTCTAAAGTATATAATTATAAATTTTATAAATGAAACATGGATTAAAAAATGTTACTGTCAAATTAAAGAAAATTTTTATTACATTCAAATTGTCTTGTGTTAAGAAAATATTTCAAAAGAATAATTGTATTTGTTGTTATAAATTTGAGAATATTTTTTCAGAAACATACTAAAATCTCTTTTAAAAATTTGGAAAGTCTTATTATTAATTTCATATTTTCTATAAAAATTTAAAACGAAAATCTTAAAAATTTTTTATTAAAAGCTCTTTTGATTTAGTTATAAAAATAAAAATAAATTCATTTGAAAAAGATTTTGTTATGATTCAAATTAGCCATGTCACATTTCTTTTGAGCCATGTCACAATTATTTTGGAAAAAGTGATTGTGGAGATGACACATAAACATTTTCCCATAAATCACTTCCCAAATGATATATAAAGGACAATATTATTTGAATATATTTAATTAAAGGACATTAGTTTATCAGTGCAGTTCGATTTTTAACCAAACTGAACCATTCCGGTTGAGAAGAAACATAAGCAACGTGTTTATACAACGATGTTTGGATCGGTTTAGGTTCGGTTTGGTTTTTTGCCCACCACTAGCTTCACCACCAGTATTTTACAAAGTTATATTTTACTATGTACAAAGTTACCACTAAAAACTATAGTAAATATATATATATATATATTTATTATTTATCAAATTAAAGAAATCATAAAAAGAAAATTAAATGAAATTTTGTCTTGAAATTTTATTAAGGTAAAAAACAAAAATTCGCGCATCGCGTGAGTCATATTTTAGTTTATATAATAGCAAAGTTTTCTCTCCTATTAAAGTATCCACTTTATGACTAATTAATTATTTACAATTAATAATTTCAAAATAGTTAATTTTTGTTTAAAAGTAGTAAATATAAGATTATAAGAAATTAAACATTGATTTTCGCTCAAACTCTTTCGATCTCATATTTTTTTCTTTGATTAATCGGTTTTGTTTCTCTTTAATTCATCAATTTCATCTTTTCCGCTTGAATCGAGCTTTTTTTTTCATCGTTCGCGCTTGGATTTTTTTAGATCCATATTATTCTGTTTCATCTTCAATGATTATGCTTGTTGTTCTTCAAATCAAGCTTCAACTACTCTGTAACTGACATGCTCTTCATTCGGTTTAGCTTCGGCTCATCAATCGAGCTTGAATATCCTAATTGCTCTGTAAGAGTATTTTAATATTAATTTCAATAATACTTTTAATTATTAGATAATTAATTAGTGCTTATTTATTAAGGAAATATTTTGAAAAATGCTACTTTTTTTATAATTGGCTGAGTTATTTTTAATTAATACATTTAGTTATCTTTTGGAAAAGAAAAAAAAATTATTAATCTTCATGCTTTTTTGCTAAAACATCCTATATAGAGAAAAAGAGGGTGTAGTATTTTTGAAAGTGGACAATCCATAGTATCATTTTTAAAAATGGGCACACTAACAAAAGTGACATTTTTGCAATTGTCCCTTTATTTAGTTAACAATATGTATAAGTAATTAAAATAAAATTGCATTTGTTGGTGAAGTCGAGTAATGTCTGCACGTAAAAAAAGTGTGACCAGATTATAAAATCTTTGCTGATACTGGCATAATTATCCAATTTATTTTATTTGATTTGCAAAATTTATATATATTTATTTGAATATTTTAAAAGCATATAGACCATATATAGGCACGTCGAACTCGAATTAAATTGCAAATTTCTTGTGGAAATTGCTAATACGATAAAGTATGACTATATGATAAAATATTGTAAGATTTATATATGCATAAGAATATAAAGTCACAAGTACTTGCAATGTATGGCTTATGAGTTATGATCCATCAAACTAATTAATTAGCTAGGCTATGTGAATCGAAGATCAATGTTTTGTTGTTTAATCATCACGTAAATGAATATTGTATTGATCTCGGTATTACAAGTGAAAGAGGTTGTATTGATCTCGGTATTTCCCTTCATAGCACCGTGGAGTCGGCACTGCAAAATCACCGACGTCGTAACCACAGAAACGAGAGTTATAAGCTTGTTGAATTGGTTATTGAAAAACAGAGGAATAAAGGTTTACATCAAGGGGAGGATATAGTCTTGTGGAGAAGGAAAAATAATACGTATAAAGAGACATTCTCTTCAAAAGATACATGGCATCAGATTCGGGTGGAGCATCCTACAGTCATATGGTCGAAGGGTATATGGTTTACGCATGCAACTCCGAAATACGCCTTTCACGCGTGGCTAACTCTTCATGATCGCTTATCAACGGGTGATCGTATGCTCAAATGGAATATTGGAGCAAGTGGTGATTGCACTTTCTGTCAAATTCATACCGAAACTCGTAATCATCTCTATTTTGAATGTAGCTATACCGGACAGATATGGAGCAGCTTGGTTCGAAACTTACTACTCGACAAATACACAACTTCCTTGGAGCGGTTAGTGGACATTTTGACACTCGACTCACAAGACAAAACTATCCAATTCTTAACGCGGTATGTATTCCAAACCATGATGCACACCATTTGGAGGGAACGCAACAATCGTATACACGGAGAGAAGCCTCTCACATCATCTCAAGTCGTCCAATTTGTCGATAAACAAGTGAGAAATCGTTTATCATCAATCCGAGGAATGAATACAAACAACTTTGAAGACGGTTTGGCGATATGGTTTGCGACTCGATAAACAAAAATTTCTTTTTTCAATGTAAAATTTTAACTTCTTATAAATTATGTTTGAAATTTGTTTCGATGTAACAACGGATATTTACTTTGAATAAATTTAACCACTATTCAAAAAAAAAATAAATAAAAAAAAAAAAATAAATGAATATTGTAAGTTTAATCGAATATCAGTGTTTTGTGGTTTAATCATCACATTGATAATTTATATGATAAAGTAGGACTATATAAAATATTGTAATTTTTATATTTGCATAAGAATATAAATCCGTAAGGAGTTGCAATGTATGGCTTAGGAGTTATAATCCATCAAACTAATTACTTAGTTAGGCTATGTGAATGGAATGTTAGTGTTTTAAGGTTCTTCTATTTTTTTCTGGGCAACAGAGATTTTTCATTCATTCAAAACTCAAGACAATACATTCGACCATATATGGGCTGCTTCCTTTGCAAGAGAGTCAGCAACAGTATTTTTTTATCTAGGCACATGCCGAAACTCGAAAACCGGAAACAGAGGGAGGTAAGCATGAATATCTTGAATGATGCCGAATATTTCTTTGATAGGGTTGTGCGAGGTTAAAGGTTCTTTTCAATGTTAAAGGTTAAAGGTTCTTTTCAATGTTGTTAAATTTACGATTAAAATAAATAATGATTTGGATCTTGAGCATAAATAATGATTTATCATTGCGCTAAAATAATAGTAAATATTATAGTACATACTATTATTTAGGTAAATGACAGTGTAATAAAATTTTTGAATGTATATAATTATTTTGTGAGAAATTTAGAGATTAGAAGAAGATATCGAAGAGATTTTCCATCACGAAGCAGCTGAAACACATCGTTTATCTTCTCAAATGAGAGTTCATTAATAATAAAAGGATCCAATTTCACAACCTGCAGATTAAAGTTTCCAATTAGTTTCATTAAAAACCAAAATTAATACAAAGTACAGAAAATCGTAGGATGATAAGTGATACCCCTTTCATGCATTGTTGGGCAAAATTTGGAAGCTGAAATTTTGGCTTAAAGCCTCCGAAAACAGAACCAGTGATTGTACGTCCGTCAAAAAGCTCCATTGGATGGATAGGCAATGTTCTTGGCGTCAGATATATTCCTACTAGCACGGTTGATCCCCAACCCTAATCATCAAATTCATTTTCACACCTAATTGTTGCTCATAAACCTCAATAAATTTGTTAATAGCAAATGACAGTGTTGAGAACTTACAGCGCGAGTCAATAAAAATGCTTCACGAAGAACATCAACGTTTCCGTGCATTCGAAGCTATAATCAACGCCTCCTCCTGTTATCTCTTGAATCATCTTTTTATATATTGATACATAAGAGTTGTTAGAATCAATCAATATTTATTTCACTTAAACTTCATACTTATTTATGTTAAGAATTTCATACGGTACCTTATGTGTTGGCTTAGTTAAATCTTTAGGATTTATAAAGTCTGTTACTCCCATTAGTTTTCCTACAATAATGTTGGGGTTGAATTATATGATAATGGTTAATTAAATATTATATTAGAAATTGATTTATTTTATGAACACATATATATACTTGATTTAAAGAGAATGTACCTTTCTCAAATTTGGAAGAATTAGCATCAACACCGATGATTTTAGAAGCTCCTTTTGCTCTAGCACCTTCAGCTACCTTCATTTTTATTCACAAAGTATAAGTACATTTTGCATTTATATACATAAAAAATCAATTTGATAATTTGGTTGCATCGATGAATTAATTAAAATTAGTCTTAAACCGAACCCAATCCAAATACAGCAGTGGTTGTTCCCTCTTTGACATTTGCAATGTTCCAAGCTGCTCCCACCCCTATTTTTTGCAAACAATGTTATAACGTTTACAAAAAAATATTTGGCTAACGTGATTTTTAGTTCATCTTAATTAAAACCATAGTTTACGATTTGAAAAATATGAATTTCTAAACATGAAGGTTTTAGTGTAGCACGACAATGAATAACTTTTTTGAAAAATAATTAAATGGTATGAAAACAAATTTGGCTAATCTATCCGCTCCATATTGTTTTCCTACTCCCAAAAACTTACTATATTTGGTTTAAAAAAGTGATAACATATTATTCCTTTTGGTAAAAATAGACATCTCATATTTCTATATTATTGAAAAATATATGGACTCAAAAACAACAATTCAAATTTGCCAGTTATGAGTATTTAATTAACTAACCAGTGGAGACACCACAACTCAAAAGACTCATATGTTTGAGAGGAGCATTAGGGTCAATCTTGACAACGTAAGCAGAGTCTAAGATGGTGTACTCGGTGAACGTTGAGGTGTTAAGAAAGTGATAAATGGGTTGGCTCTTGCAAGAACCACCATCCTTGGTTGTGGTTGTTGAGAATCTTGTCCCTCCATCACTCACCATCACTCTCTTCATAGGATCCACATGATATCTCTCACATAAATTACTCTCTTCTTTCTTACACACTCTACATTCACCACATTCTCCATTAAAAATTGGAATCACATAATCTCCTTCTTTCACATCTTTAACTCCTTCTCCAATACTTTCCACCATCCTATTGTATTGCATAAACACATAACATGTGTCATAAGTATTAATCAGTGTCATTGATAGATTTTAAAGGAGAGAATTATGATAAAAATGGCATATACCCGACAGCTTCGTGGCCAAGTATCCTTGGAAATACTCTTTCAGCTTCGTTCTTCATATAAAAAGAATTGATATTATGATTAGATTAAAATGTTAAAGAAGACGCGACAAGTCGATGTGGAATTTATAATAGTTGGTTTTTTATAATTAATCTAAATTTAGATTTAATACCACACCATTCCAACTCCTAGATCGGTGTGGAAAATTGAAGAAAATAATTTTAACACGGACTTCCATTTTCTGAGGAGGATCGACGCATATATCTTGTATCACAAGTGGCTTTTTTGGACTCCATGCTACAGCAGCTACACACATACATATACATAATTATCAAAAATCATCATTATCACTATCATAATTGTATAAAACATTTACATTTAAATGGTGAATAATTACTTACCTTTGCAAGTAATGATCTTTCCTTGAGTATTTCCATATTCTTGATTGGTTTTCTACTTTATATTTGTCTTTGAGGAGTGGAACTATATATATTGAGAGGCTTGGGATCTATTTATATCTAACTACCTAAATTGGGTATCAATAATCTCTAGGCAGGTGGATTTGATCGGATTTTGATATCACCAATCTATATACATAAACCATTGTAATTTTTATCTCATTTCACCCGTCTCTCCAATTATAGCTAAAGACCAAATTAGTCGATGATGTCTTAATTTTCTTTAGTTTTTAGCTAACTAATGTTTCTTTTAAAATTTAATTAAAAGGTTATATATCTTTTTTTCCTAGAGTAAAAATATTTATCTTCACGTAATATTTGTGAAACATTTTGGTCTTTCACAATTTCCCCTTTACATCGAACATTCCAATATTTTGCGCTCCGATGTTTTAGATTTCAATCAGCATCACAAAACATTTATATGCATTGTTTGAACATTTTTTTACCTTTTTCAAACATAAATTAAATTGTATAGGCTTGCAAACAAATAAATATTAGTCTCGAGATTCGTATCAGAGCTTGGCTAGATAGAAGCCAATTTAATTTTAATTTTTTTTTAATGAAGGTTATGATCCACCATTGCCACATGGAATATGGTTTGCTACGGGTGATAATAGTACCAGAGGATGTATCTATCATTTGTGGCATACCCATCAGTACTAACAATCTACTCGACTCTGTGGGATGGCATTTCATGAAATCAGGAAGATATACTGTCAAATCATGATATTATACGGAGCAGACAATTAAGTACAGTGGTCCTGAGTCGGTTCCTTATGGGCCGAATATACAGCCGTTGCTGGCAAATACTTGGAAACTGAAGTGTCCCAAAAAATTAAAGCATTTCATTTGGCTGATACTAACATGATGTGTCTCAGTTTCATCAAATTTACGCCACAGAGGGATTAATTGTGACATACAATGTGCACGATGTGGAGAAGTGGAGACAATTAATAATGCACTTTTTGAGTGCCTTCCAGCTTTACAAGTTTGGGCCCTATCGAAGTTTTCATCGGCACTAGGAATTTTCCCTCGGACATCTGTTTTCTTTAATATCGATTATCATTTTTGGAGATAACCGACGGATGTTAAGGATAAAACCTTTCCCTGGATAATTTGATATATTTGGAAAGCTAGGAATGACAAAGTTTATAATAATATGGATCACGATCCACGGGACACCCTAAAATTAGCAGAACAAGAGGCTATAATATGGGAGTCAGCCCGATTCACCACAGGTGAGACAAACCAAAATATATTCGGGCCTGGGCTAACCAACCCTGACAATATAGGTTTCATGTGTCACATTAATGGTTCATTGAAAGACGAGGATGCTCATGCAGGATTAGGATGGCATTGTGATCGCCTAAACGGCGAAACGATACTGGTTGGCGCAAGAAATCTCCGAAGAAGCCTCTTCCCTCTACATGCCGAACTAGAAGCACTCATATGGACCATGCATTGTTTGCTAGCGAACCCAATAACGGAGGTAGCTTTTGTAACCGACAGTAGTGACCTAGTGAAGATGGTGTCGCCACCACAAGATTGGCCGACTTTCAACACGCATCTCGAAGAATTCATAAGGAACAAATAACTTTTTTCAAAATTCAGCATTGCTCACACTTCAAGATCAAACAACGCCAAAGCGGACATGCTTGCTAAGAGAGTCTGGATCCTACTACACAAAACTATTTATGTAAATTATGTTTTTTCGGTTTGGGGCACTGAATCATTCTAAATTTGTATAGCTGTTGACCAAAAAAAAAATTCCACAATTGCCCTATCAATATCTGTAAAACTCGGAGTAGAGATCGTGAACCCTAACTTCTAAATTAAATGATAAGTTGAAATTTGAAATCATAATCTCTAAGCTGGAAGCTCAACAATTAACGTGTCACTAGCTGATAGGGTGATTCAACGTTACAACCATATGAAGTTGCACTTGCAAGCGAGGAATTTAGGGGAAAGAGTTTATAGAAAGAAGATATCTCCCATTTAGAGGGAAGACTTTATGTCTCATTGAAATTTGTAGTTCTTTTTTTGTCACATAAATTTATAGTTCTTATGATTGCTATTAGTTCAATATTTTTACTAGCACTTTTAATATATATATATATATATATATATATATATATATATATATATATATAATATTGAGTTTGTTCATTTTAATATATAAAATATCACGTTTTCGATATGCGTTTCATTCTTTCAATTATTTGTCTAATAAAGTTACAAAGGATTAAAACTAACAATAGAATTAATTTATTTGTAATAACAAATACAATGTTGTAGAATTCTCTAATTAAAAATGCTTTTAAAAAACTAAAATAAAGATCATATAATATCTTACTATATAAAGGAGAATACGCAAGATGAGAACGCGACACGTAATAAAAATCGTAACTCACCAGATTACGACACATATAATTGTTAATTTAGATTGTGACATGTGTCAGTATTAACAAAATTTTAAAAATTAAAATAAGGAATATATTCTAACAAGGATTATGGACTAATTAACAAAAAGGAAAAAACCGTCATAATAAAATAGTTAATATTTCTAAATTGTTATATTACAAAATACATTCTTTCCATTTCAAATGATTTAATAGTTAAAGACAAAATGAAATATCTTATTATAAATGTCATTTTGCTAATATAATAACATGTATGAGACAATTTTAGCATGTGATAAATATAACAAATTGATGATTTAATAAAATATAAAATGATATAATAATTAAATAAATATTAAATATTTATGCGAATCGTAATTTAGAATCTAATTACATTTGTCAAATTATAGGCGTTATAAATTTTAAAATCAAAAGTATTTACCGCAATGCAATTTATATAGGCATGACACGTAAGCAAAGTTATAACTCACGAGATTGTGACATGTATCTAATATTGATCAGATGATGAATGTGTTAAAAGATAAAATTAATTCAAAAAATAATATTTTAAATGGAATGTAGTTGTCAAATTAAAGTAAAATTTCTGATTATATCCATAATAATTAAGAAACAAAATTTAAGATGAAGTATAAACATTACATGAGCCATAATAGAAACAAATAAAACATACAAAATAAAAATTTCAATTAAAATAATCGAAACAAATTGGAAGATTATATAAATTGGAAAAAAAGTTAGAAAGGTTATAGAAACCTCATTTTAATAGTTTAAAAACATACACAACCAGAAAAAAAATAATAAAAAAATCTATTAAAATACTTATTTTATCAATATAGAGTTATAGAATATCACAAAGAAAATAAAAATTTTCAATCTATGACGCCATTGGTTCTCTCTAAGTGTATATATTGAAAATTATATAAGTTAAAAAATAATAATATTATATTTACTATGAAGTTATTACGGTATAAAGTTTGGCGAATATAAAATTTTATGAGAAATAAAACGTTGATATTAATAAAATACAATTATCAATTATATACTTAAATAATGGTTCACAACATTATTTGTAGTTTTTATGAGGTAACTAAGATAAATTTTACTTATTCTGATGTAAATATTTAGTATTTTAGTTGTTTTTATTTCTATCACAAAATTCATAAATATATTCATAATGGGTTAAAATATATATTTTTGTGTAATTAAGAATATGATTTAAATTTTGATTATATATATTTTTGGATTTGCATGATATGCATTGAAACATGAGAATTATGATATAAACTGATTTCTATTAGTGTTATAATCTGCGTTAAATAGTATTTTAAAATTCAGCGGGTTACTAATTAAAAATTAAAATTTTTATTTCATTTATTTTTATTGTATTTACCCGCGTATTAACGCGAGTCCTATATTAGTATGATTATAAAAGAATTGTTCAAACTATAAATGTTCCGAACAAAAATATTATACAAGTATGTTAGTTGTGGATTTTTCTGTGCACACAATATTTTATAAGGTGGTAGTAAGTAGTTATAGTTTTGGGGGAATCATAAAAATGACACAAATGGGTCAACAGTTTACAAAACTGCCACATGCGCTGGGCCCTTTACGAAAATGCCACGATTTTATCCGAGAAGGACAAATTTACCCCTGAAACAAAAGAACCCTCTCAATATTCTCTCTCCCAAAACCTAAACGCCATCACCACTTTTCATCTCTTTAAAAAGGAAATCGAAGCTTTTTAGGCATAATTGGAGAGGAAATCTAAACTTTTTAGAGGTCATTCGAGAGGAAATCGAAGCTTATTAGAGGTAATTTTCATCTCTATTTCTCTATTTCTCGATCTAGATCTAGATCTAGTTTTTGATTCGCGATTTCGCGATTTCGCAATTTCGTCGATTTGTGTAACAGATTTTACTAGTTTATTTGATTTTGTCAATGGTTTTTCGATTTGTGACTATCCGATATTGTCGATATGAGTTTCAAACACGTCGTCGCACTTGGTTTGAATATGTCAATCTTTGTAGTTTTTTCTTATTGACGTGAATCTGGGTTATTTATGGGTTTTAAACAGTTTTTAAAACGATAATATATGAGATGGAAATTGATGGTTTAAATCTATAAAACTAGGTAAAGTTTTATTCTTTAAGTGATTACGGATAAAATTCAGACAATTTACATATTTTATAAGGGTTTTTAATAGTTTATAAATCAATAATTGACATGTGTTTTCAACAACTTTCAGATGTATTAGACAGATGATGAAATATTTGGCAGCATAAACATGCCAGAACAGATTTACAAACCTGGTTTTGAATCTGACGATAATAAAATGGCGCAACAACATGTCAACCTGCTATTAGTTGATACGGTGCGAGCAATACTAGGACCTAAGTTGTTCAGTAGGATCGAAAACAGTTTTCTCGGTCCTATTGTAGAACTTGCACAGCGGAATATCACATTTTCTGGTAAGATATTCCATTTTCTGATGCAAAGGAGAATCAAGACGAAAGGACAAGACTTGTGGTTCAGGGTCGATTCCCAGCCAACAAGATTATCACAAAGAGAATTCTTCCTTACCATATGTAATTTTGAAAGAACTTTATAAGGATTTTATAAGGATTTTTAAAGGATTTTTTAAGGATTTTATAAGGATTTTATAAGGATGTTAAACTGATGTTGTTCAATTTTATACGTTAATTACTGGTGTACGCAGGTATTCACTGTGAAGAATTAGAGTGTGAAAAGACTAGAAAAGGCAAATAGGCCTCATTACCATTGGATGCAGAATAAAAAATTTCTCTACAGTGATCTGCTCAATATATTGAAAACATAAGACATGGAAGATGACGAGAAGCAGTGCCTTGGACTAGTTGTGCTAGTTGAAGGTATTCTGATAGGCATTAGTTCGACGGAGAAGATTCCATACTCCCGCCTCAAATATGCTTCGGATTTTGATCAGTACTGCTGCCAACCGTGGGGTAGAGATGCTTTCGAGATCATCTCTTCTTGCGTATCAAAGATGGGTCCAGAGACATGGACCAAAGAACAGTACAACGTCAAAGGTTTCGTTCTCGCACTTTACATATGGGCGCTCAGCGCAGTTCCTGTCTTTGGCGAAAAATTCGCCAACAAACGTGAAGGATCAGATAGGAAAGTTCCATGGTGTTTAAGATAGGAAAGCACTGAAGCCCCAAGAATGACCGACATTGTTCTTATCGAGAAAAAGGGTCAAGTAAGTTCCTACTCTCTTTCTTTAATGGTTTATTTGATTTGATAAGGATTTGATAAGGATTTTATAAGGGTTTTATAAGGATTTTATAAAGATTTTATAATGTTTTTATAAGGATTTTATAAGGATTTTTAAATAATATTATACAGTTTATATAACGATTATAAAAGAACCTTGGTTTATATAAGAATTTTTTTCAAGGTAAAGGTTCACGCGATTGTTGGCGATTGAGAATATTACAAACATTTGGTCTCAGAAACGCATGATGACGATCTGCCATTTATGGACGTGGTTAACCTCATTATGATGGGGAAACTGAGGATGAAGGCATCATTCTGGATGAATGAGAAAATAGATATTTCTGAGCTATGTCAAGGGTTAGAGGACACTTATCGACGGGCGACACAAATGGTCAAGAGGAGCCTAGCCAAACCAATTTCAGTGGCATGACAAAAGACCAGAAGCTCGACATGATCATCGCTATTCTTGTGAAATTGGAGGAAAGATTAAAAGCGGTAAAGAAGGTCGTGGAAATTGAATATCGCAAAACAGATGAACAAAGAGAGGTAAGTGTAACAAATTTGTTATTTATCAATGTTTTTAATAAAAAATGTTACTCATTCTGCATCTACTATTCCTTATAAAATCCTTATAAATTCCTTATAAAATCTACATTCCTCTTGCAGAGCGATAAACCCGAGCAGGAGACCCTAGAAAAAGAGAGCCAAGATAAAGAGGTAAGGAAGAAGTTGTTTTACAATTTTTTTTTCAAAAAAAAGTTTATAATTTTTTTTTTTAATAAACATCTTGCAAGTCAACAATGATGATGTTGATATCGACTTGCCAAGCATGTTTGAAGATTCGGTTTGAGAGCCGATACGCAAGACGCAAGTTATGCTGCAGATGACGAAGAAGATGAAGAAAAAAGAAATAACAATGATGGTAATGATGTTTACGATGCTCCAGAAGCACAAGATAGACAACCAAACAAAAAGGTACAAAAGATATATAAAAGATCTCTATCTGTCTGTTTAGAAAGATTTTTTACAATTTATAAAAGATCTCTATCTGTCTATTTTTACTGAAAAGCAGCTAATGTAAAGGTTATATACCATTTTGCAGTCTAAATCAGCTACTCCGCCTTTTTCCACTCCGAATTTTAACCTTCTTTCTCCAGAAGGTCCCAGTCAGAAAAATAAGGAGAAGGAGGGCGAGATTGATGACGACAAGGTGGTTAGAAACAAAGAAGAAAATCCAGAAATCATACCACCCTACAGAAGGCCAAGATTATCAAGAAAGCCTAAGCAAAAAACGGTTAGAATTTCAAATTCAGAACTTTATTTGATAAATTATAACCTTTTTTAAAGCTTTATAAATGCTAGTTTTTGATCCCTACGCAGGAGAGAAAAAGGAGTAGAGAAAATGAACCAGCTGCCAACCATGGCATCATGCAAAGGAGATTTAAACGACTGCATATCTCCTCGTTGAAACCAATTCCCCCCTACACGGAAGGGAAAAAGAAGCACCCAACAATTTATCCGTTTATGAAAGTTCTCCAGATAGGGCTGCCAAATTGGCTGAATGGAAGACCGTGTGGAAAAACAAGTAAGTTTAGTTTTACTTTGAAATCTGTTTCCATTACGCATTTTTTAAAAAGTCAAAAACTAAATTTCATTAAAAAAATGTAGATCTCTGATAATCGAAGGAATAGATGTTGATGCAAAATGGTTTACATACCTAGAGATGCCAGGCAAAGCTGTCGATCAAACGGTATAGTCTTGATCATTTATTTTTGCTTATAAATTGTGTTTAAAATATTTATAAACGGTATTGTCTTGATCATTTATTTTTGTTTTATAAATTGTGTTTAAAATGTTTATAAACGGTATTGTCTTCATTTATTTTTGCTTTATAAATTGTGTTTAAAATGTTTATAAATGTTTTTGATAGCATGTCGAGGTAGCTTTGGAGATGATTTGAAACAACCCGACCCGTTTTTTTTTTTTTTTTTTTTTTTTAGACATTGGAATCGAATTAATGTTCCCATAAACATTAATTCACAATTTCCAATCAATTAACACACATAAACAAAACAACCGATTAAACCAGTAAAATGCCAACCACATTCATTAGAATCAACCAGAACAATGTCAACTCAAATTCAATACTTAACCAAGTCTAAATTCCACAATCTCTAGAATTCGCTAGCAACCTAGCAATTAGCAATTCAGCATAAATGCAACAACCGAGACGCTAGATCATCTCCCCTTCCTTGCCCGATTCCACGATCACACTTTCTCTTTACCTGCAACACATGGCAAAAAGAGTTGCGTGAGTATTATCACAAATACTCAGTGAGACGGTCATCCCATCTACAGATTATATGATCAGGCATAGAAAGAATACAATACCAGGGTGAAACAAGCGGCAAACACAACACAAGCAAACAGAACAACAATCCGGTCAGCAGTCTCTGTGTCGATCGACACAGCCTCTAGGCGTCGATCGACACACGACTGTCTGCTGCGTCGATCGACACAACCCAAGTGTGTCGATCGACACGGCACCTGCTGCTCGAAGGATCGAGCCTATCCTCTCATGGCTCCGATCCAATCGACCCCAACCGATCATCTGCATCATATCCACCCATAGCACACCACATACATACAACATAACAGCAATCAATCGTCTCCTATTCAACCTACACCTGATAAATCTATGGTCACGCACTCACCTCAAAGGATCGAAAAGAACGAATGAACGATGTTTACTAAAACCCTCGTACACGACGAACCACTGGTCCAATTCCAAAACAGGCGACTGTTCCGGAAACTAGACACACACAGCTACGCGTCGGTATGCGGATCGCCCCCAGACTCCTTCTGGTTCGATCGGAAAATTCCCTCTGAACCCGATTGATCGCAGACAACAATCTGCACAAACCCACCGAGTTCAAACAGCCATAACTCGGTGAATAATCAACTGAAAGACGAACCGTTTTCGCCTGTAACACGAGCAGAGATTGGAGAACTTACCCTCCAAAAATCAGCCCAAACCGCCGCGAAAAGCCCCACCGCTTGCCCTCTCAAAGATCCGATCAGAAGCTGACTCACACACACAAACACTTAACTCTTCTCTCAACAATTCTCTTCTGATTTTTGATCCCACAAAACGGCCAGGATCCTGATCAGCCTTTATATCCAACCCTAGGGTTCTCCCTTAACCAATCACGCAAACCGAGCGATCAACCCGACCAAAACCAACTCCCAATTCTTACTTCGAAACCGTGTCGATCGACACTCACTCTGTGTCGATCGACACTCACTCTGTGTCGATCGACACAGACCTCACTGGTCGATACCAACACGCGAACAAACACCCGTGTCGATCGACACTACCTGTTGCGTCGATCAACACCCTACCAAAAATCCTATTTTTGGATCACGGGCGTTACAATTCTCCCCCACTGACAAGGATTCGTCCTCGAATCACAAGCCAATAACCACTCAGATCCGTGCTAAGGTCACCACTTAAGCTCAGAAACCCGACCCAACTTTCCCGGAGATACACCACAATGTATCGCTGTAGTCCCGGCCCAGTCTGCCCGATCGATCGAACAACAATCAGACAAGAACATGTCCGACCCACCGTAGACCCGGCATGAGGACTAATGATCGTGCAACAATCATACAAGAACATGCACGACCAAAACACTACATTTCTCTCCGAAATTGCCCGAATCGAGGTTCCAGCACAAATACTAACCCTAGACCAGACCCTACCATCCAACCCACACACCTGACCCCACCGGTCAACCTACCTGAGATCCTTCTCGATCCCCGATGGCCATTCGGTCGCCCACTTGCAACCTGCTCAGACGCTATTGCTCATACTCATACTCATGACTCGTTCACATATACACCACACCTACTCGCAGGATCGTCACCCTTTGAGCTACGGTGTGCAGAGAATCCACTATTCCCTGGAGAGACCCACTATCCCTCAAAGTACATGTAGGAGACCCACCGTCCCCAGAGGCCCACTACCCCTCGAGTGCATGCAAGGAATCCACTATCCCCTGGAGAGATCCACTATCCCTCAAGTATACAGGAACCCACCGTCCCTAGAGAGGCCCACTATCCCCTCGAATGCATGCAGGGAAACCACTATCCCCTGGAGAGATCCACTATCCCTCATATCTACAGGAACCCACCGTCCCTAGAGAGCAATACTCTGTAGCGTGCCGTCATAGGCATCTATCGACCAACACGCCTCCATGGCTCACCATGACATTTCCCCACTGGAATTACTCAACAACGCTGTAACCCCCACTAGGTTACCGTAACCCCCCCCCCCACTAGGTTACTACACATAAGAACTCGCATCTTACGATCCAACAATAATAAGAAACATATCTTATTACTCCCCAAAACGTACAATCGTTACAACAAAACGAAAATACAACAACAGTAGCCACATACTACTACAAAACCAAAACCAGCAAAAGAAAGAACTCAAGCCTCCGCTTGCTTCTCGAACCACTTCGGAAACTTGGCCTTCATCTTCACCTCCGGCTCCCAAGTCTCCTCCTCGACACCATCGCAGTCCCACACGACTCTCACCAATGGTATCCTCTTACGACGCAAAACCTTGACTCTCCTCTCGAGAATCCTCACAGGCCTCGCCGCTAATGTCATGTTGGCTGAAGATCCTCCGGGATCCTAGCCAACACCTCCTCAGACTCATGTAGACACTTCCGCAGCATCGAAACATGAAAGACATCGTGAAACGCCCTCATACTCTGTGGCAACTCCAACCTGTAAGCTACCGTCCCAACCCGCTCAACAACTCTGAACGGACCCATAAACCTCGGACTCAACTTGTTCTCTGCAATGGATCTGTTAGGACCTCTCAACATGGCTGCCTTGAGATACACCATATCTCCCAGCACGAACTCCAACTCCCTCCTCCGCTTATCGGCATAACTCTTCTGCCGATCCTGAGCCTCCTTCATGTTCAGCTTCAAGACACGGATCTTCTCCGTCGTCTCCTGAACGAAATCTGCACCAAACATGCTCCTCTCCCCCACCTGAGTCCAGCACAATGGTGTCCTACATGGCCTTCCATACAAAGCCTCATACGGAGCCATCCCGATACTCGCCTGATAACTGTTGTTGTACGCAAACTCTACCAAGCTCAGATGATCTGCCCAATGACCACCGTAGTCTAACACACACATCCTCAGCAAGTCCTCCAATGTCTGAATCGTCCTCTTAGACTGCCCATCCGTCCATCTGTCTGAGGATGATATGCCGTACTCATATGCACCTTCGTGCCCATCTCGGCCTGAAAAGCTCCCCAAAACTCCGAAGCAAATCTCGGATCTCGGTCTGACACAATGCTCGCAAGCACCCCATGCAACCTCACAATCTCCCGCACATACTTCCCAGCCAACACTGCAGCCCCATCCGTCTTCTTAATGGCCAGAAAATGTGCTGTCTTGGTCAGACGATCCACAATCACCCAGATCGCATCATAAGTCCGCGAGATCGGCAAACCTGTCACAAAGTCCATAGTCACCATATCCCACTTCCACTCCGGCATAGGCAGACTCTGCAACAACCCGCTCGGAACCTGATGCTCAGCCTTCACCAGCTGACACACGTTGCACCTCGAAACCCAACTCGCAACATCCCTCTTCATCCCGACCCAGTGATAGTACCTCTTCAAGTCCCGGTACATCTTGGTCGCTCCAGGATGAATCGACAGCATGTTCGAATGAGCCTCACTCAGAATCTCCTGCCTGAGACTCTCATCCTTGGGTACACAGACCCGACCGTTCACCAGTATCATCCCACTCCCGGAGACCTGATACTCCGGACCCGCCTGCTGAGAAGCATCAATCAAACCCTGATCCTTCTCCTGAGCTACCCGAACTCTGCTCAGCAAGTCCGCTCGGTTAGCTGCCTCTAACCCCAACGGCTCCTGCGAGATAACACACAGGCTCAACGCGCCAATCTCGCTTGCCAGCTCCTCTAAATCCCGCTCCTGAGCCGAAGCAACCCTCTTCCGACTCAACGCATCTGTAACCAGATTAGCCTTCCCCGGATGGTACTCAATCTCCAGGTCGTAATCCGCTACCAGTTCCATCCAACGCCTCTGCCTCAGGTTCAGCTCTGGCTGAGTGAAGAAATACTTCAGGCTCTTGTGGTCCGTGAACACCTGGACCTTCCCACCATAAAGGTAAGATCGCCAGATCTTCAGGGCGAAGATCACTGCAGCCAACTCCAAGTCATGTGTAGGGTAATTGCACTCATGCTTCCTCAACTGCCTCGAAGCATAAGCAATCACCTTCCCCTGCTGCATCAGAACACAGCCCAATCCCACACCAGATGCATCCGTATACACCACATATGGCTCGCCCGCATCAGGCAACGCCAAAACTGGAGTACTAGTCAGCATCCCCTTCAGCTTCCCGAAGCTCTCCTCACACTCCGCAGACCACACAAACTGAACATCCTTACCCGTCAACTTTGTCAACGCCTGCGCCATGCTCGCAAAACCCTTGACGAACCTCCGGTAATACCCAGCTAATCCAAGGAAACTCCTGATCTCCGTCGCATTCCTCGGTCTCGGCCAATCCCTAATAGCCTCGATCTTAGCCGGATCCACTGAAACTGCCTCGGCAGACACGACATGCCCCAGAAAACTCATCTCCCGCTGCCAGAAACTACACTTACTGAGCTTCGCATACAACTTCTGTTCCCGCAGCTTCTCCAGAACCAACCTCAGATGAACCTCATGTTCCTCCGGAGTCTTCGAGTACACCAAGATATCGTCGATAAAGATAATAACGAACTCATCCAAGTACTCCTGAAACACCCCGTTCATCAGCCTCATGAATGCCGCTGGCGCATTCGTCAACCCAAACGGCATCACTACGAACTCGTAGTGTCCATACCTCGTCCTGAAAGCCGTCTTCCTCACATCGGCCTCATCTATCGGAATCTGATGGTATCCCGAAGCCAAATCGATCTTGGAAAAACAAGTAGCCCCCCGCAACTGATCCAACAACTCATCAATCCGCGGCAGAGGATACGTGTTCTTCACTGTAACCCGGTTAAGGCCCCGGTAGTCGATGCATAACCGAAAACTACCATCCTTCTTCTTCACAAACAACACCGGCGCTCCCCACGGTGAACTACTCGGTCGGATGAAACCCTTACCCAGCAAATCATCCAACTGCTTCTTCAGCTCTGCCATCTCTGCTGGAGCCATGCGGTAAGGTGCCTTAGATATCGGAGTAGTCCCAGGCTCCAACTCAATCGTGAAAGGATCAGACCTAGACGGCGGCAATCCCTGCAACGACTGAAACACATCCTGGAAATCCCGGACAACCCGAATATCAACCAAAGCGACCTCCCCAACAGACTCTGGCATCACAATCGTCAGCAAGTACGCCTCACAGCCCTTATCAATCAACTGCGCGGCCTGAATTGCTGAAATCATCAAACTCCCGGAAGTCGGCCTGATGCCCTAAGAAACCAACCTCCCCGCCTCACGCTCAAACACCACTCGACCTCGATGACAATCCAGATGAACCCTGTAACGATCCAGCCAATCCATCCCCAAAATGACATCGTACAATTCCACTGGACTGATAACCAAATCTGCCGGCATGACCTCTCCTGCCACCAGAACATCTACTCCACAAGCACGCCCGAAAGTAGCCAAAGTCTTCCCTCCAGCCACTCTAACCACTCCCGGCTGCTCCCCGGAATCGCTCCGGATCCCACTGCACTCCGCGCACTCTGGTGTAATGAAGCTATTCGAGGCTCCAGAATCGAACAAGACATGGGAATCACGCCCGCCTACTACTAAGGTCCCTGTGATCGGCCTGGCGCTAGGACCCCCCGTCTCCGCCGAAGTGAACACACGCGGCGCAGCAAGCTGTCTCAACGGCTGCACATCAACTGCCGCCCCCTGCACCGGCTGCACCACTGCCACTGCCATTTGCAACTTGGGACACCTCACCCTAATGTGCCCCGTCTCTCCGCAATGGAAACATGCCTGTGTAGTCCGAACCTCTCTCCTCTTCGGACAAGCTGCCACCCGGTGCTCCGTGCTCCCACAACCATAGCACCCCGTACCACTCTGACCACTCTGGGCCCTCCGACCGGAACCCGAAGAGCCCTCCCACTTCCTCTTCTGTCCCTGAGCCGGCTTACCGCCCCGGCTCGCACCTGCCTGCTGCTGCTGCGGCCTCCTCTGCTGCAGCTGCTGCACTGGTGGGCTAAGCGCTGCAGCCAGCTCCGTCCCCATATCAACCTCAATGGCTGCCGCAGTCTCAACCAACTCCGCACAGCGTACTTACGAGCCCTGCACAGCGTCCTCAGCACCGGTCGAAGTCCCTGCATGAACCTCCTAATCTGGGACTCCTCGCTCCCAAACTCTCTACCAGCATACACCAACAGCCGACCAAACTGCTCATCATAACCCCGAACCGAACTCACTCCCTGAGTCAGCGCCAAAAACTGCGCCTGCATCCGGTCCACCGCCTCCTGCGGAAAATACATGGCGTCAAACTCAGCCAAGAAATCCGCCCAGGTCATCCCCGCCTGCGGCCTCCTGCTTGTCACACCTCTCCACCACAGATGTGCATCACCCTCCAAATAGTGAACCGCAAGGTCCACTCTGTATCCCTCGGGACACTTCAGCGCCTGGAAATTACGCTCCAGACGACTCCTCCACGCCGCAGCCTCCTCAGGCTTAGCACCGCCCGAGAAATACCCAGTAGTAATCCTATGCATCTGCTCCAAAATCCTCAGGTAGGAAGGAGCCTCCTCTGCAGCCGCCACACCGGGCTGCCCCCGGACCACTGCTGGCTGAACACCCGCCGCTAACGGCTCAACACCAGCCACCCCTGGCTGTACCCCCGGAGCATACCCCTGAGCCGGTGCCCCACCTGGCAACCGCTCAAGAACCTGAAGCATCATCGCTTCCAAACGGTCTAACCGACCCTGAGCATCGCCCCCGCCAGGACCCCCACCTGGGCCCTGCGCCATACTGGCTAACTCTGTACCACTCACTGGCTTTGGAGGTATCTGCGACTCTGCAACCTCCTCCTGCGTGGCCTCCTGAGTCCCACTCGACTCAACAGGATCAACCGCCGGTCCCCGACCACGGCCGCGACCACGCCCTCTAGCCCCACGGGCACCACGACCTCTGCCTCTAGCTATCTCTCACTGACTCATCACAGAAGACTAAGCATTAGAAACAGAAATCATAAACGAACACACTTACCGTGGAATCATATTGAAGGCTCAGAGAAGATGATCCAGGACTCCAAACCCAAGCAACAATCAACTGACTAACTCACATAATCAATTAACACTATTCTACACAATCAGCAATACATGCAGTTACTAAGTTCTCCCGCCCTAGAACCGTAAGGGCTCTGATACCAAATTGAAACAACCCGACCCATTTTTTTTTTTTTTTTTTAGACATTGGAATCGAATTAATGTTCCCACAAACATTAATTCACAATTTCCAATCAATTAACACACATAAACAGTACAACCGATTAAACCAGTAAAATGCCAACCACATTCATTAGAATCAACCAGAACAATGTCAACTCAAATTCAATACTTAACCAAGTCTAAATTCCATAATCTCTAGAATTCGCTAGCAACCTAGCAATTCAGCATAAATGCAACAACCGAGACGCTAGATCATCTCCCATTCCTTGCCCGATTCCACGATCACACTTTCTCTTTACCTGCAACACATGGCAAAAAGAGTTGCGTGAGTATTATCACAAATACTCAGCGAGACGGTCATCCCATCTACAGATTATATGATCAGGCATAGAAAGAATACAATACCAGGGTGAAACAAGCGGCACACACAAAACAAGCAAACAGAACAACAATCCGTTCAGCAGTCTCTGTGTCGATCGACACAGCCTCTAGGCGTCGATCGACACACGACTCTCTGCTGCGTCGATCGACACAACCCAAGTGTGTCGATCGACACGGCACCTGCTGCTCGAAGGATCGAGCCTATCCTCTCATGGCTCCGATCCAATCGACCCCAACCGATCATCTGCATCATATCCACCCATAGCACACCACATACATACAACATAACAGCAATCAATCGTCTCCTATTCAACCTACACCTGATAAATCTATGGTCACACACTCACCTCAAAGGATCGAAAAGAACGAATGAACGATGTTTACTAAAACCCTCGTACACGACGAACCACTGGTCCAATTCCAAAACAGGCGACTGTTCCGGAAACTAGACACACACAGCTACGCGTTGGTATGTGGATCGCCCCCAGACTCCTTCTGGTTCGATCAGAAAATTCCCTCTGAACCCGATTGATCGCAGACAACAATCTGCACAAACCCACCGAGTTCAAACAGCCATAACTCGGTGAATAATCAACCGAAAGACGAACCGTTTTCGCCTATAACACGAGCAGAGATTGGAGAACTTACCCTCCAAAAATCAGCCCAAACCGCCGCGAAAAGCCCCGCCGCTTGCCCTCTCAAAGATCCGATCAGAAGCTGACTCACACACACAAACACTTAACTCTTCTCTCAACAATTCTCTTCTGATTTCTGATCCACAAAACGGCCAGGATCCTGATCAGCCTTTATATCCAACCCTAGGGTTCTCCCTTAACCAATCACGCAAACCAAGCGATCAACCCGACCAAAACCAACTCCCAATTCTCACTTTGAAACCGTGTCGATCGACACTCACTCTGTGTCGATCGACACAGACCTCACTGGTCGATACCAACACGCGAACAAACACCCGTGTCGATCGACACTACCTGTTGCGTCGATCGACACCCTACCAAAAATCCTATTTTTGGATCACGGGCGTTACATGATTAATAAGCGCAAGGAACATAATCCAGACCTATTCCGTAAAGGATATGTGATCATTCAACATACATTCTTCAAGTTCATTGATGAAGAGTATATTTTGTTTCTTGCCGCCAAGGAAATATATGAATTCTCAGCACAAAGGATCAGAAAAGAAGATTTTGGACGAGAAACCCTGGTCATCTGTATGCCATTTTTGGTGAAGGCAAAGTGTTGGGTGCCACTGGTAATTGACTTGGTAAATAGGGAAATCAATGTGCAAGATTGTTCCCGTCCAAACATTCCACGGGACAATATAAGAAAAAAACTTAAAGCTCTCTCTCAGATGCTTCCATACTTCATCCGGTACATCAGAGAAGACAAGCAAATGGATGTCTCTCCTTTTGAAGTCAACATAAAGACAGATGTGCCAAAGGTAAATTATAAATTTTTTTTAATAGGATTATAACAAGTTTGTAACTAATCAAGCTAATAATTATTTTGGATATCCAGGGTCGCACGTTAGAAGATTCGGGAATCTTCATGTTGAAGTTAATTGAGTGCTTTTCGATGGGGATCCCATGGTCAAGCAAATTTGCAGAAGTCACCATTGAAGATATGAAAACGAAGCTTGCAGCTGACATCTTCGATGAGTTGACAGAATTTGCTTAGTCCCTTTAAAAAAAAATATAACTCGTTTAAGGTATTCATGACTCTGTAAAGTTTTTATCTAAGGTTTGGTACCTGTATTTTCAGTTTCGTTTAAGGTTTTTTTAACATTTTGATAAGGTTTTGATAAGGTTTTTTTAACATTTTGATAAGGTTTTGATAAAGTTTTCTTAATATTTTGATAAGGTTTTTTTAACGCCTGATAACGAAAACAAAATAACCCCCCAAACAAAAAAAACCACCTTTTTTTTTTCCCAAACAAGGCCCATTTATATTTATATATTATGCAGTTATGAAAAAGGCCCACACAAAAAGTCCAGTTCGTTACCACTACTTAATAGACTACTTAATAGAGATCGTCTTTTTCATTTTATTAAAAAAAAAAACTACTTCTTCTTCTTCTCTGAGACGACGAACCGTGAAGAAAACTTGAAGAACATTGAAACGAAAAACTACGATTTTAAAGGTAAATCTCTAACTTTAAAGTCTTCGACACTATCTATTTAACACTGTATTCGCATTTCAGTTTCAGTTTTCGAGGATAAAAACTGTGTTTTTTGAAGAAAAAATTTGGGGGTTTATCGATTTTGGTCAGATATTTGCGAAATAGAAAAAGTCACTAACTTTAACAGTTTACTGCACAAACTCTGTCGGAAAACTAGAGTTTTGAAGAAAAAAAAATGGGTTCCGAAAAAAATAAAACAAGGGTTTTACTGATTTTGGGTGAAAATGGAAATCAGATTTCGGAATAAACATGGTTTTGCACAAAAAGTAATCCGTTTTCGGTTCCAGAAAACAAACGTTCAGAGCAAAAAAAGTTGAATTATAAGGTTTTAAAACGGATATTGGATGGCTGATGAGAGAGAATCTTTCTTTGTTTTTTCTTCTTCTCTTGCAGATTTGCAACATGAGTACTGGAAAGAAGTTGAATTTGCCAAAAACATTTCTCCCCCAAGACGCTGTAAATGATGGCACAGTTCCACAGATTGTCTTGCATGGTGCTAAGATCACAACAGTGAGCATAATCAGGGACGCACTTAGCGAAGAATTCTTCGAGAGGCTAAAATCGAGTTGCTTTGGTCAAATCATTGAGTACCAGTTGCAAAATGGCGTGTGTTTCTCAAGAAATATCTGCTCTCACATCATGAAAAGATGACTTTGCACAAGCAGAGACAATGAATTGTGGTTTTTTTTCGCAGAGCAACCAATGAGGTTCTCTATGAGGGAATTTATGCTGATAACGGGATTGCCCCATCAAGTTACAAAGTTGAGCGAGCAGTATGAGAGGGTGATAGATCCATGGATAATGACTCCAACAAATTTGAAGATCCTGCTGACAACTTTGACTTCAACAGCTATGACAGACGATCAGAAGTTTCGTCTAGCAGCGTTCTTAGTGGGAGAGTGGATGGTACAAGTGAAGAATCTGACTAATATTCTCATGATGTGAGAGCAGATATTTCTATCACCATCGTATATGAAAAGAGCGTCATCTTTTGAAGAGTATTGCAGCTACAATTGGGCCCTAATTGGTTATAACTCATTGGTGGAAGGAATTTTAAAGATCGACGCAGAGAAACTAATAAGCAATAAACAACAACACCTCGAAGGTTTCGCAAACGCATTTCACATATGGGTATTAACTTCAGTTGAGAAGTTAGGGAATGCGTTTGGTACAAGAGAAAATCTTCACCGTCAGCCACTGATTCTGCAGTGGACAGAAACCAAAACCCCGACGGACAGGGATGTTGCATTGATCTCAGAGAAGCCCAATGTACAAATTTCTTTACCATATATAGCTTTATAAGTCTTTTACGAAGTTTTTTAACAGTTTTTTTAAAGTCTTTTATAAGCATTTTATAAAGTTTTTTAACAAGTTTTACAAAGATTGTTAATAGTTTTTAACAATCTTTTGTAACGTTTTTTAATCAAAATTTATAAAGTTGTTTTACACAGTTATAAATTTTTTTTCAGGTTAAAGTTTTGACTTTCATCGGTGATCCTGAAGAGTACAGTCATTTGGTCTCGCCGACAACCCGTGAGGACAAGGATCTAATGGATTTTGTTCAACTTGTTACTGAAGGAGGTTATAGGTTGAAGAAGGACGACTGGAAAATTGGATGGGTAAATATCGATGAACTTCCAACAACTAAAGATGTTGCAAGTAGCAGTGCAAGGTTTCCTGGTTCTCCGATCTCTAATAGGAAACAATCAAATAAAGAAGCTGAGACTGAAAATCCAAAACGAAAACGAATGTGTTATGATGAGAAGGTTGACATGATTCTCAGTAAATGTGACATGCTTCTCAACCGTATCGTGGTAATAGAAAAGGTTGTCAAAGACAAATACAAAGAGAAACAGGTAAATGAACGAAGAAACGAAAAAAAAATGTATCTGTTGTATCTTGTATTGTATCTATTGTTACTTATATTATATATTTGTTTTCGCAGGCCAATCATCCAATCAATGTTGATGATCATCAGATTTCTGATGATTCAAGTGATAATATAGAAGTTGTGTTTGAAGAAAAGAATACGGTATAATACCTACTTATAGAAAAATTCTTTTTACAAACATTTTATACAGTTTATAACTTTTAAAATTGATTTTTTTTTTAATTTTGTTTTGAAGGATTATGAAGAGGCAGGACCCTCCAACACTTAAGGTTTTGGAGGAGATGAAGAACAGCAGGAGAACATAAATAGAACTGTAAGAATTAAAATCTCTAAAAAAACTTTATAAAAACTGTTGAAAATCTTTATAAGACCTATTAAAACTCTGTATTATCCTTATAAGAGCTTTATAAGGATTTTATAAAAGCTTTATAAAATCCGTAGAAAAGCCTTATAACATCCTTATAAAATGTTTATAAAATCCTTATAAAACCTATTAAAAATTTGTTTAAAATCTATTAAAAATCTGTTTAAAATCTTTATAAAACATGTAGCCTGCGCAGGAGAATGTGGAGAATGTGGAAGAAGAGGGAACCCACGCTGTGGAGGAGAAGACTACAACTCATGCCGATCTGGTATGAATGGCATGATACTCTGTATCTTTCTATGATAAACAGGTTA
Organism: Arabis hirsuta; assembly: GCA_964056655.1. Lineage (NCBI taxonomy): Eukaryota > Viridiplantae > Streptophyta > Magnoliopsida > Brassicales > Brassicaceae > Arabis > Arabis hirsuta. The sequence continues at coordinate 25,663,360 of OZ053300.1, read as the reverse complement.
TGATAAAAACTTTTTTTATCTCTTACAATTAGATTGTGGAGGAAGTAGAATCGGATGAGGAAGAAGTTGATGAATCAATGGACATAAGTGATGAGGAGAAGGTTGAAGGAGAGCCAGACATTGTGGATTTGTCTGATGATGAAACTGAAAAAGGCAGGAAGAGAATAGTTAGGCGGCGAACACACAGCAGCAGAGCTCCCAAGGGCAGCAAAGCCAGTACTTTAGCAGCCAGGCACCGTAGACACATAAGTAGAGCTCCCAGGGGCAACAAAGCCAGTACTTTAGCAGCCAGGCACCGGGCACACAGGGACAGCAAAGCCAGAGCTCCCAGGGGCAGCAAAGCCAAAGCTCCCAGGGAAAGCAAAGCCAGGAGATTGAAAAGGTACTTTTAAGTACTAAACAAAAATTGGCTATCGATAAAAAAATCGACAATTGGGCGATGAGTAAGATATTCGCGGACATGATGGTGACATTGCACGAGGTATGTTTTTATCGACAATTGAAAGCAATTTGCAAACTTGTAAAAAACCTTATAATATATCTAACTACTTATTATTTGATTGGATATTCCAGATTATTTGGTCCCATAGTACTTGGAAAAAAGTTACTAAAAAGGAAGTTCAAACTTTTAAAGATCTGAAGAAATTGAAGAAAAAGACAATGATCATTACTCATCCAGACAAATAGTTTCGCGCTAATGAAGAACGCAGGTACATGGCCAACAAAATTACCAAGTGTTTGAATGTAGCATGGGATAATTTGGAGAAATCCTACGGGATCTGATAGTATCTCCTTCGACTTTGTGGCTAATACACTCCAAGTACATTGTTTTTATGCATTAACTTGTAACAAGTTTGTATCTATTTGACTTTGTCGATCATACACTCCAAGTACAAGTTGTTATTTTGTGTTGGTTTAAGATGCCTCTTGTTTTTCTAGTTTACGATTAAAAAGATAAGATTTCATGAAAAGTTAGGAAACAAAAGCTTTACAAAAACGTTTAAAAATCTTTATAATCAGTACTTTAATTGCCTTAACAAAAAAAACATTCTAAAAAACACATAAAAATGACATTACTTTAGCCCCAAACACGAAAAAAACTTTAAAATCTCATTCCCACCAAAAAGACTTGTGAAAAGTTAGGAAAGAAAAAAGTTTTATAAAAACCTTATAATCATACTCAGTTGCCTTGACAAGAAAAAAACACTTTAAAAACACAAAAAAAAATCTCAACCCACGAAAAAAGGCCCAAATCAACACAAAAAAGGCCCAACCCACGAGAAAACACGGTTTATTTATCTCTAAAAATTGGGAACCGCTTCAGAAAAGTTATTTTTTTTCTGAAAACTGCTTCATTTTTCACAGCGTAGAGAACACGAAGGGATAGGGAAAGATGATAACAAGGAAAATCGACATTTTCTCCGGTAAAATCGTAAGATTTCATACCTGTATGCCTCTTCGATTTAGTGTCTTGTTGTGAACAAAAAGAACGATTTTTTAAAAGGAATGAGATTTTTGAAAAAAACCAGATTTTTCTGTGTTTTCTATCGAATATTCTATTTTCTCTCACTCATGTCGCTTCAGTGTGTGATTGGGAAGGAAAAAAATCAATTTTTGAAAAATGGGTTTCTGGAAAATTCTAGGGTTTTCTGGGGTTAATGGAAATTATATAAGAATTTTTAAATATATTTATAAGCTAACACTTTTAATGGTTTTGGGCTTGCAGTGATGGGTAATCCTAACAGTGATTTATGCTCAAAGTATCTGGTCATATCCAACATTCACAAACAAGTGCAGATTAATCGAAATCGAGAATCAGCTCCATCGGCTTCTCCTACGTTGATTGGTACAACAGTGTATCATTCGTGCGTTGTTGTTGGATTCCGGCGATATCTGTCATGGTTATTAACGGAATACTGTGAATTGATGCAAATTGCACCGAGCCAGTTGGTTCTTCGAGCTTGGGGACTGATCCATGCTCTCCAAGTCTTGTCCGACCTATCTGGGTTTGATATCTCTGGGAAGATGGTCGCACACTCGTTTCGCCTTTTGAGTGTAGAAGGCAATTCTCGACGATTCGACCTCCAACTTCGCGAAGGTCAAACATCTCCAGTTGATCCTCCTATGTGGTTGGATGCAAGTGCTGATGGTGGAGATTATTTCTACATCATCCACGATGGAATTGGAAGAGTCCGCAGCTGCTGGTCAGACCTAGATATGGACACTTATCCACCATGTTTAAAAATCCTTATAAAATACTTATAAATTCTTTACAAATTCCTTATAAAAACCTTCTAAGAGTTGTACAAAATGCTTATAAAGGTTTGTTTGCCTATATTTTATGTAGGATTTGTACCAGAAGATGTGATTCCTGATGAATCATTCCCTGAAACACTCTATGATGTGGAAGAGCGTTTTAGAGAAACTGCCGTATTATTGCAACCTCGTGTTGTGGACCAAACTTCACTAAACACATCTTACGATGACCCATACATCCCCCAGGGTGAGCCACCACTAAAAAAATATTTTCATAGCAAAAATTATAGTTCTTGTTAGACTTTTAACACTTTGAAGCTCCATTTTGTAGAGAATATGGGGCTATTGGTAGCGGCACGTGACATGTATGATTTTTTCAAGAAGTTCCAGATATGAGTTTTGATGAAGAGGATTCTTTTGATGACAACGAAAACCCTCCAGCTGCGTCTGTGCCTGGAAGTACCTCTCAGGTTGGTGAATTTTGCAGCCTTGTAACATCTCTTGTTAATAGGTTTATAAGATTTTGTTTATTAAGCTATAATCTGCTGACTATTCTTGTTTGTTTGGTTTAGGTGCTTGTCCAGGCTGTTGATCAATCAGAGTTGCTACGTGAACAGAAGTTTTTGATGGAAGAAATTGAAGCAATCAAATTCCGTTTGGAAAAACTTCAGACTCGTTACGTCCAAATTCAACATTCTCTTCACATGACTGCCCCGAGAGATGAAGCTGGATGCTCAAAGAATGTAAGAACCCGCCCAAGGGATGAAGCTGGATGTTCAAGGAATGTAAGATCCCGTAGGATCTCTCGTCGGTCTACCTAGTTTTTCATTTATCTCAACCTTTTGATGCTTTTGTAAAAGCCACGATAAAATATTATATTGATGTTGGACCATTATTTTGTACTAGAAAATGTATCTATCTATCAGTATATCTTATTATAAGATATTTTAACGGTTTATAAATTCAATGGCACATAAAATTCTATATAAAAAACGCATATGCAAAGAGTTGCAAATTTAAAAAATCTGTAAAAAAACCTTATAAGGTCTGTAAAAAAGACTTATAAATCATTAGAAAAGTTGTACAAAATGCTTATAAAAGTTTGTTTGCTGATATTTTATCCAAAAAAAATTTTTAGTCTGTAAAAAATCCTTATAAATCTTTATAAAATATTTTAAAAAGTTATACAAAATGCTTATAAAAGTTTGTTTGCTGATATTTTATCCCAAAAAACTTCTAGTGTGTAAAAAAGACTTATAAAATCTTTACAAAAGTTGTACAAAATGCTTATAAAATGGAGATATTTAATGTTTTATATATTGAATGGCACATAAAATGTCCAATAAAACTTTAATCATAAAAGCTCTGTTTTTAATCTAATAAATGCAAATAAAAAATAAATGCTTGAATCTTAGAGAGAGTTTACAAATGTAACTAAAAATATTTAGTTGATTGAACACAGCAGCTTTTGTTATGTCCAAGATTGCCACACCTACCACATTTGTAAGATTTAGCATTAGTTCGAGTCTTTCCATACTCCTAAGCAGAAGGTACCCTTTTTTCCTTTCGTCTGCCACTAGGAGCACGAGCAGTAGGTAGACGACAAACAAAAGCAGCAACATCATCTGGAATGTCCCAAAACGTCCTATCACCAACTGGGTGAATACTCTCTAAATATGCTAACTTCCACCTGCAAGTGTAGTATTTAAATATCTTATAAGGTATTTTAACGTTTTATAAACAGTAACAAAAAAGAATTAAAATACCTTTCAGTAGAATAAAAATCATCAACATAATCGTACTCTATCAGCTTGCCATGTTTTGCAGCCGCTATTGCGTGAGCGCAAGGGATTTTTTCGATAGAGAACATACCACAGGTGCACAGCCTATCTCCAAAATTCACAACATGATTAAGCCGATCTCCTTTCACCTCAAACTCATATTTATTAACTTGAGCAACTTCGAGATTGCGTGACAGTTCTAAACATTCTTTCTTCATTTTTTTCACCACATTATCTGTCACAGGGTGTCTATGATTACTAGCCTCCTCACGTCGCTCATGAAACCATTTAGTCAGAATCGATATGATCGTCTCAAGAAGACACATTATCGGATAATCGCGGCTATCTCTCAGCATGGAGTTCAAAGACTCAGCCAGGTTTGATGTCATAATATTGTATCGATTGGCTGGGGCATGAACCCGTGACCACTTCGTAACACCAACTTTCCACAAATAATCTCCCATTTTTGGATATGCGAGCATGAGTTGGCTGAAAAAAATACAAAAAACAGTGTGTTAAATATAACTAATGAGAAAACTGAAAGTTCCGTATAATATTTATAAGGGTTTTTAAATCCTTTTTTAACCCCAGTAAAGAGACCTGAAAGTTACAAAAACCTTATAAATATATAATCACATACCTGAAAGCTAATAAATATATTTTCCATTCTATTATAACACATTATAAGATATTTTAACGGTTTATATATTGAATACAAAAAACAGGTGTTGAAAATATCTGATGAGAAAACTGAAAGTTCCTTATAATGTTTTTATAAGGGTCTTTAAATATTTTTTTAACCCTAGTAAACAGACCTGAAAGTTAAAAAAAAGCTTATAAATATACATACCTGAAAGTTTCATTGAAATCATTTATTGTGTAAGCATCAGATGTCGTTGCTGCAACATAAATTAGCGTAGAACCATGAAATTTGGTTTGAAGATTTTTCCGCAAATGAAAATTGCAGATCCCATGATGAGCAAGTGGATAATTGTTCAAGAGACCATTCTTAATAGACGTCGCACGATCAGACACAAATACTAAATCAGGCTCGTCGGGGATAACAGTCTTCAACATCTTCAAAACCCAGTCCCATGATGCATCATTCTCGGAATCCACTATCCCAAAAGCAAGATGGTACAATTGGAAATTCTCATCTTGTGCTAAAGCACCAAGTAATGTCCCTCTGAAATTTGCTTTCAGATGTGCGCCATCAATGATAACTACTTTCCTCAACAACCTAAACCCTCTAATTGATGCACCAAATGCCATAAATCCATATTTAAACTTGTTCAAGTACTAACCTCTAAATCAGTCACAGTACCAGGATTCTTTAACTTTATAATGTGAAACCACCTCGGTAACGATTCATAACGATCAACAGGTGTACCCCTAGCAAGGTCGGTTGCATACTCTTGAGCTCGCCACGCCTTTGCATAAGGGATCCCAAGTCCAAAATCATGCCTAAACAACTCCATCATCTGTTTAGGCTTAAGTCCACTCTTCCCTCCATCGAAATGGTGACTTACAATTTCACCTAATGTCTTTGCTGTTGCTTGACGATGATTAAAATTACTTAGCGAGCCATCGCAACTATGTTCATCCATTATGTTGCGAATCACAAAACTTTCTGAGGCATAAAGCCTAGTTGCACGCAAGCTCCAAGTACATTTTTCATCAATGCACCTTAGCAAAACCCTAATAGTGTCTGATTTATAAGTCCTAAACTCAAAGTCTTTCTTCATTGCATACGTCTTCAACGCTCTAGACAAGTCCTTTTTGGTCTTGAAACTCATCCCACAACACAACTCATTATCATTACCATGTGAATTTGAAGAACCACTTTCGGCAAGCCCATAAGTTGGAATTGAGGTTGGAAATGATTTGCAGAGGTGTCTGATCCAAACATGCTCTACATAAACTCGTTTATAAGGATTTTATAAAAGAGTTTATAAGTATTTTATAAGGATTTTATACAGTTTAAAAGAATTTATAAAGATTTTATCAGAATGTATTAAATAGATTTTATAAGGATTTTATTTTATAAAGATTTATAAAGGTTTTTTACACCTTATAAGTATTTAACAAAAAAAATACCTTATTCGGAATGTGAATTACAGGAGCAGGAGCGGGAGAAGCAGGAGGAGGAGGATCTGGAGCAGTGAAACGAAATACATCACTGTCTTCATTCCTAGTTTCGATGTTGCTTTGCTCTGTCATTGGGTATGAGCTTGTTTGCGCCTGTAGCAAAAGACTTGTTGGTGAATGCTAAAAACAGGAATCCACATATTGCCATAAAATATTTATCAAAACATACCTCATCAACAGACACAAATAACTGAATGCGACCTCCACTCTCTACAAACTTGTTCATGAATGCGTGCACTTGCCTGTCGTTCCTAATATACATTGGCGGAAGATTTGTTCTACCTGGTAACATGTAACTGAGTTTGACAGAACTTCCGCACACATCAATACCAAAATCTTCTAATACAACCTGCAATAACCCAGAAAAACTAATATCTTCATTGACCAAGCTCAGAGATCCTTCCCTTTCAACATCGAACATAAACTCCCACTGACTGTTATCCGTAATCTTCCAGATTCCACACAAATAATACAACTCAACCATTACAGCCTGTTACAGAAAATAAGGACGATTTATAAAAATTAAAGACAATTTATAGGGTTTTTTTAAAGGTTTATAAACATGATTGTCAATCAAAGAGAAACGATTTATACACCAGTAATGTTAATCCCATATGTTTATAAACAATTTATAAGGTTTTTTAAAGATTTATAAACATTATTGTCAATCAAAGAGAAACGAGTTATACACCAATAACGTTAATCTCATATGTTTATAAACAATTTATAAGGTTTTTTAAAGGTTTATAAACATTATTGTCAATCAAAGAGAAACGAGTTATACACCAGTAATGTTAATCTCATGTTTATAAACGATTTATAAGGTTTTTTAAAGGTTTATAGACATGATTGTCAATCAAAGAGAAACGATTTATAACTTAATTGGTAATCAATTAAGCTTGCTCAACCGCCTGTAATACTAATCTCATATATTTTATAAACAATTTCTGAGGTTTTTTAACAGTTTTAAATAGATTATAAAGAGAAACAGGTTTTTACCTTAATTGTAACAAAGAATCACGACTTCAGCGGCAGTTAATTCTGATCACAAAGAACCCCGGCTTCAGCGACAGCAATTTTCCCAGAAAATCCAATTTCCTCCCAGAAAATCCGATCCAAAATTCAGATACGAATCGAGATCGATATCGCGGAGAGAGAGTGAAAGAGAGAGAGAGATCGAGATCGCAGAGAGATTTCTCTGTGTGAGAGATCGAGAGAGAGAGAGAGAGAGAGAGAGAGATCGAGATCGCAGAGAGATTTCTCTGTGTGAGAGATCGAGAGAGAGAGAGATCAAAATCGATATCGATATCGAGATCAATATCGCAGAGAGATCTCTCTGTGTGAGAGAGGAGAAGAGTGAGATCGAGATTCGATCGAGATTGCACAGCGAGAGAGAGAGATCAAGAGAGAGAGAGAGAGAGAGAGAGAGAGATCGAGATCGTTATCGATATCGATATCGAGATCGATATCGCAGAGAGATCTCTTTGTGTGAGAGAGGAGAAGAGAAAGATCGAGATTCGATCGAGATCGCACAGCGAGAGAGAGAGAGAGATCAGAGAGAGGCAGAGAGAGATTGTTTTTAGAAAAGGATAATTTTGGAATATCAGAAAACGAGTGTGACATTTTTGTAAAAAATTAAAAAAAATGGCATGGAACATGTGGCATATCCCAAAATTTCTCTATAGTTTTTCATTTGGAATTGATTTAAATATTTTAAATGATTTTTTTATTTTTTAATATACCTTTATTAATTATTGTGTGCCAAATGGAAAATTATAACGTGTCTTACACAAAAAAGAAAATCAAAAATAAGAATAAACCCAAGTACAAAAGAACAACAAGTTTTTAAATAATTGTTTTAACTTAGATTAACATTTATATTTAACAATTTTGTGTTATTATTTAAAAATAACTTAACACATTTCTTTGTGTTTCAATATAGAAATCTGGTACATTATAAGACCAAGCATATTTTGTAACACATTAAATATTTTTTCAAGCATTTAATATATTTCTGTCTACAAATTTGTGTCGAATGTTTTATGATATATAGCATTTAATTAATACAATTAATACAATGCACTTGATTAATATTATAATCTTCAAAGATATGGTTTATGACTCAAAAATACAAAATAAAAATTTACGTATATCTCCAAAAACTTGTTCTAAAATTTATAAGTGAATTATTATTTTAGTGTTTATTATAATATACAAGTTAATATTAGTGTTCACTGAAAGTGCATATTAGGGCTAGTTCTATATGTTTGTGTGCATAACAAATATATATGAGCATAAAGTAAAGAATACATGGAGTTTTTTGTTGAGGTTCGGTTCCCTACATCCCCGGGATCTAGTCCAGAACAAATCTATTCGAACAAGAGTCCAACTACAATTGAGTATGGTATCCAGCACTACACTGACTACCATTCTTTTCTAGATAAATTATCAAACTATGAAGAAAGATATCAAGTTTGCATGCTTGACTACCAACCAGCAGCACCGATGCATCACTGTCTCCTCAACAACTGCAATTTTAATAGACAACCACCAACAAATTTACGAATTGTATGATGGGATGATGCTATACACATATATGTGTCTCATAATAAAACCCTAAGTGCGTGAGTGTTTTTTTTGTCACCACCTAGTCCTATTTAACCAAAAGGGTAAAACCCTAAAACACCTCTTCTTTCATCGAAGCCCATGTGGCCCAATCACCTCTTCTTGGATCTTTATCGACAAGATCCTAAAACCCAATAACACTTCAGACATTTGTCACCACATCTTCACGTAGACAAGTGTGCTTTCACATCTTTACGTTCCATTCAACTCTCGTCTCTAACACTTATGCAACAACACTTGTTTCACGCCGTACCACAACATGTGTCACACTTATGGGTAAAGTCTTTTCTTTCATTCACCAAGCATCTCAGACAAAATTTAGAGATCATTTGTTTGAGTGACATTTGGGAGGAGACCATAAAAATTGTCCTGATCTCCGGTAAAAGGAGATATACGGGTCTAGCCCTTAGAACTTCTTAATATTCAAAAAGAAAAATTTGTGTGTTGTGATACTATTCGAGTAATGAAATATATAAGTATTTAATAATAGATTAAAAATGGAAATTTCAAAAAAATTAGATGCTTGACCCATCAACAATTTTGTTCTGCAATATTTTTTTTATACAGTAGAAACTCTATAGATTAATACTCGATAAATTAATAAACTCCATAAACTAATAAATTTTGCCGTCCCGAATCGGGCCAATATAAAATATAACACAAATCGATAAGACAATAAGATGATAAATATTATAAAACTCCTATGTAAATATAAGAGCATCTCCAACCCATCTCTATTTCTTCCTCTATAATAGAATAAATATAGCATTCCTCTAATTTTTCTCCAACCCACTTCTATTTTCATTTCTAAAATAGAGATTGCTATTTTTATCTCTAAATATAGAAGAAGAAATAGAGATTTTTTTGTCTGATTCATACTTTCTCTAAAATAGAGAAAAAATAGCATTTTTCTATAATAAAAAATAGCATTCCTCAAACATAATCTTTCTAGTAGCAACACTAAGAGCAAGTCCAACCGGACTGCATAACACCATAATTGGTGTCAAAGTTTCTCCGAACGGCATATTTGATAACAAAATTTTAATTGTATTTTTAATTTAGTAAAATAACTAAATAATAGTTTATCAACTAAAAAATTAATATACCTACAATAATTTTGTATTTTACTATTTTATTTGTCGTTTCTATTTTAAATTATCTAATATTTGTAATTGTATTTCATAATATATCTAGATTAATACGTAAATTTATTAAAATTAAAAAATACATATTAAAATTCAATTAAAACATTGAAAATATAAGATTCCAAAACTAAAATCAAACAAACAAAAAAGTAAAAGCAACATGATAATTTTTTTAAACATAATAGAAATTTAAACAATAATCTAATATCCGGGATAATCATTTATGGTTCTGCTAAGATAATGGTAGTACGGAGTATACTCTTGCAATTGTGGTCGGACCTACACGTATGTGGAGTAAGAAAGTGTTAGATGATATAATGATTTGGCAGTAACTTTAACAATGTTAATTCTTTTGTTTTCGTTTTTTGGGTGGATGAACAACTTTTTTGGAAGAAATAAAGATTTTTTTTGTCTTATTCATAAGTTTTCTAAAATAGAGGAAAAAATAGCATTCATCTATAATAGAGAAATACATTGGAGATGGTCTAAGGTCCCAATAATTTCATAATATAATATTTGGTATAAAATATTTTATACATACACATTTAAGGTATATTTATATATGATTTTAGTGTTGTTTGTTCTTTTATTAAAACTGAAATCTCTTTATAACTCAATCATTATTAGATGTAATAAACACAAACAAAAAGAAGAAAACTAATCTAAGAAAAATATAGTGTAATAAAAAATGAAAAATTCAAATAAACAAAAATTTAAATGATTACGGAAATTTTTCTTTTTTGGTAAATTAGTAACTTTCTAGATTAATAAAATATTATAATCTAAACGTTATTAATTTATAGAGTTTCTACTAGATTAAAAGATGTGATATTTTCTTGTGGATATTTAACGGATCACACATATTATTGGACTGGGCTCGTAACCTATAACTAGAATTCACGAGTTACAATAAAACTTACTTCTTTGACGTGGGTTATTCAAGCATTTATGGATTTGGATCCAGTTCCTTTTATAATATACACACGAGGAAGCCTAGCAATTAGTTATTTGGCTAAGATCACAACTAAATGAAGGTTTTACTCTTAATTTTGTAGTTGTGTTTTGGATGCACTGATGTATTTCTTCATATTCTAATATAACCAACTTATATTTTTTATTAGTTTTTTTTTCGTTAAAGATTTCTATTAGCTTTTACGAGACTATCTTCTTGGGAAATTGGACAAAATAACTATAAAAAAAAATTATAACCCACTAAATAGCCAATTTTCCTAAATTTAATGGTCACAATATTGCCACACATACCATTTTTATGAGATTTTGAATTATAATTTTTTTTTGTTATTCACCGAATTGACCCTATCTTCTTCTCACATTTGTTTTTGCAAGCGTTAAAGTTTATTTAAGTGCTAATCAGTGTCCAATTTGACTTGCCAGGAATTGTCTATTTGAGAACTCGGCCTAACTAAGTCAAACATCTAGATACTAGATAAAGATATTGCATCTTCTTGTTTTGGACTCCCATTAGATTTATAGGTGGAGCTCTAGAATGCAATGTCAAATGCAAAGGAATTTCTAAACCCTTTTCTGAAGAAAGATATGATGGATAATCATGATTCCCGACTTGAAGGAGGCAGTATCATGGGACAAAACTATTCCGCGACTTGGAGCACATTGTTTCCTTCACATTAGACACTACTCAAGGTTATAAATCTCTCTTCACTATACGATATGTCTTCCAAGTGGTAGTCTACAATATTTAGAGAGAAAGGAATAGGAGAAGACATGGAGAGCAACCCTCCCCATCCACGAGGTTAACCGAGGGGATAAGCGAGTTGAGGAGAATGTAGTGTTTTGGCTTAGCACTCAAACAAATTATATAAATTGATTTCACGTTCAAAATTTTTACTTATGAAGCATTTGTTGTAAAATAGGTTTTTGGTTAAATATAATTTAACATTCAATTCAAAAAAAAAAAACAATAAAGAAGAAATTTTGTTTACTCTAAATTCTACTAAACCCACATTGAAAAGCTTTGGTGAAGATCCTCACGACTCATCCCTCTAAAAAGAACTTGAAATCTCAAACTTAGTTACATTAAACAAGTGCACTTTGAAAGACAATTCCATGGTATCATTTTAACGACATCGACCATTGAATCAAGATAAGGAATGAAGACCATGAGGCTAAAAAGAAAAATCATCTCAAGAAGAAGGACGACACTAAATATCGATTTAACCCGATAAGCAATGCCTGATAAAGATAAATATCGGTTTAAACTGATAGAAGAGACTGATACGATAAGCCAACATCCCAATGCCAGATCCAAATATTTCTTTACTATTAGTTGCTGGACCAATAGGAAGTTTTCCGATATGCTGAGTCGCTTTAACCAATCAAGTCTTCTCTTTGAAATTTGTTTTAAATTGATTTTTATCTCGGTTTGAGATACAGTTTAGCAATTGATTTTGATTTGGATTTAAATTGATTTTAACCCATAGGTATCTACACTCATGCTCCAGTGTTCTCAAGTCTCCGAAGTCAAGCTCTCACCTCTATTAGGATTCTCATGTCCTTAGGTCTCTCGACTCAGGCATCAACATCCTGCATTACGGCTCCCAGACTTCTGAGCCTTATATACTTATGTTTATAATCGCAAGCAAGGATGCTCCGGTGGTCTAAAATCTTAACACATGTTTGTACGACTGCGTTCATGATTGGACACCCAAAAGAAAAACTTATGATCGCGGAAAAAGAGAAGTCTCATATGTTGCCCGAGTATGAGACTCAGACTCGTATAGCAAACATGGTATTTATTGGGGATATAATCTTTTTCGAGTTTAGCGAGTCGCATGATGTTACGTATCTCAAGGCTCAAGTGGGTTCCATAAGTTTAGATCTAAATCAGCAATTGTCCATATAACTTAATGGGTAAGGCCACGGGTGAATGACCCCCATTCTAGGTAGCGCATTTTGTTACTCGGAATGATCTAGATCGGAAGCTTACTGGCCAGACAAACATGTACCCCCATCAGCACCAGAAGACGGCACACAGAGTCTGAGTTCATGTATTAGGAACTCGGGGTAGGTGTGAAATATCTTCTTTACGCGCTAAATTTGAAATTGTTTAAAACAATTTGGTTTGAATCTTTGGTCAAAGGGTAAAAAACTTTCAAGTAAAAAGCAGGAGGTCCATACATGAAAATGATTAAAGCACAAATAAACTGATTATGAGGGAGAATCCCGACGTCATATTCGCCGCATCATTGTAACGTCCGTGAACTAAAATTGAGAATTTTGGAGGTTTGAATTGAACCGGTTGGTTCGATTTTAATTGTCGGTTTTCGGTTCAGGTTATGTGAACCCTAGGGCTCGTGTATAAAAGGGGAGGGCAGCCGTAGATCAGCGTTTTTCAGAGAGGAAAACAAGGTTTGAGTGTTCTTGTTCCTTGAGGGTAAGAAAAGGTGTGATTGAGGCTTTGAAGGCACTTATATTCGGTTTTAGAAAAGGAGATTAATGGCCAGTAAGAATAGATCGGATCGGAGCGAAACTTTCAGGTTAAGTTCTCCACTCTTTTATATTGATAAAGGAGAAAACGGTTTGTCAATTGGATGTGTATTCTAGGAGTTATCATTGTTTGACTGAGAGAGGTTTGTGCACTTTTGGGTCTGCAATCAGTCCACTTCGAAGGAGGATTCCCAACGAACCAGAAGGACTCAGAAGACTATCCACATACAGTTGGATAACTCTTTCTGTCTAGTTTGAAGATTAGGTTTCCAATCCTGATTCTAAGGTAAGGTACGTTCTCTGTGTGCTTTCAAAGTCAAGGTGTCGTTCCTGTTTTTTGAAACCCTAATTTGGTTTAGGGTTTTTGGAGAAAGGATCGAGGTTTTGTTGGTTCGTGAGGAAGAAAAGATAGAGCACAGGCTGTAGGTTTGAGAGAGGTCTCTTTTCGTAGTTGTCCTTGTCTAGAATCGATACAGAATCAAGGTGAATGCGAGACCATAACTTATCTGGGTGGATGAAATGTCATGATACGTGTTGATTGAGATGATTGATTGTTTGGAGGATGTTTTCTCTGTGATTTCGTGTTGTTTTGGTGTGGTTGTTGATGTTTTTTTTGCAGGAAATCGACGTGGTGCAGTCGAGAATCGAACCAGAGAGGAGAAGGTTTGCAACTGCGATTCTGTTTTGCAGGAAATTGACGTGGTGCAGTCGAGAAATAGGTCGGGTTGTTTCAAGACTCCAATGGTACAAGAAGATCATGTGATGTGTTGCATAACCGTGTGGTCCGCCAAATGATGCAAGAAGACAAAGAAATTAGGTGAAAATCACTCGAGGCATTGTACCGGATCAAACCCGGAAAACCGAACCCGATCCAACCGAGGATACGAAACCCAATATTTGACCCAGGGCATGTAAAATCTATAAATACTACCTTATTTCCCTTCATAAAATATCAAAAAAAATCTTATGCTAAAAATTCATACACTAAGTCTATTTCTCTCGAGACTAAGGTTCCCTACCTTGAGTTATTAGTCTTATTCTGGTTGTTTAGGGCCATTCTCTCTGACCTCTTCCTAAATGATGTATTGCATTTTTACGCATTCTAACCGAAGTTTTTATATGATTTTCGAATATTTTCTGTGTTTCTATAGTCATTTCAGGTAGGATGCTTTTGGAGGAAAACAAGACATTATGGATGCAAAGAGATGCATGGAAAAGATGGTTACGTTTGCATTCGTTGAAATGCTTATTATTGTTGGATCAAGCTTAAAATTGGATGCAAGATGTCCAGTTGAGTTAGGTTTCATTTGGAGGTGGTTTGAAGTCAATTGGATAAGTGGAACAAAAGTTATATTATTTATGGTGAAGACATATTTTGTTGGAAATTGGCATCTGGAAACTGACATCGGGCATACACCCCGATGGCAGAAACAAGAATCCAACTCCCAAAATTCGCATGTGTCGAATTTGCAGGAAACAGTCGTCGGACGCTTCCATCAGGCATACACCCCGATGGCAGAAATCGGAACTTTTATTTCCCCTGCAATTTTACAGATCTGACCCAACTTCATTTGGATCGACCCATATCCGATTTTTAGACAAATAAAACCCTATTTTCGTATTTGTTAGCGGACACACTTTTATTTTTCATCAGACTTTTGGCTTTTGCAATCTGTAAGCTTTGGGAGAAGAATCTCTAACTCTGCATCTCTAGAGAAAAGATTTCTAAACCATAGATTTTATTCTTTAATCTAATTATGCAATTCCTTTTATCTCTTTGTGGTTTCTCTTTAATTATGCCTGAGTAGATCCATTGTTATGTTTTAGGGTTTCAAAGGGATTTTCCATGGATTGTTGAATCAGATTGTTAGAATAGGGATTTACATCTAGTTATTCATCTATAGTTGTTCTTCTCACTTAAATTGGATTGATCACCTAGTTTATGATATTAAGTTTATGATATCAGACTAAATGCCTGAAAGAACATAAGCAAGACATCATTAGCCAATGAAAGCAGATGTTAAACGATTAAAGCATATTTAGCTTCTTGAATTCAAACGACAGTTTAAAATCATAGGTTGCTTAACATAGTAATTAATGCTACTTTATTGTTTCCATGCTTGTTTATTTGATTTACAATTCTGGATTTCCTACGATTATTGATGAGAAGGATTTTTCAAAATAAAACTAGCAATGCTAACAACCTAACTCATGATTCAATTGTAACAAACACAAGGAAAACTAGAACTTAGAGTACTATAGTACTAAGAGGGTCAATTCATCAACTTTAACCTGGTTGTTATCGTACCTTGCAAAGATTGTATTTCCCAACAGCTTCTGAGCAATTATGAGGGCATGGCTTCTTATCAGCGTGCCTTTAGTGGCACCATCCTTGTGAGGTCCACTGCCAATCAAAACCCAAAAATCAGCTGCTTTGTAGAAGGTCGAGAAACCGTGCAAAGGGCCGTCGTTAAAGTTGTAAGCTTTGCAGACTTCAGAGAAAGATAGAGTATGTAGCGGTTCTTCAATTTTAAAAGTAAGCCTTTCTTCACTTGGTTTCTTTTCCTAGGTCGGGTGTAGCGAAATTCTTTGCCACCATGGAATTTTAAAAGTACTCCCCTCTAAGCTTTGTAGTGGAATTCTTGATAATTGAAGAAGAACCCGAGCCCCATGTTCTTCATTACTAACTCCAAGTCCCTACTTTTTCATAAATTTGTAATGGACAAGTTTAGAGGGGAGTATTTTTACTCCAGCAAGACGGGAGTACTTAGTCTTCTCTTCGTCCGTCCAAGCCGAGGGAATCTCAGATGGTGGTTCCTTGGGTTCGACCGAGCTTTCCGGCTGAGGCTTTAGTTCTTTTCTTTATCTGGTTCTTGTCCGGGTGGATTCTTTCCTTTTGTCAGTCGCGGCTTCCCTCCTTGCTTCTGCTGATTTCCTTTTCGTGGTCTTCTTTGAGGACGAACCTTCGGAATGCTTGTCCTTTGCCGCCTCAACCCTGCATGATCTTCCCTATCGGTCATCTTCTTGCCCTGAAGCAACCTAAGAAAACAAAAAGTGTGCTTTAAACTGCGGTAGTTGCGCAGAACCCTAATTAGTGCGAGTCGCGAGAGCTTGTAGTAGTGCGGAATGCCGGATCGATTTAGCAAAGTTCCTTAGATTTTCAGCGAATATGAGGTAATGAGCTGTGGAAGTCCTTTAAACACAAAACTCAGAAAGGGGAGAAAGAAACATAAGAGGGGGATTGGATTTTTCTTTGGGAAGAACCGTAAAATCAAACCCGTAAAGTTGAGTGAGTTAACCGAATAAGACCGGAATTAAATAAATAAACCAGGAGTCAAGGATGAAACCAAGTTAATAAATCAAGCGTCTGCACTCATCCGGTCATGCTCAGTCCGCATCCAAATTGGTTGAGCACTATATCGTTGCAAACCGACATCTCGCTCGCGGTTCATTTCCTCCCTTGATCAGTGCAGTTTTTCGGGTAGACCTATCGGTTAAAGCCGATAAGTACTGCCAAATCAGATTTCTTTCTATCCCCAATCCTTCTTAATCTCGTGGTCCTGAAGCATCCATAATACCTGTTGCTGGATCACATTGAAGAGAGATAGGTTGGGAAATAAAACCGAATTTAAGATAAATAGAAGTAAAGAGCTATGTACAAAAAGGATAGTCATGAGATTGCCTGAAACAACCCGACCTATTTTTTTTTTTAATTATATTGGATTCGAATTAATGTTTCCATAAACATTAATTCTCAATATCCAATCAAGTACACTCAAATAACAATTAAACCAGCGGAATTCAAACCAAATCAATCAACCGAATTAATCATTAAACCCAATAACCAATTCCACAATCCAATTCATCAAACCAGCAAAGTAGCGGTTCTAAACAATATGATAAAACAATACAATCGAGACTCTAGATCATCTTCTCTTCCCAGCCATGATTCCACGATCACAATTTCTCTTTACCTGCATCACATGGCAAAAAGAGATACGTGAGTATTATCACAAATACTCAGTGAGACGGTCATCCCATCTACAGGCTATACACACAGGTATAAGAAAGAGATACAATAGCAGGATGAGCAATTAACAATGCATAAACGAAACAATCAAACGAGAATCAGTAGACAGACCCTGCATAAAACTCAACAATACAACACGAATCCAACCAAAAGCAATACAACAACGCATTCTATCCAATTCTTACCCAGATAAGCCTATAGTCACGCACTCACCTTAGCCTATCAATTGCCTCAGACCTCAACCTCTGGCAACGCTCCTCTAACTTTTGGGCCTTAGCCTGATGAACACTGCAAACCAAACCAATCGGTTAATCCAAACTGAACCAGTCGATTAAACTAACCAACCAAACCAATCTAATTAACCAAACCGAACCAACCCAAACTGGTTAACCAAACCAATTGGAGTTTCCCCTAAACCGGATTAGGGTTCGTGAAAACAGAAACAACCAGCCGACTTAAAAAACACGCTGAGAACGGAGAGTACCTCTGAATAATGATCAGAAACATGATCAGGAATCGTGAGACCGAGACTTTTCCAACGCTATGTAAATTGCCTCCTAATTCCTTTTGGTTCGACAGGAAAACTCCCATGAAGTGGACTGATCGCAGATCCAACTCTGCACAAATCTATCTCGGAAAAACAACCATAACTCTCAGAATACTAATCCAAATGATAAAGCGATTTCTCCCAACGCTAGATACGAGCGTGGATAACTTACCCTACAAGTTTCACTCCAATCCGATCTGATTAGAATATTCGTTCTTCTACTCTTCTAGAACAGCTAGAACTGTCTCCAAAACAACAATCTCTTCTTTTCTCTCACAATCCACGAAAATCCTCTCTCTCTCTACTCTGATTTCTGAGTGTTTTCTACCCAAAAACACAGCCTAAACACGGCTACTCCCTTTTTATACTGCCCTTAGGGTTTTCCCTAACCAACTACGCAAATCGGACAATTTAAAATCGAACCTGTCGGTTCAAAATCAACCCGTGTCAATCGACACATACCCTTTGTGTTGATCGACGCAACGCCCAGAACACGACTTCTCACAAGTCCAAAACACTTGTGTCGACTGACACACTCACCCTGTGTCGATCGACGCACCAACCAAAAATCCACTTTTTGGTTCACGGGCATTACATTGCCTCTCAAGTGGGCTTGTTTATGTCACTAAGCTTGACATTGTTGTCCTTTTTTAGTTTGAGGAGGGAGGAGAACCATTCTTCAAGCTTGGTCCCCAATCACTCATTGTAGTCGTGACACGTTCTGCAGCAGGCTCAATCGGGCACTTGGAGAAGTCTCTCTTTTCAGGCCGAGAAGCACTTGGCCCATTATAGTCGCTGGCCAAGTCCTCAGGCTTTTTAAATTTGAGAGTTGGTGGAATTAGGCTTATGTCAGCTTCTGTAGTAGTTGTCCCTTTTTCTTTTCCAACAGAGACCCTTCTCTTGTCCTGAGCAGAGTTGGTCAATTGATCTCCATAGTCATCTATATCAGAACTTTCTTTTCCCTTTACAGACGGAGCTGGTGCTATGTCATAGGTAACTCTAGCATCCATATTTGTGAGCGTCACCTTCAGATTTTTTGGGTCTATAACATCTTCAACGGTCTTCAAGAAGGGCATCCCAAGGATTATTGGCAAGTGTTTATACACCTCCCTTTGTATCACCACAAAGTCTGTGGGGACAAAGGTGACTCCAATCCTCAGAGGGTATCCTTCAATCATTCCCAAAGAATCCACGAAAGTTGAATCTGCCATAGTGATTGAACAAACCCGCTTCTTTACTTCCTTACCATAAAGAGAGAGATCAAGTTGATGCTTGACCCTGTATCACAAAGCCCTTTTTCATGAAATTTACCAAGAGAGCAATGTAAGATAAACCTCCATGGGTTGGCATTCTTTGGTAGCGTCCTTAGGTTTGACACCTTCTTCATCATGTTATCATGTGTTCCCATAGGATTCTTAAGCTTCTGCTGGCAGTCTAGGACTGTATCAATGAATCTCTGTTCCACGGTGTCTCTTGGTGAGTGATGTGGATCAAAGTTTTAACCCTTAAATATAACTGCAAGTGTACAGCAATCACGGTAGTATTTAGGGATCGAATCCACAGGGACCTCGTATTTGCACTACAATCTTATAGGAATCAAATCAAGCTAAAACAAAGAAATATGGTTTTGGTTTTTAAAGGGAATAAAGAACGAAAATAACTAAGTAAAAGAGATTGGAATTCAATGGTAAACAAACATTAGGCAAGTAGGTTAATCGCAGAGATTCATAAATGGTTAAACAACATATCGAATTTTAGGGACCCTTTAGAGAGATGTGTTCTAGAACTCAAATCACGAATGTATAATCTTCCCACTGTCGTGGCTCGGATCACTATGTTTTAACTTCCTAATAGACTCAACTATTGCAGGTTATTACAAGAAGAAAACACGCAGTAAGTTCAAGATTCAATTGTTCAATAAACTCCTTAACTAACCTTTCGAATTGTTCAAACGCCTAGATCATCAAATATTAGTTTAGAGAATATAACAAGATTTTGGAGAGTATATCAATCTAAAATCAGATGCTAGTTGATCAGAAAAGCAATCGGCATTACGAGCAAATAAAGATGAAGAATTTAATAGATTATTCCTAATTCATTCGATAGTAGTTAACAATTCATGAACTCTTTGATTTTCTTACAACCTAACAAATAAAACTACTCAAACATGGCGCACGACAAACACAAGATAGATGATGAATTCATAATAGAAAAACTTGGATTAAAGAGTAAAGGTAAGAGGATTCTTCTCTATATCGAGGTACAAAGCGAGATCATCCACTGGATTGCTCTAGAATCCAAATCTAAAGAACAATGTGGGAGCCAAGACTAGCACAATTAGATTTGTAAGGGTTTCAAGAGGAAGCAGAGATTTCTAAGTTAAGCTACGAGAGAAAAGGATGAGCAAAGAAAAGTTTTTATTGCTGTGTATCCTTTCGTGAACCAAGTTCCGGATCCCTTTACAAGGATTTATACATAGACATATATAGTGTTCCTAAGTGGGCTAAGTTTTCCATAAAGAATTATGTTAAGTTTCCTAAGTCTTCGCGGATTTCCTTTTCGTCCATGTCGGTTGCGCCAAAGTGGGCTTTGCAACTGGGCTGGGCTTCAATGTTGAGACTTCAAGCTCCCGCGGTCGTTACGACGTCACTTCGTAGCTGCTATGCTTATCTTCTGGAGATATCTGGGCTTATCCTCTCAACTGGCTTCGGGCTGAAGCCCAACGGTGGAACTCTTCGGGTCTTTCTAGCGGAGCGAAGATATGAACTTTCCCGTGAGAAGAAGACATGATCTTTCCTACGAGGCGAAAGCATGATCTTTCCTGCGAGGCGAAAGCAGGGGTCTTCGGTGTCACCCTATCAGAGTCATCGGTGGCCCCTGCGTTGATGCTTTCTTCTGCATGAAAGCAAGACTTAGAAGACTTCGCCTCGCAGGCGGAGAAGACTTCGCCTCGCATGCGGAGAGGACTTCGCCTCGCAGGTGGAAAAGACTTCATCTCGCAGGCGGAGAAGACTTCGCCTTGCAAGCGGAGAGGAGTTAGGATCAGAGAAGACTTGTCTAGAAACGACTTAGGAACCATATATTCTCTAGATGTCAACGTGACTCAATGTACGTTTGTTATGTTACCCAAACTTTGAACATTGAGGTTGAGCGGGTGATAATAGTATCGAGTTTAAGGATATTGGGGTCGATGTTCAAAGTTGGGATGTTGTCTTATTGATGTTAGCGTGATGCTGTAAGCTCGTGCCATTAGAGTTGACAACGCTGTAAGCGTCCCGCCTTTGTTTACCGAAGATTTTAAGACTTCGCGTTCGGTGAGGGTTTTAAGACCTCATGTTTTTGTAAAGATTTTAAGACTTCATGTTTTTACGAAGATTTTAAGACTTCGTGTTCCGATCATTAACGTCAACGACGCCTTAGGCAACGGAAAAACGATTTCCGAGAGTGATAATATCACTTAACGAGTTCGGGTCCCGCTAATGAGATGGAGGATGGAGACATGCTTACATTTTTTTTTAAAGATAAGATTTGTTTTCTTTTACCTTCTCTCTTCTCTTTCTTTCTCCTCCACTCATCTCTTAGGGTTTTTGGACCCATCTTCTTCTCCACTTTTCCGCTGCCGCCGACGAGGAGCTCTCCAGCCGGTGCTATCGTCGCGATTTCTTACCATCGCCGACATCTCTTGCTTTGCAATCACCGCTTGCATCCTTTTGGTTAGTACCCTTGCCGTTTCCTGTCAAAGATCCTCATAATTTACCAAGAACCCAAACTTATAGATCTAGATTTTAGGGAGGGTAGCTTTATCAAGTATTAGGTGTTGTAGATTGCTAAGAGGAATCTTTGAACGCTTGGTTCAATCGACAAGCTTCAATTGTCGATGGAGCAAGCTTTGATTGTGTTGATTTTTTTTTAGAATTCCCTTTGCATCTTGTCCATTGAAGATGAATGAAGCTTGTTCTTCATTTTTGTTTGACCTTTAATCCCTAAATCGGATGTATGTAGGTGATTTTGTGTTTATAGAAATGGGGAGACTTGAATTGGATTTCGATTTTGACAAAGATGACCGTGGCTTGGATGTTGTCGACAAAACCGGTGACGACAGGTCATCGCTTCCACCGCCGATGGCCCGAGGATCGTACATCTCGGCATTGAAGACACGAGGTCTTCTCGTCGTGCCCCCGAAGACGCGAGGTCCTCTTTTCGCGACGCCGAAGTCTTCGCGTCGGGAACCGATTGTCGCGAGCTCGCCTTGTCACCGAAATGCCGACGCGCGTCGCCCCGATGTCCCCGAATCCATGCTCTGATGACCCGATGAGGCCGAAAAAGACTTGTCCAGAGAACGTGATTTCGGGGACTCATCATCGCGATAAACTCGTTCTCTCACGGCGTCATCTTCGTGGAACCGATGAAGTCGACACTGATGTCTCCGAAGACCCGTCGAACGTTGCTGCCGATGACCCGAAGATTCATGTTGGAGATGACGACCCGAAGAGGCTCGGTGACGACAAAGACCTGAGGTCTCGTCGTGCGGATATTGGCAGCTCGATTTTTCTGAATGACGAGGATCCGCTACTTCCGCCTGGTTTTGCTGATGCATCACTGTCATCGCTTTCTTCCTCTTTGCTTGATTCACGAGCTCACATCGTTGAGAGAGATGGTGATGATGTGCTTGTTGAGGTTGAACAAACGATGATGACTAAGAAGAAGCGAAAGGCGACGATTCGCCCGGATCCCCAGGGTCTACCCTCTCGGATGCGGAGTCACTCCAACTCCTTCGAGAGAGATGTAGGATTTCAGAGGAGATTGCACTGACTCCATCGACAGAGCCGATGCCCCGCCTCCGGGGTACTTCACTCTGTATGAAAACTACTTTGACTAGTGCCTCCTCTGGTTTCCAGTGCCTGGATTCCTCTTTTGTTTTCTCGCGGCGAACAATGCCTCTCTTGCTCAGATTAACCCTAGGGATATTAGGCATCTCATCAACGTCTATGTGTTGGGCAGAGAGCGTGGTGTTGAGATTAGCAATGAGCACTTGTTCTGTTTGTTGGATTTTAGGACTCGCAGTCGAAAAGAAGAGCTCAAGTATAGCATTACTCCCGTAACGGGACGCAGGCTCATCGACGGGTTTCCAAGCAAAAACGAGCACTTTGAGGATCGTTTCTTCTTCGTGGAGATTTCGGACAGGACCGTCGAAGCGGGCTGTGCTGCCCTTTTTTTTTTTTTTTTTTGATGTTGCCTCATATGTTAACCCTTCTTGAAGCACCTCATATGTTTGGTGCCACCATCGATGTTGAGGTTATCGCTACCGAAGACGAGGGCGACGAGGTGTCCGATGAGGACGGCGAGGAGAGGAGCGACGAGGAGATCGATGATTGACTGGCTTGCTTGTTTTATGATCTTGTTCCGGACTTAGTCTATTTTATGATTTTTACTTATGACTTTTATCGGTTTTTTGGATGTAGCTATCCATGATTTTTAGTAATGGCATTGGATGGCTTGTATCCATGCTATGATTATGTTTGCCTTGTATTGTAGCAAATGCAGAATGATTAAGAATGCGGCTCTTGTTTCTTGCCTTTCTTATGAGCCTAGCTTGTTGCGTTTTTTGATAAATCGCAAGAATTTTAAGAGTGATGGTACTCGCTTTGTTCGCCGAATCTTGAAATGACTTCATAAGTTGGTGATTGTTTACACTCAAGATGTCTTTTTGCGCCTTAGAATGCTCTACGCCGCTGTTACAGGGTAGCGAAATTGCGAATGCCTTTACGCTCCGCTTCTACCAACGTTGCTATTGGGTTTGCGGAATGGTGCTGCTTTCTGAACACGTCTGTCCGAGAGCGAACACACCTTTTGGTTTTACCAACATGTTGTTGGGTTTTCAGAATGATTATTCGGTCTACAAACTGAATAACCATTGGCAGCTGCTTTGTACCAACGGTGCTGTTGGGTTTGTGAATGATCAGTTGGGTTCATCCGCCCCAATGCTGAACATCATTATTTATATAGCGCGCTTGGGATCTGAGGATGGATGTCCTTGTTTTCGAGTTCACACATCATTGCTGTGGATGTCCTTGTAAGACTTGTGTCAAGTGTCTGATGTTTCCAGCAAAGAATTTGTGAAGGAGAGGAGTATGGGTACCCCACTCCCCCCCCCGTAGGATGGAGGAGGGCATCTGAACTCGTCCGGAGATAAGCTGTCGAAAGCACATACTCCCCCTTCTCTAGACGGAAGAGGGCAAGTGAACTCGTCCGAAGACAAGCTGTGAAAGCACATACTCCCCCGCATTTGACGGAGGAGGGCAACTGAACTCTTCTGAAGACAAGCTGCCTACGTACCCTGTGCAGGGATCAAGTCGCCACGTAGTTCATTTGAAAAGCCCTGGAAGAAGACTAGGGATAGAGGTTCTTCAAGTGTTTTGCTTTCCAGGAATGGAGGATTGGCGTGCCTGCCATGGTGGTGAGTTCGTAGACACCGGGGCGGACGACGTTAGTGACCTTGTAAAACCCGTCCCAGTTAGCTCTGAGTTAGCTCCGAGCTTCTGGAAGACTTCGCGCAAGACTAAGTCACCTTCGCGGAACCGTCGCTCTCTGACTCTGGAGTTGTAATATCTGGAGGCGGCATTGTGATAGTTGGCTATTCTGAGGAGTGCTTGATCACGTCTTTAATTAATGAAATCTAATTCATCTAGGAGAATTGAATGATTAAGCTCCGTATTTCTAGGTAAGAGATGACGCCGCACTCCAGGAGAACGGATCTCCGACGAGATAACGCATTCAGTTCCATAGACAAGGGCAAAAGGAGTCTCGCCCGTTGCTCGACGGGGAGTGGTGCGGTGGGACCATAATACACCTTCGAGCTCGTCGGCCCAGCGACCCTTCTTCTCATCTAAGCGTTTCTTAAGGCCATCGAGAATTGTCTTATTGATTGCTTCTGCTTGACCATTGCCTTGAGAGTAGCGGGGCGTAGACTTGCTAAGTCGGATCTTCCACTTCGTACAAAAGGTCGCGAACCGGTTGGAGACGAACTGGGAACCATTGTCTATAACAATTTCGTACGGGACTCCATGACGACATATGTTGTTCCTCCAGACGAAACTTTCAACTTGGGCATCCTTGATATTGGCATAAGTTTCAGCTTCCACCCACTTTGAAAAGTAGTCTGTTAGGACAATTAAGAAATGCTTCTGCTTTGAGGGATGCAACGGTCCAACGATATCCATGGCCCATCTCATGAACGAATAGGGAGAAGTGACAGAAGAGAGCATCTCGGTTGGCTGATGAATCTTTGGAGCATGTCGCTGACATTGTTCACACTTGGCTGAAAACTTGATGCAGTCGCCTACTATAGTAGGCCAGAAGTGACCATGTCGCTTGATCTTGATTGCCAACGCTTTGCCTCCCGAATGATTGCCACAAGACCCGTTGTGGATTTCCTCCATTATCTGCCTGGCGTCATTCCCTTCCACACAGGTGAGTAGAGGGCCGGATAATTCCCATCTGAAGATGTTACCATCAAGTAGGACATATCGAGCAGCTTGCTTCTGTAATTCGCGGGCTGTCCACTTGCTACTGGGCAGTTTTCCATTGGTAATGTATTCATGTATCTCGTTCATCCATAACTTGTCGAGGCCGTACTCGGGTTCTTCAACATCCTCGTCCAATGGGATTGCTTCAGGCTGACGTGAGCTGCCGGCGGCAGAGACTTCGGCGGCAGTCGTTATGGCGGACAAAGAGGCTCTGCGTCTTCGGCAGCTTTTGCCATCTCAGTGTCATCAATGGCGCTTGCCCGTTTAGCAACTTGAGATCGTGTAGAGATGGCGAGCATCGTGTCTTGTTGACTACTAGGGAACTCGATGTACTCGACGGGAATATCCCGCTTCAAGGCTGGATCTCCTGGGGGAGTCGTTCCGGAGGCAAGGTTGGCCAACGTATCGGCATCGATGTTGTCCCCTCGAGGGATCCGTATAAGTGTGAAC
This sequence comes from Arabis hirsuta, assembly GCA_964056655.1. Lineage (NCBI taxonomy): Eukaryota > Viridiplantae > Streptophyta > Magnoliopsida > Brassicales > Brassicaceae > Arabis > Arabis hirsuta. The sequence goes on along the minus strand of OZ053300.1, from coordinate 25,637,387 downwards.
TCTTTGAATGTTGAGGTGAGATCCTTCACTATCATCAAATAAGCTTTCATGCGGTCATCTTTTGTTGCATACTCGCCGCTGAACTGGCTAGTTACTAGTTATGAATCGCAGAATGCGCGAATGTGTTCAATTTGAAGTCCTTAAGCGAGTCGCGTGCTAGCGATAATGGCCTCATGTTCCGCTTTGTTGTTAGAAGCTTTGAAGCCTAGACGAAACGACTGCTCAAGGATCTTCCCTGCTGGCGAGGCTAAGCGTATTCCTACTCTAGACCCGTTCTTTGAGGACGAACCGTCGACGTGCAGTTCTCAAATCCCAGGTTGTACGTCCGTTGAGTCTTTGTTTTCTGGGAGGTCGATGAGGAAGTCCGCCAGCACTTGCGACTTGTTGCATGTTCGCCCTTTGTACTCGATGTCGTACTCGCTGAGTTCTACAGCCCATTTGGCCAACCTGCCATATTGACTTGGGCTATGTAAAACCGAACGCAGCGGGAAGGTGCTAAGGATAATAATAGAGTGAGATTGGAAGTAAGGCCTTAGCTTTCGTGATGTCATGAAGACGGATAGTGCCAGCTTCTCTAGTTGAAGATATCTTGTCTCAGCATCGGTAAGAGTCTTGCTGACGTAAAAGATTGGCTTATGCTCGCCTCGCTCTTCCCATATGAGCACGGTGGTGACTGCTATTTCGGAAACAGCAATATAGAGGAAGAGGGGTTCGCACGTCACTGGTTTAGCGAGGATGGGCGGAGTTGCCAGGTACTCTTTGAGCGGAGTTGCCAGGTACTCTTTGAGCTGCTGGAAGGCATCTTCACACTTCTCTGTCCACTCAAACTGTTTATTTCCTCGTAGCGTGTTATAGAAACGGAGACACTTGTCTGTGGAACGTGAGATGAAACGATTGAGTGCAGCCACTCTGCCAGTCAATCTCTGCACCTCGTGCTTATTCCTTGGCGATACCATCTAGAGCAGTGCGTCAATTTGTTTTGGATTACTTTCAATACCCCGGCGGGTAACCAAATACCCAAGGAATTCTCCGGAAGTAACCGCGAATCTACACTTTGTCGGGTTTAGCTTCATGTTGTGAAGGTTGAGCTGGTTGAAGCACTCTTCCAGGTGGGAGATGTAGTCTTTTTCTTCGAGGGATTTCACTAGTATATCGTCTATATAGACCTCCATGGTCTGCCCCAGCTGGTCCTGGAACATCTTGTTGACCAGTCTTTGATATGTTGCACCAGCGTTCTTTAGGCTAAAAGGCATCACCTTGTAGCAGTAGATACCGCGGTTTGTGATGAATGCTGTCTTCTCGCGGTCTTCGGGGTGCATCAAAATCTGGTTGTAGCTGGAGAAGGTGTCCATGAGCTCAAAAGTTTGTTTCCCGACATTGCCTCCACTAAGTGGTCGATATGAGGTAGAGGGAAGCTGTCCTTAGGGCATGCTTTGTTAAGGTCTGTGAAGTCAACGCAGACACGCCACTTCCCATTCTTCTTCTTTATCATGACTAGGTTGGCGAGCCAGTCGGGGTACCTGACTTTGGTAATCGATCCTACTCGTAGAAGTCTTTCGACTTCGTCATTGACAGTCTTTGCTCGTTCAGGACTTAGCTTCCTCCTCTTCTGCTTCACTGGTTTGAACGTTGGGTCAACATTAAGCTCATGGCTAGCAATGTTGATATCTATCCCAGGTATGTCCTCCATGGCCCATGCAAAGGCATTGACGTTCCTATGGAGGAAACCCACCAGTTCTTTTTTAAGTTCTTCGTCAAGCGCAGCTCCGATTTCGACACACCTCTCTGGGTGCTGTTCGTCGATACACACTGAAACTACGGGTTCACAGGTAGGTCGCTCTTCATCTACGCAGCCATCTGCAATCTGTAATTGCTATAAGAGGTTGGTCAAGTTCTTGACCTGATCGGGGCTGGTTCTTGCTGCCCCTGTGGTGCAAAGTCGTCGTCCCTCTTGTCTTCGAGGGTACGCAGATTGTGCTCAGCCAAGAAGCACAAGCGAGAATCCTTTTGGTTTCCCCATATTGTTTTTACGCCGAGGTTGGTCGGGAACTTTAGGCATAGGTGGTATGTTGAAGGTACAACTCGCATCTGATTGAGCCAGGGAGTTCCCATAATCATGTTGTAGATTGCGGGGTTGTTAAATACTGTGAAATCAACCATCTTTTTAGCGTTTCCAGCTTAGACAGGTAGGAGAATCGTTCTCATTGTCATAGTTGTCTCCCCAGAGAAGCTTGTTATGGGTTTTGGTTGTCCTCTGATTGTGGACAGATCGACCTTCACTCGTTCCAACGTTTCCCTGAAGATGACGTCTATTGAGCTTTCGGTATCAATGAGAACGCGAGCGATATTAAAGTCAAAGACAGTCAAGTTGATCCCAAGAGGGTGGTTGTGTGGATGATCGAGACCCTCGGCGTCTTGTTCGTCGAAGGTAAGCCTCGGCTTTGCAGATGCAGAAATGTTAGCGCATACCTCGGCGCGTCGCTGGTATGCTTCGATCTCAGGAACGTTGTCAGCACAGTACTGCGATCCCCCCCATTATCATGTAGATAGTATCCTACGGGTTCTCGTTTTCTGGGTTGTCATCACGGTGTTGGCGCTTGGTGTTCCCTGCCTGCGGTTTGGTGTCAGCAGGAGCCTTCACCTCTTCTGGCTTGAAGTCCGACAGGCTGACATCACCCTTAAAAGTGCCACCAGTCAGTTTAGCTATCAGCTGCCACCCAAACTCGTGACACTTTGCAGTCGAGTGTCCGCTGGCCTTGTGGAACTCGCAATACAACTTCTCGTCGTACTCCTTCGGATCTCTGATCCATGTATAGTTTCCTCTTCCGCGACCTCGTCCGCGCCCTCGTCCCCGGCCGTAACCTGATGACTGCACTTGGTAGTTATGAGCTCCCGCGGATCCCCCTTTATACTGGATGAAGGCGGGATTGCCTTTCTTTGGCGTAGCAGGGGTCGCAGCCTGAGCGGGTTCACTTGCTTGCTTAGCCTTTCCGCCCCTCTTGGCGCGGACTTCCTCTTCACTTCGAGCAAAGTCTGTAGCGTGGTGAAGCGCGTCTTGAATGGTTGTCGGTGGGTTGATAATCAATTCCTGCCAGAACGGAGATGGGCATCGGAGCGCTCTTCTCAAGGCCTCCAGTGCGGACGTGTTGCTAATACCGTCCACCTTTGACAACGTGTGTTTAAACCTTGTCATGAAAGATCGTAGACTTTCATTCTCACCTTGCCGGTTCGTCCATAACTCCGCGTCATAGATCTTTTGTTCCGCGAAGATGTTGTAATGCTACACAAACATCGAGTTGATGGAAGGTGTGGATTGAGTTCTTTTCTAACTTATAGAACCATTGGAGGGCAGGCTCCTTGAGGCTTTCCACAAACAGCTTGCAATAGCCGATGTCTTTCTCGGCTTCTCTGAAATTTGCTCTCCCTAGAGCTACTTCGAATTCCATCAGATGATCCGAAGGGTCGATGGTTCCTTCGTAGATTAGTAACTTGACTCTACCTGGATCAGAGATTTTAGTCCTCGTGATCCGCTCCGCAAAGGGCGTATTCCGTGCCTTCTCGAGGACGTGGGCGATTGCAAAAGCCTTCCCTGAGGCATGGTGTACATGTGACTGTGTTGTCTTTAGGTCAAAGACAACTGGCTGCATCTGAGCCCGTATCTCGGCGATGTCTGCATCCCGAGATCTCCTTAGCGCCATGCGCTCTTGCTCCCTCTCATAACGCTCTGCTACTGAGGGTCCGCGTTCATCAATGCTGGAGTAATCATCGTACTCCGAAGCATCTCGCAGGGTTTCCGTCTGGGAGGACGATGACACGCTCCGTCCTTCTGGGGCACGCGTTCCCCTTGGGTTACCACTCACATCCCCCGTTCGTGCGCGTCGACAAGGAGGTGGCTGATCTTCGTCTGAGACCCCTTCGAGGCGCTCGGGAATTCTGTCGAATTCCCACCGTGGAGGTGGTGGCGGCAATTCGCTTGGATCCTTTCGAGTAGCACGAGGTGTTGAGAAGTAGAGGCGATGCGGGTCAAAGTGACCCCTGAGTCCTGCGACTTCGGGTCTTTCGTGCTTCCGTCGCGAAAGAGCTTTCAGCTTGTTTGTAGTTGCCTCGTTGAACTTATTTTGCTCGTTGGACTCTTTGAGAAGCGTTTGCAGCATCTACTTGACCTCGGTCATGTATTCAGGGTGAGCAGCGTCGTTGGTAGCAGGGGCTTTGACGGAGTTCTCCTCCTCTTGGTTGGTTTTGTGAGACAAGTACTCCTCGCTGCTGCTCGATTTGTTTTCTTCGTCGCTCATCTTCATAGATCTGGTGTGTAACGTAACTTTTTGTGTGAGAAAGTCTCTAGGTTCCCCTTAGACGGCGCCAAATTGTGGGAGCCAAGACTAGCACAATTAGATTTGTAAGGGTTTCAAGAGGAAACAGAGATTTCTAAGTTAAGCTACAAGAGAAAACGATGAGCAAAGAAAAGTTTTTATTGTTGTGTATCCTTTCATGAACCGAGCTCCGGTTCCCTTTACAAGGATTTATACATAGACATATATAGTGCTCCTAAGTCGGCTAAGTTTTCCATAAAGGATTATGTTAAGTTTCCTAAATCTTCGAGGATTTCCTTTTCGTCCATGTCGATTGCGCCGAAGTGGGCTTGGCAACTAGACTGGGCTTCAGCGTTGAGACTCCAAGCTCCTGCGGTCGTTACGACGTCGCTTCCAAGCTGCTATGCTTATCTTCTTGAGATATCTGGACTTTTCCTCTCAACTGGCTTCGGGCTGAAGCCCAATGCAGGAAGTCTTCGGGTCTTTCTTTCGGAGCGAAGATATGATCTTTCCCGCGAGATGAAGACATGATCCTTCCTGCGAGGCGAAAGCATGATCTTTCTTGCGACGCAAAAGCAGGGGTCTTCAGTGTCACCCTATCAGAGTCATCGGTGGCCCCTGCATTGATGTTTTCTTCTGCATGAAAACAAGACTTAGAAGACTTCGCCTCGCAGGCGGAGATGACTTCGCCTCGCATGCGGAGAGGACTTCGCCTCGTTGGTGGAGAAGACTTTGCCTTGCAAGCGGAGAGGAGTTAGGATCGGAGAAGACTTGTCTAGAAACGACTTAGGAACCATATATTCTCTTGATGTCAACGTGACTCAATGTACGTTTGTTATGTTACCCAAACTTTGAACATTGAGGTTGAGCGGTGAAATCCGACCCCAACAAAGAACACCAAGAGAACTCATGGTGGCTGCTCCTTATGATAAAACTAACCTAAATATTTCAGCACACCCCTAACAAGAGGCTAAAAACAAGTATATATATGTTTAGGGTCTTCTAGGGCTTAGTTTAGGACAAAACGGTCCTTTTTGTCAAAACTGAACCCAATATTAGTCACGAGTGTCGGTCTAAATTTGTGGCGGTACTGGGGTTAAATGACCTCTCTTGTGAACTGACATCGGCTGGAATATCGGTCCACGGTGTAGGCCGGTATTTGGCCCGAAATTGCCTTGCTTCAGGTTCGAGGCAGTTTGACGTGTCTTCAGTAATTCTGGTGTATCTTCCTTCTCACAACTCCAAATGAGATGATTCAAAATTAATTGTAAAGGTGACTCAAAGATCTATCTGACCACCAAGTTTCATCCAATTCCAAACTGATTTAATCCTCCGTTTACTGCTAAACTTCTGGCGTATATGTTCTGTCCAATTTGGTAGAATGTTGTTTCTTGTGAATTATTGGGTCTTGATGGTTTCTTTGGCTTGTGAATGTTGCTGTAGCTTGGTTTACACATCTTTTGACTCTTTTTTTATCCTTTTTGCTTGATTTCCCTGTTAAGACTCTAAAACTACAAATAGGAGAAAACTACCTCAAAGGCGTAATACCGTAGATAAATGCATAGAAAACATAGTAAAATAGATAGTAAAATAGGTAAAATAAGGAACATATCAGTGAGACAACCCTCCTTTGGAGTGGTACTAAGAGCTCATTTATCATCTTAACCGCAGGGAATGCTTCTTCAAAGTTTATATGTTTATCCATCAAAGCAGAGCCTACAGGATGGACTTCCTCGTTCTTTTCAACAGGTTGGGTTTCCTCAGTGTCCATATCATCATCAGACCCTTCCTTTTGCAGGGGCCTCTCTATACTTTATTCACAGCTTTCATCCTCAAAGAAGGTGACATTACATGTCTTCTTGGGATTGGCTTCACATTTTCCACGGAGTGTGCCGGGAGCCCTTTGAGAAGAGGAAGCAACCTAAGCAATGCGGTTGTCCAATGACTTGAACTGAGAATTCACTTTCAAACTTGGTTTGGAGATCAGTATAACCCCCATCTACATTTTGCTTCAGCTCCAACACCTTCTTGTTGATTTCCTGCTGAGTCTTAGATTGCCCATCCATTATCTGTTGCAGGACTCCCTTGAGATCAAAACCTGGTGGGACTTGAGGTGCAGGAGCACGGTGTTGTTGATTTACACCTTGCTGTGGGCGGAATCCTCAGGCTGCATTAGGTGCAAACTGAGCTCTTGGCTGGTATCCTTGAGGATTAAAGCCTTGTTTTTGCCCCTGAGAGTAGTTGTTGTATGGGCTGGCCTGAAATCCCTCGGTCCACATTAGTGCTGCGGTAAGAAAGATTGTTGTTGCGGTAGTTGGGGTTGAAATTCTTGAACCGGTACCCTTGATTCCCAACATAGTTAACCTCCTCATGTTGATCTGCATAAGCATCAACAGGTTCCTCTAGGTAGCATGGAGGAAAACCATCAATTTCTCCAACAAAGTGGACTCTTTTCTGGTTCTCCATCAACACTTTACCCATCCTGTCCAACCCCTCACTGAGCTCCTTCAGCTTGTGATCACTATTTTTATCAGAATGAGGGAAGTTCCTGTCATAGTCACCTCCATAGCAAGTGAAACAACCCGACCCATTTTTTTTTTTTTATAATAGCATCGAGTTAACATTCCCATAAATACTAACTCTCAACATGCTAAATTCTCCATCAAACAACAAACCGAACATAACCAGCGAAAATCAACTCAACTCAATTCAGCGAATAACTCAATAATCCAATGTATAATCCAATATCCAACATAAACCAATCCAACTAACAACATTCGATTCAATTCAACAAATCCACAAAACCAGCAATTTAACAGTTCTAGCAATAACGTAAAATCACACAACCGAGACTCTAGATCATCTCTTCTTCCCAGCCATGATTCCACGATCACACTTTGTCTTTACCTGTATCATATGGAAAAACGAGATGTGTGAGTATTATCACAAATACTCAATGAGACGGTCATTCCATCTACTTGGCTATATACACATGCATAAAAAAAGAGATACAATACCAGGATGAGCAATCAACAATGCATCATTCAACAATCAAACGCGAAATCAACACAATCAACTCGAGTGTCGATCGACACACACCCGAGGTCGATCGATACAGTAGTAGGGTATCGATCGACACTCAACCCCGGTGTCAATTAATACCCACGGTGTCGACTGATACCCGCTGTGTCGATCGACACCAAGCAATGATGTCGATCGATGCCAGACGCAGAACCCAGGCTTTGGCTGCCAGACGCAGAATCCAGGTTTTGGCTGCCAGACGCAGAACCCAGGAATCAAATCTCTCCTCTCACGGATCGATTCCTGAACGCATCGCATCATTCCCATGCATGTAATCTACCAAAAACAACACGAAATCCAACCAAACAACACAACAATCGCATCCTATCAGTTCCTTTACCCAGATAAGTCATGGTCACGCACTCACCTTGGATCTGGAAAGGAAAAAGGAATGAAAAATCATGAAGAACGCGAAGAACACGAAGAACGTAGATCTCCAATCTGAATCCTCCCCTCTAACGCGAATCACAACCGCCAGAAACGATCCCTAGAGCCTCATAATCACACAAAAGAGCTATTAGGATTAAGAACTCGAAGAAATCAATAATGATTCTTCTTTTTCTCTCAAATCCTCTCTCAAACTCTCCGAAACTTTCTGGAACAGAAAACTCGACCAAACACGCGACCAAATCCCTTTTATAAGGAAGTCCTAGGGTTTCCTCCTAAACCGAGCCGAACCGGCTAATAAAATTGAACCAACCCGGTTTAATTCACTCGAGTGTCGATTGATGTGTCGATCGACACCCGACCAAAAATTTGACATTTTGGTTCGTGGATGTTATAATTTTCCCCCACTAACATGGATTCAACCTCGAATCACGCAACACCTCCACACTACGGTAACCACTCCTAAACAAAACCCGGCCAGCACCACCTGAGATCATCTCTTGAACTCCGCTCCCATCCAGTCTCATGCTTACAATCACGTTTCAGATATTAATTGCTCATAACTCGTATCTTTCACCACCTCTCAAGATCGTCACCCTTTGAGCTCACGGTGCACCATTCCCTTCCCACCCTCCAGACCCACCGTCCGTCAGGCTATCGGTATGCTCCACACCCCTCTCACTCTCGGGACACACAGTCTATCAAGCTATCGCTATGCAGGGAAACTCACATCCCCTAGAGAGAACTACCTCTCTCTAAAAAAATACTGGGAAACTCATATTCCCTGGAGAGAACTCACATCCCTCCTCGAGCAATCAATTCTTATAAACTCATTAATAAGAAAACACATCTTATTAATCTCAAAATGTATAAATCGTTACAACCCCGAACGAAAATAGATAAATAACTCATTGCAACATGCTATCTCAGAAACTAAACTAGAAAGACAAACTAAAGCCTCAACTTGCTTCTCGAACCACTTCGTAAACTTTGCCTACATCTTCGCCTCTGGTTCCCAAGTCTCCTCCTCAACACCATTATCTTCTTCTGGCGCAGAACCTTGACTCTCCTCTCGAGAATCCTCACAGGTCTCGCCGCTAACGTCATGTTGGGTTGAAGATCCTCCAGAAGCCTAGCCAACACCTCCTCAGACTTATGAAGACACTTCCTCAGCATCGACACATAGAAGACCTTATGAAATGCCTTCATACTTTGAGGTAACTCCAACCGATAAGCTAACGGACCCATAAACCTTGGACTGAAATGGATCTGTTAGAACTCCTCAATATCGCCGCCTTGAGATACACCTGATCTCCAATCTCAAACTCCAATTATTTCCTCCTCTTATCAGCATAGCTCCTCTGTCGATCTTGAGCCTCCTTCATGTTCACTTTCAAAACATAGATCTTCTCTGTTGTTTCCTGAACAAAGTTTGCATCAAACATGCTCCTCTCCCCCACTTGAGTCCAGCATAATGGTGTACGACATGGCCTCACATACAGAGCCACATATGGAGCCATCCCAATACTCGCCTAAAAGCTGTTGTTATACGCAAACTCTACCAAGTTCAGATGATCTGCGCAATGACCACTATAATCCAGCACACACATCCTCAACAAATCCTCAAGTGTCTGAATCTTCCTCTCAGACTACCCATCCATCTGAGGATGATAAGCCGTACTCATATGCACCTTAGTGCCCATCTCAGCCTGAAATGATCCCCAAAAATCAGAAGCAAACCTCGGATCCTTGTCTGACATGATACTCGCTGGCACTCCGTGCAGCCTCACTATTTCCTGCATATACTTCGTAGCCAATACCGCATCTCAATCGGTCTTTCTAATGGCAAGTTAATGTGTTGACTAAGTCAGACGATCCACAATCACCCAGATAGCATCATAAGTCCGGGAAACCGGCAATCCTACCACAAAATCCATGGTAATCATATCCCACTGCCATTGCGGAATGGGTAAACTATGCAGTAAACCACTAGGAACCTGATGCTCAGCCTTCACTAACTGGCACACGTTGCACGCTGCAACCCAGTTAGCGACATCCTTCTTCATCCCAACCCAGTTATAATACCGTTTCAGATCTTGGTTCATCTTAGTCACTCCCGGATGAATAGACAACATGTTCGAATGAGCCTGTCTCAGAATCTCCTGCCGCAGATCCTCATCATTAGGTACACAGACCCGTCCGTTCACAAGTATCATCTCATTCGCCGAGAACTGATACTCAAGACCACAACCTTAGAAACATTAATCAAACCCTGATCCTTCTCCTGAGCTGCTCGAACCTTGTTCAGCAAATCTGCCTGATTAGCTGCCTCTAATCCCAACGGCTCCTGTGAGATAACACACAATCTCAACGTGCTAATCTCGCTCACCAATGCCTCCATATCCTGCTCTTAAGCCGAAGCAACTATGCAACAAGATTTGCCTTACCAGGATGGTAACCAATCTCCAGATCATAATCTGCTACCAACTCCATCCAAAGCCTCTGCCTCTAGTTCAGCTATGGCTGCATAAAGAAATACTTCAAGCTTTTATAGTCTGTGAACACCTGAACCTTTCCGCCATAAAGATAGGATCTCCAAATCTTTAAAGCAAAAATCACTACAGCTAACTCTAAATCATGGGTAGGGTAGTTGCACTCGTGCTTCCTCAACTGCCTCGAAACATATGTAATTACCTTCCCCTGTTGCATCATAACACAACCCAGACCAACTCTTGAAGCATCCATATACACCACGTTAGGCTCACCCGGATCCGACAACGCCAACACTGGTATACTAGTCAACATCTCCTTCAGCCTCCCGAAACTCTCCTCGCAAGCTGAACCACTCGAAAGACATATCCTTCCCTGTCAGCTTCGTCATTGACTGCGCCACACTCATAAAATCCTTGACGAACCTCCGGTAGTAACCTGCCAAACTGAAAAAACTATCTCAGTGGCATTCCTCGGTCTAGGCCACCCTCTGATAGCCTCTATCTTCGCCGAATCCACAGAAACACCATCCGTCGAAACCACGTGACCAAGTAAACCCATCTCTCTCTGCCAAAAACTGCATTTGCTCATCTTAGCATACAGCTTTTGCTCTCTCAGCTTCTCCAGAACCACTCTCAAATGAACCTCGTGCTCCTCCGGACTCCTCGAATAAAACAGAATATGATCACAAAGTCATCCAGATACTCCTGGAAAACCCCGTTCATCAATCTCATGAACGCTGCTGGCGTATTAGTCAAACCGAAAGGCATCACCACGAACTCATAATGCCCGTATCTTGTCCTGAAAGCAGTCTTCCTGACATCTGCCTCATCAATAGGAATATGATGGTATCCCGAAACCAAATCAATCTTAGAGAACCAAATACCCCCTCGCAACTGATCCAACAACTCATCAATCCACGGCAGAGGATACATGTTCTTCACAGTGACTCGGCTAAGTCCCCAGTAATCGATCCACAACTGGAAACTCCCATCTTTGTTCTTCACAAACAACACCGGTGCTCCCCACGATGAACTACTAGGCCGGATAAAGCCCTTCTCCAATAAATCATCCAGCTACTTTTTTAGCTATGCCATCTCTGCTAGAATCATATGGTGAGGCGCACTAGATATCGGAGTCGTCCCGGGCTCCAATTTAATCGTGAAAGAACCAAGACGGTGGTAATCCCTGTAACGACTGAAAAACATCCTCGAAATCCTGAACGACCTGAATATCACTAACAGAAACCTCTCCGACAGACTCTAGCATCACTATCGTTGCCAAATACGCCTCGCAACCCTTCTCAATCAGCTGCTCAGCATGAATCGCCGAAATCACGACTCTTGGAAGTCGGTCACACATCCTGATACACCAACCTCCCTGCCTCTCGCTCAAACACGACTCGTCCCCAATGATAATCCGGATGAACCCTGTACCGATCCAGCCAATCTATACCTAGAATGACATCATACAGCTCCACGGGACTAATAATCAGATCTGCTAGAATCAACTCCCCAGCCACCAAAATGTCAACACCACGGGCCCGCCTGAAAGTAGCCAAAGACTTCCCTCCAGCCACTCTAACTACTCCCAGCTGCTCTCCGCACACTCCAGAGTAATGAAGCAATTTATCGCTCCATAATCAAATAAAACGTGGGACTTACTAATGTCCCTGCACAAACCCCATGTGCCTAAGAACCCTAAAATTCTATCACAGACTCACCTTTCTAAAACAAACAAAAATTCACAACACCAGAATTTACAAGGTCAAGTTTGAAATTTACTTGTGATTGGCCTGGTGCTCGAGCCACTCGCCTCCACCAAAGTGAACACCTGCGGTGCTGCTACTATCTGCACCAATGGCGGCACTGCCGTCACAGCCGCCATTGGTGCAACTTGGGACACTTGGGCTTGATATGCCCCGGCTCCCTACAATGGAAGCACACCCGAGTATCCCGAGCCTCGTCCTTCCTAGGACAGCTCGCCACCTTGTGATCCATGGTCCCGCACTCGAAGCATCCCAGACCACCCTGACCTCTCTGACTAGGTCCTGAAGTGCTCTCCCACTTCCTCTTCTGTCCCTACGCAGGCTTTCCGCACTTTCTCGGACCCACCTACTGCTGTGATCTCCTCTGCTGATGAACAGGCGGACTAACCACCATAGCCTGCTCCTTCAGATCCTCCTCGATCGCAGTGGCAGTCTCGACCAGCTCCGCCCTCGTGGCGTACCTACTCGCTCTACAGCGAGTCTTCAAGTCAGCACTAAGTCCCCTCAGGAACCTCTTAATCTAGGCCTGCTGTGCACCAGAAGTCTGCCGAACTCAGTACCAAACTCCCGAGCTGATCGGTTTCCCTGAGTCAACTCCAAGAACCTCAACTCAAGCCGATCCACCGCCTCCTGCGGGAAAAACTAAGCATTAAACTCCGCAAAAAAGTCACCCTAGGCCATCTCCGCCTGCACTCTCCTTGCCACCAGACCTCTCTACCAGAGGTGTGCATCACCATCGAGGTAATGAACCGCCAGATCCACCCAGTATCCCTCTCGACACCTGAGACTGCGAAAATTACGCTCCAGCCTCATCTGCCACTCATCGGTCTCCTCAGGCTTGGCAGCTCCCTAGAAAAACCCCGTGCCAATCCTCTGCATATGCTCCATTATCCTCAGGTAGGATGGAAGCTCCTCAACAACCACAGCCCTCGGCTGCACACCAGCCACCCGGCTGAACACCAGCCACACCCGGCTGAACACCAGCTACACTCGGTTGCACATCAGCCATACCCGGTGATATATCATGGTTTTAACCTGTTTTTGACCATGATATAAGTCTGTTTTATAGAGTCTTTTTGGTGTTTTTCGAGTCCTTTCAAGTATTTATAGGTTCATTGACGTTTGGAGCATAATGGGAGCTTTTGGAGCATTTTGGAGCATATGATTTCATCATCTCTGTCTGAGTAGTTTGCTTGTTAGGTTTTGGGGATTCAAGGGATTGATGAGAATTTGTTAGGATCGAAATACTATGGGGATTTATCTTCTTATTCTTCATCTAGATTACTTTAACTCTGATTTTAAGATTGATCAACTGAAATTGGAAACCCTAAGTTGAATTAATAGATGCGAAATTTTTATTAATAAGGTCAATCTTAGATGAGCAAAATAACTATTCACAAAGAAATTTGGCTTAGAGATTTGGTAAACAATCGAACCTGAACTTTAATGCTTGTCTTTATTCACTGAATTTACAAAGAAATTTGGAATTTAGGGATTTAGTCATAGATAATCTCTGCAACGAAAGTTGATTGGTTTTATATTCGTATTCGAGTTCTAGAACTGTACTTAATAAAATCCTGACAGTATTTCATTCTTCGATTTATTCCTGCGAATTACCCATTGCCTAACCTTTTGTTCAATTGATTTTAAGATTATTAATCATCGTTTACATGCTTGCTTTACTATTTACTTTACATTCTCACTTTGATACTTAGCATAATTTGAATTCATAATCTGTTGCATAATCTGCGATTACCTGTGGACACGATCCCTAAGTACTACTAAGATCTCTTAATTTGAGAGAGTAGCTCAGGGTAAATTTGAGCATATCAAATTTGGCTCCGCTGACGGGGAATCGATATTACCAATCGATTTTTGATTTTAGAATTTTGTCTGTTTTTTATTTTTGTTTTACTTACTCGCCCTTTTCTCTTTTTCTTGTGTGTTTCAGGTTTATGCCTAATTGTGCAACCAGGAGCAATTAGAACAAAGCGTTAAGTCGATCTCAATCTCGGGATAGGAAAGTTAGAGCGAACGAACCGAGCAGAGAAGAAGACAGCCAAGATGGTCAATCTGATTGTTCTTATTAGAGGTGAAGATGGTTTTCTACATGATGCCGAGGGTCACAGGCGCAATGCTCAGGGTCAGAAACTGGATGATCAGGGAGTTGTGATTTTGGAACCAGTGGACCAGCCAGAGCAACATGAGCACCAGGTCGTGCAGCGCCAAGAGTCAGCTGGGCGTGGGCACACCCTGGGAGAGTATAACAGACCTGATGAGTTCTATGCCAACAGGGCTGCGATTCGTCCTCCGGCTTTCTAGAGGAACGATTTTGAGCTGAAACCTGCGTACTTTGCTCCTATAGCTCAGCATCCTTTCCATGGCCTTCCATCTAAGCATCCCATGGACCACATAGAGCGATTCGAAGATTTCGCTTCGAACATTAAGGCTAATGGGGTGTCGAGTGATTACCTCTACTGCAATTTTTTCCCCTACTCTCTTGGTGGAGATGGAACTTACTGGCTGAAGCAGTTGGAGCCGGGATCACTCACTACTTGGGATGACACCAAGAATGCATTCCTCAACAATTTCTTTGATGAGGCAAGGTCTAAGGATTTAAGGACGAAGGTCTCGACATTCAAGCAAGGACCGACTAAAGCATTCAAGGCTTCGTGGGTGAGGTTCAAGGCTTATCAGAGAGACTGCCCTCATCATGGTTTTAGCGATGTTTAGTTGCTGGGTATCTTCTTCAGAGGGATAGATTGGAGGTACCAGATGGCGTTGGATGCTGCGAGTAACGGGAACTTCAACACTAGATATCTCGAGGATGTACTTGTGCTTATCGAGAACTTAGCTTCTAGCAATAGTACCAAGAATGCAGACTTTGAAAGGAAGAAGCTTCGTGGGAACATGGATGGAAGTCAGATTGCTGAGGTGAAAGGTAAGTTGGACTCTGTGCATAACCTTCTAGTGGGGAAGAAATCAGTTCAGTTTGCTCAAGAGGTGGAAACCTTATATCAAGAGAAAGAGCAAGAGGAAGAGGATGTCAACTACGTCAGTGGGAATGGTTTTCAGGGTCAGAGGTTTGGTAATCAGCAGAGTAACAGAGGCTTCAATGGAACCAACCAGAGAACCACGTTCACTGGAAATCAAGGTTCACCTAGCTACACTCCTAAGCCGTAGTTTCAGAAGACTGAGTATCAGAAACCTTTTCAGAGCAGCAACTACACTAGGAATTACGGTTCTTCTTCTCAGACACCTCCTGCTAAATCTTCTGAGAGTGAGATGAAATTAATGCTGGTGCAGATTTTAGAGGGGCAGCAGAACATGACCGTAAACTTCAATGGGAAGATGGATGATATGTAAGAGGACTTGAATGGGAAATTCGAAGCTTTGAACACCCATGTCAAGAAGTTAAATACTCAGTTTGCTCAGACCGCGGAGAACACAAGAAGGCAAGAAGGATTTCTTCCATCGAGGACAAATGCGAACCCAAAGCACAATGTCGCTATCACGATAAGGAGTAGAAGGATACTGGAGCCAATTCTGAAGAAGGGTCTCACTACTGAGCAAATCGACGGGCTTGTGGAGGTTGAAGAAGATGAGATTTTTATTCCAGACTCTGTGTCAATCGATGCAGAGTATGTACGTCGATCGACGCAGGTCAAAAATGTCGATAAAGGATTTTTTGCAATCGGACATTCGTCGACCAAGCTCGACACCACACCCGACTCGCGATTGACACAAAAAGATGTGTGTCAATCGACACAGCCCATATGTGTCGATCGACGCACAACCCAGATTAGTCCAAACGCTACAAAACCTTTGGCTATTGCAGAGGAAAGGGTTTACAAGCCAAAGATACCTTATCCAATGAGTTAGAGGAGGTCTAAGCAAGAGTTGGAGGATGCTAGATGCAAAGCAATCATGGATAAGCTAGTTGTTGAGCTTCCATTGGTTGATGCTTTTAAGACTAGTCCGGTAATCCAACGGTATGTGAAGAGGATGGTTATTAAGAACTTGGGTCTTGAGGAAGGAGTTGCATTGATTTCTGAGCAAGTGAGTGCAGTAATTCAGAATAGGATTCCGGAGTAACTCACAGATCCGGGGAGCTTTGTGGTGGATTGTTTGATTTTCTTGGAGAGGTTTCCAAGGTCTCTTTGTGATTTAGGTTCTAGTGTCAACCTTATGCCTCACTCTGTTGCTCTTAGCCTTGGAAGGACCGATTTCCAATCGACTAGGATTTCTCTTATCCTAGCAGACAGAACAGTAAGGATCCCAAAAGGTGTATTGGAGGATGTTCCAATCAAGGTTGGAGATTGCTTGATCCCCACTGATTTCGTGGTGCTGCAATACAGTGAAGAACCCAAAGATCCTCTTATTTTGGGTAGACCACTCTTGGCTACAGCTGGTGTTATGATTGACTGCAAAGGAAGCAGTATTACGTTGAGTGTGGGCAATTTGGAAATGAAGTTTGAGATGGACAAGTTTATGAAGAGACCTACTATAGATTGTCAGACATTATATGTTGATACGCTTACCGATCTCGCACAAGAAGTCTTCGATGAGATGCATCCTGTCGATCCTTTTGAAAGGACATTGGTCAACTCTGTGACAGTGGTAGGACAGTCTGATGATATTGCTGAGGGGTATGCTAAGATGATGGATGCGAGTAAGCGTGCTACGCAGTTGGTTGCTAATGTGGAGATGGTTGGGACTTCTGTGAAAGCTACGAAAATCAGTGATTGGAGTGAATAGAAAGCTCCAAAGATCGAACTCAAACCACTTCCAGCCAGGCTAAGGTACGCTTTTCTTGGTCCTAATTCAACATACCCCATCATTGTTAATGCTTTCTTGAACAACGCAGAGCTCACTTTACTGCTAAAGAAGTTGTGCAAGTTTCGCAAAGCTCTTGACTATTCTCTTGATGATATTTCAGGTATCTCTCCGGACTTGTGCATGCATAGGATTCACCTTGAGGATGAGACGAAGTCATCAGTTGAACTTCAGAGGAGGCTAAATCCAAATTTGCAAGAGGCCGTCAAGAAGAAGATCCTGAAACTTTTGGAGGCTGGGATCATCTATCCAATTTCGGACAACGTTTGGATTAGTCTGGTTTATGTTGTGCCAAAGAAATGAGGGGTTCCAGTGGTGAAGAATGAGAAGAACGAGCTGATTCCTACAAGGACTGTGATAGGACACATGATGTGCATCGATCACAGGAAGCTCAATGCAGCCACCAGGAAGGACCATTTTCCTTTGTCGTTCATTGATCAGATGTTGGAAAGGCTAGCAAATCATCCTTACTACTGCTTTCTCGATGGATATTCTGGGTTCATCCAAATCCCCATCCATCCAGAAGACAAGGAGAAGACCACGTTTACTTGTCCTTATGGCACTTTTGCATATCGTAGAATGCCTTTCCGACTATGTAATGCTCCTATGACATTCCAACGTTGTATGATGTCTATCTTCACAAACATGATTGACAATTACATGGAGGTTTTCATGGATAACTTCTCAGTCTACGGGTCTTCATTCAAGGACTGCCTTGATAATCTAGAGAAGGTGCTTGCTAGATGTGCGGACAATCACTTGGTTCTTAATTAGGAAAAGTGCCACTTTATGGTGAAAGATGCCATTGTACTTGAACATAGAGTCTCAGCGGATGGGATAAAGGTGGATTGTGCTAAGATTGAGGTTATGACAAGTCTTCAACCACCTACTGCAGTTAAGGAGATTCGCAGTTTCTTGGGACATTTTGGATTCTACCGGAGATTCATCAAAGACTTCTCCAAAATTGCTCGCCCACTCACCACTTTGCTCTATAAAGATGTCAAATCTATTTTTGATACTGATTGTCTTGCTGCTTTTGAACAAATGAAATAGGCTTTAGTGAGTGCTCCAATTATACAACCTCCAAACTGGGATTTGCCTTTCGAGGTGATGTGTGATGCCAGCGACTATGCAGTTGGAGCTGTGTTGGGTCAGAGAAGGACAAGAAGCTTCATGCTATCTACTATGCTAGTCGGACATTGGACGAAGCACAGAGGAACTACAACTACTGAGAAGGAGTTATTGACTATGGTGTTTGCTTCTGAGAAGTTTTGTCCTTACGTGATTGAGGCTAAGGTGATTGTGCATACATACCATTTCGTGCTCAAGTACTTAATGCAGAAGAAAAATGCAAAGCCGAGGTTGTTGAGATGGATTCTACTCCTTCAAGAGTTTGATATTGAGGTTAAGGACAAGAAAGGGGTTGAGAATGGCGTCGCGGATCATCTATCTCACATTTGGATCGAAGAGAGCGTTCCTATTGATGATTTCTTCCCTGAGGAGAATGTACACTTCATTGAGAGCAGTTTGTAAGCAAGAAAAGGCAAAAATTTGCAAGTTCTCGGAGTTACAAATTCTGTGTCAATCGACACAAAGGACCTGTGTCGATCGACGCACCCTTCAATCATCAATCCTCATAATCCGAAAACCCATGTATCGATCGACACAACTGTCTGTATCAATCAACGCAGGGTGGAGCAGAACTTGAGTGAAGTGTTTCGTGATCCGGTCTTCGCTATTTCTAGGTTCGATCGACCATGCTATGTTGATATCGACAATTGCCTAGTTGCAGAGGATGTACCTACCGATCTAAAGGGGTATGAGAAGAAGAAGTTCATGAAAGAGCTCCGAAGATACTACTGGGATGAGCCTTATCTCTACAAGCATTGTTCATCCACTATCTACAGGAGATGCATTGCAGAGTCTGAGGTTCGAGATGTGCTCTTTCACTGTCATGGTTCAGAGAATGCTGGTCACTTTTCTATGTACAAGACGGTTTCCAATGTTCTTCAAGCAAGGTTTTGGTGGCCTACAATGTTTAAGGATGCTCAAATTTCGTCTCGCAATGTGATGCTTGTCAGAGGAGAGGGAAAATCAGCAAGAGACATGAGATGCCACAAAACTTTATCCTTGAGGTTGAAGTTTTTGATTGCTGGGACATTGATTTCATGGGTCATTCCCCATCATCTTAAGGGAATGAGTACATTCTGGTTGCTGTGGACTATGTCTCAAAGTGGGTGGAAGCGATTGCTAGTCCGAAGAATAATGCTGCGGTGGTTCTTAAGCTGTTTAAGACCATCATCTTCCCTTGCTTTGGAATCTCTAGAGTTGTCATAAGTGATGGTGGCACGCACTTCATTAACAAGGTCTTTGCTAAGTTGTTGGAGAAGTATGGTGTTCATCATCGTGTGGTTAGTCCTTATCATCCTCAGAAAAGTCGGCAAGTCGAAGTATCGAATAGGCAGATCAAGGAGATCCTAGAGAAGACGGTAAATTCTACAAGGAAGGATTGGTCTAACAAGCTCGACGACGCTCTGGGCTTACCAGATAGCTTTCAAAATGCCTTTGGGAACTACGCCGTTTCATTTGCTTTATGGGATAGTATGTCATCTTCCAGTGGAGCTTGAACACAAGGCAGCATGGGCAGTGAACCTTTTCAACTTCGACATCAAACCTGCTGCAAAGAGGCGCTTGATACAGCTGAACGAACTGGATAAAATCAGACATCATGCCTACGAAAACTCCAAGTTATACAAGGAGAAGACTAAGGCATATCATGATAAGAGGATCATCTCCAGGAAATTCGAGCCTAATGACCAAGTACTCCTATACAACTCCCGTTTGCAACTATTTCCTGGTAAACTGCGTTCTCGTTGGTCTGATCCTTTCACCATCAAAAAGGTCAGACCACATGGAGTTGTTGTCCTTATTAGTAAGGACGGGAAGGAGTTCACTGTGAATGGACAAAGGGTGAAACACTATTGGGCGAAAGCCGAAATTCCGGAAGGACACATTGTGCCTCTGGATGATGCACCCATTGCATGAGCTCCGACAAAGCCAAGCTAATGACTAAAAACAAGCGCTTAGTGGGAGGTAACCCACTGGTAAGTGTACATACTTCAAATTTTTCGTTTTATTTTACTAACTTTAATTTTAGTTTTGGTGTTTCAGTTATTCATTCAAAAAAAAAAAAAAAATCAAAATTAGAAAAGAGTTGTGTCGATCGACACACACAGCGGACAACACGAGGTAAGTGTTTATAACCCGACAGGTTTCTTGAAGCTTCTCACTTTTTCTTCTCAAACACGAACACAACTTTTGCAAATCCCTATCTTTTTCGTTTCTTCACCGAATTGAGTAGATTTTTATCCTCTATTTGATTTTATTACTCACTTGATCAATCTACAAGGTATGTGCTCGAAAATCCCTTATTTCACTTTCGTTACCAAGGTTTGATTTTTCATCTCTTTTCACTCGTTTACATTGATAAATCTGGCCTATTTAGGTTGTTAAAGAGTGGATTCGGCATATCCATGTGCTTAATTTGTGATATTTCACAAGTTTTTTTTGGATTAGTCAAGATTATGGAATTTGTGATAGAACTCGGTTAAATTCGGATTTTGGAACGGATTAGATACCTATTAGTGATAGATTGTTCGTGTTGGAAGTGTTGTATTTGAATCTTACGGGTTACTTTGCTTTGAATTACGGAATTCGGACTTGGTTGATGCTGTGTCGATCGACGCAGTACTCCAGACTAGAGAATCGACATTGATTTCAGATTTTTGGGTTGTTTTCTTGTGTGATTGTTTTGCAGATGACTTATCAACCCAAGAAGAGATCACGAGAGGGCAAGGAGGTTGCATCAGGTTCTAATTCCAATACTCAACCACAAACGGGAAGATGCGCTTCTCCTTGGCCAAGACGTGAGGGGAAAAGATTAAAATGCAGAGGTCTTGGAAAAAATCTCCTTCTAAGATACTTGCTATTCCTGAGGTTATGGACAGACAAACCACTGAGTATTGGGATGATTATGACTCATTGTTCTACAATGAATGGCTCAAGGTGACGTTGGCACCTACACGAGTGGCGGATTCCAATGCAATGAGGACTTTGGGTATCCAGGAAGAAGTGCTTCGATTGTTGGGAAATGCAGGGTTGGGCACCATTACAACCAAGCATTAACCCATGTATCCTGACTTGGTAGCCAATTCTTGGCTACTTTGAAGATCTATTGTGATGTAGATGATGAAGAGGATGCGAGTCGTTGGACTTTGACTTTCATGATTCGCGGGGTCAGATATAGGGTGTCTTTCCGGGATCTATGGGTTTCACCCGGATTGTGCTACTAAAGTTCTTCTGGGGAATTCCCTAACATCCAAGACTTTTGGTCACGTTTCGGGACGGGGGCATATGACTCTAGGAGCTCTACACACACGGATGTCAGACATCCAGTCTTGAGGTATATAATCCGTCTTTTCTCGACTACACTTTTGTGTAAAAGCGAGCCAGGGAAGATGAGGTTGTCAGAGCTTATTTTGATGTATTGTGGTCTCTGGGAGGACATCGACGAGGAACCTGTTATCGACATCAACACCAATATGGCCTTTGTGTTTCTGCGACACTTGCTCGAGCTGAAGACCACATCGTTTACATGGACGAGGAGCAGTAAGCCCTTCACCGCTGGTAGTCTTCTGACCCCCGATTTTCTGGTATTGTGGCATTGACACATCTACAGTTAGTGTGGTGAGCAAGACTTGTTCTATGGACTTAGAGTATCTGCAGAGGCCACCTGGCTTAAGCTAGAGCATCATTGGGTTTTTCGCTTTCCTTCTAGAGCGTAGTGCATGGTTCAGCTGCCTCTTCCAGATTTGATGAGCATCTCCGGCAACTTAGCTGTGTTATCTTTTCAGTCAGATGAGAGATTACTTAGGAACATTGGCACAGTTCGCAGGCAGCCTACTCGCTCTACTGGTACTTCATCTGCTGGTGCTCACCCTTCTGCTAGAGGTACAGGCAATTCTCGAGCCCCACGACAGCCTATGATTTTCTTGCAGATCCCGCGATTCCAATGGAGCAGCAAGAGTTCCAAACTTGGGTTGTTCACAGTCTCCAGGCTCTCTGGAACGCCATCTCCGCGATGCCTCGTTGTGTATGTGTTTGACCACGATCATCATCTCCGCCACATGCTGATTCGCAGTCTGAGGACGAGGACTAGTTCCTCACCACTTATCCTTTTCTGGTTTATTTTTATTACTTTTGAGTCGATTTTATGTTTTTCTTTTGAGTCAATTTCTTATTTGCTTCATTTTGATTTTTGAACTTATGAAACTAATGAGCTTATGGTTTGTGTTTTCCCTTTTGATCGTGCTTCTTGAGTGATTTTTGCAGTGGCCAACTTTGGAAAATCTCTCTAACAACCAACGATCCGATATGCAGAAACATAAAATCTCTTTAACAAACAATTTTATGTCGATCGACGCAGGAAATAAAATCGTAAAATCTCTTTTTCTTTCATGAGTTCAATTTTCTTTTCTCTTCTTTTACCAACTTCAGGCTAGATAACACTGGGGAAAGTGTTGTTTAAGTCTGGGGGAGGTAGTTGCTAACTTTGTATTTGTTTTTTAGAGTCAGTTCAAAGTGTTTTATTGAGTCAAAGATGTTGGATACCTTTCCTTTGGTTTATTGGATTGTGCTTTTCATATGAGTGACCATTCTTGCAGAATCGATTTCAGAATCAGACTAATGAAAAATCCAAAGGCTGACCGGTTGACTAAAGACGTCTGTTATTTCCAGCATAATCCGCCAAGTCCGAGCTAACTTAACGGTCTTCTTTGTGATTGATGTTCATAGGGCTTGACTCCTCGTTCATACCTGACGAATGCAACTAGTGTTAGAAGTGATGGTACTCCTCTCCCTTGTTCTAAAAAAAAAAAAAAAAAAAGGTGATATGATTTTTTGAGTTGAATACAAAGATGAGGAAATAAAACTCCAGTGAGTCAGTACTCAAGAGATGATCACCCAAAGTTCGTGTGATTGTTGTGTTATGCGTGTTGATTGTTCATCTTGGTATTGTATCTTTTGCTTATGCATGTGTGTATAGCCAAGTAGATGGGATGACCGTATCACTGAGTATTTGTGATAATACTCACGCATCTCTTATAACTATGTGATGTAGGTAAAGAGAAAGTGTGATCGTGGAATCAAGGCAAGGAAGAGGAGATGATCTAGTGTCTCAATTTGGTGTTTTATGCTTTTGCTAGACTTGTTAAGTTGCTGGATTGTGAACTTGGAATGGTTGAATTGTTGTTGGTTATTTGATAATTATTGACTATTGAATGGTTTTGTTATTCCGCTGGATTGGTTTCTCTTGATTGGATATTGAGGATTAGCATTTATGGGAATGTTAATTCGGGTCTAATGTTGAACTGTTTTAAAAAAAAAACGGGTTGGGTTGTTTCATGTGTAATATATGTCAATTTCAAGAAATTTAAATTGTGACATATGTAAAAAAAAAAATCTTGTTTTTTATATATAACTTTAACAAAATATTATATCAAACAAAAATCATATGGAAGAAAAAAGTGATGAAAGAGACATAATTAAAAAAAATGTCAATTTTATATGGTATGTTATTTTTTACTCTGACACAATCTGGCAATATCTGACACAATTCTTGTGTCACAACATTATATTAGAGAGATAGTAAAGTCATTTGCCAGTTTATTTGGTTAATAAATTCAAAAATAATCTACATTGTTAACTACTCTATATTAGCATGCTATATCGTGGTATTTCCCAAAAAAAATTGGGTGATAATATTCCTCGAGCCTTAAGGCCAACTTGATTCAGTTTACTTTCCTCGTAGGTCGAAAAATATTCGTGTGTCGGTAGAAGGTAATGAGATGATGCCACGTGGGAGATCGTGTAGCATATGGAAGAAGATTGAACAAGTGTGGATCGATCTTTGTCGTGTAAGGGACCCATACCGCACCGAATGATCGGTCTAAGGCCTTAAGGCTCGAAGGCTGTTCCATTCAATTGTCATATCTCTGGACCCCTTTGGATTTTGCATGCAATCTCCTTTTCTGAACCCCACCATTTTTACCTCTCTTGTCATTTCTTACGTTGATGTGAAATTGCTCCTTCCATATTTTCCTCAACCTCCCATTCTCCAAACTCTAGTGACTTCTAATTTTCAACTTTTAAAGATATATTGGAAAGATAATATGAATTAGTTAAGTTTCAAAAAAAAAAAGAATATGTATTAGATTGCATATTCTATCAATTTTATTAATATATAATCGGTATTTTTAGAAGTAACAAGGGATTAATTGCGTTCAGATTTTTAACAATATATTATCTTACGATAACACGTTGTCTGATTTAAAATCATCATATTTGTTTAAATCATACGCAATAAAATATGTTTCATTCTGCGACGAGATAAATTTAAACTAAATTATTTTGGTTATCTAACACATAAATCTAAAATCATGATGTAAAATTAAATGCCTATGCATAAATAACAGTTCGAAAATTTATGCATTTAGTTGTATTTTTAAAAATACATAAGCATAAATAAAAATACATTTATATGCATAAATTTTCGATGAGTTGTTATTTATGCATAGGCATTTAGTTTTACACCATGTTCTAAAACGCGGGTGTGGAGACTGGTTAAGCGCCGGATTATCGCTCGGCGGACCCATGTCGCCGCGATTTCACCATACTCGGACAATAATTGGAAAATTTTTGAAAAACTCGTTTATTAGTTTGTTACAAGCTTGAAATCGATTGTTTTATGATGGTTTTATAATATTTGAGTGGATAATATGAAGAAAATGAAAGGAAATGATGCAGAAGGTACGAAAAATATTGGCGGCTGCCATATTTAGGGTTAGAATCAAAGATCCAAGAGCAAGAAGAAGAAGTGTAAATGATCAATTTACCCTTCATTAAATTTAAAATGATAAAACCACGAAAAGCTTGAGCGAACGTCTCATTTGTCCCTTTGATAGCAAAACAAATCTCTTAAATCCCTTTTTAATCTTCATATCCCTCTATTGTTTAATGAAATTGGAACTGACAAAAATACCCTTAATGAAATTGAACAAAAACAAATTAATTAAAAACAAAAATTTTGGGAAAAAAAAAAACGTCGAACACGAGCTCTTCGCATCGCACGCCGTCAACACGAGCTCCTCCTGCGCCGGACCGGCGCCTCCTCGAGCCTCCATTGCCTCCGGACCGCCGCCGCCACCGATTCATTGCTCTTAGGTTGGTATTAGATTTTAGCAATGTAGCTCAATCTAGATTAGGTTTTAGCAAATTAGGGATTGATTGGATTTGGGTCATATTGATGCACATTGGGTGTTTTAGTATGAACTCTGGGTCGATTAGGGCTATAAAGAGGTAACAAATGTAATTTAGTGGTTGAATCCTACTGAATTGGAAGTAGATTGGATCCCATTTGTGTTCTTGCGACATGGTAAAACTAGGTAAAACAAGTAAAATTGTAAATATTGTAAAACTGGTAAAACTGAGAATTATGAATTACGTATAAAATCAGGATAACTGTGGATAACTACTATTACTGAGTGAATTTTTTTGTATTGTTTTTGACAGGATACGATGAGCAATGAAGTGGGCATATTCTTTAAATACCAAGGTCGCATGTATAGTATAATGTTCAATACATCAGTGAGGGAGATAACTTTGTCGATGGTGGAAGCTAGGATATTGAAGAAGATTTCGTTAGATGAAAGAAAGGTTAAATTGGAATTGAGTTATTTTCCAGTGCTGATGGGAAGAGATGAGGAAAAATTAGTTATTGAGGATGAGGAGGATATGTCTGTTTACCTAAGGTGTGGTGGTAAAGAGAACCGAAGATGTCTTTTGTACGTGGAGGTCATCGCTTCATCGGAACAGCCCGAGCAACTGTCGAGAATAGAGAAAAGTTCTACTGGGATGAACTTTGATGTATTGGAATCAAATGACGAGGAAATCGGAGCTAATGTCATTGTTCCGTATGTAGGTGAAGAACAAGCAAAAGAACAACATCAGGCGATGGAGGATGATGATGATGATAGATCACATGATGAATGTATGGACAACGGTATGGAGATATCGGATATGCGTGAGAGATATATTGAGCCTCAACCTGTTGTAGAACCTTGTCAGTTTATAGAGGAATGGGAAGACGGTTTGGGTCTGAGTGTGGGTCAAGAATTTAAAAATAGGAAGGCAGTACAAGAGGTGGTGGATAGAGGTGCATTTGCTAAGAGTTTCGGTTATAGGATAATAAACTCGGATAAGGTGCGATTAGTGCTAAAATGTCCTATAGAAAACTGTAAATGGGCTTTAAGAGCTGCAGTGGTTACAAACACAGAGATTTTCTCGATTAGAACGTACATGAAGATGCATACATGCTCTCGGGCTAGTCAGAGTACAAGCAACACGAAGAGGAAAGGCTCGGCCCAATTGGTTGCATCTTATTTGAATGAAAAGTATCCAGGACAAATGGATACTCCGAAGCCGAAAATTATCATGGGTATGGTTCAGAGAGATTTAGGTGTGCAGATATGCTACTCCACAGCTCTGAGAGGTAAAAGTCTAGCTGTTCGTGATTTACGTGGTAGTCCCGAAGACAACTACAAGTTGTTGTATCGTTATTTGTACGTGTTAGAGCAGTTCAATCCCGGTACGAAAACAAAGTTGTTATTGGATGATGTGGGGAAATTCAAATATCTATTCATAGCGTTGGGAGCTAGCATCGAAGGGTTCCAAGCGATGAGGAAAGTGATAATTGTGGATGCGACCTTTATCAAGAACGGATTTGGTGGTGTGCTTGTTTTCGCCTCAGCCCAGGATCCTAATCGACACCATTATCGCATAGCGTTTGGTGTGCAAACCTCATCAGCGCCATAGAGAAACTGTATCCCCTGGCTCATCATGGGTATTGTGTATGGCATTTGTCCTAAAATGTGAAAACTCATACCTCTGGCGCTAACAAAGACGTAATCGCATGGAGATTCATGGAGTGCAGCAGGATTTACACGGTGGGTGAGTTCGACCGTGCTTATGAGTCATTTAAGATGAGATATCCAACTGCGGCGAAGTATCTTGAGGAGAGTACCGTGAAAGAAAAATGGGCAAGGCCTTATTTTCCAGGTTGCAGATACAACCTAGACACGAGCAACGCCGTGGAATCTTTGAACAGCACGTTTTTGGATGCAAGGAAATACCCCATAATACCCATGCTTGATACAATCATGAGAACATTTTCCCAGTGGTTTAATGAACACCGGAAGGAGGCCGCGGGTGGTGCTGCACATAAAAAACTGGTGCCTTTAGTGGAGAACTTCGTGCACGATACATGGCCTATTGCTGAGAAATTAATTGTTTCGGAGCTAAACAGTTTTGCGCTTGAATACGATGTCACCGGTAGTGACGGTAATTCTTATTTGGTGAATTTGAGGTCGAGAAGTTGCAGTTGCAGGTACTTCGATGTTCATAAGTATCCTTGTGAGCACGGGATAGCTGCATTCATTGCGTTTAAAAAGAAAGCTCCTCAAAATCGTGAAATCGGAGGACATGATATCCAATTAGAATTACATGAACTATGCTCGAGGTATTATTGGACCGAGTTGTGGGCATTGGCGTACTGTAGGACAATTTATTTAGTGCCGGATATGTCGGAATGGATTATCCCAGACCACATCAATGAGTTGCAGATCATACCTCCGGATCGCGTGAAGAAGAAGGGAAGAAGGAAAACAAAGAGGTTTCCATCGGTTGGGGAAAGGCGACCAAGGACGAAAAACAAAAGGCGGCGAAGGCAAGGACTCCAATGGTTGCTATTTGGATTTGGTAGCCCTGTTTGATTGTATCTTAAACGCTTGTGATGTAAAATTATGTATGGGATCTGTATCTTCGGGTAAAACTAGGGAGAATTGGTGTTTTGTTATGTAAAACTATATAGGAGATCTGCATCTTGAGGTAAAACTATGGAAAACTGGTTTTTTAATGTACAACTATATATGTTTGATGATCGATTTAGCCAAAAAAAAACAAGGAAAAACAAAAACAAAAAAATTGAGACAAAAACAAAAACAAACACAAATTGATGATCGATTTAGCCCAAAAAAACAAGGAAAAACAAAAACAAAAAAACAAAGACGAAAAGAAAAACAAAACAAATTGATGATCGATTTGGAAAAAAACGAATAATAAGAAAAAAAAACAAAGATCGATTTGAAAAAGCAAACAACAAAACAAAATATAATTACATGATATAAACGTTATAAATAGTTGTTTTTTCTTGTACTAACATGAAAACTATATATTTAGAATTTTTGGGTCCATATGAAACAATCACACCAACAAATGACTTATACTTTTAAGATCACTATAGGAACAATAGCCAAGTTAGTAGGGTGAAACTACAAAAAATGTAAAACTGAAACATATTAATCCACACAACAACTTGAATGATAGATTAAAGGAAGAAACTGAACTGTAAAACTAAAAATTTAAAGTTTAAGAGTGGGTAAAACTGAATAAATTGAAAACAGCCAAAGTAAAACTATTTGGGACTTTCGTAAAACTAAAATGTTTGGTAAAACTATGTGTAATATTTGGGTGCCAAAACGAAAATTTTTTAGCGCCAAAACGAAAATATCACCAATTTCGACAAAATTACACCAATTTTCGACCATTTATTTTCTTTTCCTTTGTTCTCTCTCTCATTTTCTATTTAGTTCTCTCTCTCTAGTTCTCTGCTCCCTTATCCACTTCACTTTGGTTCTCTCTCTCATTTTCTCTTTAGTTCTCTCATTCTCTCCCTCTAGTTCTCTTCTTTTCCTTGTCCTTTATTTGCTCATCTCATGGACAAGATCTGTGAAACTGATCCGTGGTACACTGACGTAAAGAGGTTTAAGAAGGAAGAGGCGAGGAGGTTGTTACTCGCTGATGGTTGTGATGGCATACCAACAAACTGTCCATGCGGTGCTCGAATCGTTGCGGAGCCTTCACACCTCCCTGGATCTGACGTGGGAAGGACGTACCTTATTTGCAGTGAATTTGAGGTGAGCGATGTTGTTGATGTCAGTAGACATTTATTTTTTTCTGGGTTCGGTCGTAAAACTGGAAAACTTGGGAAAACTATCGTCTGGTAAAACTGGAAAACTTGGTTAAACTATTATGTCTTCTTGTGTAGGAGGGTAATGACCAACACCTTAAAAAACTTTGGGTTCATGGTGTCGAAGAAGAAGTTACAACCATAAGAAGGAAAGTTGACCGCCAGGCCGAGGAGATTGGCCTCCATGCCTATCGTATTGAGCAGCTTCAAAATGAGAATGCAAAGCTCAAAGAGGAGGTGAAAGAGGTTGCAAAGCTTAAGGCTCGCTTCGTGATGCATTCATATTTTAGCATATCTAGTATATATTTTCTTTAGCTTTTGTAGTCATTAGACTTACATTTTTGCATGCTTTTCATCATTTTGAGTCTCATTTCATACTTAGGATCATTTTAGAGTCTAGGATACATTTCTTTGCATTTTGTGCATTTTTGATTCCTTTTTAGGTACTTTGGAGACATTGGAGTGAGTTGGAGACAAAGTGGCTAGAAGAATTGATCAAATGGGCAAAACACATGCAGGAGAAGTCCGAAGCAGCTGAAAGATCATCTCTGTTGAAGGTCTTACCTTGATCGGATTAATCTGAAATTTTGTGAGCGGAAAGGAAATTGAGTTATCTTTCCAATGGAAGTGGTTTCAACTCATTTGGAGCTGTATTGCGAAAGTTATTGAAGAATTAGTGAAGACATGTCTATCTGGCGAGCAAAAGAAGCAAATGAAGATTTTTAGCAGCTGGATCGATCGATCCACCCTCGGATCGATCGATCCGTTTGCTAAAATTCTTCAAAATGATCGCGGGATCTGCAGCTCGATCCAGCACGAAGAGAATCGATCGATCAGTATCTTTAGTAACTGGATCGATCGATCCACCATCGGATCGATCGATCCACCATCGGATCGATCGATCCATGTTTTCTTCAAAAACTCCGCGGGATCTGCAGCTCGATCAGGCACAAAGGAAATTGGATCGATCGATATCTTTAGTAACTGGATCGATCGATCCACATATGGATCGATCGATCCACTTACTAAAACTGCACTTTTTGTGACGAAAAATCAGCCAACTACTCCCACTCAATTTGGTCAAAACGTGTTTTCAGAGTATAGAGGACAGGAGAGACTCAATAATTGGATTAGACTTCATTTTGTAGATCATCTTTCTCTTTCTTTGTTCTTCAATTTTTCTCTCTTTTCATTTTTTCTTGTTCTTGATAATTTTTCTTTGTTTTTGGATTTGTGTAAGAAGAATTGGAAGATTGTTCTTCATCCTTGTCTTGAGAAGTTTATGAAATTTCAGTTTGATTTACTTTGATTTTCTGCAATCTTGTTCTTGTTTTATCATCTTGATTATGCTTCTATCCATCATGAGATTAAGTGTAAACAAGATGATTAGTGAGTAGTTTCATATTGAATCCATGGGGTAGGATGATCCATGGGTGATTAGTGAAGAGTTAAGGTGTTTTATAGTTAGACTCTTAGATTTCTATGCTTACTAAGTGTTCTTAATGCTAGATTGGACTTGATCACTTTAATCTAGACCTTAAACATTCAATAGCATCGAAAGTGTTCATTGAAGGTTTGATTGAACTTAGTATAGCTCTAGCTTGAATAACCAAAGGGATTTGATGTTAGGATTGCTAGATGGTTAATAGACTTGAACTTAATGTGTGTTTGAGTGAACAAAACCAATGGAAATTGATGTTTAGTTCATGATTGCATAAGGATTTCTACCTCGGGAGAGGATTGATCTTCATTAGTGTTCTAGACTTATAGAAATTTAAGATTGTTCAAATTTAAACACCTTGACTTGAAGCAAATTGCCTAAGATCAATTACCTTAAACCATGGGTTCTCTTTTATTTAATTGAGTTAAAACTTGTGTTAATTGCTTTGCTTGTAACTTGTTACCACTAAAACCACAACCTTGAATCCACTTAGATTAAGTTGAATGATTTGTATTCCTAGTGATTAAAATAGCCTTGAGTTTGGATTGACACCTAAAGTACTACAATTGCTTAGGATTAAACTTATCCGTATCAAGTTTGGCGCCGTTGCCATTCTCAAGGCTGATTTTGACATTAGGATTTGGTCATTACTTGAGACTAAGTTTTATTTTCGTTTAGTACGTTACTCATTCCCTTTCTTCATCTCTCTTTGGATGATAGGTGTATGAACTTGAGGAGTAAAGGACCAACAAACCTTGTTCCAAGAGTTGACAACATCACAAGCTTCGAAAGAGCGTTGGGAAGAACGAGAAGAGAGAACGAAAAGCAAGCACACTTGCATCGATTGGGGCTTGAGATGGAACGAAATCAAGATCAACCGGAAGGTATCCATGGAGTTGACGACAATCGACAAAATATCCAAGGAGTCCGTCTCCGAGCTGATCCAGACGAACTTGGCCAAGGAGCTGCAAACCTTAGGCCACAACATCAAGATCGTCAACCAAGAGGCATTGGAACTTATGACAAGCCACATATAAATGGGAGCAGATTGGGAATTCGTGCCCCAGCTGTGGGCAACAACAACTTTGAGATCAAGTCAAGCTTGATCAACATGATAGAGGGCAACAAATACCATGGCCTTGCTTTGGAGGATCCAATCGATCACTTGCACAAATTTGACCAATATTGTGGCACAACAAAGACAAATGGTGTTTCCGAAGATGCATTCAAACTAAGATTGTTTCCATTCTCATTGGGAAGCAAAGCTCACACTTGGGAGAAGAATATACCAAGTGATTCGATTACAACTTGGAATGAGTGCAAAGAAGCCTTCCTCAACAAGTTTTTCTCTAGTGCAAGAACTGCAAAGATAAGGAGTGACATCTCAAGCTTCCAACAAATGAATCTTGAGAGCTTTGGTGAAGCATGGGATCGATTCAAAGGGTACCAAACACAATGTCCACACCATGGCTTCACGAAGGCAAATCTCCTAAACACATTCTACCGAGGAATCTTGCCTACTTATCGCAGCCGACTTGACACTGCTAGTAACGGTTACTACTTGGGACGAATTGAAGATGAAGCTTGGGAGCTTGTCGAGAACATGGCTCAAAGTGACTCTATTTACAATGATGAGTACGATCGACATAACAGAGGTGGTGCGAGTGAAGATACATCCACCAAAAAGGAATTGCGGTCTCTACAAGAAAAGATGGATCTTCTTCTCAAAGAAATACCTACACAAGCACATGTCAACTATGTTGGTAACCAAAACCACGGAATGCCTCCAATGTCAAATGAAGTGGAAGGAATGGAAAGACAAGAAGATGTTTCCTACATCAATGCCAATGGTACATGGTACACGAAGGATTCAAACTTTCAATATCAACCACGCGATCAAGGGAACTACCAGCAAAGAGATCAAGGGAACTTCAACAACAAACCACCATACCAAAGTAATTACCAGCCAATGCCCGTCTTCAACAATCAACAAGGGGGATACCACGCAAAACCAACATATCCGCCGGGTTTCAGCAACCGAGGCAACCAGTTTGTTCAAGGACAACCAAGTTCGTCACAACAACAACCACATGACACAAGTGTGGAATCAATGTTCAAGCAGATACTTGACTCAAATGCCTCAACAAAGCGGGAGATCAAAGATGAGTTGAAAACGATGAATTCCAAAATTGATGGGAGCTACAATGAACTCAACCACAAACTCAAAAACTTGGAGCAACAGTTTGCTTCCTTCACTTCTCAAACCCAACGACCAATGGGATCACTTCCCGGAAAATCCGAGCAAAATCCAAAAGAGACATTGCATTCTATCACTCTCCGAAGTGGACGGGAATTACCTCAACGAGTACTCATCAAGGATGATGAGAAACAAGGTGGGGAGGTGGCCATCAATGTGAATGAGGATGTGGTCATTGTGGATGAGAAAACAAATCAAGTGATCTTGGAGAAGATTGTTGCAGCTAAAGGCAATGAAAATGTTGGAGAGGAGAAGAAAACTGTGAAGAAGAATGAGGGTGCCACTACATCAAACGCAATTCCGATTACTCCTTCACCGTATGAGCCGAAGTTACCCTTTCCTGGGAGGTTCAAGAAGCATCTGCTCGAGAAGTACAAAACACTCTTTGAGAAGCAAATGAGTGAAGTGCAGATCACAATGCCAATCCTTGATGCCTTTATGCTAGTTCCTCAATATAGCAAATTCTTGAAGGATGTTGTCGCTGAGAAAAAGAAGGAAATGGAGGGCATGATGGTTCTTACGCACGAGTGCAGTGCCATTATTCAAAGGTTAACCGTGACTAGAAAGCTAGAAGACCCAGGGAGCTTCACCTTACCATGCGCAATAGGCCCCTTGACCTTTGATAATTGTTTGTGTGACTTGGGAGCAAGTATCAGCCTTATGCCTCTATCTGTTGCAAAGAAGCTCGGTTTTACACAATACAAAAAGTGTAGGATATCCTTGGTATTGGCTGATCGCTCTGTGAAACTTCCTATTGGTATCTTGGAAGATCTCCCTGTCATAATTGGAAATTATGAGATTCCTACAGATTTTGTAGTTTTGGAAATGGATGAAGAGCCCAAAGACCCTCTGATTTTTGGAAGACCATTCTTAGCCACTGTTGGAGCCATGGTAAATGTGAAAGATGGCAAGATTGATCTTCGTTTTGGGGAAGGAAACACTCTTCAGTTTGATGTAAAGGAGATGATGAAGAAACCCACAATTCAAGGTCAGGTCTTCTACATTGAAGAGAATGAAGAATTGGCTGAAAAGTTTTTGGAAGAGACAGCATTGGAGGACTCTCTACAACATGCTCTTACTATTGATGGAGAATCTCAGTTGGTTGAAGATAGAGTGAGCACAGAGTATGTCAGAATGATGAATTCGCACGAAGGGATAGTTGAAGAAGAGAAGTTCCTGGAACTACCACAAACAATGCACCATGTCGCCTCAGTTGCTGTCAAAACCGAGTCTCGGGATGAAGATTGGAGTGAACTCAATGCTCCAAAAATTGACCTCAAACCACTCCCTTTGGGGCTCAGGTATGCATTTCTTGGTCCTCACAATACGTACCCTGTCATTATAAGTAATGAGCTAGAAGAAAATGAATTATCTAAACTTTTGAATGAATTGAAAAGGTTTAGAAGAGCAATCGGATACTCACTAGATGATATAAAGGGAATATCGTCTTCATTGTGCATGCATAGGATACACCTTGAGAATGAATCAATGACTTCAATAGAACGTCAAAGAAGGTTGAACCCCAACCTGAAGGATGTTGTAAAGAAAGAGATTCTTAAGCTCTTAGATGCTGGTGTGATATACCCCATTTCTGATAGTAATTGGGTGTCTCCTGTACATGTAGTTCCAAAGAAAGGCGGTATAACTGTTGTTAGGAATGAGAGAAATGAGTTGATACCAACTAGGACTATAACTGGACATAGGATGTGTATTGATTACCGCAAACTTAACTCCGCCTCTAGGAAGGATCATTTTCCTTTGCCATTCATCGATCAAATGTTAGAGAGGCTAGCAAACCATCCTTATTATTGCTTTCTTGATGGATACTCGGGATTCTTCCAAATTCCCATACATCCCAATGATCAAGAGAAAACGACATTCACTTGTCCTTATGGTACCTTTGCTTATCGAAGAATTCCATTTGGACTGTGCAATGCACCAGCGACATTTCAAAGAGCAATGATGTCGATTTTCTCTGATCTCATTGAGGATGTTGTGGAGGTCTTTATGGATGACTTCTCTGTCTATGGATCTTCGTTTTCTGCTTGTTTGTCCAACTTGTGCAGAGTCTTACAGCGCTGTGAAGATACCAACCTTGTACTCAACTAGGAGAAATGTCATTTCATGGTCAAAGAAGGGATTGTGCTTGGACACAAGATTTCTGAAAAGGGCATTGAAGTAGATCAGGCCAAGATTGATGTGATGGTAGGGTTAACACCACCAAGGACAGTGAAAGAAGTTCGAAGTTTTCTTGGCCATGCTGGATTCTATCGAAGATTCATCAAAGACTTCTCAAAGATTGCAAGACCATTGACCAAGTTACTGTGCAAAGAAACCATCTTCGAATTTGATGAAGAATGCCTTCAAGCTTTCAAGAAGCTGAAGAATGAGCTAATTAGTGCCCCAATTGTTCAGCCACCGGATTGGAACTTACCATTTGAGATCATGTGTGATGCTAGTGACTATGCTGTGGGAGCTGTTTTGGGACAGAAGAAAGAAAAGAGGACACATGTGATCTACTATGCTAGTAGAACGCTTGACAGTGCACAAGCAAACTATGCGACAACTGAGAAGGAGCTTCTAGCCGTTGTGTTTGCAATCGAGAAGTTTCGGAGCTACTTGGTTGGGTCGAAGGTCATTGTCTACACTGACCATGCAGCATTGAGACACTTGCTAGCCAAGAAGGATGCCAAACCGAGGCTATTGAGATGGATTTTACTATTACAAGAATTTGATCTTGAGATCAAAGACAAGCCCGGAGTTGAGAATGGTGTTGCTGATCACCTTTCCAGATTAAGAGTGGAGTGTGGGTTTCCAATTGATGAAGGACTTCCTGATGAGCAAATCAAGGCCATTCATGCAGTGATGACGGTTTGTGAAACCGGTAGAATGCTTGAAGAAGTGAAAACGATCGATGAGACAGGCCCATGGTATGCTGACTTGGTGAACTATTTAGCATGTGGAAGGGAACCGCTAAACCTAGTAGGGTATGCAAGGAAGAAGTTCTTCAAGGACGTGAAGAGATACTACTGGGATGAACCATACCTTTACACTCTTAACAAAGATCAAATCTATAGGAGAGTAGTAGCTGAAGAAGAGGTGGAAGGGATCGTTACACACTGTCATGGATCAACTTATGGAGGTCACTTTGCTACTTTCAAAACTGTTGCAAAGGTACTACAAGCAGGATTTTGGTGGCCTCATATGTTCAAAGACACACAAGACTTTATCTCAAGGTGTGACTCATGCCAAAGGAGAGGAAACATCACCAAGCGAAATGAAATGCCTCAAAATCCTATACTAGAAGTGGAAGTGTTTGATGTGTGGGGCATTGACTTCATGGGACCATTCCCATCATCCTTTGGTAATAAATACATCCTTGTTGCTGTAGACTATGTCTCGAAATGGGTGGAAGCCACAGCTAGTCAAACCAATGATGCTAAAGTGGTTCAACAAATGTTCAAGAGTATCATCTTTCCAAGGTTTGGAGTTCCTAGAGTTGTGATAAGTGATGGAGGACCTCACTTCATCAACAAACTCTTTGAGAATCTTCTCAAGAAGAATGGTGTGAAGCACAAGGTAGCAACTCCTTACCATCCCCAAACAAGTGGTCAAGTTGAGATTTCCAACCGGGAGATCAAGTCAATTTTGGAAAAAACTGTGGGAACAACAAGGAAGGATTGGTCCACAAAGCTTGATGATGCACTATGGGCTTATAGGACTGCTTACAAGACACCATTGGGCACCACTCCCTTTAATCTTGTCTATGGGAAGGCTTGCCACTTACCAGTGGAGCTTGAGTACAAAGCATTGTGGGCTGTAAAGCTGCTTAATTTTGACATCAAGAGTGCCAAGGAGAAGCGACTTCTCGAACTTCATGAGCTTGATGAAATTAGACTTGATGCTTTTGAGAACTCAAGGATTTACAAAGAAAAGACAAAAGCCTTTCATGACAAGATGATCTTGAAGAGAGAGTTCAATGTTGGTGATCAAGTGCTGCTCTTTAACTCTCGGTTGAAACTGTTCCCCGGGAAACTCAAATCAAGATGGTCGGGTCCTTTCAAAATCAAGGAAGTAAAACCATATGGAGCAATTGTGCTTTGGAACAAGGATGGTGGAGATTTCACGGTCAATGGGCAAAGAGTTAAACTGTACATGGCAGCCATGCCTATGGAGGAAGGAACCTCGGTTCCACTATACGATCCTTCACCAGCCTAGTCCAAAAAGAAAAGGAAGTCAAGCTAGAGACTTAAAACAAGCTCACTTGGGAGGAAGTCCCATGTCTATCCCTGTATATATATATATATATATATATGTGTGTATTTTATCTATCATCTATGAGTAGTTGCTGTTTGATTTGTTTGCATGCTATATGTCATTTCAGGAAGAACAACTTGAAGTGAAAGAAACATGCAAGGAAAGCATGAATAATGGTCCATACGCCTTATAAGCACTCTCCCACAAGCCATCACACCTTACTCTCTCTTTCTCGCCAAGGTACCACCATTTTTCCTTTGTACATACCATTTTTATTCACTTATTTTACACTCTCTTGCGTAATGTCTTTCTCTTTGATTTTACTTTCTCACCGAGACGGTGAGAAGTAAGTCCGGGGGAGGGACATTATTTGCTAATGAATCTTTTAATTGTTTTGTTTTTATCTTTGAGTCTCATGCATTGCATTGTAAATGATAATTGTTTTGTTTTTATCTTTGAGTCTCATGCATTGCATTGTAAATGATAAAACCTTCAAAATCCATAAAATTTTGAAAAATTTCGAAATCATTTAGTTGCATCATTCATATGGAGAATAATGATTGAAATACCTTGTAGAAATTTTTAGTACATAGCTCTCTTTGTGAATGTCTCGATAATGCTCTTTTAGACTTCATAAACCGCGAAAAGCATGCTTCTCCATATCTTTGATCTCTTCGCTCTAGAATTCTCTAAGTCTTGTTGATTACTTGTTTGAATTGAAACCAACTCCACCTTATTAGACCATAAATTGAATTTTAATTCTCTTGCTTATGAGTTTTAGACCTTAACCATGGTTCACTTATACACATTCAACCATTTTTATCCCTTTTACCACTCTCTAATGGTTTGAATGGTCATCCCGATTCAAGTACATGATTTGAATGAGGATGATACCACACCTTGATTACACCTAGCTTTTATTTGAAACCACCGTTAATTTGTTGAGTGAGGCCTTTTTCTATTTGCACCTCATGCATAAAATCTTTAGAGATGGAAACGACAAGTTCTTTTGTTCCATTATGAGTAGTCTCATTGGCTAGTCTAGGTGGGTTGAGAGAATTTTGGAGTCTCGATATTTTATATTACGGTTTTGGGAATTGGTGAGGGTGAGTAAGGGTGTGAGCTTATGTGAGAAGTTGGAGAGATGAAAAGGAAAGAAGTGCAACCAAAACGGTTTAGAGAAAGAAAATCGGATGTCTAAGGAGAGAAAACAAAAGGAAACATTACTCTTAAGCTAAGGAGTAAAGAAGCTCCTAGAAATGAAAAGAATATATATATAGAATCAAAAGGAGTAGAGATAAGTAAAGCAAGAGTAATTGTCTAAGTATAAGAAAGATCTCCCTAGGTTCTATCCTTGAAATAAAAAAAAAATGAAGTAATTGGTGTAGAGAACATGAGTGACTTTGAGTGAAACACAAAGAGTATTGGGTGGGTAGAATGGAAGAAAACGTCTTGTATGCATCAATTGTTTCCCTTCTCCATTGCTTTTGTGTGTTGACTTGTGCCATATGTTGAGAGAAGTCACTAAAATGTTTTAAAACACCACTTCACTTCACATTGAACTTATTCTCTTACCAAGCCGCCGATTGGTTTAGATCGAATTCTCATTTGCAAGACTACACGGTTTTGAATCTTAATGAACATAAGGAGTTGGTAGATAAGATGCATTTGATCACTTGACATTGAATTTAGAGGCAAAACATTGAAGTTGCGATGAGAATGAGAAGTTTGATTGAGTAGATGGTTATTTGTAGCATTGAGATGTATTATCTTGCATTGGCAACTTGATCTTTGGAAAACAATCTCTTGGCTATAAATTCTCCATTTCAAACCTCTTCACCGGTTTGTTCTCCTTGTTTGCTCGAGGGCGAGCAAAAGGCAAGTCCGGGGGAGTTGATGCATTCATATTTTAGCATATCTAGTATATATTTTCTTTAGCTTTTGTAGTCATTAGACTTACATTTTTGCATGCTTTTCATCATTTTGAGTCTCATTTCATACTTAGGATCATTTTAGAGTCTAGGATACATTTCTTTGCATTTTGTGCATTTTTGATTCCTTTTTAGGTACTTTGGAGACATTGGAGTGAGTTGGAGACAAAGTGGCTAGAAGAATTGATCAAATGGGCAAAACACATGCAGGAGAAGTCCGAAGCAGCTGAAAGATCATCTCTGTTGAAGGTCTTACCTTGATCGGATTAATCTGAAATTTTGTGAGCGGAAAGGAAATTGAGTTATCTTTCCAATGGAAGTGGTTTCAACTCATTTGGAGCTGTATTGCGAAAGTTATTGAAGAATTAGTGAAGACATGTCTATCTGGCGAGCAAAAGAAGCAAATGAAGATTTTTAGCAGCTGGATCGATCGATCCACCCTCGGATCGATCGATCCGTTTGCTAAAATTCTTCAAAATGATCGCGGGATCTGCAGCTCGATCCAGCACGAAGAGAATCGATCGATCAGTATCTTTAGTAACTGGATCGATCGATCCACCATCGGATCGATCGATCCATGTTTTCTTCAAAAACTCCGCGGGATCTGCAGCTCGATCAGGCACAAAGGAAATTGGATCGATCGATATCTTTAGTAACTGGATCGATCGATCCACATATGGATCGATCGATCCACTTACTAAAACTGCACTTTTTGTGACGAAAAATCAGCCAACTACTCCCACTCAATTTGGTCAAAACGTGTTTTCAGAGTATAGAGGACAGGAGAGACTCAATAATTGGATTAGACTTCATTTTGTAGATCATCTTTCTCTTTCTTTGTTCTTCAATTTTTCTCTCTTTTCATTTTTTCTTGTTCTTGATAATTTTTCTTTGTTTTTGGATTTGTGTAAGAAGAATTGGAAGATTGTTCTTCATCCTTGTCTTGAGAAGTTTATGAAATTTCAGTTTGATTTACTTTGATTTTCTGCAATCTTGTTCTTGTTTTATCATCTTGATTATGCTTCTATCCATCATGAGATTAAGTGTAAACAAGATGATTAGTGAGTAGTTTCATATTGAATCCATGGGGTAGGATGATCCATGGGTGATTAGTGAAGAGTTAAGGTGTTTTATAGTTAGACTCTTAGATTTCTATGCTTACTAAGTGTTCTTAATGCTAGATTGGACTTGATCACTTTAATCTAGACCTTAAACATTCAATAGCATCGAAAGTGTTCATTGAAGGTTTGATTGAACTTAGTATAGCTCTAGCTTGAATAACCAAAGGGATTTGATGTTAGGATTGCTAGATGGTTAATAGACTTGAACTTAATGTGTGTTTGAGTGAACAAAACCAATGGAAATTGATGTTTAGTTCATGATTGCATAAGGATTTCTACCTCGGGAGAGGATTGATCTTCATTAGTGTTCTAGACTTATAGAAATTTAAGATTGTTCAAATTTAAACACCTTGACTTGAAGCAAATTGCCTAAGATCAATTACCTTAAACCATGGGTTCTCTTTTATTTAATTGAGTTAAAACTTGTGTTAATTGCTTTGCTTGTAACTTGTTACCACTAAAACCACAACCTTGAATCCACTTAGATTAAGTTGAATGATTTGTATTCCTAGTGATTAAAATAGCCTTGAGTTTGGATTGACACCTAAAGTACTACAATTGCTTAGGATTAAACTTATCCGTATCACTTCGCTTCGCTTTTTGGGAAACCATAACAATCTCTTGTGTTTTATGACTTATCTTTTGTGTTTTTATGACTTATCTTTGTGTTTTAAGACTTATCTTCTAATGTCTTGTGTTTGTGATGTAAAACTTATCTTCTAATGTCTTGTGTTTGTGATGTAAAACACATCTTCTAATATCCTTTAAGATTTATCTAAGCATGTTAGACTTCCAAAACAACATAGTTTTACAAAGTTTTACGAATTCAACACATCATAGTTTTAACATAGTATTACGAATTCAAAACAACATAGTTTAAGCTTGTTCGAATTCAAATAAAAAACAAAATTGTTTAAGCTTGTTTATCAAACCGGAACTCATCTACTCCAAAATCATGATCTTCCTTCAAGTCATATATAAAAACCCTAACTCTTCGATCTTGAAGCAATCCTTTCACCCATCCTTTCCTCCAATTGTTCTCGTAAAAAACTTCAACCTTATCCAGCAGCTGCACCTAATCATACCAGAACCAATCAAATCAAATAACAAAAAAACCAACCAAATATAGTCTTCACACCTCATGATGGCTCCCCCAATGGTTGTGATGGCTTTACCAATGGTTGTGATGGCTCCTCCAATGGTTGTGATGGCCTTGTCATTGGTCTACTCGGGCAATTGTCTACTTCGGCTCGGGGACGCTTACGACGTTTTTTTTTCTCCATATAACTTTTGAGGGTCTCCTCATTGGCTTCCTCCTGCCTATCACCTTGATCTTGAAGTCTTTGTTCATTTACCTGAAATCAAAAAAAACAATTAAAGTATAGTTCTACCAATTTTACCAGTTTTACCACAGCATAGTTATTCCAAG
Source organism: Arabis hirsuta (assembly GCA_964056655.1). Classification (NCBI taxonomy): domain Eukaryota; kingdom Viridiplantae; phylum Streptophyta; class Magnoliopsida; order Brassicales; family Brassicaceae; genus Arabis; species Arabis hirsuta. The sequence continues at coordinate 25,595,937 of OZ053300.1, read as the reverse complement.
TTTTACACTTTTACCTCATCTAACTTCTTCAACACATAACTTTCCACCTTCTTCATTCTCTCATCAAACCCATCCAACTTCTCATTAACTGACTTGAACCCTAAGTCCATTTCTGCCTTCATCCCTTTCACAAGCTGTGCCAAATCGTTTAAACCATTCGCTTCTCCGGATGTTCCACCTTCTTTCACAACTTCTTCTTTGTCAGCTTCTTCTTTGTCAGCTTCTTTTTCCTCTTCCACTCGGGCAGCCACGTCATCGTTGTACATTTCTGGAAAGAAGATTGTATTTCCTTGATTGTAACGGGTTATCCATTCACGAACAGCCGGATCGCCACAATCCTCGACATCGTCTTCTTCGAAGATTTGAGCAAGATCTACTTCTTCTTCAGGATTCAAGATGATGCTATGAATGTCCTGCAAATGTCAACAATTATGTTAAAAATTAAAAACAAAAAACAACTCTAAATAATTTAAATGCGTAAAATAACTGACCTTAGTTGTACCAAGTTTTTCGTTGATCTTTGAAAGAGGAAACCCTCTCATCAAGCTCTTCTTGAACTTAAACTTGCACATCCTTGGACAACCATCGTCTGGCGGTAGAATTGGCTCGCAGAAACTACTCGCCAAATCTGGAATTGCTTCAAACGCTAGCAGCTACACAACACACTTATAGTTGAAATAGTTTCAATTATTACAAAGTTGCAACAATTAAGTAATTGTAAGTACCTCCAAAGGGATACAGAAACCGGCAATCGCCCTTAAAATGTGTTCCTCGACGACTCCGTCAAATTTATTCAGCATGCGATACATCTGTTCTATCATGTAACCAAAAGACAACCTACCAAAGGGATAACTCTTGCACAAGTCAAGATCGTCAACAACTTTCAGGAAGAAATCGGAGATCGGAGTTGCATGCTTTCCGCATTTTTCCTGAGCTATGATGATGCTGCAAAGGAAATACAACACAAGCATCCTCAGCCTATCTCTATCAGCTGGCATCCCATCTTCTAGCTTCTTTTTGACATCTTCATATCTGACTTTTTTTCTACCAAAGTGCCTCCTCACAAACTGCATGTCACCCAACTGATAATTCGCCTCATAATTTCTACAGTTTAATCCGGATATCAAGGCGTGCTCTCTCAGACCGTATCGGATAGGAACGCCATTAACCACGAACCACGCCTCCTTTTTCTTCTCAATGCGTGCGGTTCGGAGTAAAAGTATCCACATGCCTTGGAGCTTGTGATTGTTGTCCTTTGGCAAGTGGAAGATGTGTTTGAACTGGGGATGCCTTTCAAACCAATTCTTCTCAGCACGCGTAAGTGGAGGCTCCAAATTATCCAGAGTTGACAAAAACTCTTTCACGTAGCACCTCGTCGAGATCCTTATCTTTTTCTTGTACTCCGTTGGTTGGAAGTACATACCCAAAGGTCTCATAACCGCTGCTTCATCACCAGATCCCTGCATCAATCAGTTGTATCAAGTTATTCCATTTATATACCAAGTTTGACCAGTTTTACATCAATCTAGTTTTACCAAGTTATCCAGTTTTACAGAAATCTAGTTTTACCAAGTTATCCAGTTTTACAGCAATCTAGTTTTACCAAGTTATACAGTTTTACAGCACTTTTGTTTTACCAAGTTATCCAGTTTCTCTTCAAACCCAACAAATTGACATGCGGATTAACTGTGTCAATTTCCATTGCACTAAAGATCAAATTGCACACAAAATTGAGAATAACTAAAACGAACTATTTTTCTCATTGTTTTACCTAACTAAACGGGAATACTTACCGTACTGTCATCGGAATCGTCTCCTCCTCCAGCCCCATCCTTGTTTGCCTCATCGTCTTCACCGTCTTCTCTGCCATTATCGTCTTCATCGTCTTCTCGGGAAGTATCGTCCTCTTCTTCTCCCTTTTCTTCTTCACTCTCTGTTCGGTCATCTTCTTCTCCCTTTTCTTCTTCACTCTCTGTTCGGTCATCTTCTACATTTTCTTCACGAGCCGCCTCCTCCGCCATAATCGAGGAATCGTTTCTCGATCGTCGGTTTGAGTTGAGAGTAGAGGAGGAGACTAGACAGAGGAACGAGAGAACGAGAGAATTCGCCGCAGTCGCCGCTCGTCGCCGTCGAAGGACTCGCCGCCGTCGCCGTCGATGAAAGAAAGTCCGTTGAAGAGAAACGCGATAGGGTAAGAGGAGGAGTCGAGGAGTCGAGTCGAGAAGAAGGAGGAGGCTGTACGCCGCTCGTCGCCGTCGAAGGACTCGCCGATCGTCGCCGTCGATGCGAACGCGGAGAGAGAGAGATGGTGATTTTGTTTTCGTTTGGTTTGGTTTGAGCAGAAGGAGGGGAGGGAGGAGTCGAGTCGTCGTCGAGGAGAAGAAGAAGCAGAGAGGCTGTAAAAAAAATTAGGGATTGTAAATTTATTTTTTTTTAACATTTTTTGGGTTTGACCCGTTTTCTTTGGGTGGGTGAATATTACCCAGGTTCCCTCTGTAATATCGCAAATATGGGTTGGTTTTAGGGTAATTTTGTTTGTTTCGGTATTAAAAATAAACATTAAACAGAAATGAGTTAGAACAGGGAGTTATAAGATTTGAGATTGAGTTTGAGGGACATACGAGACGATTCCTCGAAAAGCTTCCAGTGCGATTTGAACTCGCCACCACTGACTATATAATAAAGACCCATGACCACCACTACACCAATCGATTTTTGATGACAATATCTAACAAAACTTGTATATTAACCTAAAATTCAACAAATAGTTTTAAAATTAATCTACGCTTAATCATTCGGTTAATTGATTAGGCATTAGACCCACTAACGCCTAGCGATATTTCGAACATTGGTTTTACATGTTAGTAACAAACAAACTGAAGGAATGTTTTCAACCGTAAAAGTATCCCTTTATTGGCCTACACAATAGTGGCATAGTGACAAAAACTGGTTAGTCATGAATTATGGCGTAAACTCGCACTTGTTTAGAATAAATGTGTTTTGATTTCTTCTCCATAATATTTCATCCGTGTAACATCGATATTTACAGAGTTTTGATCCAAACAAATTACCTAATATGTTATTATTCTACACAATAGTGCCAAGGTGACAAAAAAATTGACCGGTCATGAACAGAGTTTTGATCCAAACAATTTACCCAAATATGTTATTATTTCAACTATATATGTAGAAAATTCTCGGGATTAATCGGTGGATAATTCGAATATCTAGTGCTAATAAAAAACAATCATCCTTTATCCATTTCCCTTACTCAAAAGTACAAAACCGTGGATGTGGTTGTTAACTTCAAAACCGCAGATCACCCGTTTTCAATCTTTCGTTGACTCAACATTAAAATTAATAGAACAGGAATTAGCATATATACAAATCATGTTTTCATAAGTTAGCTATCAATTTTTCAATGTAGAGTGTAGTCCGCAAAGTGTGTATAATTAAATATATTGTTAAAATGGTTAATAAAATGCTCATTATATTCCAACTTAGCTGATAAGATAACTGTTAAAATCATGTGTTTTATGACTGATTAAAACCCATCTAAATACCAACTAGTGTCCAAATTAGTCATCAAATTAAACAATTAACCAAAGAAAAGAAGAAAGAGACATAATGATGGAACTGTTTTTTTTTTTCCTTTCGACGCATAGAGATTCCTTCACATTAATATTTGCACATATATATATACACACACACATCAAATCACATTTCATTATAAGGTAAGAGATTCTTTTCTTCGCACAAACTGCTTCCCCACTTCAGAGAACACTGAGTGGCCCATTCTTCCAAAATTCCCCAAATATCACTCAAGTTGTTATTCTAAACATTATACTGTTTTCTTTGACTAAAAGAGCAAATTTTGATTACAATCAAATGGTTTTGACCAGTCAAAGAAACAAAAGTGGGCCTATCTATGTTCCTGACTTCTCATAATCTTGCAAATGCATCTCAATGTGATCAGTAGCTTTCTTTATCATCCTAATAGTATTTTCTTTTCCCATAACTATCTTCCCATAAATTAAAATCTAACTTTAAAAACGAGATGACATTAAATCCAAATAGCCGACAAAAGTAAAATATATACATTCAAGAATCAAGATAGATGTCTTTGTACCTAAGACCAATTTGGAATTTGAATAGAAAGCAAAACCACAGTTACGAGTTCCCATTATGCCTTTTTACGTACATTTGGTGATTCTAGGATACATATAAATGGATCCTTTTTTGCTAAGAGTATAAATGGATCCTAGAAAAACAATCTAGATATTTGCTAAACAGTTTTCATATACGGAAAAGCGATTTGAATGTTCTGGAAGACGATTCAAACAACTTTCACATAAATTTTGGATGAATAGATATGGTACTCATTAAAAACAATATTTGTGCCATTACATAGAATATCAAATTATGTGGAGAAAAGGTTTTGCCCTGATATGATGTCTTCTGGAGAGATTTATTTTATACTGTAATCGGATTATGATGAAACACGACCACAAACTTAAAAATAAACACACTAATTATATTGAATAGAAAAGAGAAATAAGAGAAGATAAGGGTTATGTTTTAATTTGAATACAAAAAAGGGGTTCCTATCTCATCTCTCAACTGACACAATTGTCCTTAGCATGGTTAGAAATTAGTTAGTTGTGGCTTCACCGTTTGCTGAAGCCACTGAACTCCAACATGATGCTTGTCGAATTGTATCAATCTAATTGATGCCAGAACAAATATTCTTGTTACTAACTGATACGAAAATAAATTTTGTCTTATTGCTGATTATTAATATTTTAACCTTCTGACGTGTGGGAATTTCGGTTTGTTGGCTTTGGCATTTCTTGCCAATTTCTTTTCTTGGGAGTTCGGAATTTTTTTGGTAAGCAAAATAAAAGGGTTCGTATTTTCTTATGTCAGCATAGGGTTTTATATAAATTGGCACTTCAGCATAGGTTTTTATTCAGCATAGGGTCTTTGTTATGAATCTCTTATATATTAATTGGAGAGTAATTTTTTGAAATAAATTTACGTGTCTTCACCAAAATTATTCTCCCAATATTAATGTGATATGATGTAACGCCCAGACCGCCGTCGAACTATTGGTATATAGGGAAAATCCTCATCCCCTAAAATACAAGAGAAATCTTCATCCCTTCTGGAGAAATCCTCATCTCCCAATGCGTCCCATGCCCACTCTCGGCCCGTGGGTCCACCACTGTCCGACGGTCGGTGCGTTAGTCCGGAAAGCTCGAAATACTTATTTACTAACCCTGCAAATCACCACTTTCCCCATGTTTTGTCCTCACTCACACGGTACTGGAAATGACTTCCCAATAGGTCACCCATACTTAAATTGCTCCAGCCCAAGCACGCTTAACTCTGGAGTTCTCTCTAGACATGTGACGAAAAAGATAAATGCACTTTGATGATATAGGTAGCCAAATCAATTCTCTTAAGCATCTCCGCATGCATCACATATTTCCAGAAACCGGGATGTTACACATGACATTGTAAAAAATATGACATGACATTCTCTCTAATTTAGCCCATTAGTCCTTAATTAAAATTAGCACAAACTAATTATTAGCCCAATTTCAATAGAGAAATTTCAAAAAATGTCACTTTTCAAGTGCCACTTTACAAAAATGCCACACTTTTGAAATCTCTACAAAAATACCACTTTTTCAAAATTATTTTTTCTTTATATCATTTATGTTCGAGTTAATTATGTTCTATTAGGGTTTAATTATGAGGGTTTAGGGGGTTTTAGGGGTCAAAACATTTTTTAGGGTTTAGAATTTTAAGATATAGGCTTTATAAATCTATAATTAGTGGCATTTTTGCAAATGGGTACCCCTAAGTGGTATTCTTGCAAATGTGTACACAAAAAATGGCATTTTTGTAATTGCCCCATTTCAATAATAATTATTAGTCTTTAAAATCAATAAAAAAATCGGCAATCGATTATTAGCCCAACTTCACAAGCCAATAATCTTCACTATATATTTATAAGGATCACGGCCAAAAAAAAATTGATATCAATCCAGTCAGTCCTCAAACTGATTTTCTTAAAAATGGTTTTCAGAGATGAGTATGATATTCACAATAAGACTAATCTTACTTATACACGGAAATTTCCATCAAAGGTGAAAAATAATTTTTTTTACTTGAGATCAAATGCCTTTCATTATAATTTTTTGAAATTGATTATTGTAATAGTAAAATTATATAACATTTTTATAGAATATATATTCTTTTTGAAAACAATGATAAAGACTTACCAAATTTTTAAAAGAAATTTTGATATGTTTGTGAAAAAACTTTCCAAGTTTATAACAACAAATAATTATTTTTTGAATTTTTTTTTAGCGCAAGACAATTTGAAAGTAGTAAGAATATTTTTTAATTCGAAAGCAACAATTTTTTTTTAATCTGCGTTTTATTTATGATTATATATTTTAATGTTTTAAAATATTAAATAATTTATTTGTACCTAAATTCTATTTAAGATATTTGGACAACCCAAATTTAACATTTTTTTTACTATAATATATTAAATTATTATACATTTTGATTTGACACGTTTACTTATATAAAATAGTTAAATGGTAAAACTAAATTGTTAAAATTCATATTATTAATAAAAATGATATTATTGACTAAACGAATTAACAACAAAATAATTAATAACGATGTCTAGAATAAAAATCAAAACAACTACATATTTTACATTTTTAAAGATTAAAATAAAAAATAAAATTATATAAATAATTTATCCGCGTGTACGTGAGACAATTACCTAATTTAAGAAATATAATAAATGAGAGAGAAAAAACTTAAAGATTTGGCTTATGCCTATTTGATGTCAGCAATTTGAATCGATAAAATTCCATGGATTATCATCGTAGAGCACATGCAAACCACTGATCCAATGTTAGTTCTACTAGTTGTCTTGCTATAAAAAGAGAAACATCTTTAAATTATTACAGACCTACTAGTTCTAAATAATAACTTTTTTTTTTAATCAATACATGTGTATTAAAAATTATAATGATTTGTTCTGCCTTCACCAAACATTTATATAATCGCTTCATGTACTTATATTTCGAATGGCACTTATTTTGTAAGCCTTTTCACAAATATAATGGATGGATAGATGAAACGATAACCATCATATTAATTTGATTTCATAAAAGGTAAAAGGATAATGAATTTTTAATTGCAATGTAATTTTGATGAAACAAATTAAACAACAAATATATGCGAATAAGGTAGTTAAGTGCGTTTTACAAAATTGCTGATATAATTGTTCTTCACTCTCTTATTTGCTATGATATATGATATATATAGCATATTTCAAGTAACGTGTGTATGGTATTAAATTGGATGGTGGGAACTGGGAAGGACCAGCGACCAGCTCAACAATTCATAGTCTTCTGTTTTAGATCCATTATGGACATTAGTCCTCCTCGATACATCATTAGGCACCGACGTCATCACTCTCTACGTTCTTCCTAATTGCAAGTAATTGGTTTCTTTCTTACGCCTGATGTTCTTTCTTCTTAATTATCCATTAGTTTTCGATTTCAGATTCGGTCTCGTTCTAAAAAGGTTATTTTTGTTTCATAGAAATTTTATAGTTTTATTTCTATGACTATAATTATTATTAATTAACGAACAAATTTTATAGTATATTAGCAAAAAGGTAAAACTTAAAGTTTATATTGTTTTTAATGTGTGAAACAAATTTAAACAAACATTATAATGAAACAAATGAATGTCACATAAATGAATATTACATGAAAAGACTATTCTTCTTTGCAAAAACAAGCATGTTATAAAAAACCACTACCCTTCCTGTGTCAATAATACTTTTAAGTTTTATGGCGTGTATTTCAGATTTATCATTATAAATATTCAAATATTAACCTTCATTTTGTCAAAGATTTGCTTTGTTGTTTTAAGTCAGAGATCAAATATTTTCAGTGGGGAAATATTTAACCACTCTATTTGATTATACAGAAATGTTTTTAATTACAAAAAGAAAATCTGAATTTCTATAAATTTCGGCTATTAGCCTGAGTTTTTATCTAGAGTGATAAGTTTATAAAGAATAAACAATAAGTAAGCCACAATTATCATGAAATCTTGAAACAAATTAGTAGGATTACATATAACACATTGATTGCCACATACATTTTTTCATAATATATCTATGACCCAAGAACATAATATAACCAAGGCTGTAGTAGGCTAGTGGTTTAGTTTTTGGACACCACTACAGTTTGAACTTCAATCCGAAACCGAAAAATTAAAACCGAACCAGACTCAAAATTACCCGAACCGATCAAATCCGGTTTTCTAAAATACCCGAATGGATTCTAAACATTTTAAACCGAAAAACCGAATCAGAACCCGAACCGAACCGAAAACCGAATAGGTATCTGAATTACCCGAAACATAAATTAACCTAAAGATATTTAAATTAAAAGTTGGGTATGTTCATATAGTTTAGACAATTTTGTTTTGTTTTTCGATAAATTTGGGTATTATGAATATATTTTGATAATAATAATCAATTTAGTTATATATATATATATATTACAATTTTGTTATTTTTTGGAGAATTTGATTTAAAAATAATAAAATCGAAATAAATTCAAAACAAAAATCGGGTAGTTATGAATATTTCGGATAATTTTTAAATATTTTGGGTAACTTTTGAATATTTCGGATAATCGAAACCAAACCCAAATCCAACAAAAACGAACCAAAATTTCAAAATACCTCGAATGGGTAGTATATTCTTAAAACTGAAAATCCGATAACCGAATTAACTGACTCGAAACCCGAACAGGTACCCGAATACCCACCCTCTGCCTCTAGTTCAATCATCCTTGGAATGAGAAGTATTCTAAAGTAAATAAACTAAATGCTAACTACGAACCTAAAGAGATTAAGATTTAGATCCGAATTTCGATGTTAGAAAAATACAATTTATTAATTCACCATATTCTATCAAACTCTATAATCGAACGTGATCGGACAAAAATACTATTAGAACAGATAATATTTTGGAATTGTTTTGTGTGTTGCATGTCATTTAAAAGAAATTTTAATTTTTAGATAAATTTCGTGTTTTTTTTTAATATAAGAAAAACTTAAGAAAATGTAATAAACAAAAAAAACATAAAGGATGAAAACAGGAATGAATCAATCAACATCGTCAATTCTGTGTGTTCTCTAACTTGTTGGCCCACACGCGCTACACAACGAGGACCGTATTATATTGTACAGACGCGCCGCATCCGATTCTTTTTTCCCTTTGATGGTAGACACACTATACTCAGCTTCTCATTTCCTATCGTTCTCAATTTTATTAATTTACTACTATTAGGTTAGTATTGTGAAATAAGCTAAATTTCCTAATAAAAATAAGTAGAATTTTCTATTATTCTCATACGCGTATAGAGAATAACGTATATTTTCATACGCGTAAACCTAATTAACAAATATATAGGGGGTAGAGAACAAATGGTATGGAATTTGAATTGGGAATGGGGTTGGGGTTGGTTGATGTTGATGGTGGCTATTGGTATGTGGCAGGGTCCACATGTATAGTTGAACCCACGCCAGATTCGGTCATCTTGACTTAAAATACGTTTATGTGTACGATCGAAACTTATTTTCAATTATTATTAAACAACACCATTCATTTGTCAGTGTTTGATTAATTTTGGAGTGACCATATAAATGTTTTCGTATCTACATTTTAATTACTATTCGAATAGTCCTATATATTTTTCTTCCCTCTCTGCATCGCCATTAATCGAGATCATAGACTTCAAAAACTATAAATATAAGTTTCGGATCTAGAGGATTACGGCTCAGAACTTTCTATTAATTCAAAAAGAAAAAACTATAAATATATATATATATATGCATATAGACTATATTAAGCATCTTTCAATTTATGCGTATAAATTTTCACGCTTGTTTTTTAGTCTTTTCTGAATGAGTGTAGTTATCGAATAATTCACTTATCAAATTTCTAAATGCATATAAAATTTGACTGGTTAGATAATTAGATAATCGATTAAATGCATATAAAATGTGCCAAATAATTGTGGTACTGGTTTGTTAATTTCACACTTGAAGAAGTATTTGGCCTAGAGGCATAGAACAACTCTACTTCAAATGGGAACCATTAACTCATTACGTGGTTTTTTTGAAAGTGTTTGTTTGGATTTAGCTCTCATATTGATCCATCTGATCTTGTGGTTTCAATCTCTTTAACGTTAGTGGGTTTGATCCATTTTACCATCGTTTGATTTATATTGTTATTTATGCGGAATTGTAACCTATTTTGTATCTTTTGATGTTTTATATTAAAAAATTTCACTAAAAAATAATAATTATATTATGATTTTCAGGGGCGGAGATAGATTATATAAGAAGGGGCAGTTGTCCCGCATGATTTTTTGTAAGAGTTAGTGTAATGTTTAAAGAGTTTTAATTGTACCCCAATTGAACATTTATTCTTTGCCCCCATTAATTTAATTGTATAAACCAAATGTTAAAAAAACAAAAAAAAATAATTAGCCTACAGTCCAAATATTCAACTAATAAATTACATGAAAACCATATATCAAGTAATTAAAAATCATAAACTACTAATAATCACTGTATTTTCTAACCATTTTTTTCTTGCCATATTATTTACATATTTTATATTTTATATTTCTTTAAAAAAACTATATAGTATATATTTGTCCCTGGTGAAATTTTATTTTGGATCCGCTACTGATTATTTTCTCTTTTAGATATTAGTCCCGACACTATTGCTTACTTCCTTTATGTTATATATTTATTTTGAAGAGTTCTTCTTAGAAATGGAAAAAAGACTCATTGCGTTTGTATTTTGAATAACAGGTACAAATTCTTCCACCAACAAAAATGAGGAACTTAACAATGAAAGTATTAGTTAGCGTATAATTACTATAATATTGAAGACTTTTGAAAAAGAAACTCTTAAATGTGAAAAATACCAAGAATGAAAAAAATAACAAGTAGCTACGAAATAAATAAATAAACAATTTAAATTATAAAGAAAGGATGAACTCTATCAGTTTTGCTTTATATATTAAGAACCGTGCTCTTCTCCTCTTTTCATCTCTTGCTCACCACTTTTCTTCAATCTCTCTCGTTCTTTCTCTCTCTAGTTCTTTTGGAGTTTAAGCAAAATAGCAACCATATAATTGCTAATTATTACAACAGAGCAAAGTAACCGTTGCTTTAATCCTTTGTTGCATGGATGGATCCTAAACAGGTAATTTCTTGTCCTATCATTTTAATTTTGATAAGAATTGTTTTAATGATTTTTGAGCTCTCTTAGTTCTTTCACCACCCGGAAATTTTAAAAACACAAGTACATAAAAATCAACTTCTACTCATAGCAACAACCAAAAAAACCCCATCAAGACCCAATTTAATGAATAATATTAACTTGATTACCCTAAGCGTATCTCAAAATTCATAAAAAAGAAATTGTAATCGTTTTCTTGTAGATAGACAAAATAGCTTAACAAGAACTACTGTCGGTAAAAGAATCGGCGCCGCGGCGATTATATAAAGAAATCACCATTATTTCAGTCGTCATCAATTTTTAATGAAATTTGTTTGAATATGCAGGAAATGTCAAACGAGACACTGGAAACCATATTGGTAAGCTCAACAAAAGGAAGCAACAATAAGAAAATGGAAGAGGAAATGAAGAAGAAGATGGGAAGAGGAGAGTTAGGAGGTGAAGCACAAAAATGTCCAAGATGTGAATCTCCAAACACAAAGTTTTGTTACTACAACAACTATAGTCTCTCTCAACCTCGTTACTTCTGCAAATCTTGTCGGAGATATTGGACCAAAGGTGGTACTCTCCGTAACGTTCCCGTCGGTGGTGGTTGCCGTCGAAACAAACGATCTTCTTCCTCAGCTTTCTCCAAGAACAACAATAATAAGCCTATTAGTTTCCATAATGATCCACTTCACAACCCATTAATTACTGGAACGCCATCGTCGTTTGGTTACGACTCCATCGATCTCAACCTCGCATTCGCTACTCTTCAGAAGCATTCCTCTTCTCCAGCTCCGACTTCTTTTGGGTTTGGAGGAGATCTTTCTATCTATGGAAACTCAACGAATGCACATTCTGATGTGTTTGGCAACGGAGGGATCTTCGGAGGGCAAAACGGTAATTTCAACAATGGTAGCTTCTGTTATGGGTTTATTCCAGGAAATGAGAATCATGAAAGCAAGACCTCGTCTTTGGGGGTTTCTTTGGAAGGAAACCAGAGAAAGCAAGAAATTGTGAACAACAACAACAATGTCTCTGAGAACCATAGTAAGGTCTTATGGGGATTTCCATGGCAGATGACCGGAGATTCCACCGGAGCTGTACCGGAGATTGATCCTGGAAGGGAAAGCTGGAATGGGTTGGCTTCATCTTGGCATAATGGTTTACTCAACACTCCTTTGGTCTAGATCAATATTATTATAAATTAATAAATAAATTATATATATTATTACTATATATTAAAGTTTATGTCATCACATGTTTGTATACCACTTGCACGATATGGGGGATGTTTGGTTTTTTTTGTTTTCCTAGGGTTTCTATCCTTTTTTTAGCTTCCCAATTTTCTGTTGAGTCAAGACGAAATAGTACTTGTCTTCTTTAAAGAACAAATATTATTCTTCATGGGTGTCTTTTGCAATTTAACGGTGGCTTGGTTAGTTAATTATAGTTGTTATCTGTGATGGATCCTCTCTTTGTTAGGTTTTCATTTTATCACGGCATGATTATAATTTTATGAGTAGAAGGATAATCATGACAGGCCAAAAAAGCTCTAAGCATTATCTGTATTGACGGAAAATTTATTGCAATTTCTACTATATATCATATGAACAAATAATAAAGTTCCTAATATACTAATATATCAACCCTTGTTATAAATTGGGATTAGTGTTGAATATGTGTACCCCCCCCCCCCCCCCCCCCCCCAATGATAATACTTTTTTTTTTGTTATGGGCTAATAGTATACTGATTTTTCCCCCAATGATAATATTTTTTTTTATCAACAAAAAAAAAAGTATTATTGATTAGGTTAAGTAATCCCTCAATGATAATACTAAAATTTGATATTATTGATTAGGTTAACATGTTGTCCATCAACATTCCACTGGTTTGTGTAAGAGGAAAACAACATTGGATTTTGAAATGTGAGTGTAGAGTTTCAAGATATTCTGTCATGATTGCTTCATATTTTCCAGGTAGATATTTGGACACTACTACCATTTAATCTTTATTATTTTATTTGCAAATGCTTACATTAATTATTATCTATTGAGTTGAATAATTAGTTGATGATACGGACATATAGGAGGATTTTTATAATCGTTTCTCTCAGTCTCTTGTACAGAATCAAATCTAACACACAGATTTGAGCGTGACGACCTATGTCACTTAAATCTACACAATTGTAGTAAACTATATTTTCTTAGTTTGAAATAGGGGAATATACATTTTCTGTAGGGTCCAAATAAAATCCTCGACTTTGAAAATCGGTATCGTGAATTTTTTTCTCAAATTTTGGATTTATAGGTTGTTGTTGCCTACCGACAAAATGGTCAAAATTGGTACGAATGTTTTTTTTTAAAGTCTAAATTTATTATTTATTACATATTATGAAAACTGTTACAAAGATAATTGTATCACCGGCAAATTTATTTTCATCATATTAAATCTACAACAAACGGCATTTTTCGCTCCATGCTTATTATGGATACATTCTATTTTTAATGCGTGGAATCACGAAAAACAGCTCAAATTGCACAACGTTAGAGATCTCCAGTATTTGTTAATAAATCGCATTATTTAAAAATCAAACTCCACCTCCAAGTGTAGAAGCATTAATTGACTTTTGCTCAAACCATTGAACCACATGAATTTCCTCCACAAGTCTTCTAAATTTGATTCTTTTTATTTATAATCATTTTTTTATTTTAATAATGATTAGAAAAGTTATGAGCAAAGCAAAATTCTAAACATATAATCGAGCGTATTACAAAATAGTATATATTTATGTTGTTATTTCATGAAGCAAATAACATTATAAATTTATACGAACTTACAAGTTACTTTTATAAACATCTTACAAAAATATATTTAAGTAATTTTAAGAATAACCAACCATTCATCTTTCACATCTGTAACTTCTGGATACCGCATGAAATAGACTTGATATGTCATAAGTTTGTGTGGATCATCATGATCGTATGTCCCACTCGCAAATACCTCTATAAGACCAAATTTTCGCATTCTAGTCCTCGTACTAACCGTGTCAAACCAATCACAGCGGAATACAATAACTTTCAATCCAACAGCACTATGATATGCATTTCGAACAATTTGTTGGATTTTTCCATAATATGCTTCTTCATCTCTCGTTCCCACAAACACAAACCCCGTAACTAGCCGTCGATTTATGTTGTTCGTGTTAAAACTTATAAAAATTATAACTGTGAGAGAAATATTTTTTCCAACACGTGTACTATCGAATTGGATCTCTTGAAAGAAGCTCATGTAACCATAACTGGTATACAATATTTATGGTTTTAGTCTGTACCTAAATTTTGAAAAGGTAATAATTACAATAAATTACTTATATGTGATTAGAATATAAAAATATAGGTTTTAACTGGTAACATACTATTGGTTGATTCGGAAGAAATCCAGGTGAAAACAAAACATAAAACACCAACTATGTACCTGAAATTGATGTATGCATATTCTTTTGCAGCAGCTGTGTAAACGCAAATTAGGAGAAGTCGTTGCATGATCACATGGCACTCATAACTTTTAAACCTAATAACTTTTAATTATCCACATCAACACAACGTGAAAACTTTGAAGCATAGGCATATGAATTTTTTTTTCTCATGGAACAACCATAAAATAATTTTTTTTTACCCTCTTTTGACAATCTAAAGATGGGAACAAACGCTTTTCCATATTTAGTTAGCTCCAAATCCGGTCATCTGCAAATAGAAGAGAGATTCATTCTAGATTTGCCATTATCTTTCGTTTTTCTTGAAACATTCAATAATGTGTTGATGAGATTGTCAATTAAGTTTTTCTTGATGTGCATAAAATCAAAGTTATGACTCAAAAGTAGTTTTTTTAAACCAGTTATGGTAATCACCATACCCGTTGTAGGAGTCGGATTTCACCCATTGATATCAACAGAAAAAATGATTAAAGTAAAAATATTAAGTATAGATGAAGTGTCACCTCGTCGTCGACAAACACCTCGTCGTCCACAAACCAACGAGTAGGCTTTCTCAGAGAGCTGCCGAGCCAACGAAGCAATGAGCTAACGAAAACGTCGACGAACCGACGAAACATCTCATCGACGAAGTAGCTGAGATGACGAACACGTCGTCAACGTACTAGCCAAGCTAACAAACACCTCGTTGACGAACGGACGAAACATCTTGTCGACGAACTGGCCGAGCTGATAACACCTCGTCGACGAACAGGCCGAGCTGACAAACACCTAGTCGATAAACCAACGTAACAACTCGACGACGAACTGACTGAGCTGACGACTCGTCGAAGAACCGATGAAACAGCTCGTGGCGAACTAACTAAACATCTAAATATCAAGTTAGGCCGAGCTCACCATAGAGACGAGATGGGCCGATGTAACCATCAAGACAAGCACCAAGCTCGTCATCGTCAGATGGAGAGCCGACCTTGTCATGAACAAGATGGGTCGAGCTCGTAATCAAGAGGGCCGAGCTCATCGATATGAAGACGGCCACCTCACCCCAAACCAAGGTTGTCACGAAGGAATATGTCGAGGAGATCACAACAAGATAGAGTAGGCCGAGTTAAAGATAAAGCCCTTAGGTCCGGGATAATGAGCTAAATATCTACGTAGGCCGAAGTCTAGCCCATGTAAGGCCTAAGTTCGAGCTCACAACGTGAAGCCCATAGGATTTTCAACCGACTTAGAAGAATTTGAGAAGAAAAGAAGTTTACAAAAAAATATGAAGTTTTCCTTATCTTCTTAGGAGGCGACCTAGCCAACTTAGATTCTTATAAATACTTTTGTATGTCCCTTAAGAAGGGGAACCACAACTTTTTATTAGGAGAAACTTAGTACTCTCTACTTTCGTATAGCTTTCAGAACAGCAATAAAGACTATCTTCGAATCTTTGTTTCATGGTTCGTACTTAGAGATCTCAGTTTCCTGCAAAACCTTTGACAAATTTAATTGTACTTGTTCGGACTCTAATTCGACGCTAAAATTAGCGTCGAATTAGCGTCTACAATATATCGATGCAACTAGTCGACGCTAAATTAGCGTCGAATTAGCGTCGAATGACGTCGTAAGTAGATGCTAAATCGACGCTAAATTGCAGATGTATTGCATCGATTTAGCGTCGTTCTGATTGTTTTTTTTTTTTAAATATTTGAATCAATTTTCTAAATTTTATATATAAATCTGAAATGCAAATTTAAATAATCTAAAATAACTGAAATACAAACGCATATTTAAATTATCCGAAAATAAACATTTAAATTGTCTAAAAACAACGAAATAAAAACGCAAATCTACTGACGTTTGGTCCTTAAGTTCATGGTATCTGCTCGAATCATATCTTCAGATTCTTCCTCGAACTGCGTTGGACTAGTAGGTGGAGGAGGCGGTGGAGGACGCTCCATGTTTTGCAAAGCAGCTGCTAAAGTCGGGTTATTCACTGCGATAATGTCGAAGAGACTGGTCAATGTCGAGAGTTGGTCCTGCATCGAGGTGTGTTCCGTCTTCAACTGGTCAATCTCAGCATTAGCAGCGGTCAACTGAGCAGTCAACTGTGGCTCAGAAGAACTCGGAGTGTAAGAATACCGAGAACACGAAGAACCTGCTGGGGCATCTCTGATGGATCCAACACCCATCGTCCGTCCTCTCTTCTTTGGTGCAACCTATAAAATAAAAGTGTTATACAATAAAATTGTAATAAAAAATAAGTTATAATATCATATAGGAAGCTAAAAAATTACCTCCTCGTAAAGTCTATCTAAATCTTCGAGACCTAACATAGACTGGACATAACTGCCACCTGGATATAACTGTGTCTCTAGCTCTGCCAGTCGTGCGTTGTAGTTTTAACTGTGTCTCTAGCTCTGCCAGTCGTCCGCTTGAGCAGTAACAAACGTCCCATCCTTGCGCCGATGAGTTTTCTGCATCACTTTAATCATCGGAGGAAGATCACCGCCATTAGCCTGTTAAACAAAAATAAACTAGATAAAAATGAATATAGAGTAAATAAATATATAAAATACAAAAAATCTAATAAATTAATTTAATTAAGATATTACCATATCCAATCGTATTGTGGCGTATGATGATTGACCCGCACAATGCTTAGAAGGTCCATCTCCTTCGGCCACCGGCGTGAAACGGGATGCAGAACACTTCCCCGATTTAACCATCGAATGGGGATCCTCCCAATACCGTACTAGACCCGACCAAACATCGGAATCCATCCCTATCGGCTTCGCATCATCGCCTTTCTCGCCAAGCTTTCTTCAAATTAGTGACGGCGCCGTTGAGACATTTGAGCGCCTTCTTCTCGAAGGCCTCTCTCACATCATGTGTACGAACATCATCCCAGTGCCATCCTTGCTACAAAAATACGAATAATGTTATTAATATATTTAATAAATAAAAATAAAGAATGTAATATTACTTACCGCCCATGACTCAAACCAAATATCTCGAACAGACTGCGGCGTCTGGCTCCAATTAGCATGCGACCTAGTGAAATGGGCCATGATGACTTTGGTGACCGAACGAGCAACGCAGTTATCGATAAACCTGTAAAACAAAATATTTAGATGTTAATAATTTAAATAATACTTGTAACTAAAAATTAATTTACCCAAAAAAATAATTAGTAATACTGCAAAAAAATTAATCATACCAAAAAGTGCATGGAGGCTTAAACGGATGGAGGACCCTAACCCGTGTCTCACGTCCAGGTTGGCGAAGAAGCTCACTAATCCGAATCATAAGAGGCGGGTTGGGCGGTGGAGGAGGCTCATTGTGGTCATCGGGATGATCTGCTTCGTCTACGTCTGCCTCTGGTGGTGGCGGTGGCGGACCTCGTGGTGCAAATCGTGGTGGAGCCCGTGGACGATAGGTCGAAGTCTGCAAAGCCGACCCTGATCCTGATCCGCAACGACCATCTACGAATCCGGGAATCGTAACATCCTTGCTAAATAACTGTCCGTACGTAGGTGGTGGATACGCCTATAAAATAAAACAAATTTATTAAATTAAGAAATGTAAAATATAAATTCATCAATTCTTTTTTATTTTCCTAAAATACATAAATAAATAAATAAGAAAGTTGTAAAATAATTGGATAGAGCAATTCATAAATTCTTAAGTTTTATATATAAAATATGAATTAAAACACCTAAATCAATTTGATTTTTTTTTTATATTTTCTATAAATAACTTGTAAAATACTTGTAAATTCTTTTTTCATTTTAAATAATTTATATTTTAAATTCATAAAATCCATAATTTTATATTTTAAATTCGTTTTTATTTTACTTTCCATAAAAAACTTGAAAAATAATTTCATAACATATAAATTCATAAATTCGTTTTTATTTTCCATAAATTTATAAATTTTATATATAACTTATCAATACAAACACATAAATCCATAAATAACTTCTAAAATAATTTCATAAATTTTAAATCAAAATTTTTTATATTTTCCTTAAATCAATCAATTTAACTTGTCAAATTATTTGATAGAGCAATTTGAAAAATACTTTTATATTTTTTATAAATAACTTGTAAAATACTTGTAAATTCGTTTTTTATTTTAAATAATTTACATTTTAAATTCAAAAAAATCCATAATTTTATACTTGTATAATTTAAATTCGTTTTTATTTTACTTTCGATAAATAACTTGAAAAATAATTTCATAACATATTAATTCTTAAATTCGTTTTTATTTTCCATAAATTTATAAATTTTATATATAACTTATCAATACAAACACATAAATTCATAAATAAATCTATACTAAATACCATATCAAATCTAAACTCAATTCCATTTCCTACAAATCTATTTCATACAAATCCATTCCATTTCCTACAAATCCATTCTATTTCCTACAAATCAATTACTAATACACATAACAAATTTATAAACATAAAAAATGAAACAAAAATGAAACAAAAATTACACATACCATTTCCTCAATTGATGGATTTATGTTCGGCGAGAGGAGGAAGAAATCGAGAGAGAGAGGAGGAAGAAGAAATCGACAGAGAGAGGAGGAAGAAGGGTCGGGAGAGTGGTTTGCAAAATTTTTGGCAAACAGGAACTGAGGAAGAAGGGTCGGGGAGGGTTTATTAATACGCGCACCGACGCTAATTCGACGCTAACTCGACGCAAAGTAGCGTCGAATTAGCATCGTTTCGCGTATTAAATAACCAAATGTTTTTGGTTTTCGCGTGTTGCCGCGTAGCGCGCGTTGGCGGTCTTTAATTTCATATTAGCGTCGAATTTGCTAAGCGAACTCGGTTCGTAGCAAATTCGATGCTAAACTGAATTTTTTCGGTTTAGCGGCAAAGATTGAACCAAAACGATTATGAAATTTTTCGGTTTACCGCCAACGGTTTAATCAAATAAATTCAACATAGCGTCGAATTTGCGTCAAATTACAAAAAATCAATGCGTTTTTTATTCTTTACCCTAAACCCCAAACATAAAATTTGTTTCGTTTAGCGTCGCAATAGAGTCGAATTACTATAAACCGACGCTAATTCGATGCTATAATAGCCACGAATTAGCATCGGAAACAAATGTAATCGTCGCTAATTCGATGCTAATAGCATCGAATTAGCGACGATTACATTTGTTTCCGATGCTAATTCGTGGCTATTGCGACGCTAAACCATTCAAGGTAAAGCAACCGCAACCAATACGAAAAAATCGTTAACGATTTCAAGTTTTGTTATAACCGAATAATTTTAAAATTTGAAATTTGTTGTACATACATATTTTGTTCATATAAGGTTAATGATGATATATGTAAAACTATATAGGTTTTTTCAAATCTTTATTCATTACATGCATTTGTTTTAAATTATGAATACATACTTATTCATTCGCAATTAAGATACAATATAGATAACATTTATGCTTCACTGTCTGAATCATCATTTGAGTTATCCTCATCCTCATCGGTACTTTCTCCACTCTCGTTTGTAAACTCGTCTCCGGGATTTTCTGCATCGGTAGCATCCGCAGGTATTTCAGCTTCTCGATTTTGCAGATCTATAAGAATGATGTTGTCTATATCTTGCTCCAGAGTTGTTAGATCCACGGCAGTATCATATTGCAAAGGAGCGTCGCCGGATTCAACGATAATTCTTCTGGGAGTTATTTTAAGCACAGATAACCATGAAATCCTTGTTTTCTGATTCGTGGATATGGAATGAAACAAACTTGATCCGCTTGTGATGCAAGGACAAATGGATCATACTTTGCATAAGAACGCGATCCATTAACATCGATGACACCAAACTTTCCTACTCGAACCCCTCACCCGACAACTGGATCAAACCACTCGCATTTGAAAAGTGTGCACTTTAAGTTAACCAAACCAGGGTATTGCACTTCAACAATGTCTTGTATAATACCATAAAAATCAGTGTCCCTGGCTCGAACTACCACACCGTAGTTCGCAATTGCTCTATTTTTGCCACGTTCGAACGTATGGAATACATAACCTCGTGTAAAATACATTGGAGATGATGTAACTTTCCCCAACGGACCTTGGATCAACTCTCTAAACCATACAGGATATGACGTGTCTCCATAATCAACCTGGTAAATATATTATACACATTGTAAATATAGTATACACAAATTATATATATAAGTTTTTCTGGAAACTAGATATAAATAACTTTTTTTAACTTACCTGAGTCCTCAACCATTTAGCAAAGTGTAGGTCTTTACGTTTTTTCAGTCTCACCCGCTGATGCATTTGGGAAAGCCTCGTTAACCTGGCGAATGAATTCACTAATAGAAAATATAGTTATAACAAATGTTTTCAAAGCATACATATGGTAAAAATTACCCTTTTGACTTCAATCCATAGTTGGTAATAATATGTACCTCAGAAATGGGCTAACTTCGTCGCATTGTAAGAGAATATATGTGTGTGCACAATTGTAGTCTTCGTACGAGGACCAGTCTTCTTCTGTTATGATTTCGGCATGCCTACCAACCGCACATAATATATCTGGAACATCAGAAATTGGATACATTTGTGCGATGCCACCATCGTCATACTTGCGTGGAGCTCTTTTTCGTGTTCGGACAGTTGGAGGAAAGTAATATGAGCTGAAATGAGAGGTTTCTTCGGTTAAACATCCCGCAACAATTGATCCCTCAATCCTAGCCAGGTTTTTTGCTTTTCCTTTTAAGTGTTTCATGAATCTCTCAAAAAGATACATCCAACGAAATTGAACGGGCCCTCCTAAATCGGCTTCGTAAGGGAGATGGACAGGAAGATACTCCATCACATCAAAGAAAGATGGAGGGAATATCTTCTCTAAGTTGCACAGCAATATTCCGATGTTATTATTTAGTTGTGAATTCCATCCTGAGTTAGAGTTCGCACACACAGATCCCGAAAAGATGCACCAACACCTGAAAACAAAGTCTAGATATCCAATATCAACAAAAAAAAATGTAATTACACACATCATTTGTTTAGATATTTATATATCGTCATAGAAAATATACATGCCAGTGATTCATGCATGTTCGTTGGCAAAAGTTCGCAAAGGTGAAAGGCAATAACCTCTGCATAAACACATGACAATCATGACTCTTCATACCAGAAATTTTGTTCCCTTGCTCCACAGACTTAGAGAGTTTTGACACGTATCCATTCGGAACCTTAACTTCGGTGGAAACCCAGTTGAAGAATGTTGATTTGCCTTCGTTTGACAATCTAAAGATAGGCACTGGAGCTCTCCCATCTCCCGTGAGATGTAACTCAACTCTAGAGCATATAAGAGGCAAATCCAGTATAGACTTCAAGTTGTTTGTAGACCTGCCTGGAACGTTTAAGATGGTGTGCATGATGTTATCGAAAAGGTTTTTCTCAATGTGCATGACATCAAGATTGTGGCGCAATAGATGATCCTTCCAGTACGGTAGATCCCAGAAAATGCCCTTCATATGCCAATTATGTTCTTCAAGGTATCCATCCAGGAGGTTGGTCGGAATATTAAGCCAGTTACCACCACATTTTGCTGTGTCCTGAGCCCCATAATAATCAAGTTGACCTTCAATTTGGTCTCCTGAAAGATATGGAGGTGGGAGGATACGTACACGTTTGCCTTTTGTGAACAATCTCCTGTTTCCTCGGTATGGATGGTTCATAGGGAGAAACCTCCGTTGAAAATCAAACAAACAAGATTTTCTACCATCTTTTAGTTGGAAGGCATCTGTTTCATTTTGGCAATACGGACATGATAACCGACCATGTGTTGTCCAACCAGATAACATTCCGTAGGCTGGAAAATCGCTTATCGTCTACATAAGCACAGCTCGCATGGTAAAATTCTTTTTCCTAGAGTAATCAAAAGTACGAACCCCATGAGACCACAACATGTTCAACTCGTGAGTCAGCGGCTGTAAAAACACATCAATAGATCTTCTTGGATGCTTCGGACCAGGGACTAAAATACTCAAAAACAGAAATTCCCCCTACATGCACATATCAAGCGGAAGGTTATAAGGTGTCAATATAACCGGCCACAAAGAATATTGTGCTTCTCTTTAGCAAAATTAGAGTGTACCGATTTGAAGTGTTTCCAAGCTTTTGTATCAGAAGGATGGTGAACTTCTCCTTCAATAGTTGAATGTTCCGCATGCCACCTCATTGATGTTGTTGTTCATCCGGATTGGTATAACCTTTGTAGCCTATCTGTTATGGGCAGGTACCACATTCTCTGGTACGACACTTTACTTCTACCAGCTCCTTGGGGCTTAAATATTTGTTTGTGGCAAAATCGACATTCCTGCAGATCTTCATCATCTTTCCAAAATATCATGCAATTGTTAATGCAAACATCTATCATCTGCGAGGGCAAACCTAAACTAGAGACTAGTTTATGTACGTCGTAATATGGCTCTGCAGCTTGATTACCCTTTGGCAAATATTCTTTTATAAGAGCTGCCCAATCATCCATGCAACTCTCAGATTGATTATGATCAGAATTTATTGTCATCATCCTAGATGCCAATGATAATTTAGACAGACCTTCCCTACAACCTTCATAGATTGGTTGATTTGCAGAAAACATATCATAAAATTTTTTAGCATCTACATTGGGTTCCTCAGCAACATCATCAGGAGTAGACATAACTTCAGGAAATGCATCGGTTACCATTTCTTCGAACCTGTTATGCTCTAACCCGACACCATGATCATAAATATTAACAAACTGATGGTGATCATATTGCTCATTCGAATAACCCTGATCCATAGGTTGGTAACTAGTACTACTCGAAGTTTCATCTTCATATCCCTCTCCATGATAAAACCAAACATAAAACGCAGGTGTGAACCCTCTATTAAATAAATGCGTACCAGCGTCATCAATTTTTTGCGGCTTCATATTTTTGCACTTCCGACACGGGAACACCATCACTCCGGTCCGTTGAACTGTAGGCACACTACTCGCTTGAGCCATAAAAATTTCAAGCCCGTTGAGGAACTCTTCTGAAAGCCCTCCATTTTCACCTCTACGTCGATACATCCAGCTTCTTAGTTCGTATATATCGCCCATCTTAGTCAGAAAATATAACAAAAAAATTTGGTAGAAAATTTTTTTTCTTAGAACAGATTTTTTTTTTTATTAACTGATATTGGTTTATGGTACGTCGGCTGGGAGGTATTTAAAAGAGTTTTTAGCAGCGATTTTGCATCGAAATTTTAGTATCGCATTAGCATCGAAATAGTTTGCGTTGATTTTGCTTCGAATTAGGGTCGTTTTTGCGTCGGTTACTAGCGCCGTTAAAGAAGTATGTGAACTCATTAAAAACGTGTCACCTACCTGTCCATTTTGATGCAATATCCGACGCTATGGGGTTGACGCAAAATCGATGCAATAGAAAATTGATGCTACTATTGCATCGATTTTGCGTCGAATTGAAACACCCTACGGAGAATCGACGGTAAATCGACGCGATGTAGCGTCAATTTAGCGTCGATTTTTTTCGTCCCTAACTAGCGACGGTTTTGCATCGAATTTTGTTATCGACACAAAGACGACGCAAATTCAACGCTATATTTTTATTCGACGCTAAATTTCGACGCTAAAACTGTGTTTTCGTGTCGTGTATATTAAAGTAACTTTAAGTATAACAATTCATCCTTCAGATTAATAACTTCTAGATACCGCAAAAAATATACTTGATCCGTCTATATCATAAGTTTGTGTGAATCATCATGATTGTATGTCCCACTCGCGAATACATCTACTAGACCAGGTTTACGCATTCTAGTCCTCATATTACTAGCTGTGTCAAACCAATCACAGTGGATTAAAGTAACTTTCAATCCAACAGCACTATGATATGCAATTCGAACAATTTGTTGGATTTTCCCATAATATGCTTCTTCATCTCTTAAACTCCCACGAACACAAACCCCTAACTAGTCGTCAATATATGTTTCCCGTGTTAAAACTTATAAAAGTTAGAACTCCGAGAGAAATATGTTTCCAACATGTGTACTGCCGAATTGGGCCTATTGAAAAATCACGTGTGTCTGGTTTTACCTTAATGGTCGAATCGAGGGAGGATTGAGAGGGTACTATAAGTTTATGGGAGTCGAGCTAAGCTAGAAAAAAATTGGTTTGGTTGTTGAGGTGTTGTGTTACTAAAATGAGAATGCAAAAGATAGAAATCAAATAAAACAAGTTTTGGGTTTCAGAGAAGTCTTAGGGTTCATGGATTAAGCTATTCCTGAATTAGGAATGTAGATATAGTTAACTATTCAAGTCTGTCGTAAATTAATCATTATATTCTAATATCGATGATTAAACATGTCTAACAACCTATCCATTCAACAACCACAAAGGTGAAAAGGTAAACATGCCACAGAAGTTCATACGTAACTTATCTAATACTAGTTCATATCGATTTTGTTCAATTGTCAACAAGAAGAAAATTTATACATAACAGATCACAAGGTTGTCAATCTAGTAATCATATATCAAGCATAGATAAGTTATAAATCCATGTAAATCCTAATCAATTCCTATTTGTCTAGCCATGAAATCCCCTTTGAAAACCCTTAAAGGCAATGACAAAACTACTTAATCATGATAAAGTAAATCCAAGCAAAAGCAATAGATAAACTCATAATTATTAAGAACAGTAGCAAAGGGTTTAGAAAACTTCTTAATGGAGATACAAAGAGGCGAAATCTTCTCCGTTATCGAACAAAAGAAAATAAAAGTGTTTTTGTGATGAACAGCCTAGGAAGCTTTGAGAACCTTGGAGATTATGAGATCATGATGATTTTCGTGGCCTCTATGATGTATTATTTAAAAGTGCAGAAGTTAGGTAGGGTGAATCTCAAAAAATTTAAGAGTTATTCTCGATAAACTTGGAAAATTGCCTTTTTTTCGTGACATGATCGATCGATCACCTTAGAGATGATCGATCGATCGCCTATCCGTTGATTTTGTGTGTACTTTAGTTTCGAGACTGACCGATTTTGTCTTCAGTGAATTGAGCATATCTTGAGATTTAACTGTCGTATTTACACGATCGCATATGCTATTGGAAGCTATGATTCTCCTTTATATCATGGCCAATTATGAGCTCGATCCAACGGTGGGAATATCTTTCATTTTTTTAAAATGCTTGTTTTCCCTCTTTTCATATCCAAAATGCTTCAAACCCATCAACGCATTGAAAGTAACATTGAAATCCAAAACCAAGTAGTTTTTTTTTTTTATATATTAAAAACATAGTAAAAAAAGGTAAAATATAAGGTATATCAACTCTCCCATACTTAAACTTTTGTTTGTCTTCAAACAAACAACAATAGAAATATAGAAAAGAGGTTTGAAAATAGTGGGAACTCACATATCCTTGGGATCAAAGCTTTGAATCCTTGAACTCCAACCCATATAAAAACAAAATTAATCCAAGACATCTTCATCATATCTCATCATGACCATCACAAACCTTGTCCATTAAACCTTAATATGCAAAAACCTTAACTTCTCATCCGCTAACACTTTACATTGATCAAATAGTGATGGAATCCTCTTTAAGGGATCTGATTCACAGTAGACGGCGCTAGGAATTAAAGGGCAATTTAGTGGTGAAGTTAAATGTTTACGATTATCAAACGCTCTAGATGATACAAGACATTATGCAAAACCGCAAGAGAGAATATACATGGCGATGTCCATGGTTTTCCAATCACTAAATGCGAAATCCCCCCAAGACATAGATTTTTTCTCTGGGAATCAGCACGAACTTCTACAAATCACCAGAAATCACTAAAAGCCACAACATCTTCTTCTTAGTTGATCCATGTCTTTCCGTGTGATTTTTGCTAACCCTCAGACTCGTAAATGTGATCAATTTTTGTTTCCCTAAATATTTTTCACTTTTTTTATTAAAGGGAAAGATTGATCTGATGAATTTTCAGTCTCAAAGGCACGAAAATTACCATGATATTGTGTAAATCCCACGGGAGAACCAAGCTCTGAATGAATCTTTGTGTACTCCACCAAGTATCCTCAATTTCTGCATTTGCAGTGAATGAAAAATTGTGTCGGTCCTCTTTCTCTCTGATGTTTTTACACATATTTGCACATATGACTATGAAGACAAGAATGCATGAGGTTTGAAAAGAGATAAGAGTTAAGGTGGGTACCAAATAAAAATGAGCTGTAAAAATAATAAGAAGTCATTAATGTTTGATTTGTTTCCATGATCTAACACCTTTAAAGAGAAATGTGGTTTGTTTCCCTGATCTAACACCTTTAAAGAGAAAAAATAGTGAGAATGTAAGATCAATGTAAAATGTCAAAATCAGATCCATCAAAATTAATGCAAACCGAAATCTTCTAGGGACCATCCCAATTATAATGTTTCTGATTCGACTATCTTGAAGAACTTGCTACAATAGTCAGTTGTCGTGAAAACAAGGCATCTATTCTTAGGAAAGGTCGTCATTCCTTACAAGTTTTGACTGAATAAAAAAATTTGACTAAATAATTTTTTAAAAATGACTTGATAGACCCTAGAACAAAACAAAAGAAAGCAAACATCGTTAGATAATGAGGAACTCTCCCAGACTTAAATCGTACCATACCATAAATGCGCAAAGTAAAGATGGTAAATACTACCTCGGTGTATGCAATCTAATTGGTGAAACCATTTTTTTCGGAGTCAAAAAAGAAAAAGTCAAAGAATTAAACTGAGGGTGTGATCGGTCGATCGGGGGTGGTGATCAATCGATCACCATGCATTACGGCTGAATTTCACTTTTTCTTCCTGAAACACTAAGTAATTTTGTTAGACATAAGAGAAAAAAGACTAAACTCTTACTTGTGGGTTACCTCCCACTAAGCTCTTTTATTCAAACTCGTTTAATTCGACTTAGATGCCATTTTGCTAGGCACGAAGACGAGGGTTATTCAATGATGGACCATGAGGTTCATGTTTGATGTCCAAATTGCTCATGTTCTTGTACTTTAGCACTTCATTCTTTCCTATGTCTCTGTTGTGTACTTTAGCACTTCATTATTTAGTATGTCTCTATTGTTGACCTTAAACATTAAGGAATGTCAATATGCTTTGCACCGTCTCTTTAATAGATTCTTCATCTTTTGACTTTGAACCTTCCGTTTGTTACCTCCCGGGTCAAAGTTTTTGGTTCTCTGCCAGATTGATGGTTATACAAGATATCTCTTTGAGAAGAACAACATTGTAGAAGACTTTATTTTTTCATAGTTGTAAGAGAGATTCGCCGATTAGGGATATCTATAACAGCTCCAGTAGTGGCAAGAAATGATTGTCCAAGAATCAGTTGCTTGTTAGAGTCATCGCTGGACTATAGAATGTGAAAATCAGCAAGAAGAAGATATTTGCATTGCCATGATTTGAATGTAAAAATCGGTAAAAACCATGATATATCAACTCCCCCAGATTTAGTCTTTGCTTGCCCTCAAGCAAAACATTAACTAAAAATGTGAAAGAGGTTTGAAAACGCAGAAACTTACATTCCCTTGGATCACCGGACTGACTCTTTCAACCAGTAATCCACATAATGCAGTGCCAACCCAAAGTCAGACCACCATGTACTTCTCCACAACTTCACAGCATAATCCGCTAGTCTTCATTGCTGGGTTTCAATGATCTCAATGCCAATGACCTTCTAGACTCATTCCCATACAATACCATGACAGTGAACCAGACAACACTTGGTACTCTTTCTCTCCCCCAGACTTATTCGATTGTCTACTTTTTTTTTTTTTTTGGTTGAGATTCAAAAGCAGTGCTTTCAGTACTGTTATTCCTTGTGAGGAGACAGGGTCATGAGATCGCTCGTCCTCTACATCCGTTCTAAAGGACTCGGACTGCTGCTTTTGAGCTCTGGGTAATCACCTCTTGAGTACTGACTCACTGGAATTGTATTTCCTCATCTTGTACTCAAGAACTATCATATCATCCCAATCATTTTTTTTTTTTTTTGACAGAGGGAGGAGAGTACCATTACTTTAACAGAGGTTGCACTTGTCAAGTATGAATGACGAGTCAAGCCCTATGAACACCAATCACAAAGAAGACCGTTGAGTAGCTCGAACTTGACGGATTATACTGGAAGTAACAGACATTTCCAGTTAACCGGTCAGCCTTAGGATTTTCCATCAGTCTGACTCTGAAATTGATCCTGGAAGAATGGTCACTAATCTGAAAGAGACAATTCACTAAACTAAGAGAAGGGTCATAGTTTCCAACTGACTATTTTGACTCAATAAAACGTTTTGACTGACTCTCAAAAAGAAACACTAAGTTAGCAACTACCTCCCCCAAACTTAAACAACACTGTCCCCAGTATTATTCAAGCTGAAGTTCGTAAAGAAAAGATAAAAATGAAACACAATATATAACGAAAATAAGTAAACTTACCAGTGGGTTGCCTCCCACTAAGCGCTTGTTTTCAGTCATTAGCTTGACTGTGTCAAGACTTAGGCTTTTGGTGGATCTTTGAGGGGTGTTATGTTTCCCTCATCCATTGAAAACCTCGCATTTGATCGTTCTCCTCCTCCAGACTTCCAAGGAACAACACCATTGACTAAACATGGAACAACAAACCTCCCTAGAGTTTCGAGTTTAGGCAGCTTCCTCAGCGACGGTTGAGTATGTTTCTCTGGAGTCATGTCTTGAACCACTGCATAGACTTCTTCAGAAAGCATTGCAATACATTGCTCAGGACTGAAATTCTGGCTAGCCATCTTCTTCGCAAACCTTCTTACCATAGGAGAAATCCTTTCAGCTTCAATCTGTGGGATCTCTAAAACAAGCTTATCCATGATATGCTTGCATCTAGCATCCTCCAGCTCTTGTTTAGACATCGCTGATCTCCTAGGATATGGTATCTTAGGCTTGTAAACCCTTTCCTCTGTATTGCCCAAAGATTTAGTCGAAGAAGCAACATTCTGCGAAGTGCATCGATCGACGCCAGTAATCTGCGTCGATCGAACAAAGGCCTTGCGTCGATCGACGCAGGGTGTGTAATCTCCAAAATCAAACTTTCTTCAAGCTCCGTGAACTCGTCCTCCTCTAGACTCTGCTCAGAATCTTGAAACACCTCTTTTTCACCCTTCAAAGTGATTGCATTGACGTGTATCTTGGGTTTGTTTCAGTCTTGGCTGGTAGAAATCCTTCTTACCTTCAAATATTCTCTGCAGTCTGAGCAACTTGAGTATCCAGTTTCTTGACATGGGTGTTCAAAGCTTCGAACTTCCCATGCAAGTCTTGGTACATAGCATCCATTTTCCCGTTAAAGCTCACGGTCATCTTCTGTTGACCCTCTAGAAGTTGCTGACCCTCTAGAAGTTGCTCAAGCATAGATTTCATCTCAGTATCTGAAGATTGAGCAGGAGGCGTCTGATAAGAGGAAGAACCGTAGTTCCTTTGGTAGTTGTTGCTCTGAAACGGCTTCTGATACCCTTGCTGATTACCGAACCTCTGACCTTGATAACCAGCTCTATAGATGTAGTTAACATCCCTTTCCTCTGGCTCGAAAGTCTCCACTTCTGCAGCAAACTGTACTGTCTTCTTCCCCACTAGAAGGTTATGCACAGAATCAATCTTCAAATCATTGGTAGGGTAGTTGCACTCGTGCTTCCTCAACTACCTTGAAGCATATGCAATTACCTTCCCCTACTGCATCAGGACACAACGCAGACCAACTCCTGAAGCACCACGGAAGGCTCGCTCGGATCAGGCAACGCCAACACTGGTGTGTACTCGTCAATATCTCCTTCTGCCTCGCGAACTCTCCTCGCAAGCTGAAGACCACTCAAAAGGAACATCCTTCCCTGTCAGATTCGTCATCAACTACGCCATACTCGCAAAACCCTTGACGAACCTCCTATAGTAATCTGCCAAACCAAGAAAACTCCTGATCTCAGTGGCATTTCTCGGTATAGGCCACCCTCTGATAGCCTCAATCTTCGCCGGATCCACAGAAACACCATCCGTCGAAACCACATGACCGAGAAAACCCATTTCACGCTGCCAAAAACTGCCCTTACTTAGCTTAGCATACAGCTTCTGCTCCCGCACCTTCTCTAGAACCTTCCTGACATGAATCTCATGCTCCTCATGACTCCTTGAATACACTAGAATATCATCAATAAAGATGATCACAAACTCATCCAAATACTCTTGGAACACCCCGTTCATCAACCTCATGAACGCTGCTGGCGCATTCGTCAACCCGGAAGGCATCACCACGAACTCATAATACCCATATCTCGTCCTAAAAGTAGTCTTCCGAACGTCTGCCTCGTCAATGGGAATCTGATGGTAACCCGAAGCCAAATCGATATTGGAGAACCAAGTAGCCCCTCACAACTGATCCAACAACTCATCAATCCGCGGAAGAGGATACCTATTCTTCACAGTGACTCGGTTAAGTCCCCGGTAATCAATACACAACCGAAAACTACCATCCTTCTTCTTCACAAATAACACCGGCGCTCCCCACGGTGAACTACTCGGTCAGATAAAATCTTTACCCAACAAATCATCCAGCTGCTTCTTCAGCTCTGCCATCTCTGCTGGAGCCATACGGTAAGGCGCCTTGGATATCGGAGTCGTTCCAGGCTCTAATTCAATCGTGAAAGGATCAGACCGAGACGGCGGTAATCCTTGCAACGACCAAAAAACATCCTCAAAATCCTGAACAACCCGAATGTCTCTAACAACAACCTCTCCAACAGACTTTGGCATCACAATCGTCGCCAAATACGCCTCGCAGCCCTTCTTAATCAGCTGTTTAGCCTAAATCGCTGAAATCACGAGATTCTTGGAAGTCAGTCTCACTCCCTGATACACCAACCACCCTGCCTCTCGCTCAAACACGACTAGCCCCCGATGACAACCCAAATAAACCCTGTACCGATCTAGCCAATCCATCCCTAGAATGACATCATACAGCGCCACCAGACTGATAATCAAATCTGCTGGCATCAACTCCCTCGCCAACAGAATATCCACACTACGAGCCCACCCATAAGTAGCCAAAGACTTGCCTCCAACAACCTTAACTACTCCCGGCTGCTCACCAAAATCACTCCGGATCCCGCTGCTCTCCGCACACTCCGGAGTAATGAAGCATTTCATCGTTTCCAAATCAAATAGCATATGAGACTCACACCCGCCTACTACTAAGGTCCATGCACAAAACTCTATGTGCCTAAGAACCCTAATAATCTACCACAGATTCACAATTCCAAAACAGACAATAATTCACAACACCAGAATTCACAAAGTCAAGTTTTGAAATTTACCTGCGATCGGCCTCGAGCTAGAGCCTCCCGCCTCCACCGAAGTGAACAGATGCGGTGCAGCTGCAATCTGTGCCACCGGCTGCACTGCCGCCACCGCCATCTGTTGCAGCTTTGGACATTGGGGCTTGATATGCCCCGACTCTCTGCAATGAAAGAACACATGGGCACCTCTCTTTGCTCTCCTCTTCGGACAGCTCGCCACCCGGTGATCCGTACTCCCACACTCGAAACATCCCGAATCACCATGTCCACCTTGATTCGACCCAGAAGTGCTCTCCCACTTCCGCTTCTGTCCTTACGCAGGCTTGCCGCCCTTGCTCGGACCCGTCTGCTGCTGCGACTTCCTCTGTTGCTGAACTGGCCGACTAACCACCACAACCTGCTCAGCCCTCAGATCCTCCTCGATCGCTGTATCAGTCTCAACCAGCTCTGCCCTCGTGGCGAACTTACTCGCTCTACAGCGAGTCCTCAAATCAGCTCGAAGACCTTTCAAGAACCTCTTCACCTAGGCCTGCTCGCCCTCCATGTCTCTACCGGCATGTACCAGAAGCCGACCAAACTCCTCATCAAACTCCCGTACCGACCGATTACCCTGAGTCAACTCCAGGAACCTCAACTCCAATCGATCCATTGCCTCATGTGGAAAGAACTTGGCGTTAACTCAGCCAAAAAGTCCGCCCAAGTTATCTCTGCCTGATCTCTCCTAGCCTCCACACCTCTCCACCAGAGATGCGCATCACCATCAAGATAATGCACTCCTAGATCCAACTGGTAACCCTCCGGACACCAAAGAGATCAAAAATTACGCTCCAATCTCCTCCGCCACTCATCCGTCTCCTCAGGCTTGGCACCTCGCGAGAAAAACCCGGTGCCAATCCTCTGCATCTGCTCCATCATCCTCAGGTAGGACGGAAGCTCCTCAACCACCGCAGCCCTCTGCTGCACCCTAGCCACTCCCGGCTGAACACTAGCCACACCCGACTGCACTACCGGAGCCGGAGCCTGAGCCTGAGTCGACACCCCTCCTGGTAACCGCTCAAGAATCAACTGCAGCAAGCCCGCCAGACGATCATCTCTATCCTGAGCTACACCTGCGACAGCACCCACTCCCGGGCCCGCCACACCAGAACCAACACCCGTCCCACCAGTCCTCACACTGGTACTCGCAGTAGCCACACTCACTAATCTCTCCTGATGCGTCTGCAAAGCCGCCACCTACTCCTCCGTGGAATCCTGGGCCAAACTCGCGGCAACAGACTCACGCAGCTGCGCCTACCCATGCCCGTGCCCTCCGTGCCTATCACGGCCCCCACGACCGTGATGATCTCTGCCTCTAGTACCTCTAGCCATCTCACAATGCACTACCAACAGTAGAAAACTAAGCATACTAAAAGCCATAAAAAGGTCAAGCAACACATACCGTGGGATCTCATTGAAGGCTCGGAGAAGATGATCTAGGACTCCAAACTCACACAGTAAGCAATTGAACAACTCACATAATCAATTAATTCAGCACACGCAATAGACTTCACACTTAATCAACTACGTTCTCCCGCCTTATAACCATAAGGGCTCTGATACCAAACTGACGACCTGTTCTTTTGTTTTAACATTGGATTCGAATTAGCATTCTCATAAATGCTAACTCTCAATAACCTAATCAAACCATCACATAAAACCAGCGGAAACAATCAACTAACCAATAAATAACAACCAATTCAATAACCAACCAAAATCCAGTTATCAATTCCAAAACACAACTCAATATCTAGCCAGTTCAACAATAACAATTCAATCTCAA
Organism: Arabis hirsuta; assembly: GCA_964056655.1. NCBI lineage: Eukaryota > Viridiplantae > Streptophyta > Magnoliopsida > Brassicales > Brassicaceae > Arabis > Arabis hirsuta. The sequence continues at coordinate 25,561,893 of OZ053300.1, read as the reverse complement.
TTCCAGAATCACTATCACCCTAGCAATTCTAACAACACGAACCATGCAACCGAGACACTAGTTCATCTCCTATTCCTTGCCTTGATTCCACGATCACATTTTCTCTTTACCTGCATCACATGGTAAAAGAGATGCGTGAGTATTATCATAAATATCCAGTGAGGCAGTCATCCCATCTACTTGGCTATACACACAGGCATAAGCAAAAGATACAATACCGAGATGAGCAAACAACACGCAAGACACAACGATCAATACGTCAAACTGACGGTAACCAAAAATGCGTGTCGATCGACACAACCTCCTTGTGTTGATCGACACACAACCCATAAAGGTAGAAAACAGAATCGAACCTATCCTCTCATGGTCGATTCCGGACGCGTTTCCGCCGATCTCCTGCACAAAATCCACCAATACAACACGAAATCCAACCACAAACAATAATCAATCGCATCCTCTCAATTCACTTATCCAGATAAACCATGATCACGCACTCACCTTGAATCTGGAAGAAAAAGGATGAAATGTCGCAAAGAACACGAAGAACTCGACAGAATTCAGAGGCTGCACTCCCTGAATCCGAAATCTCCTCTTCCTCCATGAAGAACACGTAGAAGATTCGATTCCCAGCCTCACAAACACACTCTAACGAGTTCTAAGGATCAAGATTACAAGGAATTCAACAATGAATCCTGTTTCAACTCAATCCTCACAATTCTCACTACTTTTCTTCTGTTTTTGGCCCCAAAAAGAACAGACAACGCAGCTCCATGTTTATATACTGGAACCCTAAGATTTTCTAAACCAATCGCCAAACCGAATTATCAAAAAACCGAACCTATCGGTCCAATTTTAACCTGTGTCGATCGACACAAAGAACCTGTGTCGATCGACATAACGCCCAGAACACAACTTCTCATAAGTCAAAAACACGTGTGTCGATCGACACACACACCTTGTGTCGATCGACGCACCACCAAAAATCTATTTTAGGGTTCACGGGCGTTACACTAGCCCTGGTAATAGGACATGTTAATGACTCACCACTTGCTAAAGAGTTAGCTGAAAATTACGCCAACTTGATTTCAGTCAACCAGGAATCAAGGGACAAAGTTCTCTTAGCTCATTTCATTGGCTGGAGGATATGGAAGCACCGCAATGAGGTAATTTTTAATAATAAAAAATGGCCCATACCATATGTCATTAGTAAAGCCATACAAGATCATCATTTGTGGATGGAAGTTTTGGAAACACAACAACAAGATCAGCTATAGGAGTACATAGTAGAGTCAACTAGGCAGAATCCTAAGGTTAGTCCTTGAAGCTTAGTACATCTTTTTGAGCAGGTACACAATCCTTGTTGTTTGGTAGATGCATCATGGCTTTCTCAGCATCATAACATTGTTATCGGATGGAGCTTGTATAATTGCAGTATGCAGAAGATGCTTAGTAGTTCAGGATCTTTTCCGCCTACACAATCCTCTATTCTTGCTGAAGTTGAAGTTTTGAGAATGGCAGTTGTGGAATTAAATAGGCTTGGCTATCGAAATATCACATTATATGGCGACTTAAAGGAGCTTTATGTTCTACTGCAAGGCACACAGAAGGATGAGGAAAACCTGCAGTTGAAGCATATTTCTTATATGATACAATTGCAGGATATTCGTAAGATAGCAAAACTTTGTAACTTTAGTTTTATGCACATTTCACGTGATGCCAATGGTCAAGTTGATCTTATGGCAAAACAAGCAAGGCTACGTTCTCAGAGCAATAATGTAAAATGGCCAATGTACTGATTTGCAATACTAAATTGCAATAAGTTTTTTTTTCTTTTGAATACTAAATTGATTTTTGTGTGTACAATCTGAAACATTTTCATGTATAGAAAGATTTGTTAGTCTTTTCTTTATTTTTTTAAAACCTTTTTTTGTATTAAACAATATTGAAAGACTATTTACTCAAAAGTATATGTAATTTTCTATGTTTGGGAATGATTTCAACTTTTCTTTTTCATTTAATTTCAACTAATATCTGAAGCAGCAATTTTTTTTACTAAATTTGTTAAAAGAAAACGAAAGAAAAAGTAACCCGCAGCGTAGCACGGGAGTTAATCTATATTCTTAATATACTAAACATCACTGTCAACTATCGAACATGCTGATATTCTTGAAATAAAATTCAAAGTTTATCCATGGTTAATGAAATCAGTAAATTCATATATATCACACATATATATTAAACTAAACTAATTTCAATATTATGCACATAGAATTGTTGGAATTCAAACAGTTTATAACAATTTATAAATTACTAATTTCGATTTCAATTGTCAGGATTCGTGCAAATATTTAACTAAATCTACATCTTAGAGTTTTGAGTATATTTGGATATTTTGCAAAGAAATTATAAACTAAAACTTTATGAGGTTGTTTAGCACTTCAGGTGTTGCCTTTACCGATTTTCACATGCACACAAATTTAATCGAACAGGATGCTAGTACCGTAGAGATCTGGTCTCAAAATAACCAGAAAAAACTTTTTATCTCTATCAAAGGTTTTTTGTTGTTCTGTTCGTGAGTAATTAGAGAACTTGCTTCTCTCTTTTCTTTTTTAATTAAATTATCTCACAGCAGGAAGCTTGATCATTCCTATAACCTTCACGTGTGTGTCTCTTATATATATATAAGGCATACATAAAACCTAATCAAATTAAGATGGCTCATGGGTTTATCTTATAACTATACGTGATGCCCATGAATAATTATCTATTCCAAATCCAATTTAGAATACTCACACATATACACATATACATATATATGGATGTACACATTATACATATATATGCATATTTATATCATTACTTTATTTATCATATAAATAAAATTCTCCAAAAACTCAAATATACTTGGATCTAATTTGTTTAGGTGTGTGATCCTATAGCGTCGAATAATATTAGCAACGGATTTTCGGATCCATATATTATAATCGATCTCGAGCAAAACATTATAACCATCTAATATTATGCATCTATCTAGAGTAAAGTACAAATGATTTCAGGACATTTCCAATAAGGTGATCGATCGCTCAGGTCCCCGAAAAAAGGCAATTTTCCAAATTTATCCAAAATATCTCCTAAATCTTTTGAGATTCACCCTAGCCGACTTCTACACTTTTAAATGCATCAGAGAGGCCACAAAAATCATCATGCTCTCATAGTCTCCAAGGTTCTCAAAGCTTCCTAGGCTCTTCATCACAAAAACACTTTTAGTTTCGTTTGTTCGATAAGGGAGAAGATCTCACCTCTTTGTTCGACAAGCAAACACTTTTAGGCTCTCCATTGAGAAGTTTCCTAAAACATGTGCTACTGTTTTGAATGATTATGAGTTTATTTATTGCGTTTGCTTGGATTTACTTTATCATGATTAAGTAGTTTGATTGTTGGGTATAAGAGTTTTCAAAGCGAATTTCAAGACTTGTCAAATAGGAATTTATTAGGATTTATGTGGATTTAGAGCTTATTTATGCTTAATACATGATTACTATATTGAACCATATTTGTCCTAGCTTAACTTGACTCCCATAAACTTATAGTACCCTCTCAATCCTCACTGGATTCGACTCTTAAGTACTACAATTGATCACTGTGCACTTGCAGCGAGATCATTGTGTCATTAAGGTTTGCCTAACACACATCAATTTTTTGGCGCTGTTGTTGTGGACTGATAAGGTTGCCTAGAAGTTTAAGAGAAGAGTTCTGTCTAGGATTTCTTTTATTTTTCTCTTTTTAACTTTTTTTTCTCTATTTTGTGTGTTTCACACGTACTTGTTCTTGAGGAAATAGTAGACAAAAAATTTTGAATGGAAGAAAGACTAGTCAGTCAACTTTTCGAGTGTTATGGAAACTTGGCGCAAAGCCAGTTTCAACCTTCATAGGAATCTCGCAATGGAACGCATTTTCCAGCACTTATGGAGTACAAAGGTAGAATCGCACGATTGTTGGGCCAAGTTTTGGAGTACCAAGAATTGATTGATTAATCCGAAACCAACGAGTTAGATAATGATTTCAATGAAGAGTGTGATACTTTCATTGTTGAATTTAAAAAGTTTAACCACCAATTCAAGCAAAATGAAGAACCAAGTCTAAAGACATTCTTTGGAAGCAATTTTTCCAACGACGAAGATGAAATTCATCAATTCAGGGTTGATGTCGATGGATTCATCTCATATCATTCATGGGATCGAAAATTAGGTTTGGGAAAGATGGACCAAGAACCAAAGTGAAGCTCAACATAAAGCTTGTGAAACAACTGAATGTCAGGATCGTGAAGCTAAATTTAAAAGATTGGGCCTCATTACTGATAAACAAGAGCAAAAGGCTATGTTTGAAGATTATATGGATGCAGGTCATGTGGTTGTAGCTACTCAATGCAGCAGATCTTAGAAGGCCAAAACCATATTCTTGGGGAGAATGAGCAAAGTTCAGTGATCTCTCTAACCATGTCAATGATTTTGAAGTACAAGTCGGTATAGTGGTGAGAGATAACACTTTCAACGAGCCAATGTTTCCTCCTAAGGAAGAAGAGGTAAACCTCGAGATGCCCTCTAATGTCATGGATGTTGAGATCAACAAGGAAGCTACAACTATATTTCTTTCTTTTTTTTTTGTCAACAATCACCATATATTAAATCAAGTGGTTCCGTTTGGAAGATTTCCTTGACGGGTCATCCCAAACAGAAATGTTTGACTTACATGGGAAAATACATAACCTCGTGCTCAAGCTCCCTTTGCAAGGGAATCGGCCCGAACATTAGCAGTACGTGGGATATGAACTAAACTAAAAGATATAAAGGATTGTCTTCGCAGATTGAACCAATCAAGCTCCACACTGAAAGATGGCCAATCTAGTGGATGCGTGGTCATAGAGATCAGACTTGTACAATCCGTCTCAATCCTCACTGAAAAGAGTATCCTCTCACTTAGACACTCCATCGCCCAAAGCAGCCCGTCGTATTCAGCATGAAGTGCAGAGATGCTTCCTCTACATTCTCTCATGCCGAAAGTAAGAAGGCATGTATTATCTCTCAGGCACCCTCCTAGTCCACTGATTGTACCATGATCAATCCAAGATGTATCGATCTGGCATGTCGAGATCTCGGGGTTTCTAGGAGATAAATCATGTGGGTTACCTTGTTGGCGTAGATCTTCTGCTTCTTCTTCCTCTTCTCTTCGATTAGCAATATTCTAAATTTCTGCCTCGAGGATCGCTGTCTAGAGAGTGTAGCTTGGAGATATTATTTTCTCGTTAAACACCTTATCATATCTGGCCTTCGAGATATACCAAAGTATCCATGGGAAAGAATTCCTTTGAGACTCGGATAAACCGATCTCGTTTGTTCTCGAGAATAGGAAGTCCATATTCTGGAATAAAGAGGTACTTAGGAAGAAACCCGAAGAGGACGGAAAGTCCGATAACGAAGCTACAACTATCTACAAGTTAAAGTTTGGTGATTCTTTCAAATGGTTGAAGATGGAATGGAAGCACAACATCAAAGGATGATACATAAGCAAAAAGATCTAGGTAAATTTATCGTTCCTTGTACAATTATCAATTTTGAATTTCAAGATTATCTCAATGATACATGAGCCAAAGCCAACCTGAACATTATGACCGAAGCCACTCTAAAGAATCTAGGAATTGTGGATGTAAAGCCTTCTTAGATACCAATCTTACTTGGAGATGATTCAACCAAGCCTTCTTAGTGTAATTTATGATCTAATCATTTGAGTAGTGATATATCATGGTTTTTACCGATTTTTGGCCATGATATAAGTCCATTTTATAAAGTCTTCTTGGTATTTTTCGAGTCTTTTCATGTCTTTATAGGTCCCCGTACGTTTTGAGTATAATGGGAGCCTTTGGAGGGTTTTGGAGCATTGTGGAAAGAGTAGCCAAAGTTATGAAGTCGGAGTCGATATTTTCTTCTTGCATCGATCGACGCAAAAGGGTTGCGTCGATCTACGCAAGCCCGACGGATCGAGCTGAAAATTTGACACACGCTAGAAAATTGAGTTAGCTTTCATTTGGAAGATATTTGAGGTCATTCAACGGTTGGATCGAAAGTTATGCAAGTTTTAGTGACGACATGTCAGTCTGTCCTTAACCGACCGGTTCGCTGGAGAAAAAGGAAATTGCAGTTTTTCCTATTTTGACTTGGTTTTGTCATAGAGATTGAACCAATAACGTGATTAGACCTATTTATTCGAGTTTTTAGCCATTGTTTAGGAGATATCTTGTTTTTTTTCTATTGGGACAATTGTTTTACTCTTTTCTGTTGATAATGTTTTCATCATCTATGTCTGAGTAGATTCCTTGTTAGGTTTTGGGGATTCAAGGGATTGATAAGAAATTGCTAGGATTGATTACTGTTGGGATTTATCTTCTTGTTCTTCATCTAGATTGCTTTAACTCTGATTTTAGGATTGATCAACTGAAATTGGAAACCCTAGGTTGCTTTAATAGATGCGAAAGTATTATTAACAACCTGACCTAATCTTAGATGGGCAAAATTATCTATTCGCAAAGAAATTTGGCTTAGTAATTTTGTGAACAATCGAACTTGAACTTAATGCTTGTCTTTATTCACTAAGTTTGCAACGAAATTTGGAATTTAGGGATTTAGTCATAGATAATCTTTGCAACGAAAGTTGATTGGTTTTACACTTGTGTTTGAGTTCTAGAACTGTGCTTAATAAAAATCCTAACAGTCTTTTATCCTTAATTTCGATTCATTCCTGAGAATTATCCATAACCTAACTCTTTTGTCTCATTGATCACTAGAAGCTAAATCATAATCTGCTTGCCTTGTTTTACTATTGTCTTAATTTTAACACATATTTACTTAGCATAATTTGAATTCATTAGTTGTTTGTGTGATTCGATTCCTTGTGGATTCGACCCCTAAGTACTACGACGATCTCTTAATTTGAGAGAGTAGCTCAGGGTAAATTTGAGCATATCAAATTTTGGCGCCGTTGCCGGGGAATTGATTTCACCAAACGATTTTTGATATTAGAATTTTCTAAATTTTAATTTTTGTTTACTTACTTCCGTTTTCTTTTGTTTTTGTGTGTTTCAGGTGCATGCCTAATCACAGGACCAGAAGCAACAAGAATCAAGAGTTAGTGGATTTTGTTTCTGAGTTAGGAGCTTTAGAGCGAGCCAACCGAGCAGCAAAAAAGGCAGCCAAGATGGTCAATCGTTTAGTTCTGATCAGAGGTAAAGATGGGGTTCTTCAGGATTTAGAGGGTCAGAGGTACAATGCTCAGGGTCATAAGTTAGACGAGCATGGAGTTGTGATTGTGGAGCAGCCTGAGCAACAGGTTCTGCAGCGCCAAGAGCCAGCAGCAGCTGCTGCGCGTGGGCGTACTCTGGGAGCGTACAACAGGCCTGACGAGTTCTATGCCAACAGGGCTGCCATTCGCCCTCGAGCTTTCCAGAGGAACGACTTTGAGCTAAAGCCTGCATACTTCGCGTCTGTGGCTCAGCACCCCTTCCATGGTCTTCCATCCGAGCATCCCATGGACCACATTGAGAGGTTCGAGGACTTAGCATCTAGCATTAAGGCTAATGGAGTGTCAAGTGACTACCTCTACTGCAAGCTTTTTCCCTACTCTCTTAGTGGAGAAGCAACCTACTGGTTGAAGCTATTGGAGCCGGGATCTCTGACCACTTGGGAGGACACCAAGAATGCTTTCCTCAACAACTTCTTTGATGAGGCAAGGTCTGAAGATCTGAGGACAAAGATCTCTATGTTCAAACAAGGGCCGACTGAAGCATTCAAGGCTTCTTGGGTGAGATTCAAAGCTTATCAGAGAGATTATCCTCATCATGGGTTCAGTGATGTGCAGTTGCTGGGTATATTCTTCAGAGGAGTAGATTGGAGGTACCAGATAGCGTTGGATGCTGCATCTAACGGGAACTTCAACACTAGATATCCAGAGGACGCGCTTGTGCTCATCGAGAACTTGGCTTCTAGTAATAGTACCAAGAACGCGGACTTCGAAAGGAAGAAGCTTGGTGGGAACATGGATGGAAGCCAGATAGCTGAGGTGAAAGTTGGCTGCAGTGATTTTCACTCTAAAGATTTGGCGATCTTATCTTTATGGCGGAAAGGTTCAGGTGTTTACTGATCATAAGAGGCTGAAGTATTTCTTTACGCAGCCAGAGCTGAACCAGAGGCAGAGGCGTTGGATGGAGTTGGTAGCAGATTATGATCTGGAGATTGGTTACCGTCCTTGTAAGGCTAATCTGGTTACGGATGCTTTGAGTCGGAAGAGAGTTGCTTCGGCACAGGAGCGGGATATGGAGGCTTTGGCGAGCGAGTTAGCAGGTTGAGGTTGTCTGTTATCTCACAGGAGCCGTTGGGGTTAGAGGCAGCTGAGCAGGTGGATTTGTTGAGTAGGGTTCGAGCAGCTCAAGAGAGGGATCAGGGTCTGATTGATGCTTCTGGAGTTGCAGATTCTGAGTATGTGGTCTCGGCGAGCGGGATAACACTTGTGAACGAATGGGTGTGTGTACCTAAAGATGAGGATTTAAGACAAGAGATTCTGAGAGAGGCTCATTCGAGCATGTTATCTACTCATCCAGGAGCAACTAAGATGTACCGGGATCTGAAACTGCATTATCACTGGGTCAAGATGAAGAAAGATGTAGCTAATTGGGTTGCAGCATGCAACGTGTGTCAGATAGTGAAGGCTGAGCATCACGTTCCGAGTGGTTTGCTGCAGAGATTACCTATTCCGGAGTGGAAGTGGGATATGATTACCATGGATTTCGTGGTTGGGTTACCGGTTTCGCGGACCTATGATGCTATTTGGGTGATTGTGGATCGTCTGACTAAGTCAGCACATTTTCTTCCATTAAGAAGACCGATGGAGCGGCAGTGTTGGCCAAGAAGTATGTGCGTGAGATAGTGAGGCTGCACGGGGTGCCTGCGAGTATTGTGTTGCTTGAGTATGTGGTTGCTTGAGTATGGCGAAGATGAAGACAAGGTTCTCGAAGTGGTTCGAGAAGCAAGTGGTTGCTTAAGTATTCTTTTTTTATGGGCTTCAGTTTTGAGATAGCATGTGGCTATGTTTTGTTGATGTATTTCGTTTAATGTTTTAAAGATTTACATTTTTGGAGATTAATAAGATGAGTGGTTCCTTATTAAATGTGTTATAAGATGTGAGTTCTTATATTTCATGACTAGTGGGGTCATATGTTTATGTGATGGCTAGAAATGGAAGTTCTATGTGAGTTGGAGCTTGTTCATGTTCTTGGAGTATCTAGGAATGGAAGTTCTATGGGAGTTAGGACTTGTCTGTTCTCTAGAGGCGCGGGGAAATAGAGGTTTTAAGTGAGTTAGGACCGTCTATTTCCTAGGAAGAGTCTGGAAAAGAGGTTTTATGTGAGTTAGAACTGTCTTTTCCAGGGACTCTGTGGAAACACCCATGGTGGTTGGGTTGTTTCGGGTGGCCTAGTGATTAGTCATGGATGTGATGATATTCCGGGATAGGGAATGTCATGGTGATACCACGGGAGGTAGGTGTGGTCGATAGGTACTTATCATGCACGTTAGGAATTGATTGCCCAGGGGATGGTGGTTCCCCTGCATATACTTTGAGGGACATGGATCTCTCCAGGGGATGGTGATTCCCCTGCATGCCGAGCTTGACAGACTGTGTGTCCCGAGAGTGGGAGGGGCATGGAGCATACCTAGCCTGACGGACGATGGGTCCTGAAGGTGGGAGAGGTATGATACACCTAGAGCTCAAAGGGTGACGACCCTGAGAGTGGGAGGGGTATATATATGAGTGAGCAATTAATGTCCGAACGTGATTCGTAAGTATGAGACTAGATGGGAGCCTCAGGGATTGGTGGATGATCTCAGGGATCAGTGGATGATCTCAGGTGGTGCTGGCCGGGTTTGGTCAGGGGGGTTACCGTAGTGGATAGTACCGCGGGATTCGAGGTCGTATCCGTGTTAGTGGAGGAGAATTGTAACGCCCGTGAACCAAAAAGTGGATTTCTGGTGGTGCGTCGATCGACACAAGGTGTGTGTGTCGATCGACACCCGTGTTTTGGACTTATGAGAAGTCGTGTTCTAGGCATTGTGTCGACCGACACATGTTCTTTGTGTCGATCGACAAAGATTAAAATTGGACCGACAGGTTCGGTTTCTTGATCGTTCGGTTTGGCGATTGGTTTAGAGAATCTTAGAGTTCCAGTATATAAACGTGGAGCTGCGTTGTCTGTTCTTTTTGGGGCCGCCGAAAACAGAAGAAAAGTAGTGAGGATTGTGAGGATTGAGTTGAAACATGATTCATTGTTGAATTTCTTGTAATCTCGATCCTTAAAACTCATTAGAGTGTGTTTGTGAGGCTGGGAATCGAATCTTCTACATGTTCTTCATGGAGGAAGAAGAGATTTCGGAATCAGGGAATGCAGCCTCTGAACTCTGTCGAGTTCTTCGTGTTCTTCGCGACTTTTCATCCTTTTCCTTCCAGATTCGAGGTGAGTGTGTGACCATGGCTTATCTGGATAAAGAAATTGATAGGATGCGATTGATTGTTGTTTGTGGTTGGATTTCGTGTTCTATTGGTGGATTTTGTGCAGGAGATCGGCGGAAACGCGTCCGGAATCGACCATGAGAGGATAGGTTCGATTCTGGGTTTTCTGTATTTATGGGTTGTGTGTGGATCGACACAAGGTGGTTATGTCGATCGACGCATCCTGTATCGATCAACACAAGGAGGTTATGTCGATCGACACGGATTTTTGATTACTGTCAGTTTGACGTATTGATTGTTGTGTCTTGCGTGTTGTTTGTTCATCCTGGTAATGTATTTGCTTATGCCTGTGTGTATAGCCAAGTAGGTGGGATGACCGTTAATGATATCCCTTTTCCGGTCTTATAAGTTTAAACCTAAGGTATCACTAATTCGATGTAGAATAGTGAGGTTCATTCAAAGGGACCAGCAATACACTCTAATATTTTGAAATACAATTTCAGCTAAGCAATCAAGTGGTTTAAAGTTTGTCACGATTAAAAAGCAAATATGTAAAATTCGATTTGAAAGCAATGATAATGAAAGAGTTAGGTTAAGGGATATCTCAGGGATTATGACATCAAAACCAAGCAATCATTCAGGTTATCTAGTTATGAACCAATCTAGAACTCAACCATAGATTCAAGAAGACCCACTGTCGTGGCATCAACTACTTCAACAAACAATCTAACACCCTAAACTGTCGTTTGAGGTTAGAAAGAATGAAGAGCATTAAACGATTAGGGTCGATTTGTTCACGAGTTGCTTTAACTTCAACTTTCGTTGGCTAAAGACAACTCGCCCACCTAAATCAATTCCAGCAATCTACAACACTGTCGTGAGTAGATTCAACCTAAAATCAAAGGCTAAGTGATCAAGTTAACCTAGGCAATATGATCGATTATAGGTGGAGATATCGAATGATGTTCAAAACCTATCTATGCTTAGTTATGATTCTCTAATCCCATCGAACCCCCTCAACCTAACAAGAAGACTACTCGCACATATTTAAGAAACCAACAACAGCAAGAGATAAAAGAAACTTCATTAAATCAATGTAAAGAGATTAGGGTTTAGGAAAACTTCAACAAAACGTGAAAGACAATCTCTAAAACAATGGTTCCAATCTCTCTCTCTCTCTCGTGAATCTCCCTTCGTTGCTGCTGCTGCTGCGTGATTGTGGCTGTGGCGTGATGTCTGGCTAAAGATCAGCAAAAAGACCTATTTAAAGGCCCACGGCGGCTGGCCCAAAAACAGGGTTGGAAAATTAGGTTCAGGAAAAAGCCCATTAATGACTCTGCTGGGAGCAGGTGCTCCGTCTTTCGTACTAGGTGCTCCCTTTCTCCAGAATGTTCAAAAAGGGTCCAACTTCATTCCTTTCTAGCCAAATCCGATTGCAAGTTCCAATCATTGCTTCCAGCCACTTTTTGTACCTAGAATGACTCGATAGAGAGTGAAAGACTCGATAAAAGCCTACAAAACAAGGGTTAGAATGCGCCAAAAACGCATTATATCAACCGTCTCACTGGGTATTTATGATAATACTCACGCATCTCTTTTACCATGTGATGCAGGTAAAGAGAAAATGTGATCGTGGAATCAATGCAATGAAGGGGAGATGATCTAGTGTCTCGGTCGCGTGGTTCGTGTTGTTAGAATTGCTAGGGTGATAGTGATTCTGGAATTGAGATTGAATTGTTATTATTGAATTGGCTAGATATTGAGTTGTGTTTTGGAATTGATAACTGGATTTTGGTTGGTTTTTGAATTGGTTGTTATTTATTGGTTAGTTGATTGTTTCCGCTGGTTTGATGTGATCGTTTGATTGGGTTATTGAGAGTTAGCATTTATGGGAATGCTAATTCGAATCCAATGTTTTAAAAAAAAAAAGGTCGGGTTGTTTCAGCTTGTTCCCAGATTTTCTTACTAACAGAACACTGAAAGAGCATATGATTAGCAGATTCCTCTTTTTCACCACAAACTAAACAAGTACTATCCTGGAGAATTCTTCACTGTTTAAGCTTGGAAGCTACTGGTAAAACATTATGCAGAACTTTCCACCAAAAGTGTTGTATCTTAGGTGGCAATTGGTACTTCTACAAGGATTTAAACAAAGATAATGGTGTGGAAGATGACTAACCATGCTTAGCTCTTAAAAAATTGTAACCCGATTTATTTGTGTAGCATCCATGAGCTGTATGAAGCCAAGTTATTCTGTCCTGCTCCCCTGTAAGTGATGGCCACACTTGTTGAATCAGAGGAATATTTGTTTGATGGACTAAAGAGTTCAACTTAACAGAATCCCATGTAGTAGTGCCATTCAAAAACAAATATTTAACCTTTAATTCTGAATCAATACGGGTTAAACAATACGGGTTAAACTACAAATCCATGTAGTGGTGCAGTTGATGGATTTGTAGGTAGCCAATGATCTCTCCATACATACACATTCTCTCCATTGCCAATATTCCATTTGAGCCCTTGCTTTAACAACTTATTGTCTTGAAATATGTTTTTCCAAGCATAATTTGAGGACCAATTTTGCTTGGCCTCTAGCAATGTTGTATAAGGGTAATACTTTGCCTTATAAACTCTGGCTAATAAAGATGTAGGCTGTTGAAAGAGTCGCCAGCTTTGTTTTGCCAAGAGAGCAATATTAAAGTCCCGAAAGTCCCTAATTCCAAGCCCTCCTAGCTGCTTTGATCTAGTAAGCTTATCCCAAGATATACAATTTATCTTTGCTTTGTCTTGATGAGAAGACCAAAAGAATTTCCTTGTAACAACTGTTAACCTTTCTAATAACCTCCTAGGCAGCATAAAACATTACATACAATAAGTTGGTAAAGATGTAAGCACTGCCTTTACAAGAACCTCTTTCCCAGCAGGTGGTAACAATTTTGAGTACCAATTCTCTACTTTTTGCACCATCCTTTGAACTAGATATGAGAACGTATCAAATTTATTTCTACCTACACATTCAGGGAGTCCTAAATATTTTCCAAACTCTCCAACTTTTTGAATCTGAGTAGAATTCAATATATGCTGCTTTAGGGTTGGAAAAATACCTTTTGAGAATGTGATTGCGGATTTGTTGAAATTTACCTCTTGTCCTGAAGCTTTCTTATAAATCTGCAGAATGGTAAGCAGCTAATCACATTCCGCAAAATAACAATGAGTCAACTGCAAAAATAACAATGAGTCATCCGCAAAAAACAAATGAGTGATGGTAGGCCCATTAGCGCTTACTTGAAAACCTGAAAGTTGTCCTCTTTCCGGTCCTTGGACTAGAAGAAAAGATAGAGTCTCAGTACACAAAAGATAAAGATAGGGTGAAAGAGGGTCTCCTTGACGAATACCTCTAGAAGGTATTATGGTTTGAGTAGGAGTACCATTAATTAAAACTGCATAGGTAACCGAAGTAATACATTTCATAATCCATCTACACCAAATATCAGCAAAACTCATTCTTCTCACATCTCATCAAGAAAAGCCCATTCAACTTTATCGAAAGCTTTACTAATGTCTAACTTTAAAGCCATATGAGAAGACTTAAACTTTCTAGTATGCAGAGAGTGCAACATTTCTTGAGAAATGAGCACATTATCCGTTATAAGTCGACCAGGAATGAAGGCTGATTAATACTCAGAGATAAGACAATGCAATACTTCCTTAAGCCTTTCAGCCAACGCCTTATATAACAATTTATACGCAACATTTCTTAAACTAATGGGCCTATAATCTTTAACTTATGCAGGATTTTCAACTTTGGGAATTAAACAAATATGTGTATGATTCAGAGCCGGTTCTAATTCCACAGTTTCCAAAAAGTTTTTTATAAAACTAACCACTGATTCTTTGACAGTATGCCAATGATCCTTGCAAAAAGCTGCAGTTAGGCCATCCGGTCCTGGTGCTTTGTCCGGGTCCATCATTTGAAGAGCTTGGTAAACTTCTGCTTCAGTAACTTGCTTTGTTAATGATTCATTCATCTCTTGTGTTACTCTTGGTTGAAGCTGTTGAAGAAACTCTGTAGACAATGTGGTGTTAGTTGAAAAAATATTAGTGAAATAATCCACAACAAGCTGATTTATGTCCTCCTGCTTAAATGAAAGTCGACCAGAAGCATTGGCTAAAGAAAGAATACGATTTAAAGCTCTCTGCTGCTTGGTTTTTGCATGGCAATACTTGGTGTTTTTATTAGGGGTGGGCACAATTCCCGTCCCGTCCCGTCCCGTCCCGTAAACGTTCCCAAATTCTCGTCCCATATATTTCCCGTATTCCCATATGGGACAAGTTTTCAATTCCCGATTGGGAACGGGACGGGACGGGATGGGAACGAGAATTCCCGAGATCCCATTTACTATAAATAAATATATAAATATATATATATTATATATATATCTAATATGAGATTGTATAATATATTATAACTATTTTTTTATTCTTTTTTATAATATACTTTAAAAAAATATATTATTTGATTTATATTTTGATTTGAAATATTTATGCAATTTACTTTATATTTGATTCATCTTGATTCGATTATAATTTTTTTATTTTAAATATTTATGAAATACAATTGAGTGTTTCTTTTTTCTTAATTTTGAAAATGTTTTTGATGAATGAAGTAGGTTAAATACATGTTTGCAATTTGCAATATCATTTTATTTAATTTTTTTGTTTTGAAACCGGTTATATTATGAGATTTTCCGTACCGTTCCCATCCCATCCCGTTCCCGTCCCAAATTTTAAATGGGATACAAATGGGACATATTTTTCTAGTCCCAAAAATTTCGTTACCGTTCTGTTCTCGTGAAATCCCGTTCCATATTCCTGTTTGCCCACCCCTAGTTTTTATTACCACCTTTCAACCACAGAACCGTACTTTTAACTCTCCAAAACTCTTCTTCCAACCTGTATGCATAATTTAGTTCTGATTTTAACTCCCCAATTACCTGATAATCAATGGTTGGCAATTCATAAGCATCTTGCAAAGCTTTTTTGAGCTCCTTAATTCGCCGTTGAGTATTAGTGACATTTTGAGAACGCCAAACTGACAAACCTTTCCTACATAGTGTTAATGCCTTACTGAACTGATTGCTTGGAATGTGACGGCACTTTGTAGCCCAAAGATTTTGAATACTCTCTGTAAATTCTGGTTCAAATCTCCATCTGCGATCATATTTGAATAATTTCTTTCTTTTCCATGAATCAGTTTCAGTGTGCAGAACTATAACTCTATGATCTGAACAATTCCATGGAAGAACTTGAGCATAGGCTATAGGATATAAATCCAACCAGTCACAATTCGCAACTACCCTATCAATTTTTGTTCTAACGGTATGAGAATACCTCTTACCGACCCAAGTAAACTGCCCTCCTAGAGTTTTAACATCATGTAAGCCACAAAGGGATAACATATTTTGAAAAGATAAGAAAGAGCTTTCAGACCTAAATGCTCCACCTAAATTATCATAGGGAAATTTGATGTCATTGAAGTCTCCTAGCACCAGTCTTGGCATATTAAGATATGAGCCATTCTCCACCTGTGCAATCATATCCTTCCACTGTCTGTTCCGATACATAACTATAGGATTACCATATCAGTTTGATACAAAGAGGGTGAAGAGACAAGACTTAGCTGAATATTTACATCCCAAAAATAGCTTAGCCACTAGCTAACCCATTTGACGGAAGCACAAAAGAGTGTGCATAAGTAAGGTCTTTACATAATTTTTCTACAACATCATAGCCATTTTTTGTTTCTACAAGAAACATGATTTCAGGGTTAGAAGATTGCCTAACCTATTTAAGATACTGAATTGTTAAGTCGTTCCCCAATCCTTGACAATTCAGATGCATGATCCGCATGATTGATTTTGTGGATTAAGGGGAACCAAGCTTAAGACCCTGAAGAACTTCCCAGATCTCCTTTTGTGTCTCCATATCTTCAGATCCTATGTAAGAAAGAAGCGAAGAACACAAACTCGAAAGATCGGATGAAATTTGATCCATATCAAACTGGAAGAGGGATTGATCTAGTCGAAATCGAATTGCCAGAAGCTTCGCGAAGAAGTTGTTAAAAGTATTCTCCGTATTTGAAAATTAAACTGAAAAAATGAAAAAAGCACAAAAAGACAAAATTTGTGGAAAATTTTTCCTTTTCTTTTTGATTGGGTAAAATTAGATATTAAATGGTTTATTTTTATTTTAGATTTAACAAATGTATGAAGAATTGCCGAATTAAGCTTACTTCAGATGAACGTTTTTTGTTATACACAATTTAGAACTAAGGTACTGAAATTTTTAATTGAGGTGATCAGTATTTTATGTTATGTAATAATTAATACCAACAACAGTTCGAACACTCTATAATTTATAGTTTTATCATAAAGTAATTAATGTGTTTAATTTGTATATATCTACGCTAAACCATTAAATTTATTATCGTTTAGGATTATTTTTAGGGTTAACTAGTTGAATAACACTTTTGGGAGAGAAAATTAGGTAAATAACATGTCAAGAAAAAAAATTAGGTAAGTAGCAGAGAGAAATAAATATAGGACAAAATTGCCCTTATAGATGTAATTAAGGTAAATATGAAAAAAATCCGTAAAAAAATCTATTACTCTCATCTTTGGTCTTTATCAGTGAAAAAATAGATCTGCCCTCAAAAAAAAAAAAGGTCAGAAAAACAATCTTAAAGAAGAAGATGACAAAAAATAATATTTAACTATTTAATAACATAGTTAACTATTTTCGAAACTACATAGTTAACTATTTAATAACATAGTTGATCTAAGAAGATAGTTAACTACCTCACTATTTTGTAACTATCTAAAACATAGTTAACTATATTTAGAAAATTGTTATAATTTAAAAACATAGTTATCTACTCTATGGATTAAATAACATAGCTGACTATATGAAAATGTTGTTATAATAGTTACTTATTTAAACAAACATAGTTAACTATATGTTCAGAATGTAGTTAGCTATTATAATTTGTATAATGAAAAGGAATACATACATAGTTAACTATTATCAAATACATAATTAACTACTATAGTTTGTATAATGAAAAAGAATAACATACATAGTTAACTATTCTCAGAAACATACTTACTTGATTTCTAAATATAGTTAACTATATCAATTTCCAGCGGTGGCTCAGTTTAACCAGAAGATGGGACGACAATGGAGAGTTTAAAGGAGGAGAAGAAACACAATATTAAATTATGGCTGAAGATTTTTGATCTATGGCAACAAGATAAGACAAATTGAGAGTTGATTTTATGGATCACCCGAAAGAGATGAGACCGATTATGGTGTTTGTGTAGTAAGAAGAAGAAGAGAGACAAGATCGATTATAGTGTTTGTGTAAGAAGAAGAAGAAGAAGTGCTGGGAAAAAAAAAGAGGCGATGGAAGAAGAAGGAGAAGAAGCGCTGGAAGTAGAAGGAGAAGAAAAAGGAAAAGAAAATAAATTGAAGGTTTTTTTTTATTATTTTTCATTAAGGGTAAAAATAGAAGATCAACATCTAATTTTTTTAGTTACTATATTTTAATTTATTGGATGATAGATAATGAATTATATTAGCATTAGGTAATATAGATACTAATTTCCCTTATTTTTATTACTTTATTTACTTATTTTTACTCTATCTTAATATCATGTGATGGACTGATATAGGTAATAACACAAGCTAAATTCTTAAAAGAGGATGATCAGGAGGAAAGGTTATTGTATCTTACCATTTTTGCATTGTATGAGAGTCAAATGGTTTCTTAGAGAGAAATAAACATTTACTATAACACTCACGAGAAAAACCTAAGAATAGTTTATAAAAATGAAAAGAAAATGTTGAGTATTGGTTTTTACCGAATAAGAGTAAGATTCCAAAATGCTGAAATTAAAAAGAAAAACCGAATGTTGAAGCTGTTACTACAAAAGATATATAACTTATGTTCCATAGTACTACATATAGATGTCAAAATGGGTCAACACTTATGGGTCAATCCAACCCAATCCAAAGCATCAACACTTATGGATTGAATATTTTGATTTTAATAGGTTAATGAGCCTAATGGGTTGATGAGTCAAATGAATATGGTCGAAATGGGTTGAAACAAAATGGGTTAATGGATTGCTAATGGTTGACCCATCAACACTTAGCTAAACTAAAAACATGATTTCACAATTTCCCCGCCAAGAAATGATGTCACAATTTTCTCACCAAAAATACGATTTCACAAATTTTCCACTAAAAACACAATTACGTATATAATTTCCTGCCAAAAACACGATTCTATATAAAAAAGTTCCCGCCAAAGATACAATACCGTAAAAGTTTCACACCAAAAACGCAATTTCGTTAAATTTTCCCGCAAAAAATTTTCCGCCAAAAACACAATTCCTTAATATTTTCCCGCCAAAAAACGCGATTTCATAAAAGATTTTCCCGCAAAAATGTAATTCCATAAAATTTTCCTGCCAAAAACGTAATTTCATTAAACTTTCCCGCCAAAAACACAATACAATAAATAATTTCCCTTCAAAAACGTGTTTTCGTAAAATTTTCCCGCTACAAACGAGATTCCGTAAAACATTTTCTCGCAAAAATGAAATTTCGTAAAATTTTCCCGCCAAAAACGCGATTCCATAAAACATTTTCTCCAAAAACGAAACTCCAAAAAAGTTTCCCGCCAAAAACGCGAGTCCGTAAAATAATTTCTCACCAAAAAAGTTATTTCATAAAATAATTTCACGTCAAAAACGCGATTCCGTTAAATTTTCCCGCCAAAAAAGAAGTTCCGTTAAAAATTTCGTCCAAAGATATGATTTCATATAGCAATTTCCCACCAAAAAATATGATTCTAATTTTTTTTTGTCAAACTACACAATTTATATATAAATATATTAATTAATCAATTTATTAGTGGGTTAGGTCAAAGTCAATCCAAACCATTTAAATTTGATGGAGTAATGGGTTGATCCAACCTAATTACTAAATGGAATGAGTTGATCCATGACTCATTAACACTCACCCTATTAGAGTTATGGGCTGGGTTGGATTGGAATATCCAGAACATGAGGCTTATACTAAACTCAGTGATACACTAAAACTACTCTCACCACTGTTAAACCTCCAAAGATTTAAACAACATGATGAAAAAACAGATAAGCAAACAACAGTTGTTTATGCAAAAAATGAAGAAATAACAGAACAAGCCAACGAACAAGAACCTTATTCAGTAACACGGTTAGGAAATCAGAGACACAAAGCTAGGCTAAATACGCTAGTCCTAAATATTTCAATTAACCTAAGATGGTAAGATCAAAGTTTTTGGGTAAACAGAATACCATGTGGTCTTCAAGCCTGGAATCGGATGCTCACTAAAAAGTGGCAGATTGTCTCAGCCTGAAAGAGCCAAAACGTTATCTAATAGGTACTAGTAGTCTTTTGGTTGCGGGTCGGAAGCATCAATAGCTTTGTAATGACCGCGATCCACGTTTTGTGAATTTTGATCGTGCGTCGATCGATGCAAGGTTGATTTGAACCGGTTGGTTTGATTTAAACGACGGTTTGGCGGTTTGGATTAAGGGAAAACCCTAGGGCTTTGTTATAAAAGGTGGAGGCCGTGTTTTCCTCAATCACGCCTTAAGGTACAAGAACACTCAAGGATCTCTCTCTGAAACTCTCTGGAAACCCAAAATTCACTAAAAAAAAGTTCTGGAAAACGCTGCCCCCTCCTTTTATAACGAAGCCCTAGGGTTTTCCCTTAACCCAAATCGCCAAACCGGCGATTAAATCAAACCAACCGATTCAAATCAATCTTGCGTCGATCGACGCACAGCACCTGCGTCGATCGACGCACGACCAAAATTCACAAAACTTGGATCGCGGTCGTTACAATTGTAACGCCCGTGATCCAAAAATAGGATTTTTGGTAGGGTGTCGATCGACGCAACAGGTAGTGTCGATCGACACAGGTGTTTGTTCGCGTGTTGGTATCGACCAGTGAGGTCTGTGTCGATCGACACAGAGTGAGTGTCGATCGACACGGTTTCGAAGTGAGAATTGGGAGTTGGTTTTGGTCAGGTTGATCGCTCGGTTTGCGTGATTGGTTAAGGGAGAACCCTAGGGTTGGATATAAAGGCTGATCAAGATCCTGACCATTTTGTGGGATCAGAAATCAGAAGAGAATTGTTGAGAGATGAGTTAAGTGTTTGTGTGTGTGAGTCAGCTTCTGATCGAATCTTTGAGAGGGCAAACGGCGGGGCTTTTCGCGGCGGTTTGGGCTGATTTTTGG
The DNA here is from genome assembly GCA_964056655.1 of Arabis hirsuta. Taxonomy (NCBI): domain Eukaryota; kingdom Viridiplantae; phylum Streptophyta; class Magnoliopsida; order Brassicales; family Brassicaceae; genus Arabis; species Arabis hirsuta. The sequence goes on along the minus strand of OZ053300.1, from coordinate 25,540,991 downwards.
AGGGTAAGTTCTCCAATCTCTGCTCGTGTTATAGGCGAAAACGGTTCGTCTTTCGGTTGATTATTCACCGAGTTATGGCTGTTTGAACTCGGTGGGTTTGTGCAGATTGTTGTCTGCGATCAATCGGGTTCAGAGGGAATTTCCGATCGAACCAGAAGGAGTCTGGGGGTGATCCACATACCGACGCGTAGCTGTGTGTGTCTAGTTTCCGGAACAGTCGCCTGTTTTGGAATTGGACCAGTGGTTCGTCGTGTACGAGGGTTTTAGTAAACATCGTTCATTCGTTCTTTTCGATCCTTTGAGGTGAGTGCGTGACCATAGATTTATCAGGTGTAGGTTGAATAGGAGACGATTGATTGCTGTTATGTTGTATGTATGTGGTGTGCTATGGGTGGATATGATGCAGATGATCGGTTGGGGTCGATTGGATCAGAGCCATGAGAGGATAGGCTCGATCCTTCGAGCAGCAGGTGCCGTGTCGATCGACACACTTGGGTTGTGTCGATCGACGCAGCAGACAGTCGTGTGTCGATCGACGCCTAGAGGCTGTGTCGATCGACACAGAGACTGCTGACCGGATTGTTGTTCTGTTTGCTTGTTTTGTGTGTGCCGCTTGTTTCACCCTGGTATTGTATTCTTTCTATGCCTGATCATATAATCTGTAGATGGGATAACCGTCTCGCTGAGTATTTGTGATAATACTCACGCAACTCTTTTTGCCATGTGTTGCAGGTAAAGAGAAAGTGTGATCGTGGAATCGGGCAAGGAAGGGGAGATGATCTAGCGTCTCGGTTGTTGCATTTATGCTGAATTGCTAGGTTGCTAGCGAATTCTAGAGATTGTGGAATTTAGACTTGGTTAAGTATTGAATTTGAGTTGACATTGTTCTGGTTGATTCTAATGAATGTGGTTGGCATTTTACTGGTTTAATCGGTTGTTTTGTTTATGTGTGTTAATTGATTGGAAATTGTGAATTAATGTTTATGGGAACATTAATTCGATTCCAATGTCTAAAAAAAAAAAAAAACGGGTCGGGTTGTTTCAACAATTCTCCCCCACTAACCAGGATTTGTCCTCGAATCTCGCATTACCGTCACACTACGGTCTCAACTACCTGACCCACCTGGCCAACACCACTCGAGATCAACACCTCGAATCACACAACACCGTCCACTATGATCAACACACCTGACCAACTCGGCCAGTGCCACCCAATATCAACACTCGAATCCCACAACACCGTCGCATCACGGTCCACACTCCTGACCAACCCGGCCAGCACCACCCTAGATCAATCGATCTCTGAGGCTCATCCAGTCTCATACTTATAATCATGTTTCAGACATTCATTGCTCATAGCTCGTATATGCCACCACTCTCACTCTCAGGATCGTCACCCTTTGAGCTCTCGGTGCACCATACCCCTCCCACCCTCAAGACATACAGTCTGTCAAGCTATCAGTATGCTCCATACCCCTCCCACTCTCGGGACACATAGTCCGTCAGGCTATCGATATGCAGGGAAACTCATATCCCCTGGAGAGAACTCACCTCTCTCTCAAAGAAATACTGGAAACTCACATTCCGTGGAGAGAACTCACACCCCTCTTAGAGCAATCAATTCTTTAACGTGCATCATAAGCACCTGTCGTCCAGAATTACCTCCCATGGTTCCACCATGACATTCCCTATCCCGGAATATCATCAAATCCATGACAAATCACCAGGTCATCTGAAATAATCCAATCGCACAGGGTGTTTCCACTATAGTCTCCAGGAAATAGACAAGTTCTAACTCACATAAAACTTCTATTCATAGACTCTCAGAAATAGACAAGTTCTAACTCACATAAAACTTTCTATTTCCATCTCATAAACACGACTCATGTTAACACAAATCCAACCATAGGAAATCCTCATCCTATAAATCTCTAACCACAAGAATACACATCTTATAAATCTCATCAGTTTCCTCAGGCTTGGCACCTCCCGGGAAAAATCCCGTGTCAATCCTCTCCATCTCCTCCAACAATTGTAACAGATCCGCCAGATAATCATCTCGGCCCTAAGCGACACAGAAACCAACATTGATCCCACCAGTCCTGACACTGGCGCTCACACTGGCCACCTCCACGGATCCCTCCTAAAACGTCTGCGAATCTTGCATAACCCCATACATGGAACTCTGGGCCACACTCTCGGCGGACTCACTTACTCTTCCCCAACCACGCCCACGACATCCATGGCCATCACAACCACAATCTCTAGTACCTCTAACCATTTCTCCTCACTACCAGAAGCAGAAACTAAGCATAATAGAAATAATTACACAAATCACAAAACACTTACCGTGGAATCTGATTAAAGGCTCGAAGAAGATGATCTAGGACTCCAAACTCATACAACAATTGATATACTCACATAATCAATTAAGCAATCACATCACAAATCCACCCTTAACTCGTCCTAAAATCGTAAGGGCTCTGATACCAAACTGAAACAACCCGATCCGTTTTTTTTAATTCTCATAAATAATAATCCTCAATATTCAATTCAAACACATGCCAAAGTCATCAACAACCAGTGGAAGACATAACCAATTAAACCAACATTATTCAATTCCAAATAAATTCCAATAAATCAACATAACCAATTTCCAACAATTCCAACTTATCAATTCTAAGTTCACAAACTAGCAACTTCAATTTTACACCATAACCAAAACACCTATCATTCGAGACCCTAGATCATCCTCCTCTTCATAGCCATGATTCCACGATCACACTTTGCATTTATCTGCATCACATGGATAAAAGAGATGCGTGAGTATTATCACAAATACTCAGTGAGACGGTTATCCCATCCACTTGGCTATACACACAAGCATAAGAAAAAGATACAATACCAGGATGAGCAATCAACAATGCATAACACAACAATCAAACACGAAATCAGCACAGCAGACCAAGCATCGATCGACACCACTACAAGAAAACACAGTTTTAGCGTCGGCAGAATTCGATGCTAATTCGACGGTAAAGCGTCTTAGCGTCGACGCTAAATCTTTTTCAATGCAAATTCGACGCTATTTTTGCGTCGTATAAATTTTGACGCTTAATCGACGGTACATATTCGACGCTAAATCGCCGCTAAATTAGTATCAAAGCAACATGCTAAACTTCGAGACTGAAACCAGAAAGACAAACTCAAGCCTCAACTTGCTTCTCGAATCACATCGAAAACTTTGCCATCATCTTAGTCTCTGGTTCCTAAGTCTCCTCCTCACACCGTCACAGTCCCACATTCTTCTGGCGCAGAACCATGATTCTCCTCTCGAGAATCCTCATATGTCTCGCCTCTACAATCATATTAGGCTGAAGATCCTCAGGAATCCTAACCACCACCTCTTCAGACTTATGCAGACACTTCCTGAGCATCGACACATGGAAGACCTTATAAAATGTTTTCATAATCTGAGATAACTCCAATCTATAAGCCACTGGTCCTACCTGTTCCATAATCTTGAACAGACCCATAAACCTCGGATTTAGCTTATTCTCTGAAGGATCTGTTGGGACCCCTCAACATCACCATCTTAAGATACACTCTATCTCCAACCTCAAACTCTAACTCTTTCCTTGTCTTATCAGCATAACTTCTCTGCCGATCTTGAGCCTCCTTCATGTTCAGCTTCAAAATATGGATCTTCTCCGTCGTTTCCTGAACAAAATCTGCACCATACATGCTCATCTCCCATACTTGGGTCCAGCATAATGGTGTACGACACACTACAAGAAAACAGACCATTAGTGACTCCAAAAAGAGTCACAATATGGTCACAAAAACGTGATTTGCGACCACTTAGGGAATATAAAAATTGGTCGCTAAAAAACCGTCGCAAAGTAATATGGTCGCAAAAGAGTCGCATATTAGAAACCATTTTGTGACTCTTTATAAGCGTCGTAAATTTGCGACCAATGAGAGACGAAAATATGTAGTCGTATATTAGCGACTAAAATACGACTGTTTTCTGGGGTCGTTCATCAGTGACTAATTTGGGACGAGTTTGTTGGTCGCATACGTGCGACGCTTTTGTGACTATTAAAAAAAATGTAGGTAGTCGCAAAATAGTCTGTAAAGGGTCACTTAAATTTTGTTTCTTCAAACGTTGTCGTTACTAATCGGTCACAAAACTCACAAATTAGCAACTATTTTGTGACCTTTTTACCATAAGTGGTCATGCATTTATACATATAGATATTGTATTTTATATGTTTTGTTATATTTAAAACGTAAAAATGAAAGATTATAGTGTTTCAAAATACTAATTAGAAAACAGAAAGTACAAAAGTAGTTGAACATAAACATAAATATTTCCAACAAAAAAAAAAAACAAGGTTTTCCAACAAAAGAACCCAAGTTTTTAAAGCACAAATGTAAACAGTTCATGGCTAGGTTTGGGTGTTAGGTGTGGTGACTGGTCCAGTAGGTTTTGTGGTGCCTGTTGCGGTGACTGGTGCTGTGCCTTGTGCCAAGCTTGGATCAGTAGTTGGAGAGTTGCATGCGGGAGCTTATTCTCTCATGCATGCTGCACAGTCGGGATCAGAGTTCTTCGTGTACCGAATAAGCTTTGCCATTTTAGAGATCTGAGCTTGAGCTGCCCGGTGTTCCTGATCCCATCTCGCATTCTCCTTTTCTTGTGCAGCTATTTTCTCTTCAGCCGCATCAAGCTTTTGCTGGATCACTGTAAGTGCATCCGTAGAAGTGCTTTTGTAGCTCTCTTTCCTCTTTCTTTTGCCGAGTACCAGAGGTAGCTCCCCAAGTCCAAAAGGGTTCCCCTTGTTATCAGTTCTTGTACACTACAAGATCAAAAATAGATACATGTAATTCGCCAAATTTATATCATTACATGAAGCAAAACCACAGACAAAACCACACTACAAGACTATATATATCAGAATTCTGCATAGTGATCCAACAGGACACAATGATTCAAAACCACATCCAAAAGCATAGATAGAGTTATCAAATACTCTAAAACCAATATGTATATCAGAATGAATGATTCAGCAGAAAAATTCACAACAAGAAGCTAGAAGATGAACCATAAGCTTAGACTGGACTAGTTGATGAATACCTTGAGGAATATCTTATTCTCTTCATCGATGGTTAGTGTCCGTTGAGTAGAACGTTCAGAAGGATTCTCTGAATTGTTTGGGCCATCTGGATCATATTTAGAGATATTGGACGACCATATTCCTCCTCCTGTAAGCATACGAAATTATGTGTACATAATGGTAAGAAAATATGCTAACACTACCTCTGCAGTTTATAAGTATGGAGGAAGTATAGATTAATTACCATCTCTTGTTTGGTTGTCAAGAAGGATTTCTAACCGGCTACGTTCTTTGCGATTCCTAGACCACCACGCTACAGAAGAAGTTATTGTTCCATGAAAAAACATCATGCTTGTGAAGCTAGTGATAAAACTAGATTGAGCGTACAGGTGTATTGAAGCTAACCTGAAGCAGAATAGAGAGGAAATTACCTTAAGAAAGATATCATTTTTTTCTTCAATGGTGAGTGTCCGTTGAGTTGAATGTTCTGAGTTATACTGCATAAAAGTTTAGAATCCGAAAGTTATATACAACAATCAAGAGGATTAAGAAAGTGAAATTAAGGTGAAGAATAAACATTAAATTCTCTCATGTTGAATCGTTTCCCAAGCCAATTTGATTGCTCATTGGTCCTCTTGGGTTGAGTTAGCCTCGGCTTGTTTCAAAGGTTCTGCAGTTAAGCCCAAAGATTATTTTGCTCAATAACAGTGACATTAAAAGATCAATGTTCATGATACAGAAACTGAAAAAGGAATGAAAGAAATCGTTCAGATTTTGTAGGTAAAGAAGACCACACTTACATAGCGATGGAGTATGACCATTCGTCAAAAAACCACCCATCTTTCTATCAGTAAATATAAATAGTCGAGCAAACTCACCAAGTGGTCTTCACGTTGGGGCTAGGCTCCTCACTCAGCAAGAGCCAATAGATCATCGGGAAGACGAAACATTTGTTCATCCTCTTCATCTTGCTCATTATCCGGAATCTGAACTTGATGAGCATGTTGATGGGCTTGCTGAACAAGATCCTCGTGTTGTTGACCCTTTGGAACATCTCCGCCTCAGGGCATAACCTCTCTGTTGTTGGCTCCACCGACTCTGCCGGTTGATTTGCCACGACCCCAGATCTACCACCACGAGCTTTGGGACCCTGAGTTTTCCCAGACATGGATGAATGAAATCGAAAGAAAGAATTGTTGAAAAAAATAAACAGAGCCAAATCGAGACAGAGAAATTAAGAGTCGAAGATTCAGGGCTGAATCTTACGATTGGGTTAGTGAAATGGAGAGAGAGAGAATCGATGAGAACCAAGAAGAGACCCAAATCTTAGACAGAGATGAAGATTCAGAATCTTTCAATTAGGGTTTAGGAAAGAGAGAAAGATCGATGAAGAGACCCAAATCGAGAAGAAAGGAACCATGTGCTCCTCTGCCCTTATAGAATTGATGGAATTCTTCACTATTTTTATTGAGTCTAAATACCTTTAGACTAAAAAATTAAAGATAAAAAATAAAATAAATTCATGTGGGATCCACTTCGCGAGTTTCTCCCCTCCTCCAATCCGATCCAGCGTCCTCGAGCTCATTCCTCTTCTTCTCAAATCCACCATTAACGTCCGACCAAGCTTTGAAAAATTGGATTGAGGTAATTTCTTGTTATATTTCTTATAATTCTTAAGTTTAATTAGTTTGAAACTCATAAATTGTGTAGTGAAGAAGATCTTTTACAATGTGCAACCATAATTTTGCAAATCAATTAAATTAAGCATTTTGTAGATTTCAATGTTTTTTCTTGAATGCTCATTCTAATCATTCTCGTTTGTTCTTGTAGTCGATCTGGGTTGAATTGTGATGAATATGCATAGATTGTAGTAACACTTGAATTGAACTGAATTGAATCGTAGGACATTATTGGGACTGAGGAACTGAATTGATTTAGTACATCTTGGTAACTTGGTTGAACTTGGTTTATTTGATTTCGGTACAACTTGTTGAATTGATTTAGTACATCTTGGTAACACTCGGTATCACTGAATGGATTATAACTTGGTTGAAATTGGTTAAAATTGGTTTACCTTATTTCGGTACAACTTATTGAATTTGGTATAACTGGCCATGACTAAATGTGCAACTTGTATAACTTGGTATAACTTGTTAAACTTGGTTTACTTGATTTCGGTACAACTTGTCGAATTTTGGTATAACTGGACATGACTAAATCGTGCAACTTGTATAACTTGGTATAACTTTTGAAAATTAAATCGTGCAACTTGTATAACTTGTATAAAAAATGAACACCTTGGTATAACCGAATCTAATTTGCCTTTCTATTGAATTTCAGGGGCATTGAGTAATAATCATCGCATGAAGATAGTTTTTGATTTTGGAGGATATTATTTGAAAAAAAAATAATAATAAATGGATTTCAAGTCAAATTCATCAATTTCTTAGATTGGAGAGATCGTACGAAGACGTCACTTATTCATATTTGGTGAATAAAATATGCATAAAGGCAAAGGTTGGTGAAACTAGGACTAAGCTGAAATTGAGTTATGTTGCAGATCCAGTGGACCGAACGATACCACTATGTATCTTCGACGATGATGATGTTTTATCTTTTTTGGAAATGAATGAAGATAATTTTTATGTTTTGCATGTGGAAGTTGTCAAAGATAAGGGGCATGAGCGTGAGCAAGACCGAGGAAGTTTATTTGTTGGAAGTAATGATGAGGTGAATTCAAGTGGGACATGTTCAGATGAGAACACAACTTCAGATGAGAATACGACTCAGTTTGAAGGAGAATCGTCAAAAAATTCTAAAGATGAGACCACCGTGGTTATCTATGAAGAATGATCTGAAGAACGAGAAAATATAGATAACTATGGAACATTTGAAGGTGAGGCAACACCGGCAACCCCGACTATAAGTGTAGAATGGGAAGATGGGTTGAATCTGAAGATACGTCAAGAATTTCCAAGTAAGAATGTAGTGAAAGATATAGTTGAGGCAGCGGCGCACAAAACTGTTTTGAGTTTGATATAGTGAAGTTGGATAAGGTGTTGTTTGTGGTAAAATGTTGTGAACGTAAAAAAGGTTGCAAGTGGTTTCTTCGAGCTGCGAGGGATATGCCTTCAGACACTTTCTCGGTCAGAATGTACCACAAGATGCATACATGCTCGCGGTCAACTACGAGTACAATGAGAAAGAAAAGGAGAGGCACAACACGAATGGTTGCATCTGTATTGCGAGAAGATTACCCATGTTCGATACAGACTCCAGCTCCAAAACATCTCATCCATTTAGTTCAAACAAGACTTGGCGTTAAAGTCGCATATTCGACCGCAAATAGAGGGAAAAACTAGCAGTTGCTGATGTTCGCGGTACTCCAAAGGATAGCTATAGGAATGTGTATTCTTATTTGCACATGTTGGAGAAGAAGAATCCCGGTACAGTTTCATATGTTGAACTGGATGAAAAAAAAGGTTTAAGTACCTATTTTTTGCTTTGGGTCCTTGCATTGAAAGCTTCCAAGCCATGCATTGTGGATGGCACATGTATTACTAATAAGTTTGGTGGAGTGCTTATCGTGGCTACAGGTCAAGATCCAGATCATCACCATTATCCGGTTATTTTTGGTGTAGTTGATCGTGAGAAAGATGCAAGTTGGACCTGGTTTTTCGAAAAGTTGAAAACAGTTGTACCAGATTGTCCTAAACTGGTGTTTTGTTCTGACAGACATCAAAGCCTCATCAAGTCAATAGGTACAGTGTACCCTTTGTCTCACCATGGGTATTGTATTTATCATTTGTCTCAGAATGTTAAATTAAGCTGCAAAAACGTCCACTACAAGAAATGTGGGTATTAATAGCGGCCGAAAACGCTATGATTCATCTTCCATAGCGTTTTCTTAAACGCTCTGACAGCGCCCGTCATCGTAGGTCAAACACTTTAGATAGCGGACTTCACGAATGCTATAGTTAATAAAACTACGATAGCGTTTATGAGACTGCTATGTTTAATATTTATAATAGCGTGTTATAATTGTTATGATTGGTTTGTATCTATGCCAGTTTGTTTTACAAAGATAGCAAATTTTTTGTGTTATGAAATTATTCTTTAATGGTCTAAAAATATATTTAAATAATTATTTTGTAATATTATTTTTAATAATAATAATTAAAAAAATTATTTCATAAAATAAATATCATAACATTTCAATTTCAATGTTTACAAAACAATAAATCAACAACAATCAAAAGCATCAACATTTCCATATTTTACTCTATCAATCAACCACTAATAATCCTTCACAATCATCCCTAACATAAACACTATCATCATCAGATTGTTCACCATCGAAATCTTCAACTTCTTGTACAGGCAAAGGTGCAAAACCTAAATCTTCCTCTGTTTCCAACTCATGATAGCCTCTAGGTGGTGCTCTCATAACAACATACCAATTTGAAGAATCATATTCTCTGGAGTAGAAAACCTGTTTCGCTTGATCAGGTAGGATGAATGGATCTTTCAAATATGATGCTTGGTTCATATGAAGGTTCACAAGAGTGAAGCCATCTTCTTCCTTCACACCGTTCCCTGAGTTGGCCCAATTGCATCTAAACAGTGGTACTTTGAACATGTGGTAGTCCATAAGTAGAATCTCCTTTATCACTCCATAATATGTAAGCATATCAGCTACTTGTCTTGTATCTCGTGCACTTGATCTACACATGCTAAATGCTTCATAAGTGACACCACTGTTTTGTGTCTTCCGCTTAACCGCATCTGTATGAAATCGCTGTCCATTAACGATGAACCCTTTATGTGCTAAAGCAACATTTCTAGGTCCAAATGCCAACCACCTTATCTCCTAGGAGTGTCTTTCAGTTGCGTCTGAATATCTGATGCATTAAATACACCAATTTCAGAGCAATCAGTTTTCTTAATTAGATGAGCAATCAAGATAAACTTCTGTTAATAAACTAAAAAAAATCTGAACATGAACATCAAGTAATCAATCTGTATATTCAGTAAAATAAAAAACTAAAGATGATCATCAAGTAAACAAGGTAACAATATAAAGACGTTCATTTATTGACGTTCAAGAATACTAGTGAAGATGACAACCTTTTTCTTTACCCATTGTGCAAACTGCTCTGTATGGTTTTTCCACAACAAAGTTTCATTTTTCTCACATCGAGCATCAGTAGCTTGTAATTCTTCCAAATGCATCCTGATTTTACAATAAACAATTATGAAACTGAAATAATTATTTTAAATAGCTGAAACTGAAAAGGTAACCTTACCCAACATATGGTTCCATACAAGCCATGTTCATTAGCACATAGCGATGTGCACTGTCTCTATCTTTATCAGAAAGGGTGACCTCTTTACCCTTCTGCAGAGGTCGACCTTGAACCACCATCCTATCATCCTCAATATCTTCATTACGATTAACTCTTTCTTGAACTGGTACTGAATCTTGAAGGAACTCTAAACAAAATGCAATGCATTCTTCAGATAAATACCCTTCAGCCATACATGCTTCTGGCTTTGCATGATTCTTAACATAAGCCTTTAGTTTTTTCATGTACCTACAATTCAGTCAAGAAATATGAATATTAGACTAACATTATTGCAGGAAATACATATAGTGAAGCAATTGAGTACATCAAACCTTTCGAAAGGATACATCCAGCGGAAGTGTACTGGTCCTCCTAAACGTGCCTCTTTTGATAGATGTATTGGAAGGTGGAACATGATATCAAACAAGGATGGAGGGAAGAACCGCTCTAGTTGACACATTGTTTCCACAAACTCAGTCTCCATTGACATTAGTTTCTCCTGGTCAATGATACGGTGGCACAATCTGTTAAAGTAATTGCATAATCGGGTAATGGCAATCCTTGGCCCTCTACATAACAACCCTCTTAACGCAGCTGGTAACAAGTTTTGTACTAGCACATGATGATCATGCGACTTCAAACTACCTACATTCGGAGGGTTAACTGAAACACTATTAGCAATATTACCACAATAACCATCAGGACCTCTAAAATTAGATAACCTTTGGCAAAAAATGGTCTTCTCTTTCTTGGATAACCAATAGGCTGCTGGAGGTAAGTATGTTTTCTTTCCCCTAACCTCTACGTGCAAGTGCTTTCTGATTCCAATATCTTCTAAGTCTTTTCTTGCTTTCAAACCATCTTTCGACTTGGCACTTTGCATCAAGATAGATAATATAGCATCCGAGACATTCTTCTCTACGTGCATCACATCAATATTGTGACGAACAAGTAATTCCTAAGACATTAAACAAAATCTGTGAAAAAAAAAAAAAAAATACGTGTACGACAATCTGAGAATATAGTTTAGTTACTCTACTTTACCTTCCAGTAAGGTAGTTCAAAGAATATTGATCTCTTCTTCCATCGCCATAGATCACTTGATTCTTCACACTCTTCTTCTTCAACCAGCTCATCATCTTCCAAATCTGTTCTTTTTCTTTTTCTTTCCTTATCTAGAGGTCTCCCAAAATCATTCCTAAACGCCTTTAGTGTCTCATATATTTCAGCACCTGTTTGTATCCTATTGGCACTCCCAACTTCAACAGTGTTGTCAAACCAGCCTTTTTTATATCTGTAAGGATGGCCAGGCGGTAGTCTCTTTCTATTTCCCATGTATACATACTTACGGCTAAACTTAAGCCACATACAAGGAGTATCCTTTCCACAGATGTTGCAAGCTTGTTTCCCCTTCACTTTACTTCCAGACAATACTCCCAAGGCTGGATAGTCACTGATACTCCAAAGCAGTATGGCTCTAAGTGTGAAGTTCTCCTTTGCAAATGAGTCATACACTTCAATACCCTCAGACCACAAATCTTGTAAATCTTCAATCAATGGTGATAAATAGACATCTATGTTATTACCAGGAGCTGTTGGACCAGGGATCAACAAAGTTAACATTATATTCTCAGCCCGCATACACATTGTTGGAGGCGTGTTATAGTTCACCAATAACACTGGCCATGTGCTGTAATTGGTGTTTTGCATGGAGAAAGGGTTCATCCCGTCTGTAGAAAGTCCAAGTCTAAGATTCCTTGGTTCGGTAGCAAAGTCTGGCCATCTGTCATTCACTTGTGCCCAAGATATAGAATCGACAGGTTGACGCATTGTACCATCTTCAGTGGCATTGGTAGAATGCCAACGCAAATGCTCAGCCATCCTTTTCGATCTAAACATCCTCCTAAATCTGTCCTTGATTGGAAAATATCTAAGGATCTTTGCTGGAATCCCTATCTTCAACTCGTTACTGTGCTTATCCTTCTCCCATCTTGAAACTTTGCATCTTGGACAGCTTTCTAGCTTTTCAAACTCCTTCCTATATAGTATGCAATCATTCTTACAAGCATGAATATTGTCGTAGCCGAAACCAAATACCTTCAGAAATTTTTTGATTGCGTCGGTACTCCTCGGAAGAACATTGTCTTCAGGTAGCATATCTTGAATTAAAACCAACAGCTGATCAAAGTAGTTCTCAGACAAACCACTCTTAACTTTGATTCTGTAGAGTCCCATGATTGCTGCAACCTTTGTGTATTTGACACAAGTAGAGTACAATGGAGTTTCAGCTTCTCTTAACTTTGTCCTGAATTCAATTTCTTCTACAGCTTCATCCTCTTCATTTGGTTCCCCATTGTCATTCGTATTACCTTCACCTATACAAAATGCTGTCTTTAACAACTCAAAAGCCTCAGTTTCAGATTCATGACCAATATCTTCCATATCATCTTTTTTTTCACCATGAATACTCCAACAAGAACTCTTATACTTCTTATCCATACCCCTAATCACTAGATGCTCAACAATCTTATCTAATAACTGATGGCTTAAATTGCGGCAATCTCTACAGGGGCATAGCATTTCAGACAGATTGCCTAATCTTCTTGCCGATGAATTCACGAAATTAGTTGCTCCTTCTGAGTAATCAAGAGTATTCCTACATGTTATATCGGAAAATACAAGTTAGCCAAATAAATTGGGAAATACAAATTAGATCGAGAGATCGAGAGATTAAAAACCTTTGCAGGAAAATCCATGCTTTGTCCATATGAAAACGATTGAGATATTGACAAGATGGAGACGGAGGTTAAGAAGAATGTGGTGTGGGATAAGGCGAGATCGAGAGATGGAGAGATGGTGTTACGAAAGCTCTCTACGTTTTTTTTGGGTCGGCGCTGCACCTTCATCAATAAAGAACGGCTCAGATGATAGATGCAAAGCTGGAGAGAGATGGAGAGATTATTAAACACATTCATCAATAAAGAACGGCTCAGATCATAGATGCAAAGCTGGACAGACATATCCAACGGTGTAGGAGAGGCCATGTCAGCAATCTCTGTATAATTGATTCATTGGCCAATCTGTTTATGTATTTTTTAATTGTAAAATAGGTTTAGGGTATCAAAAATACGTATATAATCCAAAAAAAATTAAAACAAAATATTGTTTTTATAAGAATCAATTTATAAATTTTGGAATATTATTTCTTATATTTTAATTTTAAAATTCAAAATAAATAATACAAACAATTTAGGAAATAGTAATTTAGGATATAGAGTTTACTCAAACACTTTAAGTATAGTAATTTAGGGTATAGAGTTTACTTAAACACTTAGTTGTATATGTAGCAAGACGTTTTTAGTATGGTTTAGTTTTTAGAGTGTAGCACTTTAGGGTATACCATATAAAATTTACTCAAACACTTTAGGGTATAACACTTTAGGATATAGAGTTTACTCAAGCATTTTACGTAGAGCAATTTAGGGTATAGAGTTTACTAAAGCACTTTACGTATAGCAATTTAGGGTATAGAGTTTACTCAAACACTTAGTTGTATATGTAGCAAGAGGTTTTTAGTATGGTTTAAGTTTTAGAGTCTAGCACTTTAGGGTATGCCACTTAATAGGATATAAAATTTACTCAAACACTGTAGGGTATAACACTTTAGGATATAAAGTTTACTCAAACACTTAGATTTTAGGGTATAATTTCATATAATCCGAAAATTAATTTTAGGCATTGAGTATTGGTTTAGTTTTAAATAATTTAGGGATTGGGGTATACGTATTTTAAATAATTCCAGTTAATCATTTTTAAATAATTTAGGAATTAGGGTATAGGTATTTTAAATAAGTTCAGTTAATTGTTTTTTAATAATTTAGGGATTAGGGTATAGGTATTTTTTAATAAGTTCAGTTAATTGTTTTTTTTTTTAATAATTTAGGGATTAGGGTATATGTTATTGTCAAATTACGGACAACTTTTAATTTTGTCATATTATTTCTTATATCTTTTTTACTTCAAAATTCTAAAATTAAAATACTAAAAATTAGTCCTAATATCACATAATATAACATAAGTATCAGAATATTACATAAGTACCAAAATACATCAAGTTTTAATTGGACATGAAGCATGACCGGAGCAATCAAATGGCCAAACCGGACCAACATCTTAAGATTACCAAACCATGTCTTAAGTTTCAAATGAACAATATTTTGTCATTTGGCCATGCCACAGTTGAACCTATGGCATCAGAAATGCATGCAATATCTGAAGTTGGTCTCCAGACCCTTGCAGTACCAATCTTAGCCACTTCAACCCAAACCTTGCTTGCATCATGACCTAGGGGTACAAAGTGGCACACATCGTTAGGATCCGTTGAAGCTACTCTTCCTTCAGCTACCTTGCGTCCAGACTTGTTGCATTCTAAAAGAAAACACTTAGTCTTTGCACTTTTGGTGGAACTATTGCTGCCTGGACTCTACAATTCAAACTAGAAAATAGAATAAAGTACCAACATCAATACAATAGAATCAGAATCAAGTACCAACATCAATACAATAGAATCAGAATCAAGTACCAACATCAATGCAACAGACAAACAAATAAACAAACTTCATTCTAAATATCATACCACTGATTTTGGCTCAGATGCTTTTGGCTCAGCTGTTTTTGTAGGTGTTGCATCTGCAGACATGATTTCAACCTTCATGACTGGCCATGCGATTTTCTCGTTAATTGCATCACCAATCAAAAACAAATCAGGGGTTGGCCTCCACAAGTAAGCATCATTTTTATACACCTTCACAACTTCAATACTAACAGCATTTGGACCTAAAGGTATATTGTTAACCATCTCTTTTGAATTAGTTGAGCACATGATTCCTTCACCAATAACCTCCTCGTCTTCATTAGTCCAATCAAATATTTTGCATCTTCGAGTATCATCTCCATCGGTTTGCTAATATGTAAAAAGCTAATGATTAGAGATATGGAAAGGAAACAAACCAAGATTTACTAACCTTACCCTGGATACATCGACAGAAGAGTTTGGAGCCCTGTCTAAATTCACTTTGTCTATTGGCCAAGATATTTTGCATCCCACAGCTTGCTGAAGAGATGACATATCTATTGTAGGCCTCCAAAGAGCAGCTTCTGAGATTAATGCAGACTTGACAACAATAGCCACTGCATTAGGACCAATTGGTATACGACCAATTTTGTACGTCGGGTCAGCACTACAGAATTCTCCAAAACCAATAACAACATCTCCTGACTCTAACCAATCCAGTATTTCTACTCTCACTCCTTCTTTCAAATACCCACTACTCGCAGATGTTTCAGGATCACCATTACTTTTCTGACACAAGGAAAATGAATTAGTAAATGTCATAATACTAGTTAACCAACTGACATATGAAAATACTTACCTTCTTCCCAGCTAAGTCCTTGACCATTCCCTTTAACTGTCTAATCTCACTTTCCATATCAGCAATCTTTGCGTCTCTACAATGCACAAACGCTAGCTTAGTAGCTGTAATCCCTCTGCCAAACCCCCTTACTCGGCCAGGTTTGTCTTTTCCCAAAACCTTGCTCACAGCATCTTCCCTGATATTTTCAGAAGCTGATGTAGAGTCCATTTGACTATCAAGTGACTGTATTTGTTCCTGATACAAACATATGTGCAGATGATACTAGTAATTCAAATCAATACTTTAAAATTAGAAGTT
This sequence comes from Arabis hirsuta, assembly GCA_964056655.1. Lineage (NCBI taxonomy): Eukaryota > Viridiplantae > Streptophyta > Magnoliopsida > Brassicales > Brassicaceae > Arabis > Arabis hirsuta. The sequence goes on along the minus strand of OZ053300.1, from coordinate 25,524,797 downwards.
CTAATCAACCGTGCTAATTACTTACTTGTAATCTATAATGTGTATAATTATAGTAACTAATGATTCAATGCTTAACTGTAAATGCATCATTTTTTTTAGTACCAAATATATGTGCAGATGATAACTCAATGCTCATAATCCATTAATTGTACACAAGATCTCAAGTTTAAGAATTCTTACAATAGTCTCAGCAAATTGAGGCTTCACAGGTCTACCATCACCATGAGTGTGTCCCGCAATCCATATCTTACTCCTAGTTACCTTACTTGGGTCATTACTCTTTTTTTTTCTATAAAATACAGACATATGTTAGTATCATTTTATTCTGAAGTAATAATTAATATAGATGTTTGAGTAACTGTTTTACCATATCATAAGCTAATCGAAGCATTCCTTTGCGACTGGTGGTGTGAGGAATCTGATTTCTTCTCAGCTCTCTGTACTTGTCACTTATTACCTACAATATAAATCTGAGTCAGTCTAAATCTATAAGACATTACATGTAAAAAAGACAGTAACTTATTAAACATGGCTAACTAACCTTGAAATTTGCGCTACACTTGCTCCTAACCCAAGAGTTCCATATTTGAATGGATGGGATGTTGCTGGGCTTTAAAGCTATTCTATCAGCAGCAGTCTTCGCAGCTCGTACATCTGTCACTAGCCTTGACTTCCAAGCCCTCCACAAATTTCCCAACTGCTTTAAAATAACAGCTTTCTGCCACTTTTCATGCACGTTAAACCTCCCCTGCATCAAAATTTGCAGAGGTCAAACATGTTTACAATTTCATAGTTATTCACAAAAACTAAAATGCAAATATACCTGAATTTCCTCCCACATTGTGTCTTTTGTCACTGCATCTACTTCTCTCCAATCAGCAACTGTAACCGGAACGTGTTCCCTCACAAGAGGACCAAGAAAAGATGATAGTGTTACTGAACCAGGTCCAACATGATCACCACACTCAGTGAATGTAACTTCAACCTTTTCTTGAGGATTTTCAGCCACCTTACGCATCTTTGTTAGTCCTCTTCTCTTTTTTTGGTTCACTACATCATCAGTGTTACCATTGCTAACTCCATCTTGTTCCATATTGACAGCTTCTTCTTCATTTTCATTACGTTCCTGTCCAGGATTCAAACCATCTTCTGCTTCTTTCTCAGAAACTTCTATCTCAGGAGCTTGATGATGAGGCTCTTGTTCCTCAGAAACTGCTTTCTCAGGAATTTCTTTTGTAGCAATTTCATCTTTGGACATTACACCATCCACATTAGCATCATCTACCCCATTGGGAGTTGACAAGCTAATAGGTGTAACATCTTCTACCTCATCAACTTCTACAGCCACTTTCTTTTTTCTACCATTTGTTTTCTTTTTTCCTTTATTCACCTTTAGTGATGTTGCAGGTGTGGCCTCCAACCCTTGATTACGTCTACTACGACGGGAACCAACTTGTCCTCCTCCTCTTGTCTTTGCCATTTCTGAAACTGATGAATAAACGAATGAAACTCAAAGTCAATCTTAACAAAATAATCAAAAAAATTCAAATCCCAGAAAGTCACCGAAACTGATGAATAAACGAATGAAACTCAAAACTCAATCTTAACAAAATAATCCAAAAATCCAACTCCCGGAAACTCACAAAACCCCAAAAATCAAAATCGTGTTTACTCCGTTGCAGAAACTTAGATTCAAAACTCAAAAAATCATGTTCACAGAAACACCGATTCAAAAACCAAAAATTCAAAATCGTCATTACTCCTTTGCAGATAGATGTACAGTTGGCCTTAATAGATAACAACTCAAAATCAAACTAGCTTTTCGACAGAACCCCTAAATCGATGAACCCCCAAATCATGCATCAAAACCTAAAAATCGATGAACCCCCAAATCATGCATCAAAACCTCAAAATCGATGAACCCCAAATCATAATTGCCAAAGGAGTGAGAACAAACCTTTTTCACACGATGACAATGAAGCGTCGATTCGAATTGATCGGAACGACTCGCCAAAGGAATACAGAGAGAGAGAGAGAGAGAGAGAGAGATATGATCAAGAAAGAGCAGCCATCGAATCTAGTTTTTGTTCCTAGATCGAGAATGAGAGAGGAGACAAAGCGTAATCGAAAGTGAGAGGAATCGAGAAGCGAGAGGAAGAACAAAGAAAAAAGAAGGCTAAAGGTTTTTCTTTATTTTCTGAAAAAATAGGCGGTTAATCAATATAATTTTCGCGGTTAACCTTACGATGACGTTTACAATAGGTAATGTGCTATAACAGATAGTGGTACAATTAACAATCTAGGTGCCACACAAAATATTTTTCCCGCTGACCATATCATAGCGTTTGTCATTATACAAACGCTATGAAAAATTTTGGCACGAGTCAACTATAGCAAAACAAAAAAAAACGCTATTTTTCAGTGCTATGAATACTCACATTTCTTGTAGTGGTGAACAGAGATTTGGTTGCAAAAACTTTCATGGAGTGTAGTAGGGCTTACACAGAGCCTGAGTTCCTGAACCTCTTTGCTGCATTCGTAAAAAAATATCCGAATGCAGGTGCATATCTTGAGAATAGTGTTGGACAGGAGAAATGGGCAAGGTGTTACTTTCCCGTGACAAGGTACAATATAGATACAACTAATAATGTTGAATCGATTAATGGTGTTTTTGTACAAGCGAGGACATATGCGTTATTACCAATGATTGATGCGATTATTGAAAAAGTTACTGAATGGTGGAACAAGCATAGAAAGATGTCCGTGGAGACACCGCAAGGGTAGAAGTTAGTTCCGTATGTAGAGAAATTGATACACACACGATGTACAGAAGCAAAGCTCTTACCAGTGACTGAGATAAACTCGTACTTTCTTGAGTACAAGGTGAATGCAGTTGATGGGAGTAGTTATGTGGTTGATCTGAAGAATAAGACTTGCGATTGCAAGTGTTTTGATATTAACAAATATCCGTGTGTGCATGCTATAGCTGCTGCCATGGCAGCAAAGAATAGCACATGTACTGAGTTTCCATTGCATGTATTTTGCTCGAAGTATTATTGGATGGAGTTGATATATCCAGTTCCTAATACGGATATGTAGACGGTGCCTCAGAATGTGCGTGATTTGATTGTCCATCCTAAGGCGTATGTGAAAAAGAAGGGAAGAAAACGAACAAAGAGGTTTTCCTCAACTGGAGAACAAGGACATCGGAAATCAAGATCATCCTCCATTCCTCAGTCGTCTTCCGCGCCTCAGTCGTCATCTATGCGACAACCGAGAAACTTTGCTGATCAGTCATCTTCCGTGCCTCAGTCGTTATCTGTGCGACAACCGGGAAACTTTGCTGATCGCTGATTTAATTGTGAAGTGTAATGGATATTGATGGTTTTATCTTTGTACAACTAAGTACAACTTGTTTCGTGATTGTCCACTAGACTTGTGATATTAATCTTCATCTTTTTCATTTACTCGAAAAATAGTGATATTTAAATTTATATTTGGTTTCTTAAAATATTATTTTCTCTAAATATGAATTCTGAACAATTATTCCATATTCAAACTAACATTTGAGTACAAAAATAGAATTGGATGTGTTACTTGGTTATAATATCCCTTGTTACACCTTATGCTTTAATGGTTACTTTGCATATGTTAACCACTCAAACTTCAAAAAGATATAAAAATTATGTTCTGTCACATATTATTCTACAAAACAGTTGCTATTATATCTAAATTACCATAAACCATATGTACAACTACAAATATTATCATTAAACATGTGTATACCTAACATTTAAGGAAAATTTCAAAAAGTACAACTTGCAAAAAATGGTACAACTGGTCAATGATGTATAACTTAGGACATTTGGCGGCTACACAAGCGCGAAAAGGCGGCTCGCACGTGAATCATCCTTTTTGATTATATATCCTCTTTTCAAAAATTGACAAAATTCAAAAATCAAAAATCTCTTTCCGAAAAACGGACCTTTTCACTTTATCGGACTTCCTCCTCCTCCCCTTTCCCAATTTTTCAATTCCGATTTTCTGATTCGGCTTACTTACCCATTACCGATTACTTTCTGATTCCTGGGCTTTGCCTTTCATAAATCGATACGAGCTGCAACTCTGAAGCATCGACGAACATATATGGCACATTCTCTAATCGAATTAGGGTTCCTGGAATTCCAAAAGAGTACCACTGCGGATCGGTGATTGTTGATAAAATTTCTGGGTCGGTATCGAATCCTTGCCGTCAGCACTACCGGTGTTTGTATGCTGCACACAGAAAGGTACATCTCATAACTTGACTGAATTCACATCTTCTTTACACTTTCACATTTGTTTATAATTTATGTGTAGCTTGTGAACGATGGTCATGTCTTCAAGTGGGTTGATAAAGCATTTGTGGATGAGATAGAACAGTTGGATTTTCAAGTCCGTGTTCTTGAAGAAGAAGTTCTCCTGCTGAAGCAAGAAAGTAAGAAAACGAGGCCATTACTGATTCTATGTTCTTCTCTTGTTCTTCTTGGAACAATGATTTTCAAGATTGTATAACTAAGAGTAACTAGGTCTCGTATTAGTACAACTATGTAAGGACCGTATATTTGTTCAACTATTTGTATTTGTGGATTATTTTTACTCCTAATGAGAACATTAACATAGATTGCAAAAGCCAAGTTACATAGACAGCCAACTTTAAAAAAAAAAGTCAAGTTTTTCCAAGTTAACATCCTAAAATGACAAAAACACCAAAAAAACAAGAGTGCAATCAAATGATTTATAGAAAAGGATAAAAGGACAAGACAAACACACTCTAACCCTTCTTCTTAAGGCGCTGCCTAGTAGTAACAGGACTCCTAATCACAATGGTAGATCCCCTCGTCTTCCCTATAATCTTGATCTTCTATGTTGCTTGTGTTGCAACATCTGATGAACCCTCAGGTGGAACCTCAGATTCTCTCTTTCTCTTATTCTTCTTCCTCTCATATGTCCTCAATTCCGCCGCATCAAGTTGTACCTCAGTTGCACCAGGTTGTACCTCTTCCGCATTAGGTTGTACCTTAGTTACACCAGGTTGTACCTTAGTTGCACCATGTTGTACCTCAGTTGCACCATCTTTCTCACTGTCAAGGGCATCAGATTGTACCTCTTCTGCATTAGCTTTCTCAGTCTTAGTCGAACCAATGGTTGCACCAGGTTTTACTTCGTAAGCCGCATCAGGTTGTACCTGTCTTTCATCATTGTCATTCACTTCTTGACCTTCAGCACCAGGTTGTACCTCTTCTGCATCAGTTGTACCTCCGTTGCACCATGTTGTACCTTAGTTGCACCTCAGCTGCACTAGCTTTCTCAGCCTCAGTCGAACCAATGGTTGCACCAGGTTGTACTTCGTCATGTTGGACATTTTCATTTCTATCATAATCATCAAGCCCACGGTTATAGTCATCTGCTTCTCTTTCCAAATTCAGAGCTGATTCAATAGATTTGACTCTGGTACCAAGGTCTTCAATCTTCATATTCATTTCGAAAAACATCTTTTCCATCTGGTTCTTTAGCGCAAGCAATTCATTTTTCCACGTCTCAGGAGCATCCGCAACATCCCGACGCATAGTCTCACCAGCATTCCCAGGCATAGTCTCATCCTGAGCGATATTATCCGGAACCACACCACCCCGAATCACACCACTAGCATCATTATCATCACCCACATCAGCATCAAATCCTCTGGCGGTTACATCTTCAATGTAAAAATCCCTTGACCATACTGTCTTCTTCTCCACGAGAATAATCCTAGTCCATCCATCAACAATCCCATCATCATTATAATTTCATGCAACATACGTCTCTAACGGCTAGATGGAGTCAAGATATTCTGAATATCTTGAGAAAATTAATAAATACAAATTAATACCTACCCCATTGATACCAAAAAAAAAGGTTTTTATAATGTCAACGGATTTCTAACCTTAGTTGTACTGAGTTGGAAATTGATGTCCTTCAGAGCAAACCCTTTCAATCGACCGGATTTGAACTTCATCTTGCACATACGAGGATAACTTCTGTGTGCATGACTAACAACTTCAATGCAACTTTTTTTCAGAGTAGGAATGACTTCAAACGCAAGATACTACACATCATCACACAAAATCCATAAATACTTAGTTAGATGAACTGAGTTATACTAAGTTCAAAAAGTTATACCAATATATACTAAGTTATCCCTTTTGTTTCACATGATTTGAAACTAACAAGTTATACCAAGATTTACTAAGTTACCCCTTTTGTTTCCAAATTCAATTTAGAAAAACTAACAAGTTATACCAAATTTTTTGTAATATATTGAGTTATTCTAAATTATACATTTTTAAAAACTTACGTCCAGCGGGATAATGAAGCTAGGAAAGACCCACTGTGAGCTCACAACCCCTCCGTAGTGAACCATACAATGAAAGATGTTTTTCATGTTCTCCTCAAACGCCTCTCGTCCCCACGGATATGTTAGGCACCCATCAAGATCTTCCACGGTTCTAATAAAGGAATGGTGAACAGAGGGTGCTTGTTTCCTCCCTTTCTTTTTCCAATAAGAACACTGCACAAAAAAAAGAGAACTGTCATCTGCAAGCGATCATGAGAAGGTTTCTTCTCTAACTTCGTCGTGCGAAGAAAAAGCATCCACATGCCATCAACTTATGATTAGCGGACTTGGGCATATGGGAAAAATGTTTGAACTGTGGGTGATTTAAGAACCATGACATCTCATCCTGTGTAAGATGGCCTTCAATTAGTCCCACTGTCTCTTTGATACAACACTTAGCCGATATCTTAAATGGCTTTGTATATTCCGAGGGTGGAAAGTACATCTTCAGATTTCGTTCTAACGTGACTTCCTCGTTGGAATCCTGCAATCAAAACAGGTTGTAACAAGATTAACAAAGTTATCCTTTTAGTTTTCCGGAATATATTACAAAAATCTAACAAGTTATACCAATATATACTAAGTTATCCCTTTTGTTTCACAGAATTTGAGCTAGAAAACTAACAAGTTATACCAATATATACTAAGTTATCCCGTTTGTTTCACAGAATTTGAGCTACAAAACTAACAAGTTATACCAACATTTACTAAGTTACCCCTTTTGTTTCCGAATTCAATTTATGAAAACTAACAAGTTATAGCAAGATTTACTAAGGTACACTATTTATTTAACCGATTACTAAGTTACAAAAACTAGCAAGTTATACTAATTTGCACTTAGTTGGCCACAGTATTGAGACATACCTTTGAATGGCTGGAGTCCGACACAGTTTTTTCTGTGTCATTTACATGCGACTCAGTGTCATTCGAACCATCAGGGACTTTGCGTTGTCCTGGAGGCAAATCACCAACATAATTTGGGTTCTTTGTGCGCGCCATTGATTTTTGAAAAACCAAACAACCCAACATTATAACTTCGCGAAATCGGTTAAGCATTTTAACCTAAATTCGACGCGAATTCTACTCAAAATTGCAAAATGTGTACTCGGATTTGAATAGAGGAATTAGATTCGGACTTACCTTGGAATTAGATTTCGAGTTACGAAGAGTTATCCTTGGTTGTACTAGAAGAAGCGAAGAGGGTTGGAAGAGGAGATGGGCGGACTTGTGTTTTTTTTTTAAAACTGTCGAGGGAGTTGTCGGGTTAAAGAGGGAGGGTGAGATCCGAATTTTCTGGGTTTGGGTGTGGGTTGATCCATTTAGGGTGGTTGGGTTTGTAAATAAGAAATGTCATTAAGGGGTTTTGGGTCTTTTGTCTTTTTTCGATTTTTACACACAAAATTTAAATCAAAATTTTTTTTTTTTTAACACAAGGTTATATCTGAATACCATCTATCCTATAAGGGTATAGGAGGACATGGTCCAGAAGAAAGAGGGTTGACAACGATAGATAGATGAAGACTCAGAAACAAATCAGTTTCTAAGGGTTAAGGGAACGGAAGAGAAGAAGGATATGGGTTAGAATCGCAGTGCATCGAGAGAGAAAGAATAAAAGCTAGGGATTTAGGGTAAAATTAGTTTGGGATCCGATTTCTGAGTAATTTTTTTAGGCCTGATTGGTAAGGACTGTGACTGTAGGATGTGACTGTAGATTTTTGACTGTAGATAAAAAAGATGTAAAAAATGTGACTGTTACTTTTAAATATTAATAAAGTCTTATTGGTAATAAAAAACTGTAAAAACTGTTACTGTTATTTTAAATATTTTAATTTAAAATTAAAATATAAATTGTGACACATTTTTATTCGGTGATGATGTAAAGACGAAACTCGAATAAATTCGAATTCATTGTATATATAATTTTTAGTGATATTCTAAAAATAGTGTTTGAATATATATATATATTTTTTAAAGTGATTGAGAACTTAACTAAAAATAGTGTTTGAATATAACTATTAACTAGTAATTATAATGATTATTTTTAATGTTTACACTTCTTCACATTAAACATCTGTTTAAAAAGTTTTGAATCAGAAAAAAAAAAATTAATTAAAATTTTATTGACATTAACAAAATGGATCTTAAAAAAAGAGAAACTTTTTTTTAATTATTTATCAATTAAAATTTTGTCATAATAAATAGTACATAGATTTATATAGGAATTTCAATTATCTTGGGGGAAAAAATAAACAAAGAAAAGAAATGAAAATAAACAAAAGTCTTAGAAGTCTCGTTTATGGGAGTTTAAAAAAAAAAACAAAAATTAAAGAACAAATGAAAAGAAGTTTGACGGTTGGACTTTGAGAAAAAAAAAAGAAGATAAAAGTCTCATTGGTTGAAATTTGACTTTAAAAACTGTAAAACCTAATAAAGTCCCTACAGCCCAATTGCCAATCACCCCCTTAAATTTTTTTTTGTCACACTTGTTTTAAGTTATAGGGTTACAAAATGGTCAGAAATATAAGTCGCAAAATTTTGGTTTAATACGCGCCGAAAGTCCAAGTTTCCCCCCCCCCCCCCCCAAAAGCCCAAATTTTTTAAAACTTTAAGATATAAAAATTTGAATTTTTTTCAGGTTAGTAGCAAAGTAGTTGTGTATTGTTGCTACAGTCGCAAATTAGTTACAAATAAAAGACATTTTTGTGACATTATTTTTTGAGTCACAAATCTATACCCTAAACCCTAACTTTTTTAGTTGTATGAGTAGTCTACATGATTAACCAATAAATCTTTTCCTATTTCATGATGTATATATTAAGATTAAATAGCAAACTAATACCAATTATCTAAAATTTGAAATATTTTAAATTTAAATAAACTTTACCATTGAAAACATATGTTAAGATGTTATGTAAGAGTAAGATGCAAGGAGTTTATAAAAAGTTTATAAAATTTTGTTAAATAAAAATGGAGTCGCAAAACAGTCTCAAATCTAGGACTGTTTTTATCTCCGTCCCAATTCAGTCGCTAATTAAGGACTATTAAACGACTAACATTTTTGGTCGTACATATGCTACTATTTTGCGACTGTATATTCGGTAGTCACAAAACAGTTGTAAAAGAGTCGCAAAAATTTGTGACAAAAAAACAGTCACAAAAAGTAGTCACTAATATCCTGTTTTCTTGTAGTGGCTGGTCCCCTCGACAACGGATCTAACAGGTTCGGCTCTGCCTGAGACTCGGGCAGATCCGAGTGAGGTTTCAACACCACTGACTGCTGGTGTACCTTCTCCGCCTAAGACTCGCATGTTTCCGACTAAGGCTTGACCACCTCCGCTGTTGGCTCGACGACCATGGCATGTGGATGTAGACGGTCTGCCGATTTCCATACCACCTGGAGCGGCTCTTGTGGGAGTCGAAACCCGCACAATCAAAACTTGTAGAGATTTTTGTAGGGAACTGAATTTCTATGGTTAAACCAACACAAACGTAAAGAGAATCGGAACTTGTTCTTTTGCTGTTAAGAAAGCTTTATTGTATAAGTCTTTGTGTAACGATTTTCGGATCCCTTTCTCAAGGGTTATGTACATGTATATATAGTAACCTAAGGCGGTTTAGTTTATTCCTAAAAGATAATGGAAATCCTCTCCTTTCTCTTGCAATTTCCATTCTCCCATAGATTGCTTGAGTCGGTCCTTTCGTGGGCCTTGTCACGTGCTACTTCGGTCCATCACTGCTTAGTCAAGCGGTCATTAGTACGACATCGTTTGCCTTTGTTACACATCGATCGACATCGTCGTCACACGTAGTCAACATCGGATCCCACTTGAGGTTGACATCGGAACCACTTCGGCGTAACTTGAGGTTGACATCGGAACGAGTTCGATACCACGACATCAATACCATGACGACCTCGGTGCCCTTCCTCGACATCGGCACCACAACGACATCGGCACCGTTCCTCAACATTGTCACCATGACGACATCGGTGTCACCCTTCGACATCGGTACCAGGAAGACGTTGTGACATCGGCACCGCGACGTCATGACATCGGTTCCGCAACGCTGTTTTCATACTTAGCCATTTTATGACTGTTGTTTTCAGGGGGAGATTCGACCCCAACAGCTCTATTTCCTTTTCCTTTTCTAGCCATGGAGAGGAGATAGAAGAGTCGAAAGAGGGAAATTGAGAGAGAAAGAAGAAGATTTGGAAGTTGAAAATGAGAATATAAGAATCGAAAGAGGAAGATCGAGAGTTAAATGAAGAGTTGAGAGAGATTAGGGTTTTGTGAAAGGTGATTTTAGTTCTTTATCTCGACAGTTTTTTAATAAAAGAATCCCAAAACTGGGTTTGGGGAAATTAATGCACCCAATAGACCCACAAAACTTTGCCGAAAAGCCCAAATGTTTTTGAATTCAAAATTAAAAAAAATTGAATGTAATAGCACAATAGTCGCATTGTTATCATAGTTGTAAAGTGGTCGCACATACAATACTGTTTTGTGACTATTTTTTGTAGTTGCAATCAAAACCCTAAACCCTAAACATTTAGAAGCAAAATTGTGAGCCATCTAGTGTTCCAATTAGTTGTTTGTCGAATTAAGAGGGTTTTCTTTATAAATAGGGCAAAATGTTGTTAATAGAAGAATTCACAATGATATAACAGCTGAACAAAGATTATATTGAAATATCAAGTAGGTTATCCTAATACATCTAGTGGATCACACAAAAAATAATTTTGAAATAGAAATTTTTAAAATTTGACTGTTATACAATATATTTAGTTTAACATATATTTCACCTATATGTACATATCTAAAATTAAACTTTTTAGTTGAAATATTTTCTTAAATTTTTCAAAAAGTTACGGAGAGTTGCTAAACAGTCACAAATCAGTCACAAATATAAGTACACCTCGAAAATTAGTTACAAATATGATATTGTTTTGTGACTATTTCTTGTCCACCCCGAAACCATAAACCCTAAACATTTAGAAGCAAAAATAAGTGACTGTTGAACAAAGTGAAACATATGAAAAACAGTTGTTTAAATTGAGTTACTTACTGACCAAAAAATATACATAGCATTTATTTTACACTACTTGTAACTAGTCATAACAAAAAATTTGGAGGGATAAATTCCCGCTCAAAAACCTAAATTATTTCGCAAAAATTTCAAATCATTTGAAAATGCTAAAAATAGAAAAGTCACAAAGTAGTCGCAAATATGTGACGATAGAATAAAATAGTCACAAATTGGTGATTGTTTTGTAACACTAATTTGCTAGTCACAAATCTATACCCTAAACCCTAAAAATTTACACCCTTAAAATTGATACACATTGTTAATCGATAATTCCTAGTATATTTATTAAGTCTATGCTTGATTATGTAGTTGAATAATACTAACTAAGTAAAGTTTGAAAAATTATACACTTCAACAATCATTAGATTGCAAACATATATGTAATATAAAGGCATTGCTATGTAAGATGCAAGTATTAGATAAGTTAAAGTTTATAAAATTTTGTTAAATAAAAAAATTTACTAGTTGATAATATATTAGTGTAACTAGCATTTGTATCTATGTAGAAACCTAAAACTAATCTATTTACAATAATTTTTTGATGAATTTCTAAAAATCATACGGATTAGTCACAAATCACTAGCAATGTAGTGGCAATTCTGTGACTGTTTTGCGATTATACTTACTGACTAAAAACGGAGTCACAAAACAGTCTAAAATCTATCATTGTTTTTATCTCTGTCCCAATTCAGTCGCTAATCAAGGACTATTAAACGACTAATATTTCTGGTCGTAAATATGCGACTATTTTGTGACTGTATATTCGGTAGTCACAAAACAGTCACAAATCAGTTGTAAAAGAGTCGTAAAAATTTGTGACTGAAAAAACCGTCACAAAAGTAGTCACTAATTACCTGTTTTCTTGTAGTGACATGGCCTCCCATACAACGCCTCATGGTCTACCAAATTCAAGTGATCTGTCCAATGACCACCATAATCTAGCACACATATCCTCAGCAAATCCTCGAGTGTCTGAATAGTCTTCTCAAAATGCTGATTCGTTTGAGGATCATAAGCAGTACTTGTAACGCCCCCGATCATTTATAGACCGGAAACGCTACGGATGAATACTTAGATGTCTGGTCAGGGGTTCCTGGAACATATCCAAATTCCCTAGACAAGACTTCTAAGCGTTCATCCCCATTAGATACATCTCAAAACTTGCCAACTCGAGACATACGCAATGGTTAGTTCGTCCGGACAAGGACTAGTACCACATGAAACCCGAATTTATGCAAACTCGATCTTTTTTTTATATATAATTTATACATAAGTTTTAAATGTGATACAAGCATATACAATTGTGAGTCTAACACTCCAAAACGATCATGTACATAATAAACATTATTCATTTACAGAAGGCAAATAAATCTACTGCTGAATTTCCTAACATTCCTTTGGCCCCCGGTGGTCTACCCGCTAATGGTTACCTGCAACACAAGTAGAGTCGTGAGCACTAGTTGCTCAGTGAGTCTAGACTCCACTAACATTCAATTATCAATTCCCAACCAAACCCAAAATAACAATCAAAACGCAAGCAAACAAATAAAAAAAAATGCGATAAGTTATGCAATGTCAATATAAGGCCTTTCGCGTAGACTATTTCCCTCCACGTCAAATCACAAGGTATCCATCAGCCCGAAACCACAAAGGCTAAGGACTTAAGATCCTTCACCGTTCCAATGGCCTTATGTATATAAGGATCAGCACCGGAATTTCTGCATCGTCATGCAGTACACGGCCAAAGGCTGCAATCCCGTTTCTCCTTGTCTTCATGTACTTAGACTAATACTCAACGTACTGGCTAAGTCATGGCTTTCAAGGGAACGTCTTACCACGATCATCATAATTTATAAGTTTTACTAACAATTAAGTTATAAGAAAACTTATAACTTTGCATCAACAATTCAACCAAGTAATTTTCACATGCTAAAGCTTTTAAGTACTTAGCAAAAATATAAATCACGCAGCAACGAACCTCACTTGTAATTTAATTAAACATACAACAAGCATCACCGAGACTCACCTTTAACTTAACGAATGATCGCGGTTCTGCCAAAGGTTTCTACGGGCGTTTGCATTAGACTTTTACGAACGATTTTGCCTTAGCCTTTGGACTGGAATCTAACTCGGAATTGAGCTTGCCTTGGACTATCTCTAGATCTTTCGGAGCTTAGCCAAAGTTGAACCTACGAATTTAAGATAGGTCGAGCCATCGGATCAAGAAACTAAGATTAGATTCATGATCATCACGAAAAATCACTTTGAAAATGGTAAGGTTTGATCACGGGAAACTTACCCTAAGTTTTCCCTAACCTGCTCGACAAGGCTCGCGGCAAAACTACTCTATGGTTCGTGGTGGACTAGAAAATGGACTACTCGGTTCGGATGGACTGATCGGATAGGACGATCACGAACTAGGCTACCGTTTGCAATGAAAATTTATGGTGAAAAAAGTTACGTTCGAACAAAGCAGAATTTCTCGTGTCCCCTGCTTACTAGGTCAGGCCGACCCTTAAATAGGCGCTCCCAAGCAGGTGAAGCAGCTGGACAGCTCACGGCCACTTGCCCATTCTTCACCCGCGGGTAACGTCCTAGGCTCAACACGAGGTGTTGATGATGCCTAAGACCAGGCGTGTGCGCAACACACACTGGCGTGTGGTCGACACACTCGGGCACGATCCTGGCACGGGCTTACCCACGATCTACCCACGACCAGAGCAAGCACCGTGCTCGGTCACCAAGCAGCCTAGCACGCTGCTTACCTTGGCTTCTGCTGAATTCAACGAAAATTGGAATTTCCTCGAGTTTTGTTTCTCCCTCCAAATCTTCTCCCACAATGGTCAAGGTAACTAAGTAAACCTCCCCTTCAATAAGAGCCTTCTCTGCTCTTAAGGCCGTAACAAAGGATATCCCGGAGTTGGGTCTTCTTCCTTGATATGTTATGGAAGTGTCCCCAAGTCCCTCAAAGGCAATTCTTCCCCGTCCACAATCCAGATGAGCCATGTTCATTGATAACCAGTCCATTCCTAGGATGACTTCGGAATGCTCTAACGGGGTAACTAAAAGGTTTGCTAAAAATGTATATCTTTCAATTATGATAGGAATTTCCATATAGCAACTTGTTGCATAAAGATTCCCTCGAATCTCGAAGCGACCTCAGGAGTCACAAAACTATGTGTTGCTCCTGAGTCAAACAAGACATGTGTGGGAACACCACAAACACGTAATGTTCCTAGATATGCATAAAAGATTTTGTTTATAAAACTTATACTTTATTGACAATCATTAAACAGGTACTACCATATTTTTTTTTTAACACAGTAAACATTCACATAAGTTAAAACCCTTATTTACCTGAAATGGGACCTTGAGAAGGTCTTGAAGTTTTAGGTTTATCTAAAGAGTAAACGCGTCCCGTGGTCGATTGCCGCTTGGGTGGCGGTTCGATGGCTGGTTGTACATCCATGGCGCGTATTGCAGGCGGTCGTGAAGTTTGCTCAGGTGGATGTGTCACCGGACATAAAGTCACATAGTGTCCCTTTCCCCCACATGTAAAACAAGTAATGTAGTCAAGCACAGGCCTAACTGTCTACTGTTAGGGCATGCTCGAGAGTAATGGCCCCGACGGCCACACTTATAACATTCGGGCAAGGATTCCATTGTAGGAGTTCCTCGACCCGCCTGGTTTCCTCTTCCTCTTCTTCGGCTATTTGGTTGGTTTGATCCCTGTCCTCGGCTTGAGGTCTGTCCCCGATCTACCTGTATCCTTGGCCCTGGGCCTTGAACCCGCGGCTGTGATGACTGTCTGGCGTAGAATGCCCGTTCAATCTCAATTCCCTCCTCCACGTTCACAGCTCTCTCAACTAACTTAAAGAGACTCTGATTGTCTATAACTAATAATCGGCTCATAATCTCTGGTCTGAGCCCCCGTAAGAACTTTCTAATCATCAACGCCTCTTCGTTTGGACCGTAGTGTGCATACCGCCTTTGCCGAGTAAACTCCGCTTCATAATCTCAAACACTGCGATCTCTTTGAATTAACTCTTGGAATTGCTTTTCTAATCGATCCTTCGCCTGTGGTGGGAAATACTTCCTTTCGAACTCCCTTCGAAAATCAATCCAAGTTGGGTCCACTACTCCATAATGGTTCCTAATGCTACTCCACCAGTTTGCAGCGTCCTTCATCAAATAGTGTACAATAACATCGCTCTTAAAACTATCCGGACAACGTGTTGCGTCAAAGTTCCTTTCTATGTGTTGCAACCATGCATCCGCCTCAAAAGGATCAGTACCTCCAAAGAACTGTCTTGTGCCCAGATTCTTCATCATCATCACCATTTTAAGGAAGTCTGGTGGTGATGGTTGTGGATCCTGCTGTTGTGCTCTCGTTGTCGCTTGTTGATCCCCTAGTCGGTCAACCAACTCATGGACCAACTCCATCAAATGGTCCTTGGTGCTCCTCGGCTCAGGCCGAGTCCCACTTGGACCTGCTCTAGGAAGATCAGGAAAGTCTCGGTAAACTCTATGACGATTCTCTGGTTCTTCCGGTACCTCAACATGTCCGTGGTAAGTAACTGATGGGCTTCCCGAGGATAAAGATCCATCGTACCCTGACCTACTAGGTCCCCCATAGCTAGTATCATGTCGCCTATAAACCTCTATAGGCCATGACTCAGTCGACTCCGCTCGATAGATAACCATCCAGCGCGTCGTGACCCCTCAGTTTCGGGATCACCAATATCTTTTACTCCTAACTCTGGTGTCGGAAAAGGAGAGTTCTCTGCTGTATACTCTGGAAATTGTTCCTCAGATGACTCCTCTGAAGGATCGGATTCTACGGAACTGTATGAGTCGTTATCAGATGGTGGCGGAGGACAACCGTAGTAACGCTCAGGATGCCGATAATCGGGCTGTCCATGCCCAGGAGGTGGTCCCCATGGACGTCCTCCCCTCATAGGCCTCGGTGGCCCTGCATGAATATGCTGGTGCGCGGATGAAGGCGAAGTGGTGGCGATTCCATCTGCACCAAAGAATCAGGTAAGTCCTAACCCAACTGACACATTAAACAAAGGAACATATTCAATTAATCCTAATTGCCTTTTGCGACACATTTGACTTGATAAATCAATTGAAAACCAAGTCCCATTCAAGCATCGTAAAAACTATGCTCTAATACCACTTTTTGTAACGCCCCCGATCATTTATAGACCGGAAACGCTACTATCGAATACTTAAATGTCAAGTCAGAGGTTCCTGGAACATATCCAAATTCCCTAGACAAGACTTCTAAGCGTTCGTCCCCATTAGATACATCTCAAGGCTTGCCAACCCGAGACATACGCAATGGTTAGTTCGTCCGGACAAGGACTAGTATCACATGAAATCCGAATTTATGCAAACTCGATTTTTTTTTAAAATGTAATTTATACATAAATTTTAAACGTGATACAAGCATATACAATTGTGAATCTAACACTCCAAAACGATCATGTACATAATAAACATTATTCATTTACAAAATGCAAGGAAATCTACTGCTGAATTTCCTAACGTTCCTTTGGCCCCCGGTGGTCTACCCGCTAATGGTTACCTGCAACACAAGTAGAGTCGTGAGCACTAATTGCTCAGTGAGTCTAGGCTCCCCTAACATTCAATAATCAATTCCCAACCAAACCCAAAATAACAATCAACACGCAAGCAAACAAATAAAAAAGATGCGATAATTTATGCAATGTCACTATAAGGCCTTTCGCGTAGACTACTTCCCTCCACGTCAAATCACAAGGTATCCATCAGCCCGAAGCCGCAAAAGCTAAAGACTTAAAATCTTTCACCGTTCCGATGGACTTATGTATATAAGGATCCGCACCGGAAATTCTGCATCGTGATGCAGTACACGGCCAAAGGCTGCAGTCCCGTCTCTCCGTGTCTTCATGTACTTAGACTAATACTCAACGTACTAGCTAAGTCATGGCTTTCAAGGGAAAGTCTTACCGCGATCATCATAATTTATAAGTTTGACTAACAATTAAGTTATAAGAAAACTTATAACTTTGCATCAACAATTCAACCTAGTAATTTTCACATGCTAAAGCTTTTAAGTACTTAGCAAAAATATAAATCACGCAGCAACGAACCTCACTTGTAATTTAATTAAACATACAACAAGCATCACCGAGACTTACCTTTGACTTAACGAATGATTGCGGTTCTGCCAAAGGTTTCTACGGGCGTTTGTCTTAGACTTTTACGAACGATTTCGCCTTAGCCTTTGGACTGGAATCTAACTCGGAACTGAACTTGCCGTGGACTATCTCTAGATCTTTCGGAGCTTAGCAGAAGTTGAACCTACGAATTTAAGATAGGTCGAGCCATCGGATCAAGAAACTAAGATTAGATTCATGATCAGCACGAAAAATCACTTTGAAAATGGTAAGGTTCGATCACGGGAAACTTACCCTAAGTTTTCCCAAACCTGCTCGACAAGGCTCACGGCGAAACTACTCTATGGTTCGCGGTAGACTAGAAAATGGACTACTCGGTTCGGGTGGACTGATCGGATGGGACGATCACGAACTAGGCTACCGTTTGCAATGAAAATTTACGGTGAAAAGAAGTTACGTTCGGACAAAGCAGAATTTCTCGTGTCCCCAGCTTACTAGGTTAGGCCGACCCTTAAATAGGCGCTCCCAAGCAGGTGAAGTAGCTGGACAGCTCACGGCCACTTGCCCATTCTTCACCCGCGGGTAACGTTCTAGGCTCGACACGAGGTGGTGATGATGCCTAAGACCAGGCGTGTGCGCAACACGCACTGGCGTATGGTGGACACACTCGGGCACGACCCAGGCACGGGCTTACCCACGATTTACCCACGACTAGAGCAAGGACCGTGCTCGGTCACCAAGCAGCCTAGCACGCTGCTTACCTTGGCTTCTACTGGGTCATTGTGCGGGTCATTACAATACTCATATGCACCTTAGTGCCGATCTTAGCTTGAAAAGCTCTTCAAAACTCGGAAGCAAACCTCAGATTGATACTTGCTGCATGGATACTTGATGGCACTCCATGCAGCCTCACTATCTTTGACACATATGTTTTAGTCACAACCATTGCTCCATCGGTCTTTTTAATGGCCACAAAATGTGTTGACTTAGTCAGACGATGCACAATCCCCCAGATAGTATTAAAAATCTGCGAAACTGGCAATTCTTCATGGTAATCATATCCCACTTCCACTCTGGAATAGGTAATCTATACAACAAGCCACTCGGAACCTGATGCTCTGCCTTCACTAACTGGCACACATCGCAAGCTACAACCCAGTTAGGAACATTCTTCTTCATCCCGACACAATGGTAATACCGTTTTAGACCGCAGTACATCTTAGTCGCTCCCAGATGAATAGACAACATGCTCGTATGAGCCTCTATCAGAATCTCCTGCCTCAAAACCTTATCTTTAGGCACACAAACTCACACGTTCACAAGTATCATCTCGTTCGCAGAGACCTGATACTGCAACCTTAAAAGCATTAATCAACCACTGATCCTTCTCCTGAGCTACTCGAATCCTACTTAGCAAATCTGCCTGATTAGCTGCTTCCAACCCCAAAGGCTCTTGTGAGATAACACAGAACCTCAACGTGCTAATCTCACTCACCAAAGCCTCCATATCCCACTCCTGAGCTGAAGCAACTCTCTTCCCACTCAACGCATCTGCAACCAGATTAGCTTTACCAGGATGGTAACTAATCTCTAGATCATAATCTGCTACCAACTCCATCCATCGCCTCTGCCTCGAGTTCAGCTCTGACTGTGTAAAGAAATACTTCAGCCTCTTATGGTCTTTGAACATCTGAACGTTTATGTTATAAAGATAAAATCTCTAAATCTTTAAAGCGAAAATCACCGCAGCCAACTCAAGATCATGAGTAGGGTAGTTGTTCTCGTGCTTCTTCAACTGCCTAGAAGCATAAACAATTACCTTTCCCTGCTGCATCAACACACAACCCAGACCAACTCCCGAAGCATCCGCATACACCACGTAAGGCTCACGCGGCTCGAGCAACGCTAACACCGGTGTACTAGTCAACATCTCCTTCAGCCTCGTGAAACTCTCCTCGCAAGCCGAAGACCACAGAAAAGGAACATCCTTCCTAGTCAAATTCGTCATCAACTGAGCTATACTCGCGAAACACTTAACGAATCTCCTTTAGTAACCTGCCAAACCGAGAAAACTCCTGATCTAAGTGGCATTCCTCAGTCTAGGCCATTTCCTAATAGCCTCTATCTTTGCCGGATCAATAGAAACTCCATCTACAGACACTACATGACCGAGAATACCCATCTCTTACTGCCAAAAACTACTTCCTCAGCTTAGCATACAGCTTATGTTCCCGCAGCTTCTCTAGAACCACTCTTTGGTGTACCTCGTGCTCCACAGGAATCCTCGAATACACTAAAATATCATCAATAAAGATGATCACAAACTCATCCAGAAACTCGTAAAATATCCTGTTCATCAGCCTCATGAACATTGTTGGTGCATTAGTCAAACCGAAAGGCATCACTACAAACTCGAAATGTCCATATCTCATCCTGAAAACAGTCTTCCTATAACTTTGCATCAACAATTCAACTTAGTAATTTTCACATGCTAACGCTTTTAAGTACTTAGCAAAAATATAAATCACGCAGCAACAAACCTCACTTGTAATTTAATTAAACATGCAACAAGCATCACCGAGACTCACCTTTGACTTAACGAATGATCGCTGTTCTGCCAAAGGTTTCTACGGATGTTTGCCTTAGACTTTTACGAACGATTTTGCCTTAGCCTTTGAACTGAAATCTGTTCCAAAGGTTCACGAATTAACTAAGGCAAGACTTAGAATTTTCTTAAGAGAAATTTGATGGTAAAGCCCACGGATCTTACCTAACTTGGAACTGAGCTTGCCGTGGACTATCTCTATATCTTTCGAAGTCTAGCCAGTTCTGATCCCGAAATATTTCTGAAATAGCTTGAAAACATTTACGGTGGACACGAGATTGGATAGAGTAAGGCTTGGGAAATTTCTCCTTCCTTTGAAACCTAACGGAACTGAACCTGCGTTCATGATGGTTCCGGTCATTTGATCAAGATACTTAGGTTAGAATCAAGATTAGTACGTGAAAATGTATTGAAAATGATCAGACTCAGACTTGGAAAACTTACCCTAAGTTTCCACGAAAAGATCCTAGAGAATGGACTGATCGATTCGGAAGGATCGTAACAAACTATCGCGGGCTAAGTTAAAAGTTTGCGGCCAATTGATTCATGGTGAAGGGACAGGCTATTTATAGGCGTGGGTAAGCAGGTGAACCAGCTGGACACCCTGCGGCTACCTGCCAAGACCGTTCCACCGAGCTTTGCCCGTGTCACAACACGCGTTTGGGATCGTGTATCTAACCAGGCGTGAGTCCGACACACGCCAGCATGTGCTCATCACGCTTAGGCACAACTCGGGCGCAAGCCTGCCCGTGGCCTATTCACGGGCGAAGCAGCTCGGTCGCCAAGCAGACTAGCTGCCCAGCTTATTCATCAAGCTGCTTAACTAGGTTTTTTTTCTTTCCCAAACCATTGTTCAAATTTTCGTATTTACATTTAATTATAATAAAAAATTTTAGACGAGACTTTCTCTACCGGGATTCCCGTCTAGAAATTCAAGAAATTTGATTTTTTTTAAAGTGATAGATGGAAACATTACTGGATTTAAGGTTTCAGTCAAAACCTCAGTGAAGCACGAGACTTTTACACCGTCTCTATATGTTGTTATATCATAAATTATGCTCGTAAACTTGCAACTGATCTGGCCATCGCAACGGGTCTTTCACGAGGCTCTGCTTAGGCTTATACGAGGATCATTGCACCAAGCCTGCCCGATTGATTGCACAACAATCAAACAAGAACATGCCCGACCAACCGTAGACCCAGAGTTGAACCAATTGATCGTGCAACAATCAAACAAGAACACGCAAGACCAAGACGCTACATAAGTTACTAGGGTCATCTGAACCGAGGTTCCCAAACGCAAGTAAAATCCCTAGACTAGACACCAATCACATCAACACTCTTGACCCTACCCGGCCCGCACCACGTGAGATCTTTCCCAATCCCCGAAGCTCATCCAGTCTCATACTCATAATCACATCACAAACGCTATGCTCATACCCATATACATATACACCCCTAACACTCCCAGGGTGACGACCCTGGAGATCACGGTGTATAACATACCCCTCCCACCTTCAGGATCGCCGTCCATCAGGCTATCAGTATGCTCCATGCCCCTCTCACTCTCGGGACACGTAGTCCGTCAAGCTATCGGCATGCAGGCGACCTTACTTGTCCCCTGGAAAAAACCTCCCCTGTCCCCTCGAGATATATGCAGGAAACCTCACTTGTTCCCTGGAGAGAACCTCACTTGTCCCTTCAAGTATACCAGGAAACCTCACTTGTTCCCAGGTGCACCTTCTGTAACGTGCCTCATAAGTACCTGTCGACCAGAATCACTTCTCGTGGTCCTCATGACATCCCCTCACTTGGAATGTCATCACATCCATAACCAATCACTAGGTCATCCGAAACAACCCAACCACCATGGGTGTTTTCACAGAGTCCCTAGAAAAGACAGTTCTAGCTCACATAAAACCTCTTTTCTAGACTCTCCCTAGAAAATAGACAGATCCTAACTCACATAAGACCTCTATTTCCCAGCACCATCTAGAGAACTTACAAGTCCTAACTCCCATAGAACCTCCATTCCTAGATACACCTAGAACATGGACAAGCTCTAACTCACATAGGACTTCCATTTCTAGCCCCCACATACACACATGACCGACCAGTCATAAAATATAAGAACTCACATCTTATAAACATATTTAATAAGAAATTCCCATCTTATTAAATCATCAAAATGGATAATCGTTACACAATAAACAAAAACTACATCAAACATAGCCACATGCTATTACAAACTGAAAACCAGAAAAGAAAGACAACTCAAGCAACCGCTTGCTTCTCGAACTACTTCGAGAACTTTGCCTTTATCTTTGCTTCCGGTTCCCAAGTCTCCTCGTCGACACCGTCGCAGTCCCACACGACTCTCACCAACGGTATCCTCTTCCGGCGCATGACCTTGACTCTTCTCTCGAGAATCATCACAGGTATCGCCTCCAACGTCATGTTGGGCTGAAGATCCTTCGGGATCCCATCCAACACCTCCTCAGACTCATGCAGACACTTCTGCAGCATCGAAACATGGAAGACTTCATGAAAAGCCTTCATACTCTGAGGTAACTCCAACCGATAAGCTATTGGCCTAATCCGTTCCACAACCTTGAATGGACCCATAAACCTCGAACTTAGCTTATTCTCTGAAATGGATCTGTTAGGACCCTTCAACATCGCTGCCTTGAGATACACCAGATCTCCCAGCTCAAACTCCAGCTCCTTCTTCCCCTTATCAGCATAACTCTTCTACCGATCCTGAGCCTCTTTCATGTTTAACCTGAACAAAATCTGCACCAAACATGCTCCTCTCCCCCACTTGAGTCCAGCATAATGGTATACGACACGGCCTTCCATACAGAGCCTCGTATGGAGCCATCCCAATACTCGCCTGGTAACTATTGTTATACGCAAACTCAACCAGGTTCAAGTGATCTGCCCAATGACCACCGTAATCCAGCACACAACCTCAGTAAATCTTCAAGAGTCTGAATCGTCCTCTCAGACTGCCCATCCATCTGCGGATGATATGTTGTACTCATATGCACCTTAGACCCATCTCAGCCTGAAATGCTCCCCAAAACTCTGAAGCAAATCTTGGATCCCTGTCTGACACAAACTCGCTGGCACGCCGTGCAGCCTCACAATCTCACGCACATACTTCGTAGCCAAAACTACCGCTCCATTGGTCTTCTTGATGGCAAGAACATGTGCTGACTTAGTCAGACGATCCACAATCACCCAAATAGCATCATAGGTCCGCGACACCGGCAACCCTGTCACAAAGTCCATGGTAATCATGTCCCACTTCCACTCCGGAATAGGCAGACTCTGCAACAAACCACTCGGAACCTGATGCTCAGTCTTCACCAGCTGATACACGTTGCACGCTGCAACCCAGTTAGCCACATCCTTCTTCATCCCGACCCAGTGATAATACCTTTTTAGATCCCGGTACATCTTAGTCGCCCTGGATGAATCGACAAAATGCTCGAATGAGCCTCTCTCAGTATCTCCAGCCTCAGATCCTCATCCTTGGATACACAAACCCGCCTGTTCACAAGTATCGTCCCATTTGCCAAGACCAGATCCTCACCCTTCCCCGTCAACTTCGTCATTGCCTGCGCCATACTCATAAAACCCGTGACGAATCTCCGATAATAACCTGCTAAACCGAGAAAACTCCTGATCTCCGTAGCATTCCTCGGTCTAGGCCACCCTCTGATAACCGTATCCACAGAAACTCCCTCTGCAGATACCACATGGCTAAAAAAACTCATCTCCCACTGCCAAAAACTGCACTTGCTCAGCTTAGTATACAGCTTCTACTCCCGCAACTTCTCCAATACTAGCCTCAGATGAACCTCGTGCTTCTCAGGACTCCTCGAATAAACCAAGATATCATCGATAAAGATGATAACACTCATCCAAGTACTCCTGGAACACCCCGTTCATTAACCTCATGAACGCTGCTAGCGCATTCGTCAACCCGAAATACATCACTACGAATTCATAATGCTCATACCTCGTCTTGAAAGCCGTCTTCATAATGTCAGCCATATCGGTAAGAATCTGATGGTAACCCGAAGCCAAATCTACCTTGGAGAACCAAGTAGCCCTTCGTACTGATCCAACAACTCATCAATCTGCGGCAGAGGATACCTGTTCTTCACAGTGACTCGGTTAAGTCCTTGGTAATCGATACACAACCGGAAACTCCCATCCTTCTTCTTCACAAACAGCACCGGCGCTCCCCATGGTGAACTACTCGGCCGAATGAAACCCTTACCCAACAGATCATCCAGCTGCTTCTTCAACTCTGCCATCTCTGCTGGAGTGATACGGTAAGGTGCCTTAGATGTCGGGCTCGTCCCAGGCTCCAACTCAATCGTGAAAGGATTAGACCGAGACGGCGGTAATCCCTACAACGACCGAAAAACATCCTCAAAAACTTGAACGACCCGAATATCATCCACAGCCACCTCTCCAACAGACTCTGGCATCACAATCGTCGCCAAATACGCCGCGCAGCCCTTCTCAATTCGCTGTTCAGCCTGAATTGATGAAATCACGAGACTCTTGGAAGTCGGCCTCATACCCTGATAAACCAACCTCCCTACCTCTCGCTCAAACTCGATTGTCCTTGATGACAATCCAAATGGACCTTGTACCACTCCAGCCAGTCCATCCCCAGAATGACATCATACAGCTCCATCGAACTGATAATCAGATCTACTGACATTAACTCCCCCGCCACCAGATCATCCACACCTCGAGCCTGCCCGAAGTAGCCAAAGACTACCCTCTAGCAATCAACTAAAACATGGGACACACAACCGCCCACCAACAAGGTCCCTGTACAAATCTCATGTGCCTAAGAACCCTAATGTTCTATCACAGAACACATCCGAGTATCCCGAGCATCTTCATTCCTAGGACAGCTCGCCAATCCGTGATCCATGCTTCCACACCCGAAGCATCTCCGACCACTCTAACTTGACCCTGAAGTGCTCTCCTACTTCCTGTTCTGTCCTTGCGCAGGCTTGCCGCACTTGCTCAGACCCTCCTACTGTTACGACCTCCTCTGCTGAACAAGTGGACTATCCAGCACAGCCTACTTCCTCAGGTCCTCTTCGATCACTGCAACAGTCTAGACCAACTCCACCCTCATGGCGAACTTGCTTGCTCTACCGCGAGTCGTCAAAACATCTCGAAGTCCTCTCAAGAACCTCTTCACTTGGGCCAATTCCCCCTTCATGCCTCTACCCACACGCACTAGAAGTCTGCTAAATGATATATCATGGTTTTTACCGATTTTTGGCCATGATATAAGTTCATTTTATAGAGTCTTTTTGGTATTTTTCGAGTCTTTTCACGTCTTTATAGGTCTCCATACGTTTTGAGCATAATGGGAGCCTTTGGAGGGTTTTGGAGCATTGTGGAAAGAGTAGCCAAAGTTATGAAGTTGGAGTAGCAAAAGGGTTGCGTCGATCTACGCAAGCCCGACGGATCGAGCTGAAAATTTGACACACGCTAGAACATTGAGTTAGCTTTCATTTGGAAGATATTTGAGGTCATTCAACGGTTGGATCGAAAGTTATGCAAGTTTTAGTGACGACATGTCAGTCTGTCCTTAACCGACCGGTTCGCTGGAAAAAAAGGAAATTGCAGTTTTTCCTATTTTGACTTGGTTTTGTCATAGAGATTGAACCAATAACGTGATTAGACCTATTTATTCGAGTTTTTAGCCATTGTTTAGGAGATATCTTGTTTTTTTTCTATTGGGACAATTGTTTTACTCTTTTCTGTTGATAATGTTTTCATCATCTATGTCTGAGTAGATTCCTTGTTAGGTTTTGGGGATTCAAGGGATTGATAAGAAATTGCTAGGATTGATTACTGTTGGGATTTATCTTCTTGTTCTTCATCTAGATTGCTATAACTCTGATTTTAGGATTGATCAACTGAAATTAGAAACCCTAGGTTGCTTTAATAGATGCGAAAATATTATTAACAACCTGACCTAATCTTAGATGAGTAAAATTATCTATTCGCAAAGAAATTTGGCTTAGTAATTTTGTGAACAATCGAACTTGAACTTAATGCTTGTCTTTGTTCACTAAGTTTGCAAAGAAATTTGGAATTTAGGGATTTAGTCATAGATACTCTCTGCAACGAAAGTTGATTGGTTTTACACTTGTGTTTGAGTTCTAGACTGTGCTTAATAAAATCCTAACAGTCTTTCATCCCTGATTTCGATTCATTCCTGAGAATTGCCCATAACCTAACTCTTTTGTCTCATTGATTACTAGAAGCATATTATAGTTTGCTTCTTTGCTTTGTTTCTACTTTACATTCATACATATTTGCTTAGCTGATATATCATGGTTTTTACCCATTTTCAACCATGATATAAGTCGTTTTTGTAGAGTCTTTTTGGTGTTTTTAGTGTCTTTACAGGTATTTGGTCGTTTGGAGTTTAATGGAAGATTTTGGAACATTTTGGAGTAAGATCAAGTTGGAATCGGCGACAGAAGCTTCTCTGTCGATCGACAGTGATTAAGCCTGTCGATCGACACGCGAGTTGACGAAGCAGAAGATTTTACCAGAAAGCGTCCTGTCGATCGACACACATTACTCCTGTCGATCGACACGAGATTTAATGAAGATTTCCACACGAGTTTTCTAAGGCCCATGACGATTTTTTTTACCTTTGTATATATAGTTTTAACTCAGATTTTGAGGGGATCATCTGGTTTTCCATTAAGACTTGAGAGATATTGCTAGGGAGAGTTTTTACAGAGATCTACAGAGTTTTTCATACTGCAAGCTTAAAACCCTTTGTATCTCTAACTTTAACTCTTTATGCATCTAATTTTATTCATGATGTTTGCTTTATTCAACATGAGTGAGTAGTTTGCTTGTTAGGTTGTGGGGAATTCTAGGGTTTGATGAGAAATTGATAGGATTGTAATTTTGCTAGGGTTTATCTTTAGGATTCTTCATCTAGATTGTTTCTAATGCTAGATCTAGCTTGATCACCTAGTATCTAGAACTTAGGTTGCTTTAATAGACACGGAAGTGTTATTAACAACTGGACTTAGTCTTAGATGAGCAAAATCACCTATTCGCAAAGGAATTTGGCTTAGGGATTTTGTGAACAATTGAACTTGAACTTAATGCTTGTTTAGATTCAATAAATTTGCAAAGGAATTTGGAATTTAGGGATCTAGGTATAGATAGTCTCTGCAACGGAAGTTGATTGGCTTTACCTTAGTGTTTGAGTTCTAGAACGAAACTTAATTAAACCCTGCAGTAATTTTATCCTCAATTTTGAATCATACCTGAAGAATTACCCATCGCCTAGCTTTTGTCTTTTTGAATTACATAACAACCAAAATCGCTATCTTTTGCTCGTTTTTATTATTCGCTTTTCATTACATATTCCTTGCTTAGCATAATTTGAATACTTAAATTGATTGTGTAAATTGATTCCTTGTGGATTCGATCCCTAAATACTACGAGGATCTCTTAATTTGAGAGAGTAGCTCAGGGTTAAATTTGAGCATATCATTAGCCTAATTCGAAATCATCAATCTTTTGTGTGAACCGATTCCCTGTGGATTCGACCCCTAAGTACTACAACGATCTCTTAATTTGAGAGAGTAACTCAGGGAAATTTGAGCATATCACTAAACCCAGCATAGAACTCCTGAACCGACCGGTCACCTTGAATCAATTCCCAAAAACCTCGACTCCAACCGATCCACCGCCCCTTGCAGAAGGACTTGGCGTTAAACTCCGCCAAAAAGTCATCCCGGGCCATCTCCGTCTGCACTCTCCTGGCCACCACACCTCTCCGCCTGCACTCTCCTGGCCACCACACCTCTCCGCCTGCACTCTCCTGGCCACCACACCTCTCCACCCGGCTGCACGCCAGCCATGGCTGCACTCCCGGAGCCTGACCCTGAGCTGGCACCCCTCCCGGTAACCGCTCCAAGATCCACTATAGCAAACTCGCCAGACGATCATCTCGGTTCTAAGCTAACCCCGCGACCGCACTCGCCGCAAAACTTATCAAATAACCAACAGCAATTCAACCATTTCAAGTTCACAATCCAGCAACTTACCAAGTCTAGAAAAAACATCAAACACCAAATTGAGACACTAGATCATCTCCTCTTCCTTTCATTGATTCCACGATCACACTTTCTCTTTACCTGCATCATATGGTTATAAGAGATGCGTGAGTATTATCACAAATACTCAGTGATGGGGTTATCCCATCTACTTGGCTATACACACAGGCATAAGCAAAAGATACAATACCATGATGACAATCAACACGCATAACACAACAATCACACGAGAAACAGTCAATACGTCAAACTGACGGTAATCAAAATTGTGTGTCAATCTCCTGCACAAAAACCGTCAACAAACACGAAATCATCCATATCAACAAGAATCAATCATCAAATCATCACACAAACGCATTGGGATCCATTCCTTTACCCAGATAAGCCATGGTCACGCACTCACCTTAGGAAAATAGTCATAACACGCGTTGTAAATTTCAGATTAAACCGAACTTGATGGCTCTGGAAAGCTAAGACTCGGGGCTTTCCAATGATACCTAGATTGTCTTTTGGTTCCTTACAGAACGACGGGAAAACAGCCCGCAAGTTCGTTGTTTGGAATTGGAAACAGGAAATTCTAGTCTCAGAAAACATGAACGACACGTTGACATCTAAAGAACACAGAGAACAGAGATTACATCGGAAAACTAAACAAAGAGAGATTTCCATTGATAGGCGGATCGTTTCCTAAGTCATTCTGGTTCAACGAGAATCTTCTCTCGGAATGGACTGATCGCAGACCTAGAACTGCAGAAACATCTCTTAGTAAAACGACGATAACTCTCGGAATACTAATCCAAATGACAACCCGATTTCGCCCAAAGCTAGATAAGAGAGTGGAGAACTTATCCTAGAAGTTTTGCTCTAATCCGATCCGATCTTCCCAGACGTTCGTCTCCCCTTCTAAAATCGGACAGAACTGTTTTTCTCTCAAGAAAGTCACTTCTCTCACAATTCTCCATGCTTATATAATGGAACCCTAGGGTTCCCTAAACCGATCGCCAAACCGAGTGATCAAACACTGAACCAGACGGTTCAATTTCAACTTGCATCGATCGACGCACAACACTTGTGTCGATCGACGCAACACCCAGAACCTAACTCCTCGTGAGTCCAAACACGTGTGTCGATCAACACACACACACTGTGTCGATCGACGCACCACCAAAAATACTCATTTTGGTTCACGGGCGTTACAATATGTTTAAGTGGTATGCTTTCGACAACTAATTCTTACTTGATTATTTAACTTTCTGTAGGAAACTGGGGGTTACAAAGGGGTTAGACTAGCTTCGGGTCAAGAGATAATCAGCCAAAAGTTGATTCTAGATCCCTATATTACTGTTGGATTGGAGTCACTATCATCATTGACGGATCAGTAGAAAGAAACTCTTCGGGTCTTGTCCCAAAGGCGATAAGCAGTAAGGGGAAAATAACAAGAGGAATATGTATCACTAGAGGTTATGTGAAAGCTGATACATTAAGCACTCTTATCATGTATCCATTAAAATGTAAGCTAACTTATACAAACCCACTACTTAATTGTTTTACTAACTTGTATATTGTCATTTGCATATCGAAGTCTCTACTCTTAATGATTTTTCTTCTTATTTCTCTTAGCTTTGTTTCCTGAACACCTAACTACGTTCCGAATTCTGCAGCTTGGTAGTGGTTTAGTGGTTTGTCCTGCTGACATGTAAGTTGTGAACTCTTTCTAACATACCTTTGTTTACTTTTCTTTGTACTCACGAGTATCACATCTCAACAACCTAGATCTTTTTGAACATGTCTTGGTGTCTTCACCACTGTATGCTTGCTTAGGTAACATTCAAGAAATTTCAGAACCCAAATATAGCAAATCAAATAGAAATTGACTATTCTCTTTGCCTCTTTATGATTCAATGTTGAAGATTTTGTCTCTTGATTATTTTCAGAACGGTGAGAATCCTGCATACATGAAGATCCATCTCAGAACTGAAGATGTTCAAGGAAGGAATGTATTGACCCAACAGACAACTACACCTTGAAGTAATTAACAACATAAAGTGTGTTTCTTATTTGATCTTGTAAACAGGAATGTTGAGTAAGATTCTCTGAGATTCACATATTCTATAATGTATCTTGGATAATTGATCAGCTTGTTTTCACCTCATTTCAGGTAAGCTTCCACTCCCTTCTATGTGTATCGTTTCTTTGTTCCAACTGTCTGAAACTTTTGAGACAATTATTGTACTTTGTGGTTGCAGCTTCGTGTGGTTTGTGCAGTAGCTACCCAAGTGGTCTTCTTTAGATTTTTTTGTTCGTGTGCTTGAGTGGTTTAAATTGATCGATGTAAGAAACAAGTTGCATGGCCTTCTCTACTTTCGTTTTATAACAGTTGCATGAGAACCTGTGGATCTTGTTGTTGTACTTTTTAGTTAAGAATTTAATTGAGAATTGAGACTTGAGACTTATATTGATATTTTCAGGATTCAGACTTATATGGAGAATTTTTATGTATTGATATTTTCTTGCAATTATGTAACATAACGTCTAAAACTAATAGCATGTATAGTCTAATAAAGGTAATAATTTATAGCCTAAACGTAAAGTTACAACAAACTAGATAATAATTACAAAATAGAGCTATAAAAGAATTTAGCGTAGCGCATATAAAGAGCTACAAAAAAATAGCATTAAAATGTGTTATAATGATCACAATTAGAGCACTAATTATACGCTATGAAATGACAATATTTAATTGCACTTTACACTACAAGAAAATAGATATTTAGCGTCAGCGTAATTCGACGCTAAAAGCCCTTAGCGTCGAATTAGCGTTGAAAATTATTTCGACGCTAAACCCTCGACGCTAATTAATTTTTGACGCTAAATCGATGCTAATTTTGCGTTGCAACTAATTACGACGCTAAATGGACGCTAATATTTCGACGCTAAATCGATGCTAATTAGCGTCACAGTGTTTCGATGCAACAGTTCGACGCTAAATCGACGCTATTTAGCATCGATTTAGCGTCAGCATGTTTTGATGCAACAAATCGACGCTAAATCGATGCTAATTAGCGTCGTCACTTTCGACAAGTTCGACGCTAATTCAACGCTAAATAGCATCGATTTAGCGTCGATTATTATTATTTTTTTTAAAAAAAAAAAAAAAAATTTTCTAAAAATATAATAAAAATATATTAAAAATTTAAAACATTATAAAACAAAATATGCGATACAAATGAAATACAAATCCTAATCTACTCTTGTTGTTGGGTCCTTAGGTTGATGACATCTTCCCGGATCATCTCTTCGGATTCTTGCTCGAATTGCGTAGGACCGTCAGGTGGAGGAGGCGGTGGAGGGAACTGAAGCCCTTGCAAGGCAGTTGCTAATGTCGGATTATCCACTGCAATGATGTTAAAGAGACTGGTCATTGCCGAAAGATTAATTTCTAGCTGCGAAATCCTAGAATTAGCAGTTTCCAACTGCCAGTTTCCAACTGCCTGGTCAATTGCGGCTGAGACGGACCCGCGGTGTAAGAATATCGAGCCGACGAACAAGCTTTTGGGACATCTCTGATGGATCCAACACCCATCGTTCGTCCTTTCTTCTTCAGTGCAACCTATAAAATAAAAATGTTATACAATAAAATTGTAATAAAAAATAACTTTAAATATATTAAGAAAATCTAAAAAATTACCTCTTCGTAAAGTCGATCCAAATCTTGGACACCCATCGTAGACTGGACAGATTCGTCTAGCTCTGCCAGTCGTGCGTTGTACTCATTGAACGTTCGTTCCGGTTGAGCGGTAACAAACGTTCCATCCTTCTTCCGATGAGTTTTCTCCATCACTTTAACCATCGGAGGAAAATCACCGCCGTCAGCCTGTTAAACAAAAATAAACGTAAATAAAACTTAAATATAAATTATATAAATATTTAAAATACAAATAAATCAAATAAATTACCATATCCAGTCCTACTGTGGCGTACGATGTTTGACCCGCACAATCCTTTGAAGGTCCATCTCCTTCGGCCACTGGCGTGAGACGGGCTACAGAACACTTCCCCGATTTAACCACCGAATGGGGATCCTACCAGAACTGCACTAGACCCGACCAAACATCGGGATCCATCCCTAGCGGCTTCGTCTCATTGCCTTTCGCGCGCCACGCCTTCTTCAAGTTACCGACGTAACCATTGAGACGCTTTAGCGCCTTACGCTCGAACTCTGCTCGCACTTCGAAAGTACGAGCTTCTTCCCAATGCCACCCTTGCTACAAAAATACGAATAATATTATGAATATATTTAAAATAAAATTTTTCAATAATTAAAAATAAATAATATAAAAGAATTACCGCCCATGATTCTAACCAAATATTCCGCACATGCTGCGGCGTCTTGCTCCAATTAGCATGGGGCATAGTGAAATAGGCCGCGATGGCCTTGGTGACCGAACGCGATACCTTGTTATCGCTAAACCTGTTAAACAAAAATTTACAATGATCTAATTATAATTTGTAATTAAAAATTAAATAACCAATATTAGTAATATTGTAAAAGATATAATCATACCATAATGTACCAGGAGGCCTCATCGGATGGAGAGTCCTAACCCGTGTCTCTCGTCCAGGTTGGCGGAGAAGCTCGGTAATCTGCATCATGAAAGGCACGTTTGCCGGTGGCGGCTCTTGGTGGTCATCAGAAGGGTCTGCTACGTCTTCTTCTGTCTGTGTCTCTGGCTCTGGCTGAGGCGTAGCTCGTGGTGCAACACGTGGTGCAACTCGTGATGGACCTCGTGGTGGAGGTCGTGGACGATATGTCGCAGCTTGCGAACCCGACGCTGATCCTGATCCTGATCCTGATCCGCGACGACCATCATATCCAAGAATCGTAGCATCCTCGCCAAATAACTGTCCGTAGGAAGCTGGGCGATCCGCCTATAAAACAAAAAATATTATTAAATAAAAATAGAAAACATATAAATTCATAAATAAATATTAAATTTGTAAAAATAATTCCAAAAATGCTAAAAAAATTTAAATTTTGTATATAAAATATGAACATAATTTGTAAACTTGTTTTGTTATTTTAACTTCAAAAATTTATTTTTATAAGTTCGTAATTATAGAGTATAAGTGTAAAATTGAAACATAAATTCGATTTTATTTAAAACAAATATTTATTTACATTTCTAAATTATAGATCAAATGATTTTTATTATATTTTACACAAATATATATGTTTTGAAAAATTAAAATTCTCAAATCCAATTTAATTTCTACAAATCCATTCAAATTCCTAAAAATCTATTCTATTTATTACAAATCCATTTCAATTCCTAAAAATCCAATTTAATTTCTACAAATCCATTCAAATTCCTAAAAATCTATTCTATTTACTACAAATCCATTTCAATTCCTAAAAATCCAATTTAATTTCTACAAATCCATTCAAATTCTATTTTCTACAAATTCCTAAATCAAACTTAACATAAAATTATTAACAAAATTAAAAAAAAAAAAAAATTACCATTACGATCTAGGTGGTCGCCGGCGGCGGGAGAGAGGGAGAGAGGGAGGTCGCCGGAGAGAGAGAGAGAGAGAGGATGGCGGCGTCGGCGGGAGAGAGAGAGCCGGCGTCGGGGGAAGAGAGAGGATTCGTAAGCGTCGCCGGAGAGAGAGAGAAAGAGAGAAGAAGAAATCGGAAATGAGGAAGAAGAAGAAGCCTGTTCTGCGTTTTATTAGCCTATCCGACGCTATTTCGACGCAAATTAGCCTATCCAACGCACAATAAATGGTTACCGCGGTTTTGGTTAAATTTTTTTAATTTAGTGTCGAATTTGCGGCGAATCTGAACATTCGACTCAAATTCAACGCTAAATTAGAAAAGTTTAACCAAAACCGCGATAAACCAACCATGTGTGAAAATTTTTGGTTTACCGCCATCGGTTAAACCAAATTAATTGAATTTCGCGTCGTTTTTGCATCGGATAATAAAAAATCCGACACCTTTTCCATTCTATACCCTAAACCCAAAAAACAGAAGTTTTTAGATTTAGCGTCGAATTAGCATCGAATTCATCGCTAATTAGCATCTGATTCGATGCTAATTCAACGCTAATTAGCATCGAATTAGCGTCGAATTCATCTGATTCTATGCTAATTCGACGCTAAATCTAAAAATTTCTGTTTTTTGGTTTAGGGTATAGAAACCGCCACTTATACGAGAACTATCTTATCCTTTTCAATCTTTATTACTACCGAATAATTTAAACTTTTGAAATTTTAAAATACCTATCTTGTTCCGAAAATTTTTTATGATAGTATATGTAAACCAATATAGTTTATAGAAATCTAAGACTTATATGCTTTTGTTTAAAAGTATAATTATATGAACTTAGTTGTTTGCAATTAAATTATTCAGTTTATCTAATATATATGCTTCACTCGTAATTGTTGACTTTTAAATGTTTTATTCTATACCCTAAACCCAAAAAACACAGAATTTATGAGATTTAGCATCGAATTAGCATCGAATCAGATGAATTCGACGCTAATTCGACGCTAAATTAAAAAATTTCTGTTTTTTTGGGTTTAGGGTATAGAATGGAAAAGGTGTCGGATTTTTTATTACCCGATGCAAAAACGACGCTATATAGCATCGAATTAGCGTCGAATTCATCTGATTCGATGCTAATTCGACGCTAATTCAGCTTATTTTTTTTTTTAAAACAAACTTAATAATAATAGAAAATATAGTATAATAACAAATTAATATTATCCGAAACAAATGAAATAAACACAAAAATCCAAATAAAACACATGTATATGCTTCACTCCGAATCGTCATTTGAGTCATCGGTATTTTCGCCACTCTCGTTTGCGAACTCGTCTTCCGGGTTTTCTTCATCGGTAGCCTCTGAAAGAATTTCAACTTCTCGATTTTACGGATCTATAAGAATGATGTTGTCTATATCTTGTTCTGGAGTTGTTATATCCACGGCAGCTTCATATTGCATTGGAGCGTCGTCGGATTCAACTATCATTCCTCTAGGAGCTATTTTAAGCACAGATAACCATGAAATCCCTGTTTTCTGACATGTGGATATGGTATGAAACAAACTTGATCCGCTTGTGATGCAAGGACAAATGGATCGTACTTTGCATAAGAACGAGATCCGTTAACATCGATGACACCAAACTTTCCTACTCGAATCCCTCGCCCGACAACTGGATCAAACCACTCGCATTTCAAAAGGGTGCACTTTAAGTTAACCAAACCAGGGAATTGCACTTGAACAATGTCTTGTATAATACCATAAAAATATGTGTCCCCCGCTCGAACTACCACACCATAGTTCGCAGTTGCTCTGTTTTTTCCACGTTCGAACGTATGAAACACATAACCTCGTGTAAAATACATTGGAGATGACGTAACTTTTCCCTTCCCAATGGACCTTGGATCAACTCTCTGAACCATACAGGGTACGACGTGTCTCCATAATCAACCTGGCAAATACAATATACACATTGTAAATATAATAAACACAAATTGTATATATAGGTTTTAATGGAAACTAGATATATATAATTTTGTTTTTAACTTACTTGAGTTTTCAACCATTTAGCAAAGTGGAGATCTTTACGTTTTTCAATCTCATCGGCGGATGCATTTGGGAAAGCCTCGGCAACTTGGCGAATGAATTCACTACAAGAAAATATAGTTATAATAAATGTTTTCAAACAGCAACCAGAACTGTTAGACTTTCCATTAACTGCAAGACAACAAAACCTTATAATTAAAAAAAAAAAAAAAACACAAAAGTTGATGATGTTGATTTTCGACACCTAGCTAGTTCTCTGGCCTGTCAAATTCAATTAGTCAATACAACTAAAACCACGATGAGATGAGATTGAAGCAAACAGTAAAATCCTACTAATTTCGATATATAAGGAGCCCGTTCCTCTGGTACTATGGTATAAATCAATATCTCCTCATCCACTTTGCCCTGTCGCCTCCACAGTCCCTCCATCTTCATCATACCTGTCCTCATACCTGCCATCGATCCAAATTATCGGAAGAATTAGCGACAAGACAATTTGGGAATTGACGCGATTATATATATTTACATATACAACAATTATGAATTAGGGCTTTTTTGTTGAATAAACAAAAAAAAAAAGGAAATCAAAAAGTAGGGATTTTGGGTAGAGAGAGATAGGGAGAGAAATGGTTAGTTTTTATATTTAAACTTTTTTTTTGTGTTACTTGTGCTAATTTTTCTATCAATTATAGTTAGAGTTATCCAAAAAAAAAAAAATAATTATCAATTATATTATTATTATATAATTAGAAAACTAATATGTTGATAATTGAATTTAACTAAATAGCAGAAAAAAACATATTCGGACAAAACTACTCCTACAAAATTTATTAAAAAAATTATCAATAAATCAAAAAAATTATATTTCTCTCATCTTTCAAAAATTAAAAAAAAAATCCCCAAAAATTATATTTTTCTCATCTTTAAAAAAATTATCACTGTGTCTTATCTCTTAAAAATATATTAACCTGCAAAAAAGTAAGATTATGTCAGAAAATAACTAGAAAATATGACAAAAACAATATGTTGTAACACTTAACTATTTAATAATATTGTTGACTATTATCGAACTTACATATTCTTAATAACATAGTTGACTATTTTCGAAACTACATATTGTATTGATCTCAGAAGATAGTTAGCTACCTCACACTAATTTGTAACTATCTAAAATATAGTTAACTATTTTTCAGAAAATAGTTACCAATTTAAAAACATAGTTAACTATTTCCAGAACATAGTTGTCTACTTTAATAGTTTCATAACATAGTTGACTACTTTAACAAACATAGTTAACTATGTTCAGAATGTAGTTACCTATTATAGTCGATATAATGAAAAAAGGTAACATATATAGTTAATTATTCTCAGAAACATAGTTACATATTAGTTACAAAAAAACCAATTGAATCATATCTAGATCATAAGACGAGAATTCCAATCATCAAAACAAACGCACAAATCAAGTAGCGATAACAAAAAAAACCCCAGAAACTCAAGCGGAATCCGACAATAGTACGAACAAAAGAACGAATTCGTGAGAGATTTATATAGGAAACAACGAAAATTTATTAATGGAAAGAACTAAGTTTATTTCTACAGTAGTTTAGTTGAAGAAGAAGATGCAAATTTGAAGAAGAAGCATGAACAAGATGAGATTAGAGAAGAAGAATCGATGAGTTTAGGGAAGAAGAAATAATGGTGAGTTTAGGGGAAAAAGAAATAATGGTCGGCGTGAATAAGATTAGGCTAGGATTTTAATATTATTATTTTTTAAATGTAAAATCTCTATAATTAGAGAGGATAAAATTAGAATTTTATATAGATTAAATGCTAATTACTATATTTTGATTTATTTAATATTAGATAATACATTATAGATGGAAAACCTAATATACAAACTAATTTCTCATTATATTATTATTATATTATTATTTTTTTAGTGGATGGATATATTTGGTTTCGAAGTTAATTTTTTTATTTTTTATTTTTTATTTTGTCTAAATTTCGAAGTTAACTTTGTTTTTTTTGCTAAACAAAGTTTTGTTTACTTTGGTGTTAGGCAACATAATAAGAAAGCTGTATACTGAATTACTTAAAGTGGTGTACAATTTCGCAGTGAAGTCGATTTTGTTGGGTTCCTTTGTGAGAATCAGACTAAGATTGAATGGGTTTTCTTTTGTGCAGTTCTCTAACTTGTCCTTGTTGCATTCTCTATTCAGAAAATAAAAAAGAGTTAGTTCTACAAGAATGCAAAGTATGTGAGCAAGTTTAGAAAGTCGGTGAAGCAGCATAACTTGTATGATAAGAATGAGACTGGAGAGAGTAGCAAGGTAGATGATATTGATGATGATGATGATGATGATAATAAGCAGAAGGTTAAATCTAACAAGAGAATCAGTATGGAGGAGGTGTACAAGTAGAAACGAGAGGAGATGGAGATTTACCATTATAGAGATTACTCTGTGCCTTACCTATAGCTGATTGACTATCACAGTGTACACGAATTGGAGGCACAGGTTTTTCCCACATCGGGATATCTTCCAAGAAATTTCGAAGCCACTCTGCTTCCTCTGCTGCTTTGTCTAAAGCTATAAACTCAGATTCCATGGTCGATCTGGCCAACAGAGTCTGTTTGGAAGATATCCAGGACACTGCTCCACCGCCAAGTGTAAAGATGTATCCACTAGTGGATTTTGAGTTTTTGGAATCGGCAATCCAGTTTGCGTCACTATATCCTTCAAAAACTGATGGTTCTTTACCATAGTGTAAGCCATGATTTTTGGTATAACGTAGGTAATTCAATACTCTAGTTATAGCTTTTCAATGTTTATGTCCCGGATAACTGGTGTAGCGACTAAGTACATTTACTAAGTGTGCCAAATCGGGTCTAGTACAATTTGTTAAGTACATCAGACTCCCGATTACTCTTGCATATTCCAATTGTGACACCGCATCACCAGAATTTTTGGTCAGGTGGAGTTGCGGGTCCACTGGAGTTTTCGCAGTTCCACTTGAGTAGTTTTTGAATCTATCAAGTATCTTTTCAGCATAATGATCTTGAGATAGGGTGATTCCTTTGGGAGTTCTTATAATTTTTATCCCTAGAATTACATCCGCTAGTCTCATGTCTTTCATGTCAAATTTTCCTTTGATCATGGTTTTAGTTTCATCAATGATATCTTTATCGCTTCCGATAATAAGCATATCATCTACATATAAACCCAGCAAAATATATCATGTTGGAGTAATTTTTATGTATATGCATTTGTCGCATTCATTTATGCCGAACCCATTTGACATCATTACGTTGTCGAACTTTTCATGCCATTGCTTAGGCGCTTGTTTAAGTCCATATAATGACTTTACTAATCTACAGACTTTGTGTTCTTGTCCTGGGATAACAAACCCTTCCGGTTGTTTCATATAAATCTCTTCTTCTAAATCTTCATTTAGAAAAGCAGTTTTTACATCCATTTGATGGATTTCTAGACCGCGTAGGGCTGCAATGCCTATGATCATTCTTATTGATGTTATTCTCGTCACAGGAGAATAGGTGTCTGTGGAAGGTGGAATCACACAGTTAGATTTGTTTACGGTTCAAGAGGGATGGAGTCTTCAAGGTGCGAAATCACAGAACAAGAGATTGAAGTTAGGTTTTTATTGCTGTTTTTGTAAAGCTCAGGAATACAAGAGTTTTGTCTAAAGAATTGCGGATCCCCTCCCTAGAGGGTCTACATCTGCTTATATAGTCCTAGGTCAATGAAGTCCCCTTAGAGAAATAAGGAAGTCTTCCTTATCTCCAAAGACGGCTGCGCGGAATGGGCTGCGCCAACCTACTCGGCCCATCTTGCCATGTCTTGGGCTTGGCTTGTCTCGTTATTGACTATGCTAATGGACTTGTATTTCCCTCCAAGCGACATTCCTAGACTTGGCGGGCTTAACACCACAGCTTCGCCGTTCCGGTTGCATTGTCATGCCGCTGACTTGTCTGGTAAGCCACCTCGTCGGATATTGGGTAACCAGGCCAAGCAGTCGTTTTTCATCTGGTTGTATAATTGGTCGTTTTCCTGGTTTGATCTTACCGTGGTGGAATCCGACCCCCACAGTTAGCCCCCAGCTCGGTAGTATCTAGTATAATGGTACCGAGGTGAGAAATACTGCGAGTGTAAGATCAAAGTCCGTCCGTACCCACTCTGCAGTAAGCATCGGACAACCATGTCGACCTAAGCTCTAGTGATTTTGTAAACTGAGCCTAGGCTGAACGGTGTACTCTGTATGTTTTGATCTAGCCTTGTCACGACTTTCTAAAAAATTTTTTTTTTTTTTTAAGCCCAGTAAACTTGTAGTAGTAGTGGGCTTTTGAGGCCCGTTAGGGTTTCTGTCACGGCTACCGAGGCAAAATGATGTCTTCACTCCCCCAACATCTATAAATACCACTCCTCTTCCTCACTCTCCTCACAATCTCCCTTCTCTCTCAAACCTCCAACAGGTACTTTCTTTCTCCTCTCTCTCTCCTTTATTTATGTGAAGAAGAAGGTTTTTTTTTTTTTTTGTAAACTCTCCGCCGCCGAGTATCGTGGGGAAAGAAGAGAGGTGGAGTGAAGCTTCGTTGTCTGGTGACCCGCCGAGCCGAGCGTGATTGTGAACCGAGGTGGATCGCGGGCGACGAGGCGGAGAACGATACGCCACGATAGACGGAGTCGACAAGGCGAGCGCTACGGTGCTGCAGCCGAGGCGACACAGATCCGAATCCAGTGCCGAGCCAAACGAGTTGTTTGCGAGCCGAACTCTGACACCGGGGCGAAGAAGTTGTGTGCCACCGAGTCGAGTCTCAGTTGATAGGGTGGTCGCGAATTTCGGCGAAGACGAATTTGCCCTCTCCACGCCGAGGTGGTTCGACCGAGGCGAGTTCGGTCTGACCGAGGTGGTTAGATTCGATCGAGGCGAGTTCGGTTCGACCGAGGCGAGTTCGGTTCGACCGAGGCGAGTTCGGTTCGACCGAGGTGGTCAGATTCGATCGAGGAGAGTTCGGTTCGACCGAGGTGGTTAGCTCCGACGCCGACTTGAAACGCTGAGGCGGAGCTTAGCAACTGTAATTGCGAAAAGGTGCGAGTTGGCGACGGGTTGAAACGTTTGTGGCCTCGGTCCCGTCGACGAGCTTTGTCTTCCGGTTCGACGTCTCAACCGAGGTGAAACGTCATGTCACACCGAGGAGGAGCGCATTGAGCCGCCTGCTTGGACCGAGGCAAGATCGTCCTCCGAGCTCGATCCGCCCGTTTTGTCGTGGGTTGAACCGAGGTGATATTTTAAAAGACGCCGGGGTGGATTGTGATGGCAGAGAACCCGTCTCCTTTGAGTCCAAGGAATCGCCCTTTTGAGGCCGGTTCTTCGTACGTTTCTCCGTGCTTAGAAGACTTAGATGGCTTAAGAGATGGTCTTTCACTTCCCGGAGGAAGAGTCATCCGTACACCTGGCTCTGATGCAGGTAGCGCGACCCACCTAGTCTCCCCTGATATCGCAGCTGCCGAGGTCTATGAAGAGGATGACATTGTCAAGTCAGAGCAGGAAGTCGAAGTGGAAAGCAATGTTAACTTGCCGGCTACGCAGATTTCCATGAAGAAGAGGAAACCGCGGACTAAGCCTGACCCGCCGGGTTCCACGCTTTCCATTCGTCAGTCTCTACGTGACTTTCGTGCTCGTTTTAAGATCCCCAAGGAAATTAAGTTTGCTCTTCCGTCTTCGTCAGACCGAGCTGACGACCCTCCGGAAGGCTATTTTACTGTATATGAGGCTTACTTCGATCTGTGCTTCCTTTGGTTCCCCATCCCGGAGGTCTTACTTGAGTATGTGTGGGAGTACCGCATTGCCCTGGCTCAGATCACGCCTCGTGGACTACGCCATTTGATTGGACTCTTGGTGCTCAGCTACGAGTGTAACCGCGAGCTCACCGTGCTTCACTTGATGAATCTTCTGGAGATTCGAAAGACGGGTAGTAAAAGCAAGATTAACTATTTCACTTCAGGCAGAGCTTTTTACCAGGTCATCAAAGACTTCCCCAGCAAGGACAACTTCTGGTTTGAAAAGTTCTTCTTTGTGAAGATAGACGGGGCTTCTGTTGGTTCTAACTGGGTTGATAAGATCGTGACCGAATGGCGGACTCGCGGTAGCGGTTTTTGTAGTTTTTAGAGTCGTCAGCTGTTAGGCTAGTCATTGGGCTCCGTTTGTTGTAGAAATTTTTCCTGATACTTTCATGTTCCTTGTTTGTTTTGCAGCGCCGAAGCGGTTGGTGGAGTTTCCGAAGGACACGAACAGTTTACACAACGCCCTGATCGCTCGACGGTGTCGTTGGAGGAAGCACTTCTCTTTCCGATGAGTTGAAAGAGCTAGA
The DNA here is from genome assembly GCA_964056655.1 of Arabis hirsuta. Lineage (NCBI taxonomy): Eukaryota > Viridiplantae > Streptophyta > Magnoliopsida > Brassicales > Brassicaceae > Arabis > Arabis hirsuta. The sequence continues at coordinate 25,482,398 of OZ053300.1, read as the reverse complement.
GCCCTGCACGTTGGTTCCACACTTCCGAGTCCGTCGCCGTCTTCGACTCACACCGGATCCACTGTACCCATGTCTACCAGGCTTACTATTCGTGATAAGCTGAGGCTAGCCAAGAAAGAGAAGGCCGACGCTGCACGGCGTGCTGAAGAGCAGCATTCCGAGGAGTGGTGCTCCGAGGATATCCGCACCGAGATCCAACCGGGTTCCACGACGGGGACACACATCGAGTCGCCCATACCGATTGCAGATGATCCTGTTGCTGACCAGATTGCTCATTCTTCCTCTCCAGTTCGTGCAGCTTTGACCAGATACGAGTTGGCTCGCGCTTCCCGCCCGACCATCTCCTCCCTGGTTCGTCACGAGGGGACAAGTCACAGGAACGAGAGCCGCAAGCGCGGGATGGATAGCAGGAGAGAATCGCATTCTGAGGAGAGGGTTTTCAAGGAACCAAGACGCTACTCCAGTGATCGCGGGGCGGCTGCGTCTGAGCTCTTAGAGAACAACACCATCAAACCAAAAAAAATGAGGATGCTCTTAGAGATACTCTTATGCAACCAAGAATGGGCGAGTTTTTCTCCATTATTTTGTCCATTGATCTTTAGAGATACCCTTGGGATCTCATGTAAATCCTTGAGACATGGAGGTAATCTCTACTTCTTAATGCTATTTTAATTAAGTCTTTACCTTTATATTTTTATTTATGTTTTTGATCTGAACCCTTACCATTGATTTTGCTTTCATGCATAAGTGAGTAGATCACACTTGTGGTTCATGGGTTAGGAAGATTTGGGATTATTGGTGTTTGATATTTTTGATCTTTGAGTTTAGATCTGTAACGCCCGTGAACCAAAATTTAGACTTTTGGTCTACCTCGATCGATACACTCCCCCTGTGTTGATCGACGTAAGGTTGAATTGAACTGACAGGTTCAGTTTTGATCGTTCGGTTTGCGGTCGGGTTTTAGGAACCCTAGGGTTCGCTTATAAAAGCAAGGAGACCCTTTTTGTGGCTGCGGTTTTGGGAGAGAAAAATCAGAACTTGAGAGTTCCAGAGAGAAGAGAAAGAGATCCTTGAGTGTTCTTGTTCCTTAAGGCTAAGAAAACGCGTGATTGAGGTTTTGAAGGCAGTTGTCCAGTTTTAGAAGAGGAGAGTAACGGCCAATAAGAATTGATCGGATCGGAGCGAAACTATCAGATTAAGTTCTTCACTCTCTGATCTTGTTATAGGATAAAACGGTTTGTTAATCGGATTTCTATTCTAGGAGTTATAATTGTTTTACTAAGGGAGGTTTGTGCAGTTTCGGATATGCGATCAGTCCACTTCAAAGAAGGATTCTCGTCGAACCAAAAGGACTCAGAAGACGATCTGCATACCGTTGGATAGTTCCCTCTATCTAGTTTCTAGATCAGGTTTCTGATCCTGATTAAGAGGTAATTTCCGTTCTCAATGTGCTTTTGAAGTCAGCGTATTGTTCCTGTTTTCTATAACTCCAATTTGGTTTAGGAGATTTTTGGAGAAAGGATCGAGGTTTAGTTGGTTCGTGAGGAATGGAAGATAGAGCAGAGGCTGTAGGTGTGAGAGAGATCTTCTTTCGTGGAAATCCTTGTCTAAAATCGATCTAGAATCAAGGTGAGTGCGTAACCATGGTTTATCAGGGTAAAAGGAATGTCATGATGCGTTTGGTTGATGTTTTGATGATTTATTGGGTAATTTGAGTCATTCTCGTATTATTAGATGTCTTTGCTAATGTTTTGGTGCAGGAGATCGATACGTCGGATCCTAGAAACAAGCCATGAGAGAATAGGCTCGTGTTTCTCGATTCTGTGACGTGCGTCGATCGACGCAAGTGACGTGCGTCAATCGAGCTGTGCATCGATCGACAAGAGGTGGTGTGTCAATCGACGCATGGGCTGTGCATTGATCGACACCAAGGTGGTGTGTCGATCGATGCAAGGTCTAAAATCGTGAATTGTTCGTAATTGTTCATTGTTGATTGAATTGTTTGGTATTATGGTATTTCTTTATGCCTATGTGTATAGCCGGTAGATGGGATGACCATATCACTGAGTATTTGTGATAATACTCACGCATCTCGTTTTGCCATGTGATGCAAGTGTGATCGTGGAATCATGGCTATGAAGAGGAGGATGATCTAGTGACTCGGTTGTTGATGCGTTTATGAACTGTTTAGAATTGCTACGTTGCTGGTTATTCTAGATTGTTGAATTTTAATTCTTGTTGGCTTTTTTTTTTGTGCACATTTCTTGTTGGCTATTTGGATTGGTTATGGAATGGTTTAAGGGATATTCGTTGAATTAAATTGAGTTGATTTCGGCTGCATATTTGATTGATGTTTTTCAAGTGTTGAAAATTAGCATTTATGGGAATACTAATTCGATGTTAAAAAAAGGGTCGGGTTGTTTCAATCTCTATCTTTGAGTTTAGATCTTCATTATCTCATCACTTAAGGTCCTTTAATTTTATACTCGGAGTAGCTAACCATAGTTTAGATCTTAGGTTTTCTCACACCTATGAAGTGTCCGATGAAATGTTTGAACCAACCTTATCGTGAGTTAGGGTCACATAGCCACTTCACTGTAGTTCTATGAAGTCTTGTGACGAATATGAGAGTATATTAATACTTTCCTAATCATTTAAATGAAATATTTAGCGGTTGATCTTGAATGTGATTAAAGAAGGGTTCATTAGTAGAATATAGAAAATTAAGTAGGTAACATGTCAAAAAACATAACTAGGTAAGTAGGAGAGAGGACGAAATTGCCTCTACAATGTAATGAAGCTAAATATGAAAAAATTCCTTATAAAAATATATTCCTCTCATCTAAAAAGTTCCCTTACAGCTGTGTCTTTGTCTCTGAAAATTTAGATCTGCAAACAAAATAAAATTAGATCAGAACAAGATAGTTTACTATTTTCAAAAATACATATTATATTGATCTTACAAGATAGTTAGTTATCTCACACTGTTTTGTAACTATCTAAAGCATAGTTAACTATTTTTTTCAGAAAATAGATATGAATTTAAAAGCATAATTGACTATTCTTTTCAGACCATAGTTGTCTATTCTACCGATTACATAGCATAGTTGACTACATGAAAATATTGTTGTAATAGTTACTTATTTAAACAAACATAGTTAGTTATGTTCAGAACGTAGTTATTTATTATAGTTTGAATAATGAAAACGAATAACATACATAGCTAATTATTATCAGAAACATAGTCACCTATTATAGTTTGGATAATGAAAAAGAATAACATACATAGTTAACTATAATCAGAAACATAGTTACCTATACTATACTGATTTTCGAATATAGTTAACTATATCGATCTCCAACGGCTTACCTTGACCATGAGAGGAGACGACATTGAGGAGTTTAAACGGATGAGAAAAAAAAACACTATCTTAATCCATGATTGTAGTTTTCGATCCATGACAACATGGTAAGACAAAGGGATTTGACGAGATCGATTATGGTGATTGTTTAGGAAGAAGAAGAAAAAATAATGGAAGAAGAAGAAGAAGAAACGATGAAAGAAGGAGAAGAAAAAGTGGAAGTGGAAGAAGAATAACAAGAAAAAGATGAGGACGAGACAACGGAAGAAGAAGTGTCGATGGAAGAAGAGAAAACAAGAGACAATGTATTAGGGTTTTTTTTTATTGATTTTCATTAAGGGTAATAACGAAAAATCATCTTCTTAATTTGTTAGTCACTATATCTTGATTTATTATATGCTAGATAATGAATTAGAAGTTTATTATGTAATAAAGAGCCTAATTTCCCATTGAAGAAAGAAGATTTTACTATTAGCGTGAACTAATCTATTAAATGAATATCCCATTATCTTGAGATTATGTTGATTATTTGATTTGTGCATGTAGATATCACTCACTAATCAATTACCTAATTCATGTTCCATGTTTCCTGATCATATATCATCTCCACCTTTGCTTTAGAGTCTTGTTACTTGCTCGAATAGATAAATTACTTGCTTTGCTACTTTGATTTAGTGCTTAACTAACACTGTGTCAAATTCCCAAAAATATATATCTCTTGTCTTAGCTTAGAATTGTTGTCATTCTCATAATGTGCTAGCAATTTTTCTCTGTTTGTGTCCGACCTCTATTTACCGCTAAGCATATCTCTGTTTGCCTTATAAATATTAAAACTTGTCACAAACATAAGATTGATCTTTACTTGGTAATAATTGGTTGAACTTTTATGCACATCGATCCTTCTAAATATATTATACTAAGAAAAACCATATTAGATATCACTCTATGCTCCCAATTATTCTTAAAGATAGCCAAGGTCAAACGCAAAAAATCGTGAAACATTCTGTCCAGGATCCCATTTACATGGTCGTCCTAAAAATAAGTTATGATGCCTCCAGGAAAGAAGGATAACTTTCGTAAAAGCAGTCTTTGTCATTCTTGGGGGCACAACCAGTTGGAAGAATCCAAATTATCGTACAGCCTAATGGACCAACAGTGCCTGACCACGAAAAAGTAGATCGCAGATGCATCTTGTACAGCCTAATGGACCAACAATGCATCTTGGAGGCAGCGTTCCATAAGCATAATGGTTTGATGTTCAACGAAGCATATTCTCGGGAAAACCAACTATGCATGCCGATCTGCATTAATAAGAGGATGAGGTTGCAAAAAAAATGAAGAAGGGACGACTTAAAGATTCCATTCCAAAAAAATATAAAAACGTTCTACGACTAATAACTCAAGATATTTTTTGGTTCGTCTCTAGAGGTATGACAACACCCTTTTGGACATAAGAGATAGAAAAATGCAATATCCGTTAAATTATTTGAACCATTGTAAATCAGATCCGAATATCTCTTACGGCAGACAAAAAAACAACATAAACAAATTACGCTAAAAACTTCATATAAACTAATTACACGTGATATTATAAAATTCATCATAAATAAGAAATTTTTTTTTTAACCCAAACAATATCTATGTTCTATCATTTTTTTAGTCAAAGTATCTGTGCATATAAAATTTGTTTGTCTAGCTATCTAACATTTTCCCCCATTTTTAGCGTCCATCATTTCAAATTATTTAGAAATCATGTTTAAAATTTCAAAAAAAAAAATTATTATAAGAAAAAATCAAAGACATAAACATTATAAGAAACAAAACCAAAGGTATAATTTGGTTATTAACTAAATTAACCCTTTTATTTTTCTGATTAAATTTTTTTTATTGACCCAAAAAGTTGTTTTAACCAGAATTTCAGTGAGCTATATGCATGTGTGATGTAATGTGAGTGTTTATACAGCGAGAAGCTGAAAACAAAAAAAAATAGTACCCCCACATGCGCGAGAAATATCCATGATGCCATTTTATGATATTTCTTAATCACATTTTAGGCGAGAGTTTGATATACTTTTTTTTTTTTTTTGAACCTTTTGATATACTTTTCTTTGTGTTTACACTCTATACAAATCCTCTTATCCCTCCGAAAACGGCTAACTCGTGCATACAGCTTACAAAATTAGATTATGTATTGTTTTTTAAAGTCTGTTTTTCCTTTTTCTTGTCAACAATGAGACTTCACTGAGGCAAACGCATATTACTTTCAGATAATGCCAACATGCAATATAAGAAGTGTTTTATCCTCTGGAAGTATCACAAAGGTCCACGCGCTTAGACACCTTGTGTCTTTGTGAGGGACAACACATAGAGTGACAGAAATATACGTATGTTATATATGTATATATGAATAATATGATATAGAATTTTTCGCATGTCTGTGGAAAATATCAGGACACATGCAAGAATGTAAATGGGTGATAATATAGTGGGGGTAGATGATGTGTAGGGAATAATATCACATCTAATCAACTACTGCCACCTTAATCTTTGATTTGAAAATGTTCATTTTCTTTTTCTTTCTATATAAAATGAAATTGAAAGTAATAAAATGAAGAATTAAGACCTCATGGCTTGCATTTGCAACAAAGCCAAAAAAAACTAATTTCACATTACTTTTAAAATCATGTTGGACACAATATCCGCCAAATTTGCCAAGAAGAAACTTTATTTCTGATTGCATTATCAGTAGAACTATTTATGTACTCGTACATCTATAGTTCATTAAGATATATAACGTCTTAATCATCATTCATAAAAATATAATAATATTTGGATATAAATCTTATATAAAAAATGTGTTTAATCAGTTTCCTGTATTTGAATTTGATTATGAATTTGATTATGAAATTTTGATATTTTCTAGATCTATAAAACTGTTTGTATAATTTTCTATAAATAAGAGACTAATGTTATGAGGAGAAAATTCTAGATCTGCATGTTAGAAATTTGGGAGTTCTTGGATTGGAAGAGTCTAAATAATTGGATTAGTGTTTCAATTCTTCTATATAATATCTTAAGATAAAAGTAGTAGTTTGACAAATCTCTACTCCCGTCTACATTTAGTCTTATTTTTAAATAGTAAATGATACATATGTGGGAGGAATAAACGATGGACTATGCTCACTAATTATTAGTCATAATTTTTGAAAGCATTACTATTAGTCTTTACACTTGACTAGACAAGGATCTGCGTTGATATGCGATTAAACAAATTAAATATTATTAATATAAATATTGAAAATTTTTGAAAAATATCATTTTTGAATTGTCATTTTTTAAAAATGACACTTTTTAAGAATCTTTGCAAAAATACTACTTTTTCAAAATTATTTATTCATTATATTATATATATTTAGGTTAATTATGTTGTATTAGGGTTTAGTTTTAAGGGTTTAGGGTTTAGGGTTTATTAGGGGTCAAAACATTTTTTAGAATCTTAAGTTTTAGATTTTAAAGGTCTATAATTAGTAGTATTTTTACAAATAGAAAATCCATTGTGGCATTTTTGCAAAGTGGCACACCAAAAGTAACATGTTGTAATTTTTTAATAAATATTTAAGTTTTTGTTAATAACCTACTGAATTACAAACATCTAGTAAACTACTGTTTTAACATGAGTTTTAAATTAGAAGAGATCAATTTATATCTTAAATCTCGTGTCACAATTCATATCATGCAAATATATATATATAAATAAGTGAACAAAATATTCTTACCCATTAGAAATATATATTAATTATGTGATAAAATCAAAAAAATCAAGTATTATAGAATTAAATAAAAAAATCATGTAAATAATTTCATAAAACCTATATAATATTCTATAAATAGTTTTATCAAGCATCACATATCCATGATAGATAAATGTATACCATTGATGTCATTGATTTATTTTTCATAGAGATTTATACTCCTCAAACCTTAAACTCTCTTGGATTTTAATAGCAAATATATTATTATTATTTTTTACCTATATAAATTTTCATTTTATAGAATTTTTATTAATATTGAACAATACCAATACCGTCGTTATAAGTAGATGATTTTCATTTTTTTGTGATATTCTATATCTATGTTGACAAAATAATTGTGCTTATAAATTATTTGTTTTTTTGGTATGTTTGTGCATATTTTTTTTCAACCAATCATTTCATTAAAATAAATTTCATCAATTGGTTACCCAATTTGGAGTTGTATTGCATAGATAAAAAAACTCAATCATCCTCGAACATGATGATCAGGCCAAACAATCAGTCTTACTATTATATAATATCTTTTTAATTTTAAATTATGCATATCTGAAACTTTAAATTAAGATTTCCATAGTCTTTTTAATTTTTTTGGTTTTCAATTTATATAAGTTTTTTTTTTATTCATTCACAATATTATTTTTCTTGAAATTTTTACTTTCTCTTCACTCTTTATTTTTTACGGTTTATTTTCTTTCTTGACTTATTTTTACAATTAGTTTGAACCATTAGATTTTTTTAATGTACTTAGTTTGGACTATTAAAAATTTTCTTTTTCTAATTTTTTTTAACTATAGAAAAATTTTACTTTTTCTTATTTGATTAATTACTTGACAATTATTTTGCCTATTGTCCATTTTTATTTTTATCATTTCTTAACTAATTTTAAGTGTTAACATATGTCATCATCTGATTAATATTAAACACATGTCATGATCTGGTGAATTAGAATTTTGCCTACGTGTCGCGTTCTCATCGTGCACAACCTCTTTTATATAATAAGATTGTTTTTCTGTGATACACACATGACACCTACATGATATCTACGCATATATATATCTCCGGTGCATATTGTAGCTCTACATTGTACATTTTGACTCCTAATTTATGAGTGTGGTATGTTTTGGCAATTAAATGGATTATTATAAATAGAATGTATGGATCTACTTTAGATAGAAATGTAACTACGTACAAGAACGCGGATCATGGGATATGGTTTTGAATTTATTTTTATTTTTATTTTTTGAAACATAGTTTTGAAATTATTTATAAGAAAGTTTCTTTGTGAATGAATAAATATCAATATAAAAGACCTTTCGTTACAAAATAAGAAAAGAGAGCTTTCGTTAGAACCTCAAAAATCAAAGAAGCCCTTTTTTCTTTACTTAATGTGTCCAACGAGCTGACCAATTTCCACCAAACTTAACCCAAATATGTCCCCCAATTAAGTAATTGGAATCCACTCTAATAATATGAGCTAAATTAAATATCATATATCTTTTGTAAAAGGTGAATAAATCGATATGGTTGAGAGAAGCAGGAAGATAGCGTTGTCTTTGATTGTGGAAGCAGAAAGAAAAATCGATTTAGACTATTGAGTACTCCCAATAACTCTTTAAAAACGAACTGGCTCGCTCGACCACTGACGACGTGTCGTTCTTGTGCATCTCGGACGACAGGTAGTTGTATCGTCGACCTCGTACGTGTTATTTTCTTACCTTATTTATTGTTATATTATGTTCTTCTATATTAATGTCAGTCCATACGATATGTTGTATACGAAGTCGCATCCTATATGTGGAAATAAAAGTATTTTGCGAAAAGGATATCACTGGATATACAAACATCGAAAGCAAATATATATATATATATATAATGGCAAAGTTTTGTTTTCCATTTAAGATATCTACATAAACAAAACATTCTTTTAGAATAAATTTTATTTTCACATTTCATTTCATTCATATTCATGTATATTTATTGTTATTTATACCAATAAAAGAGTTTTTACCTCCGAGTTTAGGGGGACATACTCCGTCCCGTGTTTTGGACACCAATTAAAATAGCCGTATCTTCAACCTGGAATGTAAACCACCCAATGCCGGATGCAGGGTTTGTATCTTTCCAAGACCCATCAATATAGTATTTCAGCCTGTGATAATTTGGGAGTCTTTATACAGCCTCAAAATCCACAGAGAGATTTTGGGCGAGTCCTCAGAATGAGCTCTATTCCATGTCATGGCTTCCGTCTCCGCATTTCGATAAACAATATTTGGAGTCACATCTATTCCGCGAAAAACTTTATTATTTCGTGCTTTCCAAATTTACCAGAGAATCAATGGAAAAATCGTCGCTTGTTGTCCAGGAGGCAACCGCCAAAACAGAAAATCCATATTAGTATATACTCCCGATACTGGGAATATACCAGGTGCCATTAGAATGTTTGATAGTCGTTTGATCAGACATCGCGCGAGTTATATTATAATATTATATCGAAGCCAAACAAAAGAAAAATAAAGAGCTTAGAAATCAAGTATAATTACAGTTAAAACTAAATGATTTTCATAATAATGAATAAAACTATTTCATAGTCGTTTGATCAGGCACAAAACATTTATGAACAAGTTGTTACAAAAAGAATGTAACCACTTTTTATAAAGTCACATAGACTAAATTGAAGATTTTCCTTAATATACATCAATTAAATATGTCATGTCATAAAGAAAACGTTGAAATCTTTCTTAAAAAAAAAAAACGTTGAAACATGTGGAGATAGGTCCGTAATTCTCATATTAAAAACAATAATATAATTTAATTATGCCTAAATTTCTTTCTTTGTTTTTGGGTCAACTTCGTCCACAATTACAAAGAATAAAAAAGGGTATATAAAGACTCTCCTATTATAAAATATAAATATCTATTAATATTATAATATATATTGTATAAACCGACTTATGTATGTCGGTTAGTAGATTATTTTATTATATTATTTGTCTATATAAACGATGCGAAGTGTGGTAATTAAGATCAACTTTTTTTGTGAATGTATCACTCTCGTCCCACCTCTCTCTCATCTCTCAAAAACATATAAAATATATATATGTACTCACAAATCTCATATTATATTATATAGTTTATAATACGTTATCAGTACGAGGTTCTAACCAACTGAGTCGTTAAATCATATCCTCTGCCATACCAAAGGGGTAAGATTTTAATTTTTGTGTTATTCAATTTACTTTTTAATTTATTTATTATTTATGGAGTGGTAGGCTCTGCCTCCTCCTCATAATATTATGGTAGGCTCTGCCTCCGCACTATCAGTGGAAAAGGCATATAATAGGCTATGTCTTTTCAAAATTGATCATTATTATGGTAGGCGCTGCCTCCTTGATCAATTAAAATTTTATGTCTCCATAATCCCATGGTAGGCTCTGCCTCCTTGATTATGTTGAGAATTATGCCTATTATTTTTTTATTATTATTTTTTTACCGTTATTTCTTTTCTATGTTCTGTTATTTATTTATCATTTATATGGAAGGCTTTGCCTCCTATTTTTATTTTTAAAATTATGTTGTTATTATTATTGCACCTATTTTATCATAATTATTTAAAATTAAATTTTAATATGATATTTAAAATTTTGTTATATAGTGATCATGTCAAATTTGGCAAAACTTGAGATCGCTGCCCTTGATTTATCTGGGAAAAATTATTTGACATGGGCAGTAGGTGCAAAGATGCATCTAAGAGCAAGTGGACTTCTTGACACCATTGATAAATGGAAGGTCACGTCCGATGAGGAAAAGGCAAAGGCCATGATATTCCTCCGCCACCATATTCATGATACATTAAAAGATGAATATATTATGAAAGATAATCCCGCAGATCTGTGGCTGTCACTCAAAGATAGGTTTGATCACCAGAAATATGTGATCTTACCAAAGGCAAGACATGAGTGGCTGAATCTGCGATTTGAGGATTACAAAAGTGTAAGCGAATATAATTCCGCTTTGTTCGGAATTACTTCGAGGATGATGTTATGTGGAGAAAGTATAAGTGATTTTGATATGATCGAGAAAACTCTCCAAACATTTCATCCAGGAAACGTAGTCCTCCAGCAACAATATCGGGCAAGGGAATTTACCCGATACTCGGATTTAATGCAAGTTCTTCTTGTTGCTGAGCAAAATAATGAAATTGTTATAATGAATCATGAATCTCGTCCAACTGGATCGGCTCCATTCCCAGAAGCGAATGTGGTAGCATCCAATACATATAATTTTCGAGGACGATGGCGTGGTCGCGGTAGAGGCCGTGGACGCGGACGTGGCAGAAGTGGTGGACGAGGCAGAGGACAAGGAAGAGGATTCCAGTCAGATAACTCCGGCACATTGAAAGCCAACCAAAATTCTCAGGGAAATGTTGTTGGCCGCATAAATAAAAGAAAAACGGAGAGTGCTTGTTACAGATGTGGCATGAAAGGCCATTGGGCACGAACATGTCGTGTGCCAAAACATTTAGCCGATCTGTATCAAGAGTCACAAAAGGCAAAGCAGACGAATGTCGAAACAAATTTCATCACTGATGAAGCTGGACCTTCCTTTAACGGTCTCAATGATGATGCTCATTTCGATGTTGCTGATTTTCTTGTTGATCCTGAAGTATCAACAGAAAGAAATGATAACTAAATCTTTACGTCGTGATATTAATATATTTAAGCATCTTTGTAAAATAGTTTTGAAAAATAATTTTGTAAAATAGGTTTTATACTATTGTGTTAAAATAAGTTTGTAAAATATGTTTAACATAATTTTGTAAAATAGTTTTTGTAAAATATTTTTAAAATAATTTTATAACCTCATGTTACATAAAATTTTGTTTCTTTTTATTAATGCAATTCTGATTAATATTGTTATACCAGACAATGTCAGAACTTGAGATCATGGACGGAGATACATGTCTGGCAGATAGTGCGACAACGCACACAATACTTAGAGATAAAAAATATTTCTCCGTTCTTAATTTAAAAGACTCCGCCGGAAGCGTGAGTACTGTATCTGGTAATGCAAATATTATTATGGGCTCAGGAAAAACCAGGTTTTCAATGCCAAGGGGAACAAAGTTTGAGATAAATGATACATTATATTCCCCCAGTTCATACAGAAATTTATTAAGTTTCAAAGATATCCGGAGAAATGGATATCATATCGAGACTAAGAATAAGAATGGCATTGAATATCTTTGTATTATATCAGAAAAGAAGCATATATTGGAAGAATTACCAATGATGTCTTCTGGATTATACTGCACAAAGATATATATGACTGAGTCCTATGCTGTAGTAAACCAGCAGTTTACTAATATATTTAAAATATGGCATGAAAGGCTAGGACATCCAGGATCAGTCATGATGAGAAGAATTGTGCAAAATTCTAGCGGACATCCTTTGAAAAACCAAAAGATTTTTCAATCTAGAGATTTTTCATGTTCCGCATGTTCTCAAGGAAAACTAATAACTCGGCCATCACCGGCTAAAGTTGGGAATGAAAATCCAGTATTCTTAGAGAGAATACATGGTGATATATGTGGACCTATACATCCACCATGCGGGCCGTTTCGCTATTTTATGGTATTAATTGATGCATCGAGTAGATGGTCACACGTGTGTCTTTTGACAACACGGAATACGGCTTTCGCAAAATTCATTACCCAAATAATCAGATTAAGAGCACAATTTTCTGATTATGCCATAAAGAAAGTTAGGCTTGATAACGCCGGTGAATTCACTTCGCAAGCTTTCAATAATTATTGTATGGCAATGGGGATTGATGTTGAACACCCAGTTCCCCATGTTCATACACAAAATGGCATGGCTGAAAGTTTAATTAAACGGTTGCAACTCATTGCAAGGCCGTTAATCTTGAGAACAAATCTCCCAATTCATGTATGGGGACATGCTATATTGCATGCCGCGGCATTGGTCCAGATTAGACCAAGTGCATATAATAAATATTCCCCATTACAGTTAACATCTGGCCAAGAACCCAATATATCCCATCTTCGTGTTTTTGGATGTGCGGTTTATGTCCCTATAGCTCCGCCACAAAGAACAAAAATGGGACCTCAAAGGAGACTTGGGATATATGTCGGGTATACGTCACCGAGTATAATTCGATATCTTGAACCAAAAACTGGTGATATGTTTACGGCACGCTTTGCCGATTGCCATTTTAATGAAGCTGAATTTCCGGCGTTAGGGGGAGGAATTAAAGAAATTTCAAAAGATATTACTTGGTGTGCACCATCTTTAGTACATCTTGATCCCCCTACTAAACAACGCGAGTTGGAAGTTCAGAAAATTGTACACTTGCAAAATTTGGCAAACCAGTTACCTGATGCGTTCACAAATACAAAAAGGGTGACAAAATCATATATACCAGCTGCAAATGTTCCATCAAGAATCAATGTTCCAGAAGAACAAATCGATGGAAACAAAGCGAATGAACCTAAGGTTCAATTAAAGAGGGGGAGGCCGATGGGCTCAAAGGATAAAAATCCTCGAAAGAAAAAGAAATTGGGAGAACAAAATGAGAAGGTTCTAGAGGAACCATATAAAGAAAAATATCCAGAAGATATGTATGAAAGGGTTCCGGAAGAACCAGAGGAAGAAAATGAAAATGATACAGGAATATATGAGATTTCCATTAATTATGCCCAAAAATGGAAAAATATGGGTTAGAAATGAAATCGATGATACTGATGGAATATTCTCTTTCTCTGTATCTAAAGAAATTGATCAAGATGATCCAGACCCAAAATCTGTATCAGAATGCCACGAAAGATCTGATTGGGAAAAATGGCAAATGGCCATGAGAAATGAATTAGACTCTCTTAATAAAAGAGATGTTTTTGGACCTATAGTCGTTACACCAAAAGATGTAATCCCAGTCGGATATAAGTGGGTCTTTGTGCGAAAAAGAAATGAGAAGAACGAAGTCACAAGATATAAAGCCCGGCTTGTGGCACAAGGTTTTTCTCAAAGACCGGGAATTGATTATGAAGAGACATATTCTCCGGTTATGGATGCAATCACATTTAGGTACTTAATGAGCTTGGCAGCATCTATGAATTTAGAAATGTACCTAATGGATGTTGTGACTGCATATCTTTATGGATCACTTGATACTGATATATACATGAAAATCCCAGAAGGATTAAAGATCCCAGAAGGATCAAAAGTATCATCTAAGGAAATATGTTCGGTCAAATTACAACGATCACTGTATGGATTAAAGCAATCCGGACGCATGTGGTATAATCGCTTAAGTGAATATTTGTTAAGTAAAGGATACATTAACAATGCGATATGTCCTTGCGTGTTTATTAAGAAATCCTCATCAGGATTTGTGATCATTGCAGTATACGTAGATGACCTGAACATAATTGGAACTCAAAAGGAAATTGATGATGCAAGAACTCATATGAAAGAGGAGTTTGAAATGAAAGACCTTGGAAAGACAAAATTTTGTCTAGGGCTTCAAATTGAACATCTGAAAAATGGAATTTTTGTGCATCAATCAAATTACACCAAAAGAGTGTTAAAACGCTTTAATATGGATAAGGCGACTCCTTTGAGTACTCCAATGGTTAATAGATCGCTTGATGTTTTCAAAGATCCATTTCGACCTTGTGAAAATGGCGAGAACATATTAGGTCCTGAAGTACCTTATATGAACGCTATTGGTGGACTTATGTATCTTGCTAATTGTACTCGACCAGATATAGCTTTTGCTACTAATCTACTTGCAAGATATAGTTCATCTCCTACTCGTAGACATTGGAACGGAATAAAACACATATTCCGTTATCTTCAAGGTACGATTGATTTTGGATTATTTTATTCAAGAAACCCCGAGGATGGTCTTGTTGGTTTTGCAGATGCAGGTTATTTATCTGATCCGCATAAAGCTCGTTCGCAAACTGGATACGTTTTTACAATTGGTGGAACCGCAATCTCATGGCGGTCTCAAAAACAGACTTTGGTAGCTACTTCTTCAAATCATGCCGAAATCATTGCACTTCATGAAGCATGCAGAGAGTGTGTATGGCTCAGATCAATGACTCAACATATTCAAGAAGCAAGCGGAATAACCATCATCAAAGAACCGACAATTATGTTTGAAGATAATTCTGCATGTGTTGTTCAAATCAAAGAAGGCTACATCAAGAGCGATAGGACGAAACACATTCCTCCAAGATTTTTCTCCTACACTCGGGAACTCGAAGAAAAGAAGGAGATTGATGTTCAATATATTCGTTCAAGTGACAACGTAGCAGATTTATTCACAAAGGCGCTTCCGACTACTACATTCCGGAAACATGTTCAGAGTATCGGAATGCATCATCTACGAGACCTCTAAAGAAAATATTATATATATTTTCCAGGGGGAGACTGCACTCTTTTTTCCTTGTCATGGTTTTTGTCCCACTGGGTTTTTCCATGATAAGGTTTTTAACGAGGCAGTATAAAAATATCAAAAAATAAATAGATATTTAAGGGGGAGTATTATAAAATATAAATATCTATTAATATTATAATATATATTGTATAAACCGACTTATGTATGTCGGTTAGTAGATTATTTTATTATATTATTTGTCTATATAAACGATGCGAAGTGTGGTAATTAAGATCAACTTTTTTTGTGAATGTATCACTCTCGTCCCACCTCTCTCTCATCTCTCAAAAACATATAAAATATATATATGTACTCACAAATCTCATATTATATTATATAGTTTATAATATCTCCATTGTTTTGTATATTTTCCTACCATTTCCGTAGAAATCGTTACTCCAAAAGAAAAGTCGTGCGCAATTATACGAAACGCAAGAATATAAGTAAAAACAAAATAATAAGAAGATATTTATATTACCCGAATTAAGCAACCTAAATTAACCTTTTGGCTTTTTGTATTATTTTTAGTTTGTATATTAGTACGATAATCAATCTATTTATGTTGAAATAAATTTTCGTTTACTAATCAAAATATGTGGGGGGATAAGAAACTACCATATCAATCGTGTTCCGTCATAGACTAAACTTGGTTCCGGAGTGTATGTGGCAGCTAAGAGTGGGCATTCGGTTCCATAGTTCGGTTTAGGTTCGCTTTTTTATTTTTTCGGGTTTTCAGTTCTACTTAAACATGGACTTCATGAAAACTGAATGTTTTTTGGTTTGGTACCGCCATGGTTCGACTCGGTTAAACAATTCGAAGACCACAAGAGAATTAAATTTCAAAATTGTTTGGCTCGTTCGGTTAAATACCAAAGTACCGAAACCAAACCCGAAGTATCGAAACCAAATATGCAAATATGTACCAAATGAAAAATAAAAGTGCAAAATGAAACACATTAAAACCAATGGGACATAAAATGACCAGATAAGTTATGTTCGGTCTTATTCGATTCTTGTTCCGTTTTTGGTATAAACCGACACCGAACCGATACCAATGGGATATAAATTGTGAGAACCAATCTGTTCTTAAGAAGATCTGATACCGAACCGGTACCCTTTAATCGGTTTGGTTTTCGGTTATAGGTTTTTCGCCCACCCCTAGTGGCGGCATAGAAGTGTTCCAGGATATTCTTAATAAAACAGACCGGTTCTAGTCCTACCTACATTCATCCACGTAAGGCGTTAACCACCTTACACGAAAATAATTTGTGATGTGCCGAGACACATAACCTCAACCAAGCTAAAAGATAGAGGTAAAATCCACTTCTATCCAAATATCGAGCAAGGGAATTTTGGTTAGAGGAATATGAGAGAAGAGGAGATGATGGTATGGAGGATCTAGAGATTCGAGATAGAGTTCGAAAGAGAGAAGACTAGGTGACTTCACCAATTGATATATGCAAAGTATTCTTGGAAGAACCTTTGATAAGTGATTCTTTAGATAGAGAGTTCCAACTCCACTCTCTCTATGGATATTTCTCTTATTTATTCATTTATATTCGAAACATCAGCCGCAGAGACCACGACCTACAAACAAGCCCCAAAACAAGTTACAATAACTTTCCGAAAAATTAATTCTTCAGTGGTAGCCTGATTTAGTTGCACTATCTAATGACCCCTACAACCACCTCTACCCATTGAATAACCTATGCGAGAGTGTTACTTGTGAAGGTATTGATGTAAATTTTGATCACCCCTACAACCATCTTCACGCAGTCGATAACCTATGCAAGAGTGTCTCTCATCCCTCTAGTGGATCAAAATTATACTTGGAGCTATACGACTATTTCAAGAATTCGTCCATCAATGCAAGAGATCCACGATCATGATACAGAGGACCCAAAATCCGAATGGAAATATTGGCGCTAGAAAGAGATGGTAAGTACAAACATTTTATTATATGAAAAGACTCCAAGAGAAATGACCAAAGTCTCTCGGAAGAAGATTCCACTAAAAAAGTAATATCATAGAAGGAAAACTAAAAAACGAGTGCTATTGGTTGTCCAAACCACACGATATTATTCTTGTAACATCCCAGTTTCAGGATATATTTGGTGAATGGAGAGAGGTTTATAAGAATTGATTTGGCTACCGATATCACCAAAGTGCACTTATCTTTTCCGTCATACCTCCAGAGAGAACTCCAGAGTTAAGCGTGGTTGGGCTGGAGCAATTTAAAGATGAGTGACCTACTGGGAAGTCATTTCCAGTACCGTGTGAGTGAGGACAAAACACGGAGAAAAATCATGTGGTGAATTGCAGGTCAGCAAACAAGTCTTTCGAACCTCCCGAACTAACATACTGACCGTCGGACCAAGAGTGGACGTGGGGATCACTGGCAGGGATGGTTGGGGCGTTACAATTCTAGTTTCGTTCATTTGAGTGCTCAAGTTGGCCAAACATTCTTGTTTCGCTCATTCGAATATGATTCCATTAGTTGTACATACTAAACTTTAACCAGATAAAGCTAAAACAATATATCAGTCACATTAAATTTTTTTTTAGTAACACCACTTAATTTGCATAAATTTATGCGAGTTTTCCACAAGACAATAACAAAGTTATACACTATTTGTTTCTTTTTTTCCAAAGAGACCCATATATTAAACTAAAACTAACACATATGATAATTGTCTTAGAAAGTAAGTCATACCGGTTATGTCTACTTACATGAGAAAATAAGTAATTGTGTGTTTGTACTTGTGTATCCTGGTTTTTACAGTTTTTAATAGTTTTATAATTATATTCCAATAGTTTTTCGCGGTTTTATATCTTAAGTGATAGTTTAGTGTGTGTTCAAATGTTTAAAGTCTTGTACATGTCAATTGAAAAACATAATACGAAAACAAAATATTGGACAGCTTCGAAACATCACATACATTTACTCTGTCGACACAAACATTTTCACTCCAAATAATGTGAATCAACCAAATATAAGTTATGGTTTACTAGGAAGATAATTGCAAGTTTATGGAACTTTGACAGGCAAGCTTGGAGTAAGCGAACTTACTCTAGTGGTTGTCTCATGACAGGCAAGCTTTCCTCATCTAATTAGTGCAATCGAAATCTAGAAAATGGTTGAAGAGTTAACAGTATTGTTTGATTAATCTCGATGCGATCACATTCGTAATTATAAACAAGAGATATATAAATAGAGGATACATATATATGAGATATATTATTCATAAAAACAAATAATACTCGTAAAAAGTGGGTAAAAATATGACACGTTATTTGATCACATGTATATTTAAAAGATGTTTACTTGGTATTTTTGTACATGGATGTATCAATACTTAATACAAGATAGAGAGATATATACAGGATGCATATGAGGTATTATTCGTAACAAAAGAATAATAGATAACATGCTTGTATGATGCAAATATATATCTAGATATTTACGAGTATTCTTTTGATAACAGTGTTATTAATAAATGAGAGGATTCAAATGAATACATATTTTAACTAAATTCAGCAAGATTTAGCAATTCCGCCAACACCATTTGCTATAAAAAAGATTCCACCAAATTCAACTAAATTCAGTAATTCCGCAAAAAAAATTCATCAGATTCAACTAAATTCTATAATGTTTAAAAAAATATTATCAGATTCAATAATGCGTTCATAACAAATTGATACATAAATATGTTTATTTTAGGTGAGCAATCATATAATTACCAATATGAGAGTTGGTAAAAAAATATTTAAGATATTAATAACTAACATATGAAATCTTTAAAAATGGATAGAATAATATCACAATGCTAGTAGGATATGGATAATTCACGATTCATATATTTTGATAGAAATTAAGATTTTTTTTTTTAACGCAATTCAGAAACTCGCATAAATTTTGATGAAAATTTTATTTTTGGATTAATTTGCTTTGCTTGTAAGACAATTCATTTGTGTAAAATTTTCAATTTTTATATAAGATGTATTTTATATATCTCATTTACATATAAATTAAATTAGTATTATTAAAATAGTCCCCAATTCAATTTTATTATTCGTAGTTTTCAGTACAGAAATAGTAAACTAAAAATTAAAATAATTAATAATTAATTTGGTAGTTTATGGTTTTATATTATAATTTTGTTCAATAAAACTATTAAATATATTATTTAATTAATGTTTTTTTAAACAATTCAGCCAGATCAACAATATTCCATTGTTACCATTTGAGTTTGATGTTATTCCGCCGGATTCCACAAGAAATCACTAAAAATTTAGCAATATTCTTCAATTCAGCAAAATTCAACTGGTCCATTTAGATCCACTTATTTATTATCAATATACATAATTGGGAAACTCAATTATTTTTTCTCAACAAAATAAAAATGGTGTGATTAATCCAAGTTTTTTTTACCAAAAGCCAATAGCTTAATTGGTAAAAATTTCAGGCAAAGAGGTCAGTGGTTCGAATGAGTTTTAGAACGAAACTAATATTAAATGATGTGGTTTCGGGTCTGGAAATATTACAGGTTTCGGTCCCGAACCTCCTGATAATTAAAAAAAAAAAAGTATTTTTCGTTAGTATGAGAGATTCCACCGATTAATATAAAACAAAACATATATGAGTATATAAGGAAGATGTGAAAACGGGAACTGATTACTTCTTTTAAAGACTACTTTAAGGATAAATTGTAAATTAAACATAACAAGTTTTGTCTAAGTGCGAATGTGGAAATAAATTAATTGAGCTGCCTAAGTCAATCAACCGTTGAAACGGAAAAGCTCAAAGAGGAATTTAGGAGCCACCGTAAAGGTAGAAAAACAATTATTCAATTATTCCAAGCCTAAAAATTACGTCAAAACTTAAATATATGATGTCACGTGATTATTCTTCTCTGTCTCTCTCTCTATATATAGAATCACAATTTTCCTTACCGTAAATCACTTCACTCTTCACAGAACACTTCAAATGCGTTTTAACTCCCTCTTTACTTTGAATTCGACTAACTAACCCAAAATAAAAACAAATTATCAAATAAACACCTAAAAAGTTAGAATCATGCTAAAGATGGAGATTAACGGGGGGACACCTACTGCCTCCGCCGTCGCCGTCGCCGTCCTCGCCGTGGCGGAAACCAACACTCCCGTGTCCTCTCCTTCTCCGACCTCTTCACCTCCGCCGTCTCTTTCGCCGCAGCAGCCGCCACAACAGCCGGTGGTGTTAAGCCCTTGCGCGGCTTGCAAGATTTTGCGGAGGCGGTGCGCCGAGAAATGTGTTTTGGCGCCGTACTTTCCTCCGACGGATCCGGCGAAGTTCACAATCGCCCACCGTGTCTTCGGAGCTAGCAACATTATTAAGTTCTTGCAGGTACTTTTTGTTCTTCTTTTACCTGGTGTTACACGTGTGTATTTTTGTGTATATGTTCATCACGCACGTGTGTACATGAGTAGATATTTCACATTTGCTTAACTTTAAAATTATAACAAGGAATATCAACACAAAATATCATTCTAGTGGTTAAGAAGACATAAAGATTTAGTTTTAAGTTCCAAAAAAAAAAGAAGATGAAATCTGGTTCCACAATGTGAAAAGGAAGTTAAAGTGGTTAAAAGTCTAGTTGTTGAACAATAATGGGTTCATAAGTCATGTGACCAAAACTAGGCCCTACAATTGTAATGAAAGGTCAATAACAACCTTCCCTCAAAGCTACATGCAGACTCATAATATATTCAACATAAAAGTATACATATCTAACCCTTCGAAGAAAAAAAAACAAGTCTCAAGTATATATATATATATATGTCTATTTCAACAATTCCTTTTCATTCACCTTTTGAAAAAAGTCTTGGGGAATTTTTTAAGGTCAAACATCAAAACAAACATTTACAAATGTTAAATATAAAAGCTAAATCATTTCAAATATTCAAAATTACGCTACAATCCACATTGCACAACAAATACCCAAGCCTTTTATATCTATAGTTTTCCTCTTATTTGAAATGAGGTTTGGTGAAATTAAGATTAATTGTTTTTGTTTTTGTTTATAGGAACTTCCGGAGTCGCAGAGAACAGATGCAGTTAATAGTATGGTTTACGAAGCGGGAGCTAGGATGAGAGATCCGGTTTACGGATGCGCGGGTGCAATTTACCATTTGCAGAGACAAGTAAGTGAGCTTCAAGCACAGCTTGCGAAAACTCAAGTTGACCTAGTGAGCATGCAACTCCAAAGATCAAATCTACTCGAATTAATATATAAAATGGAGCAACCAAAATTATCAGTACAACTGCAAGAACAACACAATATGTGCTTTGAGAGTTCATTTGAAAGTGGTGATGATTTCATTAGTAGCCCCGAAGAAGAGAGCAATGATTTGGGATTCCTTGAGGACAACAACAACAACAACATCAACAATAATTCGTCAATGTCGTGGTGGGATCCTCTTTGGACATGATCATAACTTATGGTATTATTAGCTCACTTTAAAGCGCTTTAGTGGTTACTTCCATATGCATATTGAAGACGTAGGATATGAAATATGTGGAGTTTTTTTTTTTAATTTGTCTAAGTCAACCAATCATATATAACAATCACGTAACCAAACTGCTACAAGACATGTTACGTGTTCGTATTATGTAGGGATATTGGATAAAAGAGATTGTATTAAGATTCTAAGAATCTTCTCCTAATATAACGCTAATGAGAAGGAGATACTTGAAATGCATTTTAATTTAAATGTCTTGAGCGTTTTGTATATACTGTATTGGGTTACCAAAAGAATCTTTAACTTTTGACCCATATTTCCATCGAACCGATACCCAAAATATTAAATTAGTTTTTTCCCAACATTGAAACTCAAACTCGTGATCCTGAGAAGCATTATCTTTGGAAGATCCTCTTGTACAACAATTAAATCATAGACGGATATATATGTGTTGTTTTGGTCATAGACGGATCGCCTTGTGTATTTTATGTAATAAATTATAAATAAAATAGAGTAAGTTTCTAGTTCTTGAAACCATGAAATGTGAAGGCGAATTAACTCCATTCGCTAAGGAAACGACGGAAGACATGACACGTCTCTGTAGACTACAGCGAGTACAAGACATTACGCGTTTGCTCCATGTGACCACATATATACATATATGCTTACTTATACGCACTAGCTAGCTAATGTATGTGTGGACATATTAATTTCAATAAGGTTAATCATGGAATTAACTAACAACCTCGATGTAAAAGATAATCTAGCAACTTTAATGATGGTGTTTTCAAGGGTAATATTATTTGCAATATTGACCTTAATCATTGTGTTCCGATTGAAGTTACATTTTCTCCCAATCTCTTTTGATTATAACTGGGAACATGATATATTGTGATATGCTTTTCAATACTCAAGCTGTTACAAATTAATAATTTGAGAAATTTCAAAAAATATTATTTTTCAAGTGCCACTTTACAAAAATGCCACACTTTTGAAATCTTTACAAAAATGCCACTTTTTCAAAATTATTTTTTCTTTATATTATTTATGTTTGAATTAATTATGTTCTATTATGGTTTAGTTTTGAGTGTTTAGGAGGTTTTAGGTGTCAAAACATTTTTTAGGCTTTAGAATTTTAAGATATAGGTTTTATAAATCTATAATTAGTGGCATTTTTGTAAATGAACACCCCTAAGTGGCATTCTTGCAAATGTGCAAACAAAAAGTGGCATTTTTGTAATTGCTCCTACAAATTTCGGTAACTAACAAAAGAAGAATATATATCAAAAAATTTAATATTTTTTTTTTCCGGATGAGGATCAAATGGCGTGGCAAATATGTTTGAATATGATAAATCTTTTTTCTTTATATTTGAATTTTCGAAAAAAAAAAAAATTTGCGTGTTTGGTTATCAATATTGATAATGTGTCACTTATATTCTTAGAATTA
Source organism: Arabis hirsuta (assembly GCA_964056655.1). Classification (NCBI taxonomy): domain Eukaryota; kingdom Viridiplantae; phylum Streptophyta; class Magnoliopsida; order Brassicales; family Brassicaceae; genus Arabis; species Arabis hirsuta. Next base: position 25,458,814 of record OZ053300.1, on the reverse strand, counting down.
GTCCGACGATTTAAATCAATTGTAGTTAGATCAAGTTTTAGCTTTGATGTTGATCCGATTATTTAAATGTTTTTAAAAAATAATCAACCTAAACGCAAAATGTGTTTACCGACAGATACGATTATTTGAATTCGATATTATTTATATAAACGGTCTAATTAATATTCAACCAACGAACAAAACCAATATAGTGGTCCATAAACTAATTTATACTACAATTTTACCGACATCATGTGTATCCCACGTGACTGTGATGAGAAGGAAAAGAATATTAAGTGAATCGTTAGTTCGTTATTTGTCGGCACGAGTTCGAGATGACTAATTACCATTATGAATTATGTATAACAAATAAATATACAAAATTCGATCTGTGTTACTATTTTTGACGGCATTCAATCTGATCTATCCAAATTCAAATCTGATATATTATATGTTTTAACACAATATATGTTATAGGGAAAGTTCACATTACTCAATGAATCTATCCAGCAAAAGTTTCAACTTTTTTTTGGATATACAGCTATTACTATGGTTGCATGAAAATAAGTCCGTATACAGTAACGTCGACCTACAAAAGAAAATTGCTTCATATATCTCAAAGATGTGGTCAAAGGAAGAAAGTCCAACATGTTCTCGTTGAATAAAACGCGATTGATATCGATTATCCTTATAACATAATGTATAGTTGTTAAGAAAAAACAAAACACTATTATGTATTATTTAAATTAGGTTTGAAGGCAATTAGGGTATATAATTGTAATGATTACACAAATTGGCTTTACTTTTTTCTAGTCCCTTTGTTATCATAAGCAGCCGAAAGGAAAAACAAAGTACCTACCTTCAGTCCTTCCAGATTCATAATTGCATCAGTTAGAGAGCCTCTTCATTGGATTTTTCTAAATTTTTATTCCGAGTTTTTCTTCAGTTTCTGACTCATGGTGCTCTTATCTCTATTTTAAAGTTAGAACGGAAAATCTTTATTGAAACTTCATAATAGTGAGTTCTCTTATATTATGTTATGTGTCTCGATAAAAAATGAATATCAATTTCCAATACTGTACAAGAAAACATCAGTTGTTCTAACGAATATTTTTGTCGTCGGAAATCTTTTGACGATTTTCCAGTAAAAAGAAACAAAATTCTCAATATTTCGTTTGAAAATTCCGACTTATTAATTTTGTCATCATTTATCAGAAAATATCAGTAATTAATTTAATTTTTTTTTTTACATTTACAAATTAGTAATTCCTATAAGTGTATATCACTACAAAAAAATGGACATTCTTAGCACGCGAAAAGAGCTATCATACGTGTTTAATAGCGTTTTCATAAACGTTAGGACATCGCGAGCTATCTTAGGTCCCTCCTATACGATAGCGTTTTTTTGATATGCTATTATAGACCGTTCTATCATAGCGTTAATTAAATGCTTTCATATATATTATTATAACTCATGATAAATGCTATAATATATTATGTTGTAGCATTTTTTTGCTGTTGTATCAGATTTAGTTATAACTCTTGATTTATGCTATGATGTATTATTTTGCAACATTTTCTTATAATTGTTATTTGAATAAAAAACAAAACTAAATGTTTTATTTAAATGAATATTTTGTCAAATATATTGAAATTGAATTATACAATTATAAAAGAAATTAAAACATCAATAAAAGCAAAAATTAAATTATAATTTCATTCAAACTTACTAAAACATCTCTTTCTATATAATACACAAACTATTACTAAAACATCTCTTTATTTTTTGTTATTTCAAAATCTTCAAACCTAAAGTCTCAATCTCCCTTTCGACCTCTGATCAAAATTCCTATTAGGAGAGACCAAGAAGCAACAAAACTCCTGTTAAGTTCCATGGCAGTGACACATTTCATAAACCTTGAATCCACGACTCTTTCTCCTTCCTCTGGCCTTCTCGAACTTCCTTCAACTGGACCAAATATATGGCTTTGTGTGATTGTGTGCACCAGGAGCAGGAACGAAATGCTTCACAGCTTCACGTGAATTCTTAGGTCCTTTAAGAAGAGCCTATAACACAACAACACACAAAAGTTTATAAATTGAATTTTACCAAGTTAAAAATTCCACTACCTAACCAAAAGAGAGTGATAACTTATCTTATCAGTATATTTGTTGTAAATTTTCAACCGATTACTCAGATTATATATAAATCTAGAATTTCAAAGTCCCAAATCAACAACAACCTAGGGATACTAATCAATAAGATAAAGCGTTAAGGATCAAGACATTGAGACCTTATGAAGTAACTTGCTAGAACCATACCACTAGCTCTCAGCTGTGTCTTTTCTACAACATCATTTGCTTCCTCAACACATACAGGGACTTCCTTTGTTGGAGAAGCCACTGCAAAACCAGAGAAAGACTTTACAAATTACCAAAGAAAAAAGAGAGAGGAAGACTAAATCATTGAATAAACCCATCACAGATGCAAAATCAAACAAAGGAAGACTAATCAAGAAACAATCAAAATGAATAGCTGAATCCGATTTCAATGAAATCAATAAAAACCTAGGGATACTAATTGACAGGAATCAAAGTGTTAGATGGGTTAAATGAAATCGAGATCGTAAGAGGAACAATATGCAAAGAAGATAGATTCAATCACTCACCATAATCGACATGAATCCAATAAGTAACAAGCCAAGAGGCGCGTGAAGAAACGGAAAAATGAGGAAGACGACGCCATGGAACTTGTAACGTCCCGACGGCCGTCGAGGTATCGGTATGCAAGGGAAATCCTCATCCCCTCGAGAGAAATCTTCATCTCTCAATAACATACAGAGGAAATCCCATCCCTTCTTGAGAAATCCTCATCTCCCAATGGGTCCCACGCCCACTCTCGGCCCGTGGCCCACTCCTGTCCGACGGTCGGTGCGTTAGTCCGGGAGGTTAGAAAGACTTGTTTACTGATCCTGCAAATCACCACGTGATCTTTCCCCATGTTTTGTCCTCACTCACACGGTACTGGAAATGACTTCCCAGTAGGTCACCCATCCTTAAATTGTTCCAATCCAATCACGCTTAACTCTTGAGTTCTCTCTAGATATGTGACCGAAAGATAAGTGCACTTTGGTGATATAGATAGCCAAATCAATTCTTTTAAGCCTCTCCGCATGCACCACATACTTCCAGAAACTGGGATGTTAAGAACTTCAGGGACGACGTCCATGGTGTTGAGTTACGTAGGTTCACCGGTGAACAGAACGGGAGAAGGAACAAGTGAACGAAACGAAGAGAATCAATTACCCTTATTTTTAAGGTGGTGAAGAGAGAGAGCATAAGCGAAATCGACCTCCCCAAGGAGTTGTTGACTTTGTGAAGATAAATTGCAAGACCCCAAAACTTTGGGGATTTTGTTTGGTGAAGAGAGATATAGACCCTAAATCTGACGGTTCATATTAATTTTGATTATGATCTAACGGTTCCGAATATCATTGTAAAGTATGCCATCGATCGCTACGTGGCAATAAAATAATTGTTAAAAAAACAATTTTATTCGTTCCAATTTACAGAGTTTGTGTTGAACAAATAATTTGACACAAAGTAAATACACGAAACAAACAAATTTGTGAGAAAAAATGCAAACAGTATTGTTTAATCTATTTAACAATCAACTAAGCAAACCAATTAGATTACATTTGTAAAATATTTGTAAACTTATGTTCAGCACATGTGATCAATACTAATACAGGATAATTTTTAAGTTTAGCATAGAGTGTAAGGGTTAGAGTTCATAATTTTAAATTAGGGTTTAGAGTATATGAATTAGAAAATGCTTAAAGTAAAATTTATTACAAAATTCTATATCCTTAATAGAAAAACTCAATAATCTATAAATTTTTATTATATTTATGTGGTCAACAACGCTAAAAAATGTATTTCAAACCATATACCCTATATCCTTATACCCTAAACCTCAATTGTTAATAACACTAAAAAATTATATTTCAAATCTTATTCCCATATATTCTTATACTTATATTATATCAATCGTTAATAACACTAAAAAATCATATTTAAACCATATACCCTAAACCCCAAATTTTGTGTCCTAAACCCTTATACTCTAAACTCCAAATCCTATGCCCTAAACTTCAAATAAATGATAATGATTTTAATTTTATTCTAATTTATTTGAATCTTTTGCCGGTTTTGTATCGGTAATGTGTTTTTGTTGGTCTTGAATAACAATAAGTCAATAACATATTTAGAGACTGATAAGATAAGAAAAAAAACTATGGTTTAATTTTTGAATTATCATAACGATGAAACTTGTTTACAAACTGGTTTCACATAGAAATTCCAGTAAAGAACATCACATTAAATAATTCAATAGGGAATTTAGAAGCTTGAGATTTGATTTTCTATCATGTTTAAAGATCAATTAACGATCCATCTTTTTCTACTTGTTGGTTTTTATCAAACAGCCCATTGTAAGTAACATATATGAACCCATCCTCTTCCACTCTATCAATCGGACCAGTCCAGAACCACAATCTCGAGCCCTTCTCAGCACTTATTGCTACACTCACAAAAACACAAGAAAAGACAAACAAACAAATCAAACACATTTCTGAGTAAGGTACAAAAACATGAGCAATTAATTTAGGTGAAACAGGAAGAAGTAGAAGAGAAGGGATTATCTAGAGGAGATATCAGAGAGGATCTGAGAAGCTTGGAGACTCGGATGTTCTCCATTGAGTTCATCTTCAAGCAAAAGACTCTTCTTAACCTTGACTACGACACTAGAGCATCCAACCACCTTCCTCACATTGTCCTCTGAATCAACCTTGCATAGCTGCTGCTATCACATTCAATATTATAACAACGCAACATTTACTTTAAGAGTAGAACGAGAAGACTACTTACACAAGCCCATTCCCAATAACTATAAGCAATTAAAACTCATGAACCAAAAATTGGCAAAAGTCTAGAGATTGAGTTACATAGCATAAACATTAGTGAGTTAAAAACGACTCATACTTCTCTTTATATATGTTGTATAATGTTATATTTCTTAAAGCCTCTGAAGTGCTCTTACTACAGAAGCCAATTCAACTATTTACCTTCTTAGAACCGAATGACATTACTCTCTTTAACATGCTGAACAACACAATTGTCAGATTTTGCATATCTCCTAAATGTTTTTCTCGCAAATCACGATCTGTAAGTACCTGCATAACATTATATACAGTTGAATCTCTATAGTGTCTAGAAAGTCATATGGATTAAGCTTCACAATGGTAGATAAAAAGAGGTTATTTCAGAACTAAGAACCTCTGCTTCTTCTTGTCATTTGAACTACTTAGCAGCTGCCTCAACACAAACAACGAAAGAAAATTACTCACAAGGAAACAGCAAGCAAACCATCATCGCCATCCAAGAGGAATAAACTAAGAAACAACATAGAAGACAGTGAATTGAAATCTATCACTGAATTGAATCCCAAATTCAAGCTCATCAAAACCTAATGCTAAACTGAATCGTTCTACTTGTATAATTGGAGATCTAAACAAATCAAATCGAGAGGCAATGAAAGAAAAAATGGGGAAAATCATACTCGGCCATGATAAGATCTAATACTGAGAATTTTCCATGATAAAAAGCATTCCTCTAATGATTCCGAGAGGTAGAGTTGCTTCTAGCCACACCAACGACATCTTCTTCTTCGTCGTCTTTTTCTTCTTTCGATTCTGCTTCTCTATGTATCAAATGATTTGAGATTGTAAATTAGAAGAGGAAAGAGATGGCACAAGGCTTCAAGCCAATTAGCAAGCTGTGACAGGACTCCAGGTGATAATCGTGTGATTTGAGAATAAGAGTAAGAAATACCTTCAATTTCAACTCAATGCCGACTGAGATGGAGAATATAGCCAGTGACAGAGAATGAAATTGTGGCCGGTTACAGAGAATGAAATTGTGGCCGGTGACAGGGTTAGTGGTTGCGGCTATCTTCGACGGTGACGGCGTCGAGTTTCGTGGGTTGTTGGGTCTCGGCGATTTTGTTTAGGTTTGACGTTTTTTCGATAAGTCTTGTAGAAAAGGGGGAATTGTATAAGTGTTGGCGCTCAAATGAATATTTTGGCTAAGTGTTGGCGGAATAAGTGATATTAAGTTCCCGCTTGGTAATTTTTTTTCTTAGCATGTTTTTAATAATATTATATGGCAAACAAAATCTCAAATTCATTTTTCATAGCTTTTACATAATTCATGCTATCCTAATGTGCTATCAATGAGCATTTTTTTGTACTGTATTTTCTAAGAATTTACAACTCCTTTTAACAAAAGTTATTCAAAATTCGTCAAAAATTCCTTTTATATTTTTTCATTTTATAAATTTTAAAAAATCTGTCTAAATTTTGGAAATTAGTAATATGTATAAGTGTATATTTGCGAAGACTTTAACAAAGGTCGTCATAAACTCGTCAACAATTTATGTTTTTTTAATATGTATAATTTTTTGTTAATTTATATGTTTAATATATGTTTAAATTTACATATACTTTGTGTTAATTTATATATCTAACAAATTAATATATATAGTGTATATTTATATTTGCTATGGATATGTAAAGATATTAGGGGAAAACCCATTTGTATTCATGAATATGTTATATATATCAACTACATAGAAGAATATAGCTTTATTCCAATTCTAAAGTCGATCAAAACTTTATTAAAAAAAAAACTATTTTCAACGGCTTAAATCTGACAAAATATATTAATCGTAAAAATCATCTATCGAAAATCTATCAAAATTCTATAATGGATTTATGATGATTGTTTTGGTGATTCATTCATTGAGTAAAACAATCCAAATGTTCGAAGAATAAATGTGAGTTAGAAACTATTCATCTAAAATATTTTTTTTGTTAAAGAACTATTCATCTAAAATATTACGGACAATATTTCAACGACTTGAAATATAAAGAAATTATAACTGGTAATGGTTGATAATCTCTTTCGATGAACATTGATGAATAAAAAATCATATATAATTAAAATTTTATCAGAAATATATGGCGAATTGATGAATTTGAATAATTATTTAATAAATTATACTTTTAATTATAAATTAATAGTTAAACACTTAAATATCAAAATCAATGATTAAAAATAATTTTAAAATAAATATAAATTCTTATAGTAATCCATATTAAAATTAACTAACCCAACTAAATATATAACAATTGCAAATTTTGGTAATCGTTGTCCGGTTGATTTTGGAGTAAAGGCAGGACAAAAACTTCATTTGCGACTAGATGAGAGTGATGTGATGATAAATTCAAGTCAAAATTCAATTCTCGCGACACATGAAATCTGGTCCAAAAGATATATCCTCATCAGACTTGGGCAAAGAGTATTTGGTTTCCGAATGCACACCAAAATACTCCTTTCTCATGTGGATCTCTATGAAAAATCGATTGTCAACATGCGACATAATCTGGAGATGGAATCAAATTCATAACACGCAGTGCTCTCTGTCAACATCCTCTTGAAACAAGGGACCATCTATTCTTCGCTTGTAGTTTCCCAGGTCACGTATCTCTCTCGCCCGTGAAATCATGCAAGTGAACTATACGGTTGAGTGGTCTGCCATTGTCAACTACGTAACGGTTACTTTATATGATTTCATACCACAATTTGTCATCAGGTATGTTTTCCAAACTGCACTCTATGGTATTTGGCGAAAAAGAAACTTGCAAAGACATGAGGACAAACCCTCACCACCGATGAGACTTACTAAACTCATAGACAAAATAGTGAGGAACCGTTTGAATACCATTTGAAAAGCAGGAGACAAATGATTTGGTGAGAGCATTGTGTATTGATTTAGTACTAGGCTAGTTTAAGAAGAAAAAGCTCCTTTATTCTCTGGTTAAAAGCTAAAACACAGATGCAATTCAAATTGTAAAATCAGTTTTTTGTATGAAATTTTACATTCATTCAAAAGAAAAATATGTTCAATCACTATTTTCTCAAGCAGGGTTTAAGCTTCTCTTCAGATTCTCTTGAGTTTCCAGCAACCCATTGTTAATATTGGCAATTTATATAATCTGGTTGGACTATTTATATTAGGGTTGAAATTATTATCCGGGATCCGAAATCTGATCTCGTATCCGTTCAAATCCGCTCTAAAAATTAGAATATCCGGGAAGTCCGGATCTAGACACATATATTTTTTACACGTATAAAGTTATTTTTATATAAATATATGTGTATATATATATATTACCTTGAGTTTGGTTCTTTATACAATATTCATATTTATTATGAAGAAATATCATTTAAAATTTGAACTAATATTTTTTTTAAAAATTGTATTTATTTATTTATTAGTTATTTTAATTATTTTTTATATTATTTCGGATACGGATCCGGATTCGGATATTCGCGGATATCTTGATTGTTGGTCGGATATCCGGAAGCCACATATCCAAATTCGGGTACCTTGAAAGTTCAGGATATCCGGATCCGTCTCTACCCTAAATATAATATATATGTATATTTATATATATATGTTTTTTTTTCTGAACTAAGGAGTGATCCGGACTTTTATCAACCGACTAATTTTTTCAGGATGAGTGTAGCCGTCAAGTAGTCCATTCACCAGGTTTTCTAATGGGCCTAAAGCGTAGAACCACTTCGACTAGTTAAAATGGTTAGATAATTCCACGTTTGAAGGAAATTGAACCTTGATCTATACTCATAGAACAATTCTCTTTTTTAAGTGGGAACCATTAGTCCACCGTCACTTTGGTTAAATATATATATTAAGAGAATGTTTGCACAACTCTGACTTTGAATTACAATGATACAAATGAGACTCGTTTTTATTAGAATATTCTAAACCAATTTGATATGTTAGTATGTAGATAATATAAGAAAACATGGGAACCCATGATAAGGTATGGTGGATAGCACGCGCCAATAAGACTAAAACACTATTTTTTCTTCTTCTTTTTTTTTGTCATCCAAACACTATTTTTTTTTAATAATGCCTTCATTGTTATAAAAAGAGTAGAAATATTTATTATTTCGACAAATATAAATAAAAACGAAAAATTTATACCTGGTGAGAATAGTATACTGAATAATAGATGAGAAGAATCGAGAGTTTTTGATTATTATGTTTTGAGAATGTTATATTGTTTACAATGAATCGAACTCTCTATTTATAGGCGAATAAAAGTAAGTTACTGTGCATGCATAGTGACAGTGGGCTCCACACAAATAATAAATTACACGCATCTTTTGACTCTGCATAATCATTCTCGAAGCCCACTTTTATTGACTATTATAACACTCCCCCTTGGAGACAAATTGTCACTATGTTTGTTGTGTCGCGTCTTCTGTTGCCTCGTTAAAAACCTGTCTAGGAAAACCCATTGGGAAAAACCTTAGAAGGACAAAAAGAGTGCAACTACGCAAACTCCCCCTCGAGTGATCAAGTTTATAGATTTCGCTGATGGCGCATTCCAATAGCATAGACATGCTTCTTGAACACCGAGGTAGGTAGTGATTTCGTGAAGAGATCTGCAGCATTGTCGCATGATCGGACATATCTTACTTCAATGTCTTTATTCTTCTCAAGCTCTTGGGTGTATGAGAAGAACTTTGGAGGGATATGTTTGGTTCTATCACTTTTAATATATCCTTCCTTTGTTTGAGCGACACATGCAGCATTATCTTCATATAAAACGGTTGGCTCCGTATTTTCGTGGATCCCACTGCTTGATTTGATGTGTTGGCTTATTGATCTCAACCATACACATTCTCTACTTGGCTCATGGAGTGCAATGATTTCAGCATGGTTTGAAGAAGTTGCCACAAGTGTCTGTTTCTGAGAACGCCAAGATATAGCAGTACCTCCGATCGTGAAAATGTATCCAGTTTGTGATCGGGCTTTATGTGGATCTGATAAATATCCTGCATCTGCAAAACCAACCATTTGGCCATTTGTATTCTTAGGATAAAACAATCCTAAATCAATCGTCCCTTGAAGATATCGGAAAATATGTTTAATCCCATTCCAATGTCTTCGTGTAGGGGACGAGCTAAATCTTGCCAAAAGATTAACAGCAAATGATATATCAGGCCGAGTGCAATTCGCAAGATACATGAGTGCTCCGATCGCACTTAGATACGGTACTTCAGGACCAAGTATCTCCTCATTTTCCTCATGTGGTCGAAATGGATCATTATCGACTTGGAGTGATCAAACGACCATAGGGGTACTTAATGGATTTGCCTTATCCATATTGAATCGTTTTAGCACTCTTTTGGTATATGTAGATTGGTGTACAAATATACCTTTTTGAGAATGCTCAATTTGTAAACCAAGACAAAACTTTGTCTGTCCGAGATCTTTCATTTCAAATTCCCTTTTTAAATATTCTGAGGTTTTCTGCATTTCTTCCTGAGTTCCAATTATATTTAGATCATCAACATAGACCGCAATTATCACAAATCCCGATGTTGTTTTCTTGATGAAAACACATGGGCATATTGGATTGTTCACATATCCTTCTTTTGTTAAATGCTCACTGAGACGATTATACCACATACGTCCAGATTGCTTTAGTCCATATAATGATCTTTGCAATTTGATTGCACATAACTCTTTGGGTTTGGAACTTAATGCTTCTGGCATTTTAAATCCATCAGGAATTCTCATATAGATATCCGTATCTAATGATCCATACAGATAAGCGGTAACAACATCCATGAGACGCATCTCTAGATTTTCACAAGCCGCTAGACTCATCAAGAATCTAAACGTTATTGCATCCATGACTGGAGAATAGGTTTCCTCATAATCTATTCCAGGTCGTTGAGAAAAACCTTGAGCCACAAGACGAGCTTTGTATCTCGTAATCTCATTATCCTCATTTCGTTTCCGAACAAAAACCCATTTATATCCAACTGGTCTTACATCTACAGGTGTAAGTACAATTGGTCCGAATACACTTCGTTTATTTAACGAATCAAGTTCGGTTTGAATGGCTTCTTTCCATTTTCTCCAGTCATCCCTCTTTTTACATTCATATACGGACTGAGGTTCGGGATCTTCGTTTTCTTCATTTATTTCTTTTGACACAAGATATGAGAAAACGTCATCCACAATAACCATCTCATTTCGATTCCAAACTTTTCCGTTATGAATATAATTGATAGAGACCTCATGGTTTTCTTTAGGTTCATGATGTTCCACATCATCATTTGTTCCTTGATGTGATTCTTCCAAAGTATTTTCAGCTACTTTGGGAACATCAACCTTTTCAATTTCCCTTTTCTTCCTAGGGTTTTTATCCTTAGATCCAACAGGTCTTCCACGCTTCAAGCGTGTTCTAGACTCACGTGTATCTTCTGCTCTCCCAGATTCTTCAGGAATCTTAATCCGAGCAGGAACATTTGCAGCTGGAATGTGCGACTTAGTTACTGTCTTAGTATCTGCAAAAGCATCTGGTAACTGATTTGCTATACTCTGCAAATGCATAATTCGTCGAACTTCCAGTTCGGACTGTTTCGTAGGAGGATCGAGATGTAATAAAGACGGTACACTCCACTTTATATCCTTGCCTACTTGTTTGTTTTCTCCCCCTAGAACTGGGAATTCTTTTTCATCAAAATGACAATCGGCAAACCGTGCCGTAAAGACATCACCAGTTTGAGGTTCCAAATACCTTATAATGGATGGTGAATCATAACCAACATATATCCCTAACCTTCTTTGTGGTCCCATCTTTGTACGTTGTGGGGGTGCTATAGGCACATACACCGCACAACCAAAAACCCTTAGATGAGAAATATTTGGTTCATGACCAAATACTAGTTGTAATGGGGAGTACTTATGATATGCACTTGGTCTTACTCGGATAAGTGCTGCAGCATGTAAAATTGCATGCCCCCATACACTAGGTGGGAGTTTTGATCTCATGATCAACGGTCTTGCAATTAATTGCAGACGTTTAATTAATGATTCAGCCAAACCATTTTGTGTATGAACATGGGATACAGGATGTTCAACTTCTATTCCCGTAACCATACAGTAATCATTAAAGGCTTGAGATGTGAATTCACCAGCGTTGTCTAGTCTAACTCTTTTAATTGGATAATCAGAAAACTGAGCCCGTAGTTTGATTATCTGAGTTAGAAATCTCGCAAATGCCATATTTCGAGATGATAATAGACAGACGTGTGACCATCTGCTAGATGCATCAATTAACACCATAAAATAGTGGAATGGTCCACATGATGGATGTATTGGTCCACATATATCGCCTTGAATTCTTTCAAGAAACTTTGGTGATTCTTTATCAATTTTAGTTGGGGATGGCCTTACGATCAATTTTCCAAGAGAACATGCAACACATGTCTTTCTATTCCTCTGATTTATCTCTTGGATTTTCAGTGGGTGACCATGTGAGTTCTCTATGATCTTTCGCATCATCGAAGTGCCTGGATGACCTAGGCGATCATGCCATAATGTGAAATCTTCTGGATTTCTTTTAATTACTAAATGCGATTCGATTGCATTTATATGAGTATAATGCAGTCCTGAAGGAAGTTTTGGAAAATTTTCCAATATAAACCTTTTTCCGGATTTATCGGAAGTTACATACATATACTTTTTTCCATTCTCTGTCGCAGACTGAGTATCATATCCTTGAAGGTATATGTCTTTGAAACTCAACAAATTCCTTTTAGAATTCGGAGAATATAAGGCATTATTTATGGAAAATTTTGTTCCATTTGGCAACATAAAGTTGGCTTTACCAGTTCCTTCAATCAGGTCTGCAGGACCCGATATTGTATTCACAATAATTTTCGTTGGGTTTAAATTAGAGAAATATTTTCTATGTCTCAGAATAGTGTGCGTTGTTCCACTATCTGGAATGCAAATTTCTTTAATATTTCCTGTGGATACCGTTCCACTTGTTTTGCTGTTCATTTCTGTAATCAAGATAAACATCAATAAAAAGAAAGTAAATTTCATGTATAAAACACATAATAGTTATATATATAGACTTATTTACTACAAACAATATTATTTTTCAAAAATACAGAAAAACACAATATTATACATGGCATAATCAGAAACTATTTAATAGTCTCATTACAGACATCTTAATTATCCGCAAGGTCGATCATTTCGGCATCATCATCAAAGTCCGAAGCGTTAAGGTATGTATCACCTTCAGGGTGTTCCATAAGATTAACTTCCTTTCCTTTGCCTTTAACTGACTCTTGGTACAATTTGCAAAGGTGTAAAGGAGTACGACACACTTTGGACCAATGGCCTTTACATCCGCATCTGTAACAAACACCTTCACGCTTCTGGGTGAAATTGTCTTTCTTTTCTTTCCCTTTGGGATTTTGTTCAGACCGGACCCATTTAAATGACCGTCCTTTTGGATTATAATTTCTCCCACGGCCACGATTAAATCGACCACCACGACCCCGGTTGGTTTGATTTCCTCTCCTCGGATACCTCACATCCGTTTGTCCAAGATTTTTTCCATCCATTGCGTTCACTTCAGGGACAGCAATTGTTCCTACAGGTCGAGCGTTGTGGTTTTTGATGAGAAGCTCATTATTCTTCTCAGCCAACATTAGAGCCACAATCAACTCGGAAAACCTCTTGTGTTTACAGTTCCTGTATTGTTCAGCAAGAACAAAATGTTCCTTATGGAAAGTTAGGTAAGTTTTCTCGAGCATTTCCTCTTCGCTCACATTCTTACCACAATATTCCAATCGGGACACAATTCTTAACATGGCGGAATTATACTTATCCACCTTGTCAAAATCCAGGAACCTTAAATTTGCCCACTCATCAAGAGCATGTGGGAGAGTTATTGCCCTTTGGTTGTCAAACCTTTCTTTAAGAGCTTTCCATAGCTCTACTGGGTCTTTTGTATTCGCATAATCATGCGTTAGATTTTCATCTAAGTGTTTTCTCAGAAAAATTATCGCCTTTGCCTTTTCAGTGATAGGCGATTCATTTTCTTCATTTATTGTATCCAATAAGTTCTGAGAACTTAGATGAAGTTCAGCATTCGTGGACCATGATATATAATTTTCTCCAGTGACTTGGAGAGCTGGAAACTGTAATTTCTCAATATTTGCCATTTGATTTCTAAACACAAAAGAGAAAATAATTTTATTAGAAATATGATTTTAGAATCCTTTTACATTAATAACAACAGCAATTACAGTAAATATTAAAGCATATAAAAGTAAACAAAAATTTATGATATATTCTTCGCGGGTAAAGTCCCCGACGAAGAGACCATAAATAGCACTAAAAATTACACCGATAATAAAAATTAAAAACCATCGAAACATTTTCTTACAAAAATCGGAAAAAAATTTTGTTTGAAGGGGTGTTTGAAAGGAGATGAAATGATTGAATGATTTTGGAAGAGTGAAATATGGGTGTATTTATAGATTGAAAATACTGTTCACTAGCCGTTATATAGCCGTTTTTAAAGTGAAAAATTTTTAAAAATTATTTTGAAATATTTTCTTTGTGACCGTTGGGGGTCAAATATTTAAGAAAAAATCAATCTGAAAATCTGTCATGAGCAATCTATTATATATACCAGTTTTAGATAAAATATCAAATTTATAAATAGGTGGTAAATATTTTATATAATAATCATAAAATATATATAACAGGAAATTATATAAACATGAATTTAATAACAGATTTATGGTGACAGAGTCATCCACGTTAGTTAATAAATAAATAAATTATTAACATAACAGATAAAATTTCAGGCGGTTAAACCGACCATAAACAGTAAATAAATAAATTATGGTGTGTGAAACAACCACATAGATAAATGAATAACCAGGCGGTTCAACCGTCCATAAATAATTAAAACAGTAAATAAATAAATTATGGTGCATAAGCAGCCATAGAAATAAATAAAATAGCAGACGGTTTAACCGACCATAAATAATTAAAACAGTAAATAAATAAATTATGGTGCGTAAAACAACCACATAAATAAATAAATTATTATGGAGACAATAGTCCGCACACCAAAGGGTATAATAAGTATACATATGAAAGTTGAAATTTTAGAGTGATCGTGCTGATAACGTGTTATAAAAAGAGTAGAAATATTTATTATTTCGACAAATATAAATAAAGACGAAAAATTTATACCCGGTGAGAATAGTATACTGAATAATAGATGAGAGGAATCGAGAGTTTTTGATTATTATGTTTTGAGAATGTTATATTGTTTACAATGAATCGAACTCTCTATTTATAGGCGAATAAAAGTAAGTTACTGTGCATGCATAGTGATAGTGGGCTCCACAAAAATAATAAATTACACGCATCTTTTGACTCTGCATAATCATTCTCAAAGCCCACTTTTATTGACTATTATAACAATCATAACTTTATAAGATTTTACTCAATCTCTAATTAGTACTCTTATCAAGACAAAGACCAAACTACCTCCTTTCTTAATATATTCTCCATCACAGTAAGAATCAATATCAATAATCTAGTAATAAAACAATTAATTTCTATGAATATCACCTTTATACGAGGGTTTTGAAGCCGATTTATGGTGCACGTATGGATGGCCACATGCACACGGTTTACAGACTTTGTCAACATCTTAATTAGACATGAAAAAAAAAGAAGTTTTCATCATTTTTTGAAAAACAAAAGTTTTGATCGTTTTTCAATTCTTTTTAGTTTTCGCAGGCTTAAAAATAGATGTAGTGAATGCAAGTGCAATTTATTATCGTGTGAAGGGGACAATGATAAACTTGAATAAAATGGCGCAGCCTTTTCCGTGTTTGCATGGTTCTCTTTTCTCATTGCATCCTAACCTCACGGTTAACTAATTAAATTAATATTTTGCCATTTATTTCAAAGGGATAAAATGACTTCTATAAATACATATATTAATACGAATCAATTTCTATTAAAACTCTTTCTCTTCGTTCTAAATCTAACAACCCCTCCTCTATTCTAACAACTTCTTTTTTGTCAAAACCCACAATTTTCTCAATTTTACCCTCTCTTTTATTTTATTATTATTTCATTAACTCAACCCCAATTAAATATTCTAATTACTTTTGTCAACCACCAATCAATTAATACTAAACTGATAGCTCTAAGTTCTACCCTAGAAAAATCTCTGCAAGTGCACAGAATCGTAGTTATAATATAAAGGGTTATTGTATCCCAAGAGACCTAATGTTGTGCACCAAATTTTAGTTTCGAATCAAGTTAAGCAAAATAATGAAGTGACTAACGAACATTGTAAAGCAAATGGGTTGTAACGAGTTTTAAAATCAAGAGATAAACGCTAGGCTTTTGGAAATTTCGCAGGAAATTCAAAATTATAGACAAACTAGAATGTTAGGGAGATTCTAGGAACCGTTCTAGACATAAAAACTCTTTAAAGCTAACCAACTTCCGTTGTGAAAACTATCTATGTCTAACTTCTTAAATCCCAAATTCCTTTGTAAATTCAATAAGTTCACAAATTTTCTAAACTAAATTCTTTTAAAGATAGATACTTTGCTCATCTAAGATAGTTCACAGGTAATTATCAATACTTTCGCATCTAACAATTAACCTAAGATCTAAGTTCTAGGTGATCAGACCAGAATTAGCATTAATAACAATCTAGATGAAGAACCAAGTGATAATCCCTAACAATTCTAATAGATCTAGCAATTTCTCCTAATCTTTTGAATAACCCTAAACCTAACAAGCAAACTACTCATATATGGTGAATGAAACTCACATCATAACTGAATAAAATTGCATTAAAAAGATAAAGAAAGAGATACAGAGGGTTCGAAGAATTCTCAAAGGTCTGAAGTAAAACTTGTCTCCCTCAAAACTCTCTAACAAGATCTCTCTCTAAGTCTCAATAATCTCTTTCTGTCCCTAAAAAAAACGTCTTAAACCCTATATATAGTCATAAAACACGAGTTGGGCTTCTTTGGACTTGATGGTAATATCTGGACTTCTTTTGCGAAAAGGAGATTCTTGATTGCCTAGTGTGTCGATCGACGCACACCACCTACGTCGATCGACGCAAGTCTTAAATTCGTGGCCTTCGTTTTCCTTCACAGGAACCTCATTCCTCTTTGATTGCTTTGACTCGATAATGCTCCATAAAGCTCCAAATCCACTTAACTCATACAATGACCTGTAAAAACTCAACAACATTCTAGAAACACTAAAAAGACTCAATAAAACAACGGATACATGGTTGAAAACCCGTAAAAACCATGATATGTCAACTCCCCCAGACTTAGCCTTTGCTTACCCTCAAGCAAAACATAAACTAAGAATGTGAAAGAGGTTTCAAAACACAGAAACTTACCTTCTCTTAGAGCACCGAACTGACCCTTTCAACTCGTAATCCACATAATGCAAAATCAATCCAAAATTAGACCACTATGTACTTCTCCGTAGGCATTCGCAGCCTCCTAAATTTATCCACGATTTCACAACAGAATCCATAAGTCATCATTGTTGGGTCTCATCAATGATCTCAATGTCAAGAACCTTGTAGACTCATTCCTGTACTATATGATGACAAAGAACCATACAACTCTTGGTACTCTTTCTCTCCCCCAGACTTATTCGATTCTCAATTCTTTTTTTTTTATATAAGCTAAAAAACAGTGCTAGTGACATTTATGTTCCTGGTAGGGATGTGTAAACATGAGACTGCTCGCCTTCTACATCCGTTCTATGGGAACTCAGGCTGCTGCTTTTGAGCTTTGGGTGATCATCTCTTGAGTACTGACTCACTGGAATTTTATTTCCTCATCTTTGTATTCTACTCAAAGAAAATCATATCACCCTTTTTTTTTTATTTAGAATAAGGGAGAAGAGTAGCATCACTTTCCACATAGGTTGCATTTGTTAGGTATGAACGAGAAATCAAGCCCTATGAACACCAGTCACAAGGGAGACCGCTGAATTAGCTCAGCATTGGCGGATTTTGCTGGAAATAAGGGACGTCTCTAGTCAATCGGTCAGCCTTTGGATTTTTTATTAGTTTGGTTTTGTAATCGAGTCTGCAAAAATGGTCACTCATGAAAAGGACAATCCAATAAACCAAGAAAAGGGTCATAGTTTGCAACTGTTTTGACTCAATAAAACGACAAATTTGACTCGAAACAAACAAAAACAAAGAAAAATACATTAGTATTTTCCCTCCCCCATACTTAACCAACACTGTCCCCAAGTGTTATTAAATCATGAGTTTGAAAAAGAAAGGAAAATAGGCAAGTTAAACAGAAAAGAAGAGATAGTAAACTTACCTATGCAGAGGTGTCGATCGACACAAGTAATGTGTATCGATTGTCACACTGTTCTCGTCTCGACTCGTCGTTTTTTTTAACAGAATAAACCAAAAACTAAAACTAGAAATTAGTAAACAAAGAGAAAAAAACGAAAATAAGTAGACTTACCAGTGGGTTCTCTCCCACTAAACGCTTGTTTTCAGTCATTAGCTTGATAGGATTCAGGCGTTTGGTGGGACTGATAACGAAACAATGTGCCCATTTGGAACCACAGTGTGCGCAAAGTAGTTTTTGATCCGCTGACCATTCACTACAAATTCTTTACCATCTTTGTTCAAAAGACCCACAACACCATATGGTCGGACAGACTTAACAGTGAATGGACCTGACCAACGAGAACACAATTTCGCAGGAAACAATTGTAAACAAGAGTTATACAAAAGTACCTGGTCATTTGGTTCAAAGTGTGTGGTGATGATCTTCTTATCATGATTGGCCTTGGTGCGTTCCTTGTAGATCTTTGAATTCTCATAAGCAAGATGCCTGATCTTATCTAACTCATTCACCTGTAACAGTCGCCTCTCCGCAGCAGGTTTGATGTCGAAATTCATCATCTTTACAGCCTAGGGAGACTTGTGCTCTAACTCAACAGGAAGATGACACGCTTTGCCATATAACAGATGGAAAGGTGTAGTGCCCAAAGGTGTCTTATATGCTGTCTTATAAGCCCAAAACGCATCATCTAACTTGGTAGACCAATCTTTTCTAGTCTTGTCAACTGTCTTCTCCAGAATCTCCTTGATCTGCCTATTAGAAACCTCGACTTGTTCTCTCGTCTGTGGGTGATAAGGAGCTGCTACGCGATGTTGAACCCCATGTGATTTCAAAAGTTTCTCAAAAACCTTATTGATAAAGTGAGAACCTCCATCACTAATCACAATCCGTGGCACTCCGAATCTAGGGAAGATAATGGATTTGAACATCTTCATCACCACCGAAGCATCATTGGTTGGATTAACAATAGCTTCAACCCACTTAGATACGTAATCCACTAGAACTAAGATGTATTTGTTCCCATACGACGAAGGAAACAGCCCCATGAAATCGATACCCCAACAATCAAAAACTTCGACCTCGAGGATGAAGTTTTTTGTGGCATCTCATGGCGTTTGCTGATCTTACCTTTTCTCTGACAAGCATCACATTGTGAAACAAACGTGTAAGCATCCGTGAACATTGTTGGCCACCAGAAACCAGCTTGCAAAACTTTGGAGACCGTCTTGAATGTGGCAAAGTGACCACCCTATGCAGATCCATGACAATGATACAACACATCCTGAACCTCAAAGTCTGGAAGATATCTCCTATAAACACCATCTGAATAATGCTTGTACAAGTAAGGTTCATCCCAAAAATACCTTCTGATTTCTCTCAAGAATTTCTTCTTAGCATAACCAGTGAATTCATCAGGTGTCTTCTCTGCAGCAAGGTAATTGGCAATGTCACTAAACCATGGAAGAGCAGGCGTAGCCACAGCAGCTACAACATCGAACACGGAGAGAAAATCAACATCAGGAGCCGCTGAGCACGTGCGTCGATCGACGTAGCATGTAGTGTCGATCGATGCAGGCTTCATGTGTCGATTGACGCACTGAGTTATGTCGATCGACACAGACTCTGCAATTCTTGCCTCGATAATGTTAACA
Organism: Arabis hirsuta; assembly: GCA_964056655.1. Taxonomy (NCBI): domain Eukaryota; kingdom Viridiplantae; phylum Streptophyta; class Magnoliopsida; order Brassicales; family Brassicaceae; genus Arabis; species Arabis hirsuta. Next base: position 25,438,763 of record OZ053300.1, on the reverse strand, counting down.
TTTTCCTCAGGTATATTGTCATTGATTGGGACCTTGACATCGATCTTAATCCGAGAAAGATGGTCTGCAACTCCGTTCTCGACTCATTTCTTATCTCGAACCGTGATGTCAAACTCTTGAAACAAAAGAACCCATCTCAACAATCTCGGTTTGACATCCTTCTTTTGCATCAAATACTTCAAGGCTGAATGATCGGTATGCACAATAACCTCTACTCCAATCAAGTATTGTCGAAATTTCTCGAAAGCAAACACCACGGCAAACAATTCCTTCTCCGTAGTAGTGTAGTTCTTTTGAGCATCATCCAAGGTTCGACTCGCATAATAGATGGCATGGAGCTTCTTATCCTTCTTTTGACCCAATACAGATCCAACTGCAAAGTCACTAGCATCACACATTACCTCAAAAGGTAAATTCCAGTCGGGGGGTTGCACAATAAGAGCACTCACTAACGCTTGTTTGTTCAAAGGAAGCAAGACAGTTAGTATCAAAATCAAATTTGACATCCTTACAAAGCAGGGTGGTGAGCGGGCGGGCAATCTTGGAGAAGTCCTTGATGAATCTCCGGTAGAAACCAGCATGCCCCAAGAAACTGCGAATCTCTTTGACTGAAGATGGTGGTTGGAAGCTTGTCATAACCTTGATTTTTGCCTTATCAACTTCAATTCCCTCTTCAGAAACTTTGTGCCCAAGAACTATGCCATCTTTAACCATAAAGTGGCACTTCTCCCAATTCAAAACCAAGTGTTTTTATTCACACATCTGAAGCACTTTGCACAAGTTGTCTAGGCAATCCTTGAATGATGATCCATACACAGAAAAATCTTCCATAAACACCTCCATGATATCCTCAATCATGTCCGTAAAGATGGCCATCATGCATCTCTGGAAAGTAGCAGGAGCATTACATAATCCAAATGACACCCTGCGATATGCAAAAGTACCATAGGAACATGTAAAGGTAGTCTTCTCCTGATCATATGGATGTATGGGAATCTGGAAGAAGCCTGAATAACCATCCAAAAAGCAGTAGTATGGATGACTCACCAATCTCTCAAGCATCTGATCAATGAAGGGTAATGGGAAGTGATCCTTGCTTGTCGCAGTGTTCAACTTTCTGTAGTCATGCACATTCTATGCCCCGTGATTGTCCTAGTTGGGATTAACTCATCATTCTCATTCTTCACGATAGTGATTCCTCCCTTCTTAGGCACAACGTGGAGTGGACTGACCCAAGAACTGTCTGAGATGACATAAATGATCCCTGCTTCCAACAGCTTCAAAATCTCTTTCTTGACCAATTCTTTCAGGTTCAGATTTAATCTCCTTTGGTTCTCAATCGATGACTTTGGTTCATGTTCGAAATAAATCCTATGTGTGCACAAATCCGGTGAGATACCTGAAAGATCATCAAGAGAATAGCCAAGAGTTTTGAGAAACTTGCGCAGCTTGCTTAGCAGTAAAGTGAGCTCTGCGTTGTTTAAGGAAACATTAACGATAACAAGATAAGTGGAATTAGGACCGAGATACGCGTACTTTAATCCTGTTGGAAGTAGCTTAAGTTCGATTTTAGGAGCTTGTTCCTCACTCCAATCTTTGAGTTTAGCAGCTATCTCAGAACTCTCTGTCAATTCCTCATGAACAACCAACTTGTTCACTTGCACACTAGTATCCAGCATCTTGACATACCCAGCAGTAATGTCATCTAAGTAGGCCTCGGAGCAAGTAGAATGAACCAATGCTCTCTCTAATGGATCCGTAAGATGCATAACTTGGAAAGTTTCCTCCGCAGAATCAGTGAAGGTGTCAACGAAAAAAATCTGACCATCGATAGTGGGTCTCTTCATCAGCTTGTCCATGCTGAACTCTATGACAAAATCACCAATGCTGAAAGCCATCTTCCCATTCTTGCAGTCAATCAATGCTCCAGCAGTTGCCAAGAATGGTCTTCCCAAGATAAGAGGATCCTTGGGCTCCTCATCATATTCCAACACTACGAAATTCGCGGGGATAAGACATTCACCAATGTTGACCGGAACATCCAGCTAATATCAAAGAAACCCTTGTTGGCTTGAAATCTGTCATTCCCATACGCATAGCAACTGAAAAAGGCATGAGGTTGACACCCGACCCTAGATCACAAAGAGAATGCTCAAATTGTTAGTTAAAATCGAACAGTCTAATACAAAACCCCATGGATCCGGTAGCTTCTTTGGGATCATGTTCATCACAATTGAACTGACATGCTTAGTGATCATCAACACTCCTTCCTCAAGATCAATGTTGTTTGCAACATCCGCTTAACATACCTCCAAAAGGCTGGTGAAGTCTTAGCCGCATTACCAAAAGGCAACTCTACAACCAACTTATCCAACATAGCCTTGCATCTAGCATCTTCAATCTCCTTCTTAGACTTCTTATGAGGTTTAGGATAAGGTACTTTAGGCTTGTAGACACATTCAAAAGAAGAATCAGCTTGGGTTGTGACCTCTGGAGTTGTGTTGCTCGAACCTGTCACGTTCTGGGTCTGCGTCGATCGACGCGCATTGTTTGTGTCGATCAACACAGATTTCTTCTCTGAACTCGTATGGCGACTCTGGACTTGTGTCGATTGACACACGCCACTTGTGTCGATCGATGCATGCTCTGCAGATTCCAAGTTCGAGTTTTCCTTGACATCTTCAGCAACAACGACCCTCTTATCACCCAAAGCTATCTCAGAAGCTGGCATCACTTGTTTTCCACTTCTCGCAGTGATGGCGTTGATGTGTTGTCTCGGATTAGGGTCCGTCTTTCCTGGAAGAAAACCATCTTGTCTCCTAACTGATTCAGCTGTTTGAGCAACTTGAGTATCCAGTTTCTTTATGTACGTGCTGAGCTGCTCATACTTCCTGTTTAAATCCAAGTACATCACATCCATCTTACTATTAAAGTCCATTGTCATCTTCATTTGTCCTTCAAGAATCCTTTCCAACATCGATTCGACCTTGCTTAATTCCAGAGATTTGGGCGGTGGTGATTGGTAAGATGAGCTTCTATAAGTCCTAGTGAATCCACTGTTTTGAGCTGGCTTCTGGAAGGTGTTGCTAAAACTCCGGTTGTTCTGACCATACTTATATTTCTGCCTAACTGACATCCCCAACTTCATCTTCCTCAATGGCCTCAACCTCAGCAGCAAAGTGAACAGCTTTTTTACTCTTACCCAACAAGAGATTATGCATCGAATTTAACTTAGCTTGAACCTCTGCAATCTGACTACCCTTGAGATGTCCAGCGTACTTTTAGCTGTCATAGTCTGACATCTTCGTGCTGTTGATCGAAGCCAAGTTCTTGATGAGAATCAAAGCATCGTGTGGACTCCTTGTCATGAAGTTCCCGTTACTTGCAGAATCAAGCGACATCTGATATCTCCAATCAACTCCTCTAAAAAAAGCAGCTGAGCTTCACTGAACCCGTGGTGTGGACAATCTCTCTGATGTGACTGAAAACGAATCCAAACTTCCTTGAAAGACTCTGTAGGCCCTGAGAAAAGGTAGATATTCTGGTTCTCAGCTCAGCTCATCATAGAAATGGTTTAAGAACGCATTCTTCGTCGCTTCCCACGTTGTCAGCGATCCTAGAGGAAAATGTTTCAACCACCTAGCTGCTTCTCCCGCAAGAGAGTAAGGGAAAAACTTACAGAACAAGTAATCATTGGTGACCCCATTAGCTTTGATGCCATCAACTAGATCCTCAACCATCTCGATATGATCCATGGGGTGTTCATTGGAGAGTCCATAAAACTTATGCTGTCCCACGAGAGTGTAGTACTGAGGTGAAATCTGAAAATCATTCTTCTCAAAAGCGGGAGGTCTGATCGCGGATCTATTGGCATAGAATTGATCCGGCTTATTGTAGTCAGCAAGTGTTCTGACTACTCCCGTCTCGCCTAGTTGGCGCTGCACGACCTGGAGCTCAGGCTGCTCAATAATCACATTCCCATCGGCGTCAAGCTTTTGACCCTGCACGTCACGTCTGTTCCCCTCTAGGTCAAAGAATAAACCAGCTTCATCTCGAACAAGCACAATCGGATTAACCATCTTGACTGGCTTACTCGCTGCTCGGTTTGCGCACTCTAACCTTCTGATCTCTAGATTAAGTTCGACTAGCTTCGGATCCTTGTTGCTTCTGCTTTTGCGATTAGGCATGCACCTCAAACACACAAGAAAAAAGAGAAAGAGCAATTTAGTAACAAAAACAAAAAATAAAACTTAGACAAAATTCTAATGCTAAAAATATGTAGGCAACAATTAAGTCCCCGGCAGCGGCGCCAAAAACTTGATAGCTCTAAGTTTTACCCTAGAAAAATCCTGCAAGTGCAAAGAATAGCAGTTATAATATAAAGGGTTATCGTAACTCAAGAGACCTAATGTTGGGCAGCAAATTTTAGTTTCGAATCAAGCTAAGCAAAATAATAAAGTGACTAACGAAAATTGTAAAGCAAATCGGTTGTAACGAGTTTTATAATTAAGAGACAAACGCTAGGCTTTCAGAAAATTCGCAGAAAATTCAAAATTGTAGACAAACTAGAATTTTAGGAAGATTATAGGATTCGTTCTAGAACATGAAAACTCTATAAAGCTAACCAACTTCCGTTGTGAAAACTATCTATGTCTAACTTCTTAAATCCCAAATTCCTTTGTAAATTCAATAAGTTAAACCAGCATTAAACGCAGATTCAATTATTCACAAATTGTCTAAACCAAATTCCTTAGATAAATTTTGAAAAATCCTTTTGAAAACAAAAATCAAACACGAACAAACGTGTTAGTAACAACAATCTCCCCAGATTTAAATTACACCGTCCCCGGTGTAAAATTAAATCAAATTAAGGGAGTAATGATGAAAATTTATTTGAAAGAATAATAAAAAAGATAGAGATTAGAATGATAGTACCAGTGAGCTTAGCTATTTTCGGCAAAAATCTTAGGTTGTCACGATTAATCTTTGATCTTCGTTGTTTTTGAGCATTAGGTATCCCGTATGAATCGAAACCATGCTTTGTATCTCCAATTTCTCTTCTTTTCCGTCACATCTCTTTTGAATGGAGGATAATGTTTAAGACGATTGAATTGTGCGTCCACAATGAAATCTCTTGGAAATCATGTTTAAGAGCAACATATCCTTACAAAAACACTTGAAATCACTTGTTCAATTCATCTTGGATCAAAGTATTCAATACATGTGTATTGATTTCCAAGTCCAAGCGAAGGAAAAATAGATAAGAAACAAAAAGAAATCAAATAATGAATCCAAATTGTTAAAAATCATCAATATAAGTGAAATCATTGAATGAATATGTTAAGATGTGAAAATCATATTTTAAAACTATTTACATCTAATCAATATTTTAAATTCAAATGCAAAAATTCATGAATCAATAATTTTTAGGTAAATAATCATGAATATGAAAAAATAAATTGGTTCGTAAAAATGATGTGTGCAAAATGGTTGTAAAATAATTAAATGAGTGAAAAAAGAAGAACTAACCTTATTTAACCAAACGGTTTGGTGGTCTGCTCGATGGTTCGAAGTGGTGGTCCGATGGTCCATGGCTCGTGGCTCCAATGGCTTGGTGGTTGATGGGGACGCGGTATGGTCAAGACCGGTTTAGGTGTCGGGTGGCTAGTCGCGGGCAAGGATGATCGAGTTGTGGCTCGGGTCCAAGCCGGTTCGCGGCACGAGACGGTGGCTTGGAGAGTTGGAGTCGCGGCACGAGGTAATATCGGTCGTGGTACCGGTCAGCGGTGTGGACCGGTATTGGGTGGGATGGGACACGGGTTGTCGCGAGTTACATTCGGCCGAGTATCGGTCGGGTAGGTGGACCGATACTCGTGACCGAAACCTTACCACGGGTCGTGTGTCGCGACACGAGGCGGGATGGGTCGGCATGATGTAGGAAGGTCGCGGGACGAGCTGGGATGCAAGACGGGAAGGATCGGGATTCGGCACGGTTCAGGGCAATCGATCCTGAGTATTGATCGCGATTTTGGATCGATACATGCGTCCGGTACTGGGCCTTGTGTGTCGCGGGACGAATGTGACTCTATACCAGTCGGGTATAACGGTCGGCGTGTTCGACCGGTATCGGGTTGCTGTCTATGCGATTTTCATCGAGCTTTTTCTTCGTTTATACACATCGGATTTGAGATCCAAAAGATGCTACGGATTCTTAACACTACAAGAAAAAACAGTTTTAGCGTCGAAATTTAGCGTCGGATTTGCGTCGACGCTAAATTTGCGACGATTTTGCGTCGTTCAAAAACTTCGACGCTAATTCGACGCAAAATTGAGACGAAAAATAGAGACGCTAATTCAACGCTAAATTGCATCGACTTAGCGTCGATTTAGCGTCCTGATCTTCAATTCGACGCTATTTTAGCGTCGAATGAGCGTCGATTTTAGCGTCGAAAATTCCGTCGAACTAGGTAGGTAGGTCGCACATTTTTAATGGATTCACCTACTTCTATAAAACCGACGCTAATTCGACGCTAATACGAAGCAAATTGGACGCAAAATAATTCGATGCTAAAATACGAAGCAAATTCGAAGCAAAATCGTTGCTAAATGTCTTATATATACTTCCGCAAATCAGTCGCCAAAATCATTGAAGAAAAAAAAAACTTTCAATAAATTTTCTTAGTTAATATTTTCTGAATAAGATGGGCGATATATACGAACTAAGAAGGTGGATGTATCGACGTAGAGATGAAAATGGAAGAATTTCAGAAGAGTTCCTCAACGGGCTTGAAATTTTCATGGCTCAAGCGAGTAGTGTGCCTACAATTCAACGGACCGGAGTGATGGTGTGCCCGTGTCGGAAGCGCAAAAATTCGAAGCCGCAGACAATTGATGTAGCCGGTACGCATTTATTAATAGAGGGTTCATACTTGAGTACTATGTTTGGTTTTATCATGGAGAGGGATATGGAGATGAAACTTCGGGTAGTACTAGTTACCAACCTATGGATCAGGGTTATTCGAATGAACAATATGATCAGTCTCATGAATTTGTTAATAATTATGATCATGATGTCGGGTTAGACCATAATAGGTTCGAAGAAATGGTAACCGATGCATTTCCTAGAGTTATGTCTACTGATGATGATGTTGTTGAGGATCCCAATGTAGATGCTAAAATTTTTTATGATATGCTTGATTCTGCAAAGCAAGTAATCTATGAAGGTTGTAGGGAAGGTCTCACTAAGTTGTCATTGGCATCTAGGATGATGACAATAAAATCTGATCATAATCAATCTGAGAGTTGCATGGATGATTGGGCAGCTCTTATAAAAAAGTATTTGCCTGAGGGTAATCAAGCTGCTGAGTCATATTACGATATACATAAACTAGTCTCTAGTTTAGGTTTGCCCTCGCAGATGATAGATGTTTGCATTGACAATTGCATGATATTTTGGAAAGATGATGAAGATCTACAAGAATGTCGATTTTGCTACAAACCAAGATTTAAATCCCAAGGAGCTGGTAGAAGTAAAGTGCCATACTAGAGAATGTGGTACCTGCCCATAACAGATAGGCTACAAAGGCTATACCAATCAGAACAAATAGATGCAGCAATGAGGTGGCATGCGGAACATTCAACTAGTGAAGGAGAAGTTCATCATCCTTCTGATGCAAAAGCTTAGAAGCACTTCAAATCGGTACACTCTAATTTTGCTAAAGAGAAGCGCAATGTTTATCTTGGGCTATGTACAGATGGTTTTAGTCCGTTCGGTATGTCTGGCAGGCAATATTCTTTGTGGCCAGTTATATTGACACCTTATAACCTTCCGCCTGATATGTGCATGCAGAGAAAATTTCTGTTTTTGAGTATTTTTGTCCCTGGTCCGAAGCATCCAAGAAGATCTATTGATGTGTTTTTACAGCCGCTTATTCACGAGTTGAACATGTTGTGGTCTCATGGTGTTCGTACTTTTGATTACTCTAGGAAAAAGAATTTTAACATGCGAGTTGTGCTTATGTGGACGATAAGCGATTTTCCAGTGTACGGAATGTTATCTGGTTGGACAACACATGGTAGATTGTCATATCCGTATTGACAAAATGAGACAGACGCCTTTCAACTAAAAAATGGTAGGAAATCTTGTTGGTTCGATTGTCACCGAAGGTTTCTCCCTATGAACCATCCGTACCGGGGAAACAGAAGGTTGTTCACAAAGAGCAAACGTGTACGTATCCCCCCACCTCCATATCTTTCAGGAGAGCAAATTGAAGGTCAACTTGATTATTATGGAGCTCAGGACACAGCAAAACGTGGTGGTAAGTGGCTTAATATTCCGACCAATCTCCCAGATGGATACCTTGAAGAACATAATTGGCATAAGAAGAACATTTTCTGGGAACTACCGTACTAGAAGGATCATCTATTGCGCCACAATCTTGATGTCATGCACATTGAGAAAAACTTTTTCGATAACATCATGCACACCATCTTAAACATTCCAGGGAGGCCTAAAGACAATTTGAAGTCTAGACTGGATTTGCCTCTTATATGCTCTAGAGTTGAGTTACATCTCACGGGAGATGGGAGAGCTCTAGTGCCTATCTTTAGATCATCAAACGAAGGCAAATCAACATTCTTCAACTGGGTTTCCACCGAAGTTAAGTTCCCAGATGGATACGTGTCAAAACTCTCTAAGTCTGTGGAGCAAGGCAAAAAATTCTCTGGTATGAAGAGTCATTATTGTCATGTGTTTATGCAGAGATTATTGCCTTTCGCATTGGCGGAGCTTTTGCCAACGAAGGTTCATGAATCACTTGCAGGTCTATTTTCTATGACGATATATTAATATATAAACAAAATGATGTGTGTTATTACATTGCGATCCATTCTACTGAAATTGGAAATCTGAACTTTGGTTTCAAGTGTTGGTGCATTTTTTCGGGATCTGTGTGTGCGAACTCTGACTCAGGATGGAATTGAACAACTAAATAATAACATCGCGATATTGCTGTGCAACTTAGAGAAGATATTCCCTCCATCTTTCTTTGATGTGATGGAGCATCTTCTTGTCCATCTCCCATACGAAGCCGATTTAGGAGGACCCGTTCAATTTCGTTGGATGTATCCTTTTGAGAGATTCATGAAACACTTAATAGGAAAGGCAAAAAACTTGGCGAGGGTTGAGGGATCAATTGTTGCAGGAAGTTTAACCGAAGAACTTCTCATTTCAGCTTATATTACTTCTCTCCAACTGTCCGGACGCGTAAAAGAGCTCCACGTAGGTACGATGATGGAGGCATCGCATAAGCGTATCCAGTTTCTGATGTCCCAGATATATTCTATGCAGTTGGTAGGCATGCCGGAATCATAAGAGAAGAAGACTGGTCCTCGCACGAAGACTACAATTGTGCACACACATATATGCTTTTACAATGCGACGAAGTTAGCCCATTTATGAGGTACATATAATTACAAACTATGGAATTGAGGTCAAAAGGGTTATTTTTAATATATATATGTTAATGATTTCATTTGTTATAACTATATTTTCTATTAGTGAATTCATTCGCCATGTTACCGAGGCTTTCCCAAATGCATCACCCGGCGAGATTGAAAAACGTAAAAAGACCAACACTTTGCTAAATGGTTGAGGAGTCAGGTAAGTTAATTAAAAAAAAGTTTTATATATATATATGGTTTCCATTAAAACAGATATCTATATATACTATGTATATTATATTTACATTGTATATACTATATTTGGCAAGTTGATTATGGAGACACGTCGTACCCTGTATGGTTTAGAGAGTTGATCCAAGGTCCATTGGGAAAAGTTATGTCATCCCCGATGTATTTTACACGAGGTTATGTATTCCATACGTTCGAACGTGGGAAAAATAGAGCAACTGCGAACTACGGTGTCGTCGTTCGAGCCGGAGACACCGATTTTTATGGAATTATACAAGACATTATTGAAGTACAATACCCTGGTTTAGTTAACTTAAAGTGCACACTTTTCAAATGCGAGTGGTTTGATCCAGTTATCGGGCGAGGGATTCGAGTAGGAAAGTTTGGTGTCATCGACGTTAATGGATCGCGTTCTTATGCAAAGTATGATCCATTTGTGCTTGCATCACAGGCGGATAAAGTTTGTTTCATTCCATATCCACGGCTCAGGAAAACGGGGATTTCATGGCTATCTGTGCTCAAAATAGCTCCGAGAGGAATTATAGTAGAATCCGACGACGGCCAATGCAATATGAAACTCCCGTGGATCTAACAACTCCAGAACAAGATCTAGACAGCATCATTCTGATTGATCCGCAAAATAGAGAAGTTGAAATACTTCCCGATGCTACCGATGCAGAAAATCCCGAAAACGAGTTTATGAACGAAAGTGCAGAAAGTACCAATGAATGATAACGATACCTCAAATGATAATTCAGACAGTGAAGCATAATTGTTATCTTTATTGTATCTTAACTACGATTGTATAGGTATATATGTATTCAAAAATTAAAACAAATGTCATGAATAAAGATTTGAAAAAACCTATATAGTTAATTTTACATATATCAACAGTAACATTATGTACAATTATGTATTTACCAAAAATTTGAAATTTTAAAACCATTCGATTTGAAGAACGATTGACATGATTAAGATTGTTTTTTATCCGATCAGCTATCTTTAACCGAAACCGAAATATTTAATTTTTTTAGTGTCGACTTAGAGTCGAATTGTGACATTCGACGCTAATTCGACGCTAAATTAGCATCGATTTAGCGTCCAACAATTAAAAATCCGATGCCTTTTCTATTATTTACCCTAAACTCTATACATCAAACATTTTGATTTTAGCGTCGAAATAGCATAGCATCGAAATAGCATCGAAATGTGTAGTTTCTATGCTATTTTAGCGCTAAACCTAAATATTTGACCTAAGGTAAAGAAACCATGAAGGATACAAAAATATTCTTAACCATGTCAATCTATCTTATAACCCGAATGATTGTAAATTTGAACTTTTGGTACATACATAATTGTACATAATGTTACTATTGATATATGTAAAATTAACTATATAGGTTTTTCAAATCTTTATTCATGACATTTGTTTTAAACTTTGAATACATAATTATACAATCGAAATTAAGATACAGTAAAGATAACAACTACCTACGAACAAGATTAATGATGATATATGAATAAAGGTTTCAAAAAACCTATATCGTTTTACATTTATTATCATTAACCTTATGTACAATTATGTATGATAAAAAAAAATTCCAAATTTTATAATCATTCGGTTATCAGAAATATTGACATGGTTAAGATTATTTTCTATCCTTCCTGGTTTCTTTACCCTAAACCCTATATATCAAATGTTTAAATTTAGCGTCGAAATAGCATCGAAAAGTGTTGGTTCGATGCAAATTCGTTGCTAATTAGCATCGAAATAGCATCGAACCAACACTTTTCGATGCTATTTCGACGCTAAACCTTAAACATTTGATAAATAGGGTTCAGGGTAAAAAATAGAAAAGGCATCGGATTTTTAATTCTGCGACGCTAAATCGACGCTACGTAAATCGACGATAATTCGACGCTAAATCATAATTATTAAATGTTTCGGTTTTTTGATAAAGAATCGCAGTCAAAATATTTAAGATTAGCGTCGAATTAGCGTCGAATCGACGCTAATTCGACGCTAATCTTAAATATTTTGACTGCGATTCTGGGTTTGCCGCCTGCACGCGCCAACGAAATCTTTACGCGGAAAATGAAAAAAAATTAATTGTAGTCGACGCTAATTCGCGTCGAATTAGCGTCGAATATCATTAATTTATACACGCAACAGTGCTTCTTCTTCCCCATTTTCGCAAACCAGAAAATCCTTCTTCTCCGATTACACGACATTTTCTTCTTCTCTGATTACACGATTCTTCCATCGCCGCTGATTTCTTCTTCCTCGCCGCCGATTTCTTCTTCCATCGCCGCCGATTTCTTCTTCCTCGCCGCCGATTTCTTCTTCCATCGCCGCCGACAGGGGATCCCCTAGAAAAATCCGTGGCAGTCCTGTTCGAAGACGGTCTCCTCCTCCTCTAAGGCGAAGGTAAGTCTGTGGTACCTGAATTACGCCCCTAGTAATCGAAGGATAGGAATTAAAGCTCTATAGGCCATGGTACTCGGTTCATTAGAGCTGGAAAATTGTGTCAGTTTTATATATGATCTGAATTGGGCGTGTTTCAGGTCACCGTTATGGAGACGCAGTCCTCCCAGAAGATCTCCGATCCGCAGGCATAGTCGATCCCCAATTCGTAGACCTGGTCGCTCTCATTCAAGGTCCATTTCACCCCGCAGGTATATTTTAGCTCGCTTAAAAGTTCGTAGGCTTATCTTTGATATCTCCTGGAATTTATTTTGTTGCAGTGGCCTAGCTAAGATAGTACGTAGAATGATATAAGATTCATGACATGTTTTTGAGTCTTGAATAATTCACGAGTATAACCCACGATTCTACTCCGTTTAATCCTTATATGTAGGTTTGTGACATACCAGTTCCTAGAGACATTGCTACCACAAATGACTTAAGTTATATAGATCTATGTGGAGTGTGTTATTGATGTAATTTTGTCTTTGATTGAAAGCAGAGGACGAGGTCCAGCTGGGAGACGTGGGAGGTCATCTTCTTACTCTAGTTCTCCAAGTCCCAAAAGGGTAAATTGAAATGGTATGTGTATTTTTCTCATTTTTTTATGTGTATTATGTTTAGATTTGTATTTTGGGTTTAAGAAAAGTGTTTAGAGATTGTTATGAATGAAATGTATGGATAAATTTGTAGGAAATGGAATTGTAGGAAAGGGAATTTAGGTTTGTTAAGGTGTATGAAATTGTTTTATAAGTTAAATTTTTGGATATATGAAAAAAAAATTTGATTTAATAATAATGAAATTATTTAATAATAATGATGAAATTTGATTTATGAATTTATTTTTTACGTATATTAATTTAATATTCGTTTTTATTTCACCATTTATATGTTTAGAAATAATTGCTATGTTTTTTTTTTAAATTATTACGATTATTAGAATTTTTTAAAAATAAAAAAAAATATTTCGTATTTTATATTTTTTTAAGATGTTATAATGTATTTAGTTATTGTAATTTTATTTAATATTTATACTTTACATTGCTTATTTTAATAAATTTGTTTTGATTTTATAAGTGGGTCCCACTTCATACGGAGAGTTATTCGGCGAGGATTCTACGATTCCCGGATCCGTAGGTGGTCGTCGCGGATCGGGATCAGGATCGGGTTCGGGTTCCCAATTGGCTGTGAACTATCGTCCACGGCCTCCACCACAAGTTCAACCGCGAGCTCCGCCACTGCCACCGCCACCAGTTAACCCACAAGGAGACGAAGACGAAGCAGCTCAGCCCGATGATGCGGAGCAGGCGCCTCCACCGCCAAACCCGCCTCTTATGATGCGGATTGCTGAGTTTCTTCGCTAACCTGGTCGTCACGAACGGGTTAAGATGCTCCATCCGCTGAAGCCTGCCAATACTTTTTGGTATGTTTAATTTTTTACAATATTTTTCGTTAATTTATAATTATATGTTTTAAATAACTTATTAACATCAAAATATTTTGTTTTATAGGTTCACCGATAACTGTGTCTCTCGTTCGGTCACCAAAGTCATCATCGGGTATTTCCATATGTCGCATGCTAATTGGACACAGACGCCGCAATCGGTTCGTGATATTTGGTTTGATTCATGGGCGGTAAGTCATATTATATTATTTATTTTTATTTAATAAATTATTTAATTTTAGAACTATTACTAATATTATTCGTATTTTTGTAGCAAAAGTGGCACTGGGAAGAATTCCGTACTCACGAAGTGCGAGAGGCCTTCGAGAAGAAGGCTAAATTGCGTCTCAACAGCACTGTCGGTAACTAGAAGAAAACTTGGCGGGCAAAAGGCGATAATGCGATGCTTGCGGGGATGGATCCCGATGTTTGGTCGGATCTAGTTCGGTATTGGGAGGAACCCTCTTCGATAGCGAAATCATCGAAGTGTTCTGCATCCCGTCTTACGCCAGTGGCCGAAGGAGATGGACCGTCCAAGCATTGTGCGGGTCAATCATTATACGCCACTATACGATTGGATATGGTATGATCTAATTTTTAATTAAAATAGTTTATCATATTATTTGATTGGATATGGTATGATTATTTTAATTTTTAATAATCTAATATTATTTGGTAACAATTAGATTATATATATATATATATATATATATTTTTTTACAGTCCGATGGCGACCAGCTTGCTCCGATTGTGAAAGTCATGGAGAGGACTCATCGGCGCAAGGATGGGACGTTTGTTACCGCTCAAGCGGAACAAACGTTCAACGCCTACAACGCTCGAGTGGCAGAGCTAGAGTCACAGTACTCTCCCGGTGGTAGCTCTGTCCAGTCTACAATGGGTGTCGCCGATTATTATAAAATTTACGAAGAGGTACTATTTTTAGTTTTGAATATAATATTTTAATTTATTTTCTATCACATTTTTAACATTTTGATTTTATAACGTTTTCATTTTATAGGTTGCACCAAAGAAAAAAGGACGGATCTGGGTGTTGGACCCATCGCCGATCTCCCAGCAGCTTCTTCTACCGCTCGGTATAGCTACACTCCGAGTTCTTCTGACCCGCAGTTGGCAACGCAGTTGACCGCTGCTAATGCTGAGATTGAGCGGCTAAAGACGGAACAAGCAGATCTGCGGTCAACCAACAGTTCGATGCAAGGCCAACTCACGGTGTTGACCAATCTGATGGACATAATTGCAGTGGATAACCCGGCTTTAGCTGCTGCCCTCTCCCAGATACCGCGTCCTGCACAGCCACCTCCAGCTGCAGCTCAACCACAGTTCGACGACGAAGCCGAAGCGATGATGAATGAATATAGAGACAACATTAATTTAAGAGACGAACCTTAAAATTGTAATTTCTGTTTGCATTTTCAGTGTTTTTAAACAATTTCTGTTTTTATTTTCGAATTTAAATATAAAATTTTCTAATTTTTTAAAAATTTTGAAATTTATTAAAAACATTTTTATTTACAAATATTTTTTTTTAAAAAAAAAATATGATAGTTCGATGCTAATTCGACGCTATATTAGCGTCGAATTAGCATCGACCTTCGACAGGTCCGATGCTAAATCGACGCTAAACTAGCATCGAAATAAGCCGATGCTATATTTCGATGCTAATTTAGCGTCGCATTTAAATAGCATCGTTTTACCGTCGATTTTTCCAATGCTAAAATAGCATCGATTTAGCATCGGATGCGTCTTATGTCGATGCTAAATCGACGCTAATCTAGCGTCGATTTAGCATCGATTTATCGCATCGAATTAGCACGCTAAATTAGCATCGAAGTCTGTTTAGTGTCGCCAGATTAGCGTCGAATTGTGATTCGACGCTAAGTCGATGCTCGATGCTCAAGGACTTTAGCATCGAATTTTGCCGACGCTAAAACTGTGTTTTCTTGTAGTGTGAGAATGAGATATTTCCAATGGTATGAAGATTGTAGCCTGGTTCATCGTGACTTGGACTGTGAAAAAGCTTGAAGTTGCGGCTTCGTAACCTTCCTTGACGGCTTGTTCAATCGGTCATAACTTTCTAACCGTAATAGCAAATCATGTTCTGCTTTTGCTATGGCTTCATAAGACTGTCTTCTATATGCTCGCCAAATTTCAAAAACGTCCATGCTGATATGGTACTCCGTTTATTCCATGAGATGAACAAGTCTTGTTCTATCTCCTTTTCATCGTTTTTTTTAAAAACACATTTATTTGTATTTTTAAAATTTTTTTGTAAAAACCTGAAAAATTCATAGATATATAGAATAATGATTGAAAAGTTTAGAAAAATCAAATCAAATCCAAAAACTTAGAATAAGTAGATAAATAAAATCAGAAACATGATTATGGATTGTCTCCCATAAAGCGCTTGTTTTAAATCTTATAGCTCGACTACTTGGGGTTTTTAGGATTGTAGAAGGTCTTCTAAAGGTTTGAGGTTACCTTTAGCAATGTGAATGAGGTCTCTTTAAGTCGTGTTCTCCATCTTCATCGATTTGGTTTGGCTCATTAATCGACACTTCTCTTTTCTCCGAAGGAATGTATCGTGTTTGTTTTGCTCGAAAATCCGGCGGTGCAGCATAGTGATAGACACGAGTGTCTATGTTAGTGAAGGATATCCGTTGTAGAGGATAGTCCATGATAGCTCCCGCGGTGGCCAAGAATGGTCTTCCAAGGATGAAAGGTGTTGAACAATTGTTCATACTCGCCACTTCAAAGTCTACCGGAATAATGCAATCTCCAATGTTCAAAGGGCAATTGTGGATTTCTCCTAATGAAAGTGTAGATGCACCATTGGCGAGTGCAATGTGTATCCGTGATCTTCATCATTCTCACAAGAGATTCCGAAAGAACGTTGATTCCGGCTCCCGAATCACAAAGTGCATCGTCGAATTTGAATCCACGAATAGAGCAAGATGGTGAAAGGACCTGGATCGAGGGTCTTGCAAAGGATCTTAAAGTACTTGTGAGGATTCTTACCTCGATCAAATAGCTCTTCAATCATGAAATCTTCTTCTTTGCTTTGTGAGAAACACTTTCTCAAAGATGGTCTTTCTCGCCATGCTTCTTCAAAGGATAACTCTTGGGGGAGTTCTTTCACAAGTGAATTGAATACTTCTAGCATCTCATCAGTTATAAAATGTGTCCTCTTGGTGGACCTTTCGGCAAACTTGAATCTTTTAGGGGGTGGTTTTACCGAAATTCTCGCCGTAAGCTTTCCTTGGCTTGTATTCGCCTTCTTCAATGGTCTTGAGACTTCTTCTTCGTTGTCAGTAGAGGTGAACTCGTCCTCTTTAAAGGCAATAAGGGTACAGCAAGTAGCTTTGGGTGTAGACTCTTCTTCGATTGTTTCCAATCGCAGACAAATTTGCACCGTTTCTTCGATTTTTTTCAAACGATCGTCTAGTTGCTTCACGCGGTTGGAGGTATCGATTGCTTCTTCTCCTAGTTTCGTTATTGTGTCAATGAGCTCCGTGTAATGGCGTTCAAGGTCAAAACGAACGGCATTAAGAGTTTGTACCGTTAGCCTATTATCGTTCTCCAATTCTTCTACCTCGGTTGGTCTTGACTTCTCCCGCAGCATGAGCAGCTTCGTAAGCCTTGATCGCTACCGAGTTTAGTTGAGTATTAAGCCTTCCAACGTCTTCTTTAGTGTCCTTTACCCTTTCTTCCAATTGGTCATAAGTTTGATCAATCTTATACTTGATATCGACAATATCGTCTTTATCTTCGTGTAGATGTCTTGTATGAATCTCTTCTATCTCCTCCAATTGGACCAACCGTGTTTCAATTTTCTCAAATTGAACAATAAGGACATTAAACCTCTCCTTAAGAGATGAGTTGATTGTTTCGATCTTTGCATCGGTTACGTGGATGGTCGTTTTAGTGTCTTCCATGAAACAATGCATCAAGGCTTCGAAATTTTCTTCTTGGTGGTTTGAGTGGGGACGGTGGTGGGGCTGTGGGGAAGGTGGCAGACGGATGTGATGAGGATGAGGACGACTTTATCCTCCATAAGCTTCCCAAGGTTGATACAAGGTTGGATTGTATCGATTGTTGTGAGAAAGTGGTGGTTGATGGAATTCATAAGGCATGGGGATGTAATCTCCAATTTCTTCACGAGGGTAAGGACACGCCATTCTCCTAGGATTGTGATGCTCCATTAATGAATCTCTGAAACACACAAGGATAAAACCAAAACAAAAAAAAAGAAAAATTAAGAAAAAATCAAAAGGGAAAAACAAACTTAGACTTAATTTTCACCAAAAAAGTTGTAGGCAATCAAACAAAAGTCCCCCGCAGTGGCGCCAAAAACTTGATGTGTGCAGGGTTTAAGATGCATATGCAATCTTTAAATTTATAACCCTAGGAAACTGCACGTCCACAGTAAAGACAATTGTAGTACTTAGGGGTCGATCCACTGAGGACTAAGTGATGAATGCACTACAAACTTATATGATTCAGATTAAGCTAAGTAAATATATTATTTGGTTTCTGGGGTTTTTAATGAAACAATAACAAAGCAATATAATAAAGGGATAGATAGATCAATTAAGATGAGAAATCAAGCAATTCACAAAACATATGCAAACAGAAGAAATCGATTTAGGGTTATAAAACTAGTTGTTCTAGAACTCATATCACAAATGTAAGGTCATCCCACTGTCGTGACATAACTAACCTTCTATGTTTTCTACCCTAATAGACTTAACTATCGCAGGTTATTATAAGGTGAAAACATGCTTTATGATCAAGATTGACTGTTCACTAGACTCCTTAATTAATCTATCGAATTGTTAAGATGCCTAGCTCATCGAATACTAGGTCCGGAAATATAACAAGCTTTTGGAGAGTATATCAATCTAAGATCAACCCCTGGGTAGCTAAGCCAGTTCGTGCTTTGAGTATAAATAAAGATGAAGAATCAATTCTAGAATAAAACTTTAAACGATTAAGTATGTAAAGACATAGAATTAAGAAAGTGCATAGAAATCAAACCAAAGCTAATACTCTAACATGTTTTGCAACACGTAGCAGCAAGAGTAAAGCACATAAACAAAAAGATAAATCGTTGATCTATAAAGCGTAAGGAGTTAGATCTCATCTCTTCGCAATAGGGCAAAGTCAATCTATCCTTAAATGCTTTTAGAATCAAATATGTATTAAGAATAAGAGAAAAACGAAATACATGTTTAGGTATTGATTTAGGCTATTATGGCCGGCTGTTTAAATTCCTATAGAGGCTAAAAGCAAGTATATATAGGGATTTAAGGAGGCTTAAGTCGGCTAGGTCTCCTTCGGGCAAAAACGTCTTTTTGGTCGAAACTGAGGCAATACCGGTCGGGTTACGTGACCGGTATTTGAGGCTTCTATGGCGCTTCTAGAAGGTCGGCAAAGGTCTGGATCATCGGCCCATGGGCGGTCCGGTGCTTGGCTTCCTTGTGCACTCACTTCATTTCGGAGGCAGTTTGACATGTCCTCAGTGTTTCCAGTGTATCTTCTAAAGTACATCATTTCGGAGGCAGTTTGACATGTCCTCAGTGTTTCCAGTGTATCTTCGAAAGTACAGCTCCAATTGATGAAATTCCAACTCCATTCGAAAGCTAACTAAAAGGGATATCTCCATACCATGTTTTGTTCAATTCCAAGTTTATTTGATCCTCCGATCATCAGCGAACTTCTGGTGTATACGTTCTGTCCTGTTTGAGAATATGCATTATCTTCAAGATAAAACGACTTGGCTTGGTTCCTTTGACTTGAATGAGTAGCTGCATCCTAAATAACACTCTTCTTGCTCCATTTTACATCCTTTTGATGATAGAACCTGTTAAGACCTTAAAATCTACAAATACGAGAAAACTACCTCTTTTGGTCGAAAAGCTTTATTAATATATATATAAACCATAGTAAATAGACAGTAAAAGTGGTAAAATATAGGGTATATCAGCGGTGCATCCCAGTTATCAGACAATGCTCCTTCAAAGAATACCAGATGGAGACGTCATTTACCGCAAACCAAATTCTTATCCTCTTTTCCACATCAATTGTCCGAAGCATTAGCATCCACAATCCCAATAGCATACGGTTTGTTTAAATATGCATGTGAAGCGCATGGTGAAACTTGAAACAACCTGATCCATTTTATTTTTTTATGCAATTAACATTGAACCCGTATTAACATTCCCATAAATGTTAATCCTCAACATTCAATCAAACTAGCAACAAAGATCATTCAAACATCAGCCGAAGCAAACTCAACTAAACCAATCAAATAACCAATATTAATTCCAATACGACAATTCCAATTAAATCAACATAACCCAATTTTCAATGATTCCAACTTATCAATTCTAAGTTTACCAACCAGCAACTTAGCAATTCTAACCATAACTAAAACACCAATCAATCGAGACCCTAGATCATCCTCCTCTTCATAGCCATGATTCTATGATCACATTTTGTCTTTACTTGCATCACATGGCAAAAAGAGATGCGTGAGTATTATCACAAATACTCAGTGAGACGGTCATCCCATCTCCTTGGCTATACACACATGCATAAGAAAATGAAACAATACCACATGAGCACACAACAATGCACAACTCAATAAAGAGAACGAAAATCATCCAAAACTCACAATTAATCATCATCACATCAATTCATCATCAATCAATCGCACTATAACATTCTCTTTACCCCGATAAGCGCACTCACCGTGATTTCGGAATGAATTAGAGACAAGAACACGAACAACAACTAAATCAGAGACTCCTCACACTCTCCAACTCGGATTTCTTCTTCCTCCATGAAGGACATGGATCAAACACGATCCTTTCTCCAAGAACCCCTAAACCGAATTAGGTTTCAGAAAACATGAACAACACGCTAACTTCGAAAGCACACAGAGAACGAAGATTACTTCAGAAACAGGATCTGAAACCTGATCTGAAAACTTGAGACAGAGATCTAACCAATGGTATGCAGATCGTCTTCTGACTCTTTCTGGTTTGACGGGAATCCTCCCTCTAAGTGGACAGAATGCAGACCCAAAACTGAACAAACCTCTCACAGTCAAACAATGATAACTTCTAGAATACACATCCGATTGACAAACCGTTTTCTCCTATACCAAAATCAGAGAGTGGAGAACTGAACTTGAAATTTTAGCTTTGATTCAATTTGTTCGTACTGGCATTTACTCTGCTCTTCTAAAATCGGACAGAATCGCCTCCAAAGCTTTAAGAATCAAGAATGTGGAAGGTGGAATCGCACAGTTAGATTTGTTTAGGGTTCAAGAGGGGTGGAGTCTTCAAAGTGCGAAATCACAGAACAAGAGATTGAAGTTAGGTTTTTATTGCTGTTTTCGTAAAGCTTAGGAATACAAGAGTTTTCTATCCAGAATTTCTGATCCCCTCCTAAGAGGGTTTACATTTGCTTATATAGTCCTAGGTCAATGAAGCCACCCTAGAAAGATAAGGAAGTCTTCCTTATCTTCAAAGTCGGCTGCGCGGAGTGGGCTGCGCCAACCTGCTCGGCCCATCTTGCCATGTCTTGGGCTTGGCTTGTCTCGTTATTGACTCTGCTAATGGGCTTCATTTCGAACTTGTCTTTCCCTCCAAGTGATATGTTCAGACTTGACGGGCTTAACGCCACAGCTTCGCCGCTCCGATGGCATTGTCATGTTGCTGACTCGTCCGGTAAGCCACCTCGTCGGGTATTGGGTAACCAGGCCGAGCAGTCGTTTCTCATCTAGTTCCGTACTTGGTCGTTTTCCCGGTTTGATCTTACCGTGGTGGAATCCGACCCCCACAGTTAGCCCCCCAGCTCGGTAGTATCCAGTATGATGGTACCGAGGTGAGAAGTACAGCGAGTATAAGATCAAAGTCCGTCCGTACCCACTTTGTAGTAAGCATCAGACAACCATGTCGACCTAAGCTCCAATGATTTCGTAAACCGAGCCTAGGCTGAACGGTGTACACTGAAATGTATGTTTTGATCTCGCCTTGTCATGACGTTCTGAAAATTTTTTTTTTTTTTTTTTTTTGGTAGTAATGGGCTTATGAGGCCCGTTAGGGTTTCTGTCGCGGCTACCGAGGCAAAAATGATGTCTTCACTCCCCCAACATCTATAAATACCACTTTTCTTCTTCATTCTTCTCACAATCTCCCTTCTCTCTCAACTCTCCAAAAGGTACCCCCTCTTTCTCCTTTATTTATGTGAAGAACATTTTTTTTTTTTTTTTTTTTTTGATTGACGCTGCCGCTGAGTTCCGAACCGGCGGGATTGACCGAATCTGCCCTGTCCACGCCGAGGTGGTTCGACCGAATTGCCGACGGTCGTATCGCTTGACGGATCTGCGCTATCCACGCCGAGGTGGTTCGACCGAAGCGGATTCAACTTGACCGAGGCGGATTCAACTTGACCGAGGCGGATTCAACTTGACCGAGGCGGTCAATTCCGACGCCGTCTTGGAAAGCCGAGGTGGTTCGACCGAAGCGGATTCAACTTGACCGAGGCGGATTCAACTTGACCGAGGCGGATCTGACCCCGACGGTCAATTCCGACCCCGTCTTGGAGAGCCGAGGTGGTTAATTCCGGCGACGTGAACAGACGTGAGCTTGGCGATGGGTTGAAGTCCGACACCGAGGTGAAGTGTTCCGGCGACAGCGAGGGGGTCTTGGTTAATTGGGCTGACGACTCTGCCTTATCCACGCCGAGGGGATCCGACCGAGGCGGTTGATTCCGACGTCGCGATTAATCGCGAGGTTGGCGACGGGTTGAAAGATCGTAACCTCGGTCCCCGTCGACGAGCGTTGTTGTCCTGTTCGGCTTCCCAACCGAGGTGACGTAGTAAGGCGAACCGAGGCAAAGCGTATTGGTCCGCCTGTTTGGACCGAGGGAAGGTCGTTCTCCAAGCTTGATAACAAGATCGATTCGCTTGCGTTGTCGTGGGTTGAGCCGAGGTGACAGAGACGCCAAAGTGGATTGTGATGGCAGAGAACCTGTCTCCTTTGAGTCTGAGGAATCCTTCCTTCGAGGCCGGTTCTTCGCACGTGTCCCCGTGCTTAGAAGACTTGGATGGCTGCAGAGATGGTCTTTCATTTCCCGGAAGAAATGGCGGGACCTCGGGTTTGCATGATCTTCGCGCTATGAAGGCCGCACCGGTCCTTAATACCGCGGGATCGTCGCTTCCTGTTCCGGAAGCGCTTGCTACTGTTGCTGCCGATCCGACGGTGGTGTCTGCGGAGCTGGGGACTGAGGTAGCTGTCCCTCTTTCAGGAGGTAAAGAACTATACTCCCAAACGTATGTTTTCTGATCGGAACATAACACAACATAATGTAAGTTTGCTTTCTTATGTCTTTGGTTTCTTTTGTTTTTTTTTTTTCAGGAGGTGTATGTGAGGA
This sequence comes from Arabis hirsuta, assembly GCA_964056655.1. Lineage (NCBI taxonomy): Eukaryota > Viridiplantae > Streptophyta > Magnoliopsida > Brassicales > Brassicaceae > Arabis > Arabis hirsuta. Next base: position 25,415,703 of record OZ053300.1, on the reverse strand, counting down.
CGGCGAGGCGGCGGAGAAGGTGCCCGAGGAGGCGACCGAGCAGGTATCCGAGGAGACACCCGAGGAGGCGGCTGAGCGGGTATCTGAGAGGGAGGTCGACGTGCCTGAGAAGGTAGCCGTGGGGAGCGCGACGGATGAGGCCGCAGAGCACGGCGGGGATGGAGGCGACGAGACCGTTTAGCGTTTGCTGCTTTGTTGTTTCTCGGATTTACAGCGTGTTGCTATTTTTCCTTTTCGCTTATAGATTTTGGATTTGGGTGTTGCACCTGGATGGTTGTATTTCTTTGTTTCGGATTTATTGCAGCGACACGAAGTGCTATTATGACTTCATCGGTTAGTGCGATTATTTTCTTTGTGTAACGACGCATTGTCGGGGTTGCGTATCCACTCCAAGAATCCACCTTGTTTGGTTAGTGGCGATTTAGTGTCCAAGTTAGCTAATCGCATCCAAAGATGAACATGCCTTAGAGTTCTCAGTAGTTTGATTTTCATGCGGGTTGTTATTGATGCATCCATTCTAAAAATGAACATGCCCTTTGATGAGACCAACGATCTGTTAGTTGGGTTCTGAATAGTCGATTCGGTTTACAGGCGAGTCTCCATTGACACGCCTGCCCCGAAAAGACCATTCCTGATAGGACCAACGACCTGTTTGTTGGGTTTATTGACAGACATTCCGGTTTACAGACTTGTTTCCATAAACGCATCCGCTCCGGTAATGAACATAATCATTTGTATAGCGCGCTTAGGAATCCTGCTAAGGATGTTATAGTCAGATCTGAGATGAGTGTTATGAGTCATTACTGTGGCCAGTAGTAACGAAAGAGGTGAGGCGTCTGTTTTGATAAGACTTGTTGTGTAAAGGATGGAAACGAGAGTGTGTAAAAAACTTATGAGTTTTATTCATCATAGAATATGCTACAAAAAAATGGGGGTATATGAGTATACGCACCCACCCCCCCCCCTTTTTGGAGGGGGGACAGCTGAACCCATCCGAAGACGGGCTGCCTACGTACCCTTTGCAGGGATCAAGCCGTCCGTAGTTCATGTCGAGTATGTTGGATGTGTTAGTGGTAGTATTTCTTCAAGTGTCTGGCATTCCAGGAGCGTGGTATCGGAGTGGCGTCCATGTTGGCGAGTTCATAGACTCCCGGTCTGACCACCTTTGTGACTTTGTAAGGGCCCTCCCAGTTGGCACCGAGCTTGCCTGCATTCCTCTCAGCTGTGTTCTGGAAGACCTCACGTAGTACCAAACCTCCTTCGTGGAAACGTCGTTCCTTGACATGTGAGTTATAGTATCTGGCAGCAGCGTTTTGGTAGTTAGTAATCCAGACCAGTGCCTTGTCGCGGATTTCGTCAGCAGTGTCTTGCCGATCGAGGAGGAGGACGTTGTTGAGCGCGTCGTATTCTGGCAGGAGCTGTTGACGGATGGTGGGGAATTGGACTTCGGCGGGGATGACACACTCGGTACCATACACGAGGGCGAAGGGTATTTCGCCGGTTGCCCTTCGTGGAGTAGTTTGATGTGACCACAACACGCCGTCCAATTCGTCCGCCCAGCGGCCCTTCTTTTCATCCAGACGCTTTTTGAGACCAAGGATGATGGATTTGTTGATTGACTCGGCCTGGCCGTTTCCTTGTGGGCACCGTGGAGTGGACTTGTTGAGTCTGATCTTCCACTTGTCGCAGAAAGCTTCAAATTTGGCAGAGATAAATTGAGAGCCGTTGTCAGTGATGATTTCGTACGGGATACCATGTCTGCAGATAATATGCTTCCAGATGAACCCCTCGACCTTGGTATCCCTGATGTAAGCATAGGCTTCTGCCTCCACCCACTTGGTGAAATAGTCTGTCAAGACTAACAGAAAACGCTTCTGTCGTGACGGATGGAGGGGTCCGACGATGTCCATGGACCACCTCATGAACGGATATGGCGACGTGACCGAGGACAGCTGCTCCGTAGGCTGGTGAATTTTTGGGGCGTGGCGCTGACATTTTTCGCACTTAGCTGAAAATAATTCGCAATCGCTGATCATCGTCGGCTAGTAGTAACCGTGGCGCTTAATCTTAGTAGCTAGCGCCCGTCCTCCAGAATGATTGCCACAAGAGCCACTATGTACTTCGTGCATGATATGTCGAGCGGTCTGTCCTTCAACGCAGAGGAGTAAAGGTCCCGAGAAACCCCACTTGTAAACCTTGCCGTGAAGAAGAACAAAGCGAGCGGCTTGGGCCTTAAGCTTGCGAGCTGCCCACTTGTTAGGAGGGGCTTCTCCTTTGTCGATGTAGTCGCGTATTGTGCCGAGCCAACTTGTGTCACACCCGTACGTTGTGTCTTGGGTATCCACTTCCGTTGGTGCAGCTGCAGAAACCAGAGGTGGCATGGCGTTGATAGTTATCGTGTTGGAGAGGGGTGCGAGAGTTCGGTCAATACTGTTCTCTTCCAGGTCGTATTGGTTGGCAGGGGTAGGCGCTACGTCGGTTGTGGCAGCCGCTTCGGCTGGCAGAGTCGACTCGGCTGGCGAGGGTATCTCGGCTGGCGAGGGTACCTCGGCTGGCGCAGGTACCTCGGCTGGCAAAGGGGCAGCCTCTGTTGGAATATTCGTCCCGTCCGGCGTAAAAGCAGAATCATTTTCGGGAGGTCTAGGTGCTTGTTGTATTGCCAGCTTTTTCCCTAGAGGGGCCTCGCCGTCAGCGTCAGAGGAACCGGCTAAGTGATGCGGATGTTTCCTTGGTCGAGTCGGCGGTAGGTCAGTTACTGGCTCCTCTAACTCGATGTCTTCCCCGTTTGCGATTCGCCTTGCTAATTCCTCTGCGTGTTGCGCCTTCTGGGAACTAGTAAGGACGTTAACCGGTTGTGGTGTAATGATGCTCGGGTGCTCTATGAACTCCACTGGAATGAAGCGCCGCAGACCCTTGTCAGATGTAGACGCAAGGGCTGCCAGGACGTCGGCATTAGTGTTTTCGCCTCTCGGAATTTGAGTCAATGAAAAGTGTGTGAATCGCGAGGCCATCTCCTTAACCAGTTTCAAGTAGGCTTCCATGCGGTCGTCCTTTGTTGCGTACGATCCGTTGAACTGGTTGGCGACTAACTGCGAGTCGCAGAAAGCGTTTACTCGTTCGATGCGAAATCTGTGGGCAAGTTTTATACCGGCAATGAGGGCCTCATATTCGGCTTCATTGTTTGACGCAGGAAAGTTTAGACAAAATGACTGTTCTAGTATTTCACCGGATGGTGATGTCAGGCGTATCCCCACTCCGGAGCCACTCTTGCAGGACGAACCATCGACGTGGAGGTCCCAAGGCGAGTCTTGTTTCTCGTCGGTACCGCGTTCCTCCGGAAGCTCAATTAAAAAATCGGCCAACACCTGCGACTTTGCACAGGACCGACCACGATACTCGATGTCGTACTCGCTTAACTCGACGGCCCACTTGGCGAGTCTGCCAGACTGACTTGGACTGTGAAGGATTGATCGTAGTGGGAATGTGCTTAGGAAAACTATCGAATGGGATTGAAAATATGGTCGTAGCTTCCAAGAGGACATGAGAACGGACAGTGCTAGCTTCTCCATTTGTGGATACCGTGTTTCAGCATCAGTAAGGGTTTTACTGACATAAAAGATGGGCTTCTGCTCGCCGAGTTCTTCGCGAACCAGTACGCCGCTTACTGCTGTCGGAGATACCGCGATGTATAGGAACAATGGCTCCCCTTCGACTGGTTTAGCAAGGACAGGAGGTGTGGCTAGATACTTCTTCAGTTGCTGGAACGCCGTCTCACACTTGTCAGTCCACTCGAAATGTTTTATCTTTCGGAGGGCATCGTAGAAAGGTAAACACTTGTCCGTAGAGCGGGAAATGAACCTATTGAGGGCGGCCACTCTTCCTGCAAGTCGTTGCACCTCTCGTTTATTTTTTGGCGAGGCCATCTCGATGAGGGCGCCAATCTGCTTTGGATTCGCCTCGATGCCGCGGTGGGTAACTAAGTAGCCAAGAAATTCGCCTGAAGTGACTGCAAACCGGCACTTTGTCGGATTAAGCTTCATGTTATATAAGTTGAGCTGTTCGAAGCATTCTGCCAAGTCTGAAATATGATCTTTCGCCTCCAGAGACTTTACTAGCATGTCATCGATGTAGACTTCCATTGTCTTTCCGAGTTGGCTAGCGAACATTTTGTTGACCAGACGCTGGTAAGTGGCGCCGGCATTCTTGAGGCCGAAGGGCATGACCCTATAACAGTAAATGCCGCGATCGGTGATGAAGGCGGTTTTCTCGCAGTCGTCTGGATTCATCATAATTTGATTGTATCCCGAGAAGGCGTCCATGAACGATAAGAGTTTGTTCCCCACCGTTGCTTCGACCAGTCTGTCAATGTGAGGGAGTGGGAAGCTATCTTTCGGGCATGCCTTGTTGAGGTCAGTGAAATCAACGCAAATTCGCCATTTTCCGTTTTTCTTCTTGACGACAACTGGGTTGGCGAGCCAGTCGGGATACTTCACTTCTTGGATTGAACCGACCTTTAAGAGGCGTGCTACCTCATCGTTGACAGCCTTCGCCCTTTCGGTCCCGAGTTTTCGGTGCTTCTGCTTTACTGGTTTAAAAGTGGGGTCGACGTTCAGCTCGTGACTCGTTATTGTGATGTCAATTCCAGGCATGTCCTCTGCCGTCCATGCGAATGTGTTGGTATTGTTTTTCAAGAAAGAGACGAGTTCTTGCTTGAGGTCATGGTCAAGTCCAGCCCCGACTTCGACATACCGCTCTGGATTAGCATCGTCAATACAGACCGATACGACGGGGTCGCACGTTGGTCATTCCGTTGCCATGCGATCCCTGTCGATCTGTAATTGCTATAGAAGCTTAGAGATCTTCTTCACCGGTTCTCGATTTGTCTTTATCTTCTTATGCTTCTCCTCGGCAGTCATTATGGTGACGGGGTGTCGGTGCTTGTGCTCCACCATAATGCACATGCGGGACTCCTTCTGGCTGCCGAGAATAGTCTTCATTCCTTGCGGGGTGGGGAATTTAAGGCAGAGGTGGTAAGTTGATGCCACGGCGCGCATGGAATTCAGCCATGGAGTTCCCATTATAACGTTATAAATTGCTGGCTGATCTGCTACGGAAAAATCTACTATTTTCATTACCCCGCCGGCCAGCACCGGCAACTTGATAGTACCCATTGTCATTGTTGTGTCTTCGGAGAAACCCGTTAGGGGCTTAGGAAATGCTTTTATTGAAGACAGATCGATATTCATCCTTCTCAAAGTATCGCGAAAAATGACGTCCACCGTGCTGCCAGTGTCCACCAAGATCCTTGCGACGTCGCGATTGTCGATAATTAATTCGATGACGAGTGGATCGTCGTGTGGGCGGTCGATACCCGCTGTTTCCTTCTCTTCGAAGGTGATCACGTCGTTTGGGAGGGAAGAAGGTGCTGAGAAGTTGATGCTGACTTCGGCCCGTCTCTGGAAAGCCTTGATAGACGACACCGAATCCGAGCAGTAGCGAGACCTGCCCATGATCATCTTGATCCGCTGTCTTGGTTCGCGTGGCGGTTGCTCGTCGGTTCCCCTTCCTCGTTTTTGATTATCGCCATCCGTTTGATCAGGGTTGTCATTACCAGCGTCTATCTCGAAATCCTTTATGCTTACGTTGCCGCCAAGTTTTCCTTCTGCTAGCTTCGCTGCAAGCTTTAAGCCGAGACCGCGGCAGTTGGCGGTAGAGTGACCTGCGATGTTGTGAAATTCGCAGTATACCGTTTCATCGTAGTTGCTTTGGCCTCGCACCCAAGTGTTACTTCTTCCTCGGCCGCGGCCGCGTCCTTGGCCTCTGCCAAATCCAGATGACTCGATCTGGTAGTTATGAGCTCCTCGGAAGCCTCCTTCGTGCTGTACGAAGGTAGGATTTTGAGCTGCTTTCTTGCTTCCAGTTTGCCCTTGCGTTTGTGCCGCGTTGGGCTGGCTTGCAGGCTTGGTCTTCACATGCTTTTGAGCTAGGATTCTCACCTCCTCTTCGTTTGCTGCAAACTCAGTAGCGCGGTGCATGGCGTCTTGTATCGTGAGAGGGCGGTTTACCGCGATCTCTCTTCTGAAATCAGACTCGTACCATAATGACTTCTTCAGGGCTTGGATGGCACCGTTGTCACTTAGTCCTCGGACCTTTGACAGTACCGCTTTGAAATGGTCAATGAAACTCTTTAAGGACTCGTTTTGTCCTTGGTTTAGAGACCAAAGGTCGGCGTCTTCGGTTTGGCGTTCCATGAACATGGCGTACTACTTCATGAACGCCTCCGTTAATTGATTGAAATTATCGATGGAGTTTGGCTCTAGCCGAGAGAACCAATGTTGAGCAGGCCCCTTAAGGTGTTCGACGAACAAAAGGCACTGTCCTGCGTCCTTCTCCTCTGCCCGGAAGTTAGCTCAGCCCATAGCTATGGCGAAGGTAGTGATGTGGTCTGACGGGTCGGTTTTTCCTTCGTAGGTTGGCAGTTTTATCTTTCCTGGATCCGACACCCGAACCTTAGTGATTGTCGCTGTGAAAGGAGTGTTCTGCGCCTCTTCCAGCACCAGATCGAGCTGGGGTACTTTGCTCGTAGCCCTGTGCATCGAGATTGAACCGCCTTCATATCTTCGGCCGTTCGCTCCATCCTGGCGCGCATCTCGGCTATCTCAGCTTTCTGGGCGCGCAATGCTTCGTCGCGTCGGTTGTCGAGCTGCTGGATCCAGTAGAGATCCTCGTCGCTGATGCCATCGAGGTCACCCTGCTCACCGCCGCGGATCGACGCACCTCGTCGCACCTCAGTACGCTCCACCGAGTCGGGATCGGCTGGTGCAGTGCGTCTCATGTCGGTTCGTCTTCCTGGATCGGCCTCGGTTGGCTGCTCCTCGTCTAGGTTGACGACCTGTGGTGGTCCATCAGCGGGACGCGTATTCTTCTCGAGAGGTCGGGTTGTACGCCCTTCGTTGCTTTCTTCGCCTGTCTCTGAGCTGTTGTATAGCGGCAGGAAAGTCCGAGTTCTTGGCGCGCCCTCTGGTGTTGAGAAGAGGTTGCTCTCCGAGCCGCCTACGCATGGTTTGGCCTCGGCCTCAGCCCGCCGAAGCGAGGGTGTCCAGTCTGTTGTTGACCGAAGCGTTCACCTTCTCTTGATCTTCTTGCCTTTTGAGCATCGCGTCCATCGATGCCTTGATCTGGTTCAGCACTTCCAGCGCAAGCGCTGCGTCCGTTGCGGCCTGGTTGGGGTTTTGCGTCATATCTGTAGCGACGTTGGCGTCGCCCTCCTTGTTGCCGGAACCGTCGGCGGTCTGGTCGACGCGGTTGAGGTCGGAATTGTCGGTGCGTTCGTTTGTCATCTTTGGTTCGTTTGTGTGGTGATTTCCTTGAGTAAGAAGATCTCTTTCGTCTTATTCCCCTTAGACGGCGCCAAACTGTGGAAGGTGGAATCGCACAGTTAGATTTGTTTAGGGTTCAAGAGGGGTGGAGTCTTCAAAGTGCGAAATCACAGAACAAGAGATTGAAGTTAGGTTTTTATTGCTGTTTTCGTAAAGCTTAGGAATACAAGAGTTTTCTGTCCACAATTTCCGATCCCCTCCTAAGAGGGTTTACATTTGCTTATATAGTCCTAGGTCAATGAAGCCACCCTAGAAAGATAAGGAAGTCTTCCTTATCTTCAAAGTCGGCTGCGCGGAGTGGGCTGCGCCAACCTGCTCGGCCCATCTTGCCATGTCTTGGGCTTGGCTTGTCTCGTTATTGACTCTGCTAATGGGCTTCATTTCGAACTTGTCTTTCCCTCCAAGTGATATGTTCAGACTTGACGGGCTTAACGCCACAGCTTCGCCGCTCCGATGGCATTGTCATGTTGCTGACTCGTCCGGTAAGCCACCTCGTCGGGTATTGGGTAACCAGGCCGAGCAGTCGTTTCTCATCTAGTTTCGTACTTGGTCGTTTTCCCGGTTTGATCTTACCGTGGTGGAATCCGACCCCCACAAAGAACACACAAGGATTCTTCTTCTCTCTCAATTCTCCCTCAAACCCTTTGTAAACACTCTGATTTTCTGACCAAACACGACCAAAACATGGCTCACCCTTTATATACTCGAGCCCTAGGGTTCACATAACCCAAACCAGCCAAACCAAACAATTAAACCAAATCCGCTAGTTTAAGTAAAGTTTTCTTTGATCGACACACTCCCCAAATTCTAAATTTTGGTTCATGGGCGTTATAAATCTAAGGATGCGTCCTGAACCATTCCAACTCTGGTTCAAGCTTCTTAATGATCTTCAAGAAGTTGTCTAGATTACACCTTGTTTGTATCTTCGGGTACTTGAGATATTCCTTATTGTTTAAGAACTTTTTCTCAGGCAGCATTGGTTGGGAGACCTCTGTATCCTGCAATCCAACACACAACTTCAATCCCAAATATTACACATTTACCTAATAGTTATACTAAGAAGTACTAGTTATCCCATGAACAGTAATCCTAGAAGTACTAGTCATCCCATGTACAAACAGTTACCCTAGAAATACTAGTTATACTAAGTATTACCAGTTATACTAACAGTTATTACTAGTTATCCTAAGCACTAATTCACGGTTACCCTAAGTTATACTTAGTTATTCAACCATCAGTTGCCAAGTTATCCTAACAATTTCTCATCTTCACATACCTCGTTATCTGAATAGCTCACAACATATCTTTGTGAGGTACTGGGCATAATCCTTCTTGAACTTTCTTTACTCACCAATCCTCCCCTCGTCTTAGGAGCCATTCCTACAAATCATAATCAAAACATACAAACACAAAATCAAAACATAAACAAAATCAAAATCCTACACAAATCCTAATGCCAATTATCAAACCTTAATTATCTTGGATTATCAAATAATTCAATTTCAAACCCTAAATTCAATCCCCAAATTCGAAAATCCTAAGTTCGAAACCCCAAATTCGAAAACCCCAAATTCGAAATCCTAAATTCGAAAACTCCAAATTCATTTCCAGTTCAAATTAAAACCCCACACACTCAAATTCAATTCTCAAATATCAAAACCCTTTTTCGAAACATATCAAAACACTAAACGGAGATGTGATTACCTTCAAGAGATGGAGAAAGGGAGACAGATACAAACACGAAGAAAGGAGCAGATGGAGAACGCGACGGCGACGGAGACGGTTCGACTGAGAGAAAACATCGGCGACAAAGAGAAGAGAGGAATCACTATTTTGTTTTTTTTAAGAAAAAGAAGTTACGGTTTTTGTTTTTTTTTATTCTGATCTATATTAATGGACCCGGATTTTTTACTTGGATCCGGATATGGGTCTGGATCCGCGGTTGGGTCACGTAATATGTCTAAGGGTTTACTTGTAACTGCCACAGTTTTTATTTTAAAAAAAATTCAGAAAAAGGGGTTTAATAGATTTGTAATTTGATTTTTGGATTTTTAAATATTTTGACTCTATTAATATAGATACAACCATGAGGGGGTAATGATTGGATCGTAAGATAAGAACTTAGAATCTTTGATATAAGCCTTGAATGATGTCATAGAAGTCTTTAAGCTCTCCAAGCAAAACTAGAAACGTTTTATAGGTGATGAAATGCGTAATTTCGGTTTTGGTGGTCAGGATTTTTTTTAGATAGGTTGTTTGGATTTAATTTTTATAGTTAACAATCCAAAAAATTACCAATCTTTGTGATAGAACTTGATTTTAAGAGCATTTATAATGTATTTTTCTATTTTATACTCTCAAATAGAGGAAAAATTAGCAATCTTCTATTTCCATTCTAATTTATCCTCTATTTTAGAGAAATGCTTTTATTTCTATATTTTAGAGTAAAATATAGCATTTCTCTACTTTTTCCTCTATATATAGAAAAAAAATAGTAATCTCTATTTTAGAGATGAAAATAGTGGTATGTTAGAGAAAAAATAGAAAATTGCTATTTCTTTCTCTTTGTTTAGGGAAAAAAAATAGAGGTAGGTTGGAAATGCCCTAAGATGTTAAACTCGACTTTTTCTCCTTTCTATTTTGCGAAAACTATAAGAATATGTGGTTTTTTATATGTATGTTTGTCAATTTAGAATTAATGATTTTCAATTTAGGGAAAGAATTAATGAGTTTTAAAAAATATTTTTTTACTAAACTTATGAATGAAAACGGTGTTTTTAATGTGAAACGAAAAACGAGAACACGAGATTGTGACTTGTTACTAATGTCAAAGAAGAGAGACAACGAACGCGGATACATTTCTTTTGCAACAAACATAATTAGTTATCTCATTTTAATACTTCCTCTGTTTATTAGAGAATAATGTTTTGGGTTTTGCACATATATTAAAAAATGTAAATTCAACAACTTTTAATGCAATTTGATATTTTCCAAAATATTTAAATCATATTTGTACCAATGAAATTCTTCTTGTAAAGAAAAATGCATTAATTTTTTTTTTTTTGGTCTAAAGGAAAATGTATTAATTAAAAGATAAAATATCAATCTTTTTTAAAAAAGAATAAAACCAAAAACATCATTTTTAAGGAACAAATAGAGTAATATTTTATCTTTTTTAATGTTCGTTTTCTTTTAAAGGTCATTCGTTCAAATTAAATAGAGAAATAAATCCTCATGGAGGATGTTTACAAGGAAATTAAAAACATAAAACATTGAAACAAAAGTTGGAAATGGATTAAACGGTTCCTTAGGTACTCGATCTGTTGCTTTGTTACTTGTTCAAGAAATCCATTCTCAATGATTAATATTGCCAATGATTAATAGCTGTGACCCAATTATGCACCAAACTACAATCTATTCGCAATGAGTCACTTCTTTATTGTCTCATTCAAAGACTACATAACAATAATTGCGGATCCAAACTTGTTGCATTGCGATTAGAAGCGCTTGACATTCTGATTCAAACACGGAGGAACATATATTGCCTATAATGTGATCTGCCTCCAAGAAAAAACCATCGAAATATCTAGGAATCCAAGCTTTAATTCAGGTATAATTCTCTCGATGATGACAATCATAGTTGCACTTGATATAACCAAAAGGACGCTTTGTGTCACGCCTAACTTCCTAAACGAACCTAACTTGTCAAAGACGGCAATTAATCCATTTAATACTAATTCCTTGGTTTAAATAAATAATACTCCTAAAAAAAAAATCCAACAATTTATTACTTAAAATCCATGTCTCAATTCCACTAGCATAACCGTTGAAACAAAAATACCAAAATAAGCAATAAATCATTCGAAAAATAATTAAAACTGTTTTAAGCAACAACCAAAATAAAAATCAAGTAGTCCATCCCCAAAACCAGCACCAGAACAATCCTCGCCTTGAACCGCTACCTTTCAAGCCTTATCACCTGGACAGGAGAAAAAGAGGGGTGAGCAACTAAGTTACTCAGTTAGGAATGGTCATGTCTGCCCACATGACTTCCAACACTACTAACTAACCTGCATGCGAAAATACTAACTCTAGAACAAGCAGCAAACAACAAACAATCATTTAGTGCACATCCAAAATATCAACAACACATATCACATACTAACACACATTAACACATTTCATAAATTCGACACGAAGTCCATGACAACTTGGGCTGGCCGTCACCTCGAAAGGTCGTACGCCACCTTTGGCTCATCAGCCGGTTTACGGGCTTTAGCGGGATCGCCATGTCCTCGCCCTCAGTCCGACATCACACATCATTATCCACACAATCCAACATATCATAACCACAACATCATATCATAATATCATCACTCAGTCATAATCAACAATCAACATTCATCATTCAATCTCCTAGACTTAGCATAACGAATACAAATTAATTAGTAATATTAAAAGTCCACAGATCCCACCCTCACCTTAGAAATAACGTCCAAAACTAAGTTTGGAAGAAAAGCGGTTGAACGCTACTCCTGGCGGTCTGAAACAATAGCGATTCCAATATGCGTCTGCGTTTTAGAGCAAATTAGGGTTTCTGGATTTTTGACAGACTAAGCATTACTTGACCAGAAAGCAACACCAATATCTCACTGATTTTTTATCGGATCTGGAAACCGAGACTTGATCTGGAATCCTTGCAACAACACCTTTCCAGAGACACCAGAACTGGGATCAGATATTCTCTAAATCGACGGGAAATCTCCTCCAAAAACTGCTCCTCGAAATTGAAAACATATAATTCTGGATAGCTTTTCTTATGTAGAAACAGCAACGCAGGGCCAACTTCAAATACGATTTTCAAACTCATCTTACCTCGGAATCGGGAACTGAAAGATGCTGTAGAAACCTTGAATCGAGATCTATCCATGCGTATGGAGGCGTCGTTTGAAACGTTACGGTTTGTTCGGAAATCGCCCCGCAAGGTCACTGCTTGCAACAGCCTTCCTTTGCTCCTCCTTTCCCTGGTCTTCCCGGTCACCGGAGCTCACGACTGACGCACTCAACAGCGGCGGTGGCTAGGTCACGGGTGAAAAAGGGCAGAGCTTCGCTGCAAGGATCATCTCAACTCCTCCTCTCTTTAGCGTGTCCATTAAATAGAGGAAGAGTGTGGAGAGAGTTAGGGTTTTAAGGGGATATATGGGCCACACGAAATGGGCCATAGGGTTTGGGGGTTTAATTGGGGTAGGGCCATGACAATTCTCCCCCACTAGGAAAGAATTCGTCCTCGAATTGCATGGCTGGGGCGACGCCCCGGTCTAGGCCTAAAAGAGCTCCGGATGATCTTCCTTCATCCGGTTTTCCAACTCCCAAGTCGTCTCTCGAATCCCATCCCTTTCCCAACAAACTTGCACTTCCCATTTGCTTTTTCCTTTTACCGTGACTTCCTTACGACCCAAAATCTCTACGGGTATAGCTGGTAATGTCAAATTCCTTCCCAAATCAGATGGTGGGTGATGAAAAATCAATTCCGGCTTCTTAACCATTTTGCGCAATACTGAAATGTGGAACACATCGTGAAAGTCAGATAGCTCTGGTGGCAATTCATGTCGATAGGCTACTGCACTGATTCTTTCGGTTATAACATATGGACCAATGTATCACGGTCTCAGCTTTTTCAACTTCCTCCATTTATCAGTTCCCCTGAATGGTCTCATTTTTAAATATACTTCATCTCCAACCTCAAATTCCAAGTCCTTTTTTCTTTTGTTAGCATAGCTTTTGTGACGATCATGGGCTTCTTTGAGTTTATCCCGAATTAAGGCTACTTGCTCCTCTGACTCTTGAACAAGTTCTGGTTCAAGGTCTCGTCGCTCCCCCACTTCGGTCTAACACAAGGGCATGCGGCATGGCCATCCATAAAGGGCCTCATAGGGTGCCATCCCAATACTCGAGTGATAGCTGTTATTGTAAGCAAACTCTACCAAGGGTAAATATCGCAACCAACTCATTTCCCAATCTAGCATACATGCTCTCAGCATATCTTCCAATGTCTGAATAGTGCGTTCTGATTGCCCGTCTGTTTGAGGATGGTATGCAGTGCTCAAATGTACCTTAGTCCCTAGTGCCTTCTGAAAAGCTTGTCAGAATGACGAAGTGAATCTTGAGTCTCTATCTGAAACAATGCTTACTGGAATTCCATGCAACTTGACTATTTCATTTAGATATTTCTCGGCTAACACTTCCACTCTACCAAGAAATGGGCGGATTTGGTGAGTCGGTCCACAATCAACAAATGGCATCCTTTCCACCCGTCGTCTTTGGTAACCTAGTAACCAAATCCATAGTGACCATATCCCATTTCCATTCTGGGAGTGGTAAATTCTGCAGTAACCCACTTGGAAGTCCACGTTCTGCCTTAACCATCTGGCATATTGAACATTGAGCCACGTACTCTCCAACATCCCATTTCATGTCATTCCAATGGTAATACCTTTTTAGATCCTGATACATCTTGTTGTTGCCTGGGTATATCAAAAATCGAGATTCATGTGCAAGTTGAAGTATCTCATCCTTTAGGTCCTTGACTGGTGGCACATACACTCGATTCCTGAATAAAATTGTCCCATTAGCTGTTGTGCGATATCCAATCACACCATCTTCCAATGCTTTATTCAAGGAGACATCTTCTTTTTGCGCTGTTCTAACCCTCCATAACAGATCTGCTTGGTTCACTGCTTCCAATCCTACAGTATCCTCTTCAACCGTTATAACACAGTCTGAAGTTAGCCAGGGTTGTCGTGAGCTCCTGAACTTCCTTGCATCCTGAGACCTTGTTTTTGCTTCTACTTAGAGCGTCTGCAACAAGGTTAGCTTTCCCGGGGTGATAAGAAATATCCAAGTCATAATCCGCAAGCAGCTCCATCCATCTTCGCTGTCTTACATGTAGGTCACTTTGAGTGAAAACATGCTTCAAACTTTGATGGTCTGTGAATATCTGAACCTTTTCTCCATACAGATAAGCACGCCAAATCTTTAAGGCGAAGTCCACTGCTGCTAGCTCCAAATCATGCGTAGGATAATTAATCTCATGGTGACGTAACTATCTTGATGCATAAGCAATTACTCGGTCACCTTGCATAAGAACACAACCTAAATCAGTTCCAGATGCGTCGGTGTAGATAACATATGGCACCCCTGTCCTTGGTAGCGCCAATATCGGTGTTGTGGTCAAATGATTCTTTGGCTTCCTAAAACTCTCCTCGGATTCATCTGACCATTCAACCTTTACTCCTTTTCCTGTTAGTTGTGTCATTGGTTTGGATAGACTAGCGAATCCTTTTACAAATTTTCGGTAATAACCAGCTAGCCCGAGGAAACTACGTACCTCTGTGGCACTCGTAGGCCTTGGCCATTCTGAGATCGTTGAGATATTTTCAGGGTCTACAGCCACTCCAGCTCCTGAAACCACATGACCTAGGAATCCAATTTGCCTTTGCCAAAAACTACACTTACTCAACTTTGCAAATAATTGATGCTCTCGAAGCTTATCAACCACGATCCTTAGGTGCTCAGCATGCGCCTCCTTGCTCTTGGAGTAAACCAATATGTCATCGATGAACACAATATCACATTTATCCAAGTACTCTCGAAAGACATTATTCATCAATTTCATAAAGGTTGCAGGCGCGTTAGTCAAACCGAAGGGCATAATTACAAACTCGTAGTGACCATAACGCGTTCGAAATGATGTTTTCCTTATGTCCTCATTGGCTATCGGAATCTGATGGTACCCTGACGCCAAGTCAATCTTTGAAAACCACGTCGCTCCTTGCAGCTGGTCTAGCAGCTCATCAATTCGTGGCAATGGATACTTGTTTTTGACAGTGACCTTATTCAAACCTCGGTAGTCAATGCAGAGTCTAAAACTTCCATCCTTTTTCTTAACAAATAGCAGTGGGGCTCCCCATGGTGAACTACTAGGTCGAATAAACCCCTTGTCTGTCAAATCCTCTAACTGCTTCTTAAGCTCTGCCATTTCTGCCGGCGCTAGACGATATGGTGCTCTGGATACCGGAGCAACCCCTGGTTCTAGCTCGATGGTAAAAGCGTCTCCTCGTGTTGGTGGTGGTCCTTTCAACGATTCAAACATGTCCTCATATTCTGCTACCACCGGTATAGAGTCCAATTTTATCCCTACTTCACCTCCTTCCATGGTGATAGTCGCGAGGTATGCTTCATTTCCTTTCTCTATCAACTCCTCTGCCTGAATCATCGAAATGATTGGGATGCCACTCTGAACCTTAACCCCTTGGTACACTAGTCTTCCGTTCGGCATAGTGAATGTCACTCGGGTCCTTTGGCAATCAAGCACTGCTCGGTGATATGTTAGCTAATCCATTCCAAGGATCACGTCATACCGATGTAACCTCATCTCCACAAGATTTCCAAGAAGTTCCATGCCTTCTATCTTAATTGAGACATCCTTAAAAGTCCTTGAGGATTTCACCATCTCATCCCCCGCTGTCTCTACCTTCCACGGCTTGTTGAGAGCTTCTCCTTTGAACTGCCAATCTTTGTCAATTCTGGGCTTACAAAACAATGCGTAGCCCCGGTATGAGCAGCCACTCCCCCAACTAAAACAGTTCCTACACGGTTTATACTTAACTAAGCAATTGCATCACACAAGTACTGATATTCCTTCCTCAAACATCCCATCAATTATGAATAAACGACAATAATTGAAACATACCCGCAATTGGTTCTGCACCCTCGTGATCTCCAGCGACGAAGGCCCACGGTGCTATGGCTTTTCGGAGCCGGAGGTAATTGTTCTTGATTCTGATTAGTCTGAACATGTCCATATTGTCCTTGTCCATACTGTCTTACTCTACAGTCCTTAGCACGATGACCCACCTTACCACACTGGTGGCATGTACCCATGAACTTCCTACACATCGCCTTAGTATGTCCTGGCTGACCAAAATTGAAGCACAACCCAGTGGAATCATACAAGGTCCAGTGTGGCTTTTCCCACACCGAGTACACAACACCCCTTTGTCCTTCCCATATGTAGATCCTCGGTTATCATGCTGTTGCCTTGACGGTTCCACCGTCTTAGCGGTCTTCTGCGTGGCACTCTTAAGCAGCTTATTCTCATCCTCAACATTACGCTCTGTCAGCGAAGCTCTCTCCACCAGATCAATAAGATTCCCATAATCCCGAACCTGACAGATCTTACGGATGAACAGCCTCAGACCAGTCATGAACTTCTTGACTTGGGATTGCTCAGTCATGTCTCTCCCAGAAAACCTCTTGAGTCTACTAAACTCACGGTCATATTCCTTGACTGTGCGATCTCCCTGAGTGAGAGTTAGGAATTCCATCTCAAGCCGATCCATAGCCTCCTGCGGAAAGTACTTTCGATCAAACTCATCCCGAAAAGTGCTCCACGAAATAACATAACCCAATGGAGCTCCTCTTGCAATTCCCTCCCACCAAATATGCGCCTCCTCCAGTAAGAAACTAGTAGCCAACTCCACCTGATACTCTAGTGGACAACGGACAGATGCAAAATTACGCTCTAACTGCTTTCTCCAGTTATCAGCTACCACAGGGTTCGTCCCACCACTAAAAGTCCAGTTCCCAAGTCCCTCATAAGCTTCAAAACCCTCCAGTAATCTTGCCTGAATTCTTGAGCCGGGGGCGCAGGCGGAGGTTATTGTCCAAAAACCAGCCTGAGTCCCTCTACCACAGCTGCCGTTATCACGGCAGGATCCACTCCATGTCCAGCATGCGCAGATGCCTGACTTCCGTTGTGACTACTCTCCTCAGTGGCAGCTAATGTCTCTTCTCTGACACTCTCAGTGATAGCTGGTGTCTCCTCTCTGACACGGTTACCATGACCCTGAACTCCATGTCCTCGACCTCTCATTGCTCCACCTCAAACCTTAACCAAAAAGTAATTCAGAAACAGCTCGAATAAACTCAACTTACAACTTACCGGTCCAAGAGCGAAATTGCCGGTGCTGATTTTTACTTTTAGAAAACCCCACCCAAAACTTTGAAAACATTTTTCCTAACCCGAGACCAGCCTTCTGGGTCAGAACCGGCTTGACTAACCAATGCTCTGATACCAAATTGTCACGCCTAACTTCCTAAACGAACCTAACTTGTCAAAGACGGCAATTAATCCATTTAATACTAACTCCTCGGTTTAAATAAATAATACTGCTAAAAAAAAAATCTAACAATTTATTACTTAAAATCCATGTCTCAATTCCACTAGCATAACCGTTGAAACAAAAATACCAAAATAAGCAATAAATCATTCGAAAAATAATCAAAACTGTTTTAAGCAACAACCAAAATAAAAATCAAGTAGTCCATCCCCAAAACCAGCACCAGAACAATCCTCGCCTTGAACCGCTACCTTTCAAGCCTTATCACCTGGACAGGAGAAAAAGAGGGGTGAGCAACTAAGTTACTCAGTGAGGAATGGTCATGTCTGCCCACATGACTTCCAACACTACTAACTAACCTGCATGCGAAAATACTAACTCTAGAACAAGCAGTAAACAACAAACAATCATTTAGTGCTCATCCAAAATATCAACAACACATATCACATACTAACACACATTAACACATTTCATAAATTCGACACGAAGTCCATGACAACTTGGGCTGACGGTCACCTCGAAAGGTCATACGCCACCTTTGGCTCCTCAGCCGGTTTACGGGCTTTAACGGGATCGCCATGTCCTCGCCCTCAGTCCGACATCACACATCATTATCCACACAATCCAAGATATCATAACCACAACATCATATCATAATATCATCACTCAGTCATACTCAACAATCAACATTCATCATTCAATCTCCTAGACTTAGCGTAACGAATACAAATTAATTAGTAATATTAAAAGTCCACAGATCCCACCCTCACCTTAGAAATAACGTCCAAAACTAAGTTTGGAAGAGAAGCGGTTGAATGGTACTCCTGCCGGTCTGAAACAATAGCGATTCCAATATGCGCGTCTGCGTTTTAGAGCAAATTAGGGTTTCTGGATTTTTGATAGACTAAGCATTACTTGACCAGAAAGCAACACCAATAACTCACTGATTTTTTATCGGATCTGGAAACCGAGACTTGATCTGGAATCCTTGCAACAACACCTTTCCAGAGACACCAGAACCGAGATCAGATACTCTCTGAATCGACAGGAAATTTCCTCCAAAAACCGCTCCTCGAAACTGGAAAACAGATAATTCTGAGACAACTTTTCTTATGTAGAAACAGCAAAGCAGGGCCAACTTCAAAGACGATTTGCAAACTCATCTTACCTCGGATTCGAGATCTGAAAGATGCCTGAGTCCCTCTACCACAGATGCCGTTATCACGGTAGGATCCACTCCAGGTCCAGCATGCGCAGATGCCTGACTTCCGTTGTGACTACTCTCCTAAGTGGCAGCTAATGTCTCTTCTCTGACACTCTCAGTGACAGCTGGTGTCTCCTCTCTGACACGGTTACCATGACTCTGAACTCCACGTCCTCGACCTCTCATTGCTCCACCTCAAACCATGCTGCTTAACCAAAAAGTAATTCAGAAACAACTCGAATAAACTCAACTTACAACTTACCGGTCCAAGAGCGAAATTGCCGGTGCTGATTTTTACTTTTAGAAAACCCCACCCAAAACTTTGAAAACATTTTTCCTAACCCGAGACCAGCCTTCTGGGTTAGAACCGGCTTGACTAACCAATGCTCTGATACCAAATTGTCACGCCTAACTTCCTAAACGAACCTAACTTGTCAAAGACGGCAATTAATCCATTTAATACTAACTCCTCGGTTTAAATAAATAATACTGCTAAAAAAAAATCTAACAATTTATTACTTAAAATCCATGTCTCAATTCCACTAGCATAACCGTTGAAACAAAAATACCAAAATAAGCAATAAATCATTCGAAAAATAATTAAAACTGTTTTAAGCAACAACCAAAATAAAAATCAAGTAGTCCATTCCCAAAACCAGCACCAGAACAATCCTCGCCTTGAACCGCTACCTTTCAAGCCTTATCACCTGGACAGGAGAAAAAGAGGGGTGAGCAACTAAGTTACTCAGTGAGGAATGGTCATGTCTGCCCACATGACTTCCAACACTACTAACTAACCTGCATGCGAAAATACTAACTCTAGAACAAGCAGCAAACAACAAACAATCATTTAGTGCTCATCCAAAATATCAACAACACATATCACATACTAACACACATTAACACATTTCATAAATTCAACACGAAGTCCATGACAACTTGGACTGACGGTCACCTCGAAAGGTCATACGCCACCTTTGGCTCCTCAGCCGGTTTACGGGCTTTAATGGGATCGCCATGTCCTCGCCCTCAGTCCGACATCACACATCATTATCCACACAATCCAAGATATCATAACCACAACATCATATCATAATATCATCACTCAGTCATACTCAACAATCAACATTCATCATTCTATCTCCTAGACTTAGCATAACGAATACAAATTAATTAGTAATATTAAAAGTCCACAGATCCCACCCTCACCTTAGAAATAACGTCCAAAACTAAGTTTGGAAGAGAAGCGGTTGAACGGTACTCCTGCCGGTCTGAAACAATAGCGATTCCAATATGCGTCTGCGTTTTAGAGCAAATTAGGGTTTCTGGATTTTTGATAGACTAAGCATTACTTGACCAGAAAGCAACACCAATAACTCACTAATTTTTTATCGGATCTGGAAACCGAGACTTGATCTGGAATCCTTGCAACAACACCTTTCCAGAGACACCAGAACCGGGATCAGATACTCTCTGAATCGACGGGAAATTTTCTCCAAAAACCGCTCCTCGAAACTGGAAAACAGATAATTCTGAGACAACTTTTCTTATGTAGAAACAGCAACGCAGGGCCAACTTCAAATACGATTTGCAAACTCATCTTACCTCGGATTCGAGATCTGAAAGATGCCTGAGTCCCTCTACCACAGCTGCCGTTATCACGGCAGGATCCACTCCAGGTCCAGCATGCGCAGATGCCTGACTTCCGTTGTGACTACTGTCCTCAGTGGCAGCTAATGTCTCTTCTCTGACACTCTCAGTGACAGCTGGTGTCTCCTCTCTGACACGGTTACCATGACCCTGAACTCCACGTCCTCGACCTCTCATTGCTCCACCTCAAACCATGCTGCTTAACCAAAAAGTAATTCAGAAACAACTCGAATAAACTCAACTTACAACTTACCGGTCCAAGAGCGAAATTGCCGGTGCTGATTTTTACTTTTAGAAAACCCCACCCAAAACTTTGAAAACATTTTTCCTAACCCGGGACCAGCCTTCCGGGTCAGAACCGGCTTGACTAACCTATGCTCTGATACCAGATTGTCACGCCTAACTTCCTAAACGAACCTAACTTGTCAAAGACGGCAATTAATCCATTTAATATTAACTCCTCGGTTTAAATAAATAATACTCCTAAAAAAAAATTCAACAATTTATTACTTGAAATCCATGTCTCAATTCCACTAGCATAACCGTTGGAACAAAAATACCAAAATAAGCAATAAATCATTCGAAAAATAATTAAAACTGTTTTAAGCAACAACCAAAATAAAAATCAAGTAGTCCATCCCCAAAACCAGCTCCAGAACAATCATCGCCTTGAACCGCTACCTTTCAAGCCTTATCACTTGGACAGGAGAAAAAGAGGGGTGAGCAACTAAGTTACTCAGTTAGGAATGGTCATGTCTGTCCACATGACTTCCAACACTACTAACTAACCTGCATGCGAAAATACAAACTCTAGAACAAGCAGCAAACAACAAACAATCATTTAGTGCACATCCAAAATATCAACAACACATATCACATACTAACACACATTAACACATGTCATAAATTCGACACGAAGTCCATCACAACTTGGGTTGGCCGTCACCTCGAATGGTCGTACGCCACCTTTGTCTCGTCAGCCGATTTACGGGCTTTAGCGGGATCGCCATGTCCTCGCCCTCAGTCCGACATCACACATCATTATCCACACAATCCAACATATCATAACCACAACATCATATCATAATATCATCACCCAGTCATACTCAACATTCAACATTCATCATTCAATCTCCTAGACTTAGCATAACGAATACAAATTAATTAGTAATATTAAAAGTCCACAGATCCCACCCTCACCTTAGAAATAACGTCCAAAACTAAGTTTGGAAGAGAAGCGGTTGAACGGTACTCCTGCCGGTCTGAAACAATAGCGATTCCAATATGCGTCTGCGTTTTAGAGCAAATTAGGGTTTCTGGATTTTTGATAGACTAAGCATTACTTGACCAGAAAGCAACACCAATAACTCACTGATTTTTTATCGGATCTGGAAACCGAGACTTGATCTGGAATCCTTGCAACAACACCTTTCTAGAGACACCAGAACCGGGATCAGATACTCTCTGAATCGACAGGAAATTTCCTCCAAAAACCGCTCCTCGAAACTGGAAAACAGATAATTCTGAGACAACTTTTCTTATGTAGAAACAGCAAAGCAGGGCCAACTTCAAATACGATTTGCAAACTCATCTTACCTCGGATTCGAGATCTGAAAGATGCCTGAGTCCCTCTACCACAGCGGCCGTTATCATGGCAGGATCCACTCCAGGTCCAGCATGCGCAGATGCCTGACTTCCGTTGTGACTACTCTCCTAAGTGGCAGCTAATGTCTCTACTCTGACACTCTCAGTGACAGCTGGTGTCTCCTCTCTGACACGGTTACCATGACCCTGAACTCCACGTCCTCGACCTCTCATTGCTCCACCTCAAACCATGCTGCTTAACCAAAAAGTAATTCAGAAACAACTCGAATAAACTCAATTTACAACTTACCGGTCCAAGAGCGAAATTGTCGGTGCTGATTTTTACTTTTAGAAAACCCCACCCAAAACTTTGAAAACATTTTTCCTAACCCGGGACCAGCCTTCCGGGTCAGAACCGGCTTGACTAACCTATGCTCTGATACCAGATTGTCACGCCTAACTTCCTAAACGAACCTAACTTGTCAAAGACGGCAATTAATCCATTTAATACTAACTCCTCGGTTTAAATAAATAATACTCCTAAAGAAAAATCCAACAATTTATTACTTAAAATCTATGTCTCAATTCCACTAGCATAACCGTTGAAACAAAAATACCAAAATAAGCAATAAATCATTCGAAAAATAATTAAAACTGTTTTAAACAACAACCAAAATAAAAATCAAGTAGTCCATCCCCAAAACCAGCACCAGAACAATCCTCGCCTTGAATCGCTACCTTTCAAGCATTATCACCTGGACAGGAGAAAAAGAGGGGTGAGCAACTAAGTTACTCAGTGAGGAATGGTCATGTCTGCCCACATGACTTCCAACACTACTAACTAACCTGCATGCGAAAATACTAACTCTAGAACAAGCAGCAAACAACAAACAATCATTTAGTGCTCATCCAAAATATCAACAACACATATCACATACTAACACACATTAACACATTTCATAAATTGGACACGAAGTCCATGACAACTTGGGCTGACGGTCACCTCGAAAGGTCATACGCCACCTTTGGCTCCTCAGCCGGTTTACGGGCTTTAATGGGATCGCCATGTCCTCGCCCTCAGTCCGACATCACACATCATTATCCACACAATCCAAGATATCATAACCACAACATCATATCATAATATCATCACTCAGTCATACTCAACAATCAACATTCATCATTCAATCTCCTAGACTTAGCATAACGAATACAAATTAATTAGTAATATTAAAAGTCCACAGATCCCACCCTCACCTTAGAAATAACGTCCAAAACTAAGTTTGGAAGAGAAGCGGTTGAACGGTACTCCTGCCGGTCTGAAACAATAGCGATTCCAATATGCGTCTGCGTTTTAGAGCAAATTAGGGTTTCTGGATTTTTGATAGACTAAGCATTACTTAACCAGAAAGCAACACCAATAACTCACTAATTTTTTATCGAATCTGGAAACCGAGACTTGATCTGGAATCCTTGCAACAACACCTTTCCAGAGACACCAGAACCGGGATCAGATACTCTCTGAATCGACGGGAAATTTCCTCCAAAAACCGCTCCTCGAAACTGGAAAACAGATAATTCTGAGACAACTTTTCTTATGTAGAAACAGCAACGCAGGGCCAACTTCAAATACGATTTGCAAACTCATCTTACCTCGGATTCGAGATCTGAAAGATGCCTGAGTCCCTCTACCACAGCTGCCGTTATCACGGCAGGATCCACTCCAGGTCCAGCATGCGCAGATGCCTGACTTCCGTTGTGACTACTGTCCTCAGTGGCAGCTAATGTCTCTTCTCTGACACTCTCAGTGACAGCTGGTGTCTCCTCTCTGACACGGTTACCATGACCCTGAACTCCACGTCCTCGACCACTCATTGCTCCACCTCAAACCATGCTGCTTAACCAAAAAGTAATTCAGAAACAACTCGAATAAACTCAACTTACAACTTACCGGTCCAAGAGCGAAATTGCCGGTGCTGATTTTTACTTTTAGAAAACCCCACCCAAAACTTTGAAAACATTTTTTCTAACCCGGGACCAGCCTTCCGGGTCAGAACCGGCTTGACTAACCTATGCTCTGATACCAAATTGTCACGCCTAACTTCCTAAACGAACCTAACTTGTCAAAGACGGCAATTAATCCATTTAATACTAACTCCTCGGTTTAAATAAATAATACTCCTAAAAAAAAATTCAACAATTTATTACTTAAAATCCATGTCTCAATTCCACTAGCATAACCGTTGAAACAAAAATACCAAAATAAGCAATAAATCATTCGAAAAATAATTAAAACTGTTTTAAGCAACAACCAAAATAAAAATCAAGTAGTCCATCCCCAAAACCAGCTCCAGAACAATCTTCGCCTTGAACCGCTACCTTTCAAGCCTTATCACTTGGACAGGAGAAAAAGAGGGGTGAGCAACTAAGTTACTCAGTTAGGAATGGTCATGTCTGCCCACATGACTTCCAACACTACTAACTAACCTGCATGCGAAAATACAAACTCTAGAACAAGCAGCAAACAACAAACAATCATTTAGTGCACATCCAAAATATCAACAACACATATCACATACTAACACACATTAACACATTTCATAAATTCGACACGAAGTCCATCACAACTTGGGTTGGCCGTCACCTCGAAAGGTCGTACGCCACCTTTGGCTCGTCAGCCGGTTTACGGGCTTTAGCGGGATCGCCATGTCCTCGCCATAAGTCCGACATCACACATCATTATCCACACAATCCAACATATCATAACCACAACATCATATCATAATATCATCACTCAGTCATACTCAACATTCAACATTCATCATTCAATCTCCTAGACTTAGCATAACGAATACAAATTAATTAGTAATATTAAAAGTCCACAGATCCCACCCTCACCTTAGAAATAACGTCCAAAACTAAGTTTGGAAGAGAAGCGGTTGAACGGTACTCCTGCCGGTCTGAAACAATAGCGATTCCAATATGCGTCTGCGTTTTAGAGCAAATTAGGGTTTCTGGATTTTTGATAGACTAAGCATTACTTGACCAGAAAGCAACACCAATAACTCACTGATTTTTTATCGGATCTGGAAACCGAGACTTGATCTGGAATCCTTGCAACAACACCTTTCCAGAGACACCAGAACCGGGATCAGATACTCTCTGAATCGACGGGAAATTTCCTCCAAAAACCGCTCCTCGAAACTGGAAAACAGATAATTCTGAGACAACTTTTCTTATGTAGAAACAGCAACGCAGGGCCAACTTCAAATACGATTTGCAAACTCATCTTACCTCGGATTCGAGATCTGAAAGATGCCTGAGTCCCTCTACCATAGCTGCCGTTATCACGGCAGGATCCACTCCAGGTCCAGCATGCGCAGATGCCTGACTTCCGTTGTGACTACTCTCCTCAGTGGCAGCTAATGTCTCTTCTCTGACACTCTCAGTGACAGCTGGTGTCTCCTCTCTGACACGGTTACCATGACCCTGAACTCCACGTCCTCGACCTCTCATTGCTCCACCTCAAACCATGCTGCTTATACAAAAAGTAATTCAGAAACAACTCGAATAAACTCAACTTACAACTTACCGGTCCAAGAGCGAAATTGCCGGTGCTGATTTTTACTTTTAGAAAACCCCACCCAAAACTTTGAAAACATTTTTTCTAACCCGGGACCAGCCTTCCGGGTCAGAACCGGCTTGACTAACCTATGCTCTGATACCAAATTGTCATGCCTAACTTCCTAAACGAACCTAACTTGTCAAAGACGGCAATTAATCCATTTAATACTAACTCCTCGGTTTAAATAAATAATACTCCTAAAAAAAAATTCAACAATTTATTACTTAAAATCCATGTCTCAATTCCACTAGCATAACCGTTGAAACAAAAATACCAAAATAAGCAATAAATCATTCGAAAAATAATTAAAACTGTTTTAAGCAACAACCAAAATAAAAATCAAGTAGTCCATCCCCAAAACCAGCTCCAGAACAATCTTCGCCTTGAACCGCTACCTTTCAAGCCTTATCACTTGGACAGGAGAAAAAGAGGGGTGAGCAACTAAGTTACTCAGTTAGGAATGGTCATGTCTGCCCACATGACTTCCAACACTACTAACTAACCTGCATGCGAAAATACAAACTCTAGAACAAGCAGCAAACAACAAACAATCATTTAGTGCACATCCAAAATATCAACAACACATATCACATACTAACACACATTAACACATTTCATAAATTCGACACGAAGTCCATCACAACTTGGGTTGGCCGTCACCTCGAAAGGTCGTACGCCACCTTTGGCTCGTCAGCCGGTTTACGGGCTTTAGCGGGATCGCCATGTCCTCGCCCTCAGTCCGACATCACACATCATTATCCACACAATCCAACATATCATAACCACAACATCATATCATAATATCATCACTCAGTCATACTCAACATTCATCATTCAATCTCCTAGACTTAGCATAACGAATACAAATTAATTAGTAATATTAAAAGTCCACAGATCCCACCCTCACCTTAGAAATAACGTCCAAAACTAAGTTTGGAAGAGAAGCGGTTGAACGGTACTCCTGCCGGTCTGAAACAATAGCGATTCCAATATGCGTCTGGGTTTTAGAGCAAATTAGGGTTTCTGGATTTTTGATAGACTAAGCATTACTTGACCAGAAAGCAACACCAATAACTCACTGATTTTTTATCGGATCTGGAAACCGAGACTTGATCTGGAATCCTTGCAACAACACCTTTCCAGAGACACCAGAACCGGGATCAGATACTCTCTGAATCGACGGGAAATTTCCTCCAAAAACCGCTCCTCGAAACTGGAAAACAGATAATTCTGAGACAACTTTTCTTATGTAGAAACAGCAACGCAGGGCCAACTTCAAATACGATTTGCAAACTCATCTTACCTCGGATTCGAGATCTGAAAGATGCCTGAGTCCCTCTACCATAGCTGCCGTTATCACGGCAGGATCCACTCCAGGTCCAGCATGCGCAGATGCCTGACTTCCGTTGTGACTACTCTCCTCAGTGGCAGCTAATGTCTCTTCTCTGACACTCTCAGTGACAGCTGGTGTCTCCTCTCTGACACGGTTACCATGACCCTAAACTCCACGTCCTCGACCTCTCATTGCTCCACCTCAAACCATGCTGCTTAACCAAAAAGTAATTCAGAAACAACTCGAATAAACTCAATTTACAACTTACCGGTCCAAGAGCGAAATTGCCGGTGCTGATTTTTACTTTTAGAAAACCCCACCCAAAACTTTGAAAACATTTTTCCTAACCCGGGACCAGCCTTCCGGGTCAGAACCGGCTTGACTAACCTATGCTCTGATACCAGATTGTCACGCCTAACTTCCTAAACGAACCTAACTTGTCAAAGACGGCAATTAATCCATTTAATACTAACTCCTCGGTTTAAATAAATAATACTCCTAAAAAAAAATTCAACAATTTATTACTTAAAATCCATGTCTCAATTCCACTAGCATAACCGTTGAAACAAAAATACCAAAATAAGCAATAAATCATTCGAAAAATAATTAAAACTGTTTTAAGCAACAACCAAAATAAAAATCAAGTAGTCCATCCCCAAAACCAGGACCAGAACAATCCTCGCCTTGAATCGCTACCTTTCAAGCATTATCACCTGGACAGGAGAAAAAGAGGGGTGAGCAACTAAGTTACTCAGTGAGGAATGGTCATGTCTGCCCACATGACTTCCAACACTACTAACTAACCTGCATGCGAAAATACTAACTCTAGAACAAGCAGCAAACAACAAACAATCATTTAGTGCTCATCCAAAATATCAACAACACATATCACATACTAACACACATTAACACATTTCATAAATTCGACACGAAGTCCATGACAACT
Source organism: Arabis hirsuta (assembly GCA_964056655.1). Classification (NCBI taxonomy): domain Eukaryota; kingdom Viridiplantae; phylum Streptophyta; class Magnoliopsida; order Brassicales; family Brassicaceae; genus Arabis; species Arabis hirsuta. The sequence continues at coordinate 25,387,801 of OZ053300.1, read as the reverse complement.
TGGGCTGACGGTCACCTCGAAAGGTCATACGCCACCTTTGGCTCCTCAGCCGGTTTACGGGCTTTAATGGGATCGCCATGTCCTCGCCCTCAGTCCGACATCACACATCATTATCCACACAATCCAAGATATCATAACCACAACATCATATCATAATATCATCACTCAGTCATACTCAACAATCAACATTCATCATTCAATCTCCTAGACTTAGCATAACGAATACAAATTAATTAGTAATATTAAAAGTCCACAGATCCCACCCTCACCTTAGAAATAACGTCCAAAACTAAGTTTGGAAGAGAAGCGGTTGAACGGTACTCCTGCCGGTCTGAAACAATAGCGATTCCAATATGCGTCTGCGTTTTAGAGCAAATTAGGGTTTCTGGATTTTTGATAGACTAAGCATTACTTAACCAGAAAGCAACACCAATAACTCACTAATTTTTTATCGGATCTGGAAACCGAGACTTGATCTGGAATCCTTGCAACAACACCTTTCCAGAGACACCAGAACAGGGATCAGATACTCTCTGAATCGACGGGAAATTTCCTCCAAAAACCGCTCCTCGAAACTGGAAAACAGATAATTCTGAGACAACTTTTCTTATGTAGAAACAGCAACGCAGGGCCAACTTCAAATACGATTTGCAAACTCATCTTACCTCGGATTCGAGATCTGAAAGATGCCTGAGTCCCTCTACCACAGCTGCCGTTATCACGGCAGGATCCACTCCAGGTCCAGCATGCGCAGATGCCTGACTTCCGTTGTGACTACTGTCCTCAGTGGCAGCTAATGTCTCTTCTCTGACACTCTCAGTGACAGCTGGTGTCTCCTCTCTGACACGGTTACCATGACCCTGAACTCCACGTCCTCGACCTCTCATTGCTCCACCTCAAACCATGCTGCTTAACCAAAAAGTAATTCAGAAACAACTCGAATAAACTCAACTTACAACTTACCGGTCCAAGAGCGAAATTGCCGGTGCTGATTTTTACTTTTAGAAAACCCCACCCAAAACTTTGAAAACATTTTTCCTAACCCGGGACCAGCCTTCCGGGTCAGAACCGGCTTGACTAACCTATGCTCTGATACCAGATTGTCACGCCTAACTTCCTAAACGAACCTAACTTGTCAAAGACGGCAATTAATCCATTTAATACTAACTCCTCGGTTTAAATAAATAATACTCCTAAAAAAAAATTCAACAATTTATTACTTAAAATCCATGTCTCAATTCCACTAGCATAACCGTTGAAACAAAAATACCAAAATAAGCAATAAATCATTCGAAAAGTAATTAAAACTGTTTTAAGCAACAACCAAAATAAAAATCAAGTAGTCCATCCCCAAAACCAGCTCCAGAACAATCCTCGCCTTGAACCGCTACCTTTCAAGCATTATCACCTGGACAGGAGAAAAAGAGGGGTGAGCAACTAAGTTACTCAGTGAGGAATGGTCATGTCTGCCCACATGACTTCCAACACTACTAACTAACCTGCATGCGAAAATACTAACTCTAGAACAAGCAGCAAACAACAAACAATCATTTAGTGCACATCCAAAATATCAACAACACATATCACATACTAACACACATTAACACATTTCATAAATTCGACACGAAGTCCATCACAACTTGGGTTGGCCGTCACCTCGAAAGGTCGTACGCCACCTTTGGCTCGTCAGCCGGTTTACGGGCTTTAGCGGGATCGCCATGTCCTCGCCCTCAGTCCGACATCACACATCATTATCCACATAATCCAACATATCATAACCACAACATCATATCATAATATCATCACTCAGTCACACTCAACATTCAACATTCATCATTCAATCTCCTAGACTTAGCATAACGAATACAAATTAATTAGTAATATTAAAAGTCCACAGATAGCACCCTCACCTTAGAAATAACGTCCAAAACTAAGTTTGGAAGAAAAGCGGTTGAACGCTACTCCTGGCGGTCTGAAACAATAGCGATTCCAATATGCGTCTGCGTTTTAGAGCAAATTAGGGTTTCTGGATTTTTGACAGACTAAGCATTACTTGACCAGAAAGCAACACCAATAACTCACTATTTTTTATCGGATCTGGAAACCGAGACTTGATCTGGAATCCTTGCAACAACACCTTTCCAGAGACACCGGAACCAGGATCAGATACTCTCTGAATCGACGGGAAATCTCCTCCAAAAACCGCTCCTCGAAACTGGAAAACAGATAATTCTAAGACAGCTTTTCTTATGTAGAAACAGCAACGCAGGGCCAACTTCAAATATGATTTGCAAACTCATCTTACCTCGGATTCGAGATCTGAAAGATGCTGTAAAAACCTTGAATCGAGATCTATCTAGGCGTATGAAGAACGTCGTTTGAAACGTTACGGTTCATTCGGAAATCGCCCCACAAGGTCACTGCTCGCAACAGCCTTCCTTTGGTCCTCCTTTCCCTGGTCTTCCCGGTCATCAGAGCTCATGACTGACACACTCAACAGCGGCGGCAGCTAGGTCAAGGGTGAAAAAGGGTAGAGCTTCGCTGCAAGGATGATCTCAACTCCTCCCTCTCTTTGGCGTATCCATTAAATAGAGGAAGAGTGTGGAGAGAGTTAGGGTTTTAAGGGGATATATGGGCCACATGAAATGGGCCATAGGGTTTGGGGCTTTAATTGGGGTAAGGCCATGACACTTTGTCTATGTCGATTCACAATACTTGATGAGGTAGCCTCAAAAGAAGTTTTACTATAGGTAGCAGACCATTCATGAGCATCGACAATGGATTTACTTAAATCTTTTTGCCATTAATAACATTTTTTTATGAAGAGATCAAGTCATCCTCAGCCAAGGAGCAAGAAATCAGGAGAGTATGGAACCGATGAGAGTTAAGGAAACATACAAGCTGTGCTCAGCTCAAATGGAGATTAAGACCAAGCATCCCAGCTCAATAAACACTTGGAATACATACTCAACTCATCTCGAGAGCACCAAGAAGAAGAGTCATCCGCAAAGCTTTCCATATGAAGAAGTTATTGAAGTTACAATATGGCAGACCACCAATGGACCCGATGGAGACATACAACCACTCATTGAAGTATTCTGACCAAACTAGGAGGAACGAACTAGAAAATCCAATTGTTTTGGATTCTCAACTCATCACAAGCACGGGCAGAATTGGATTCGTACTAAAATTCATTATGGTTTAAAAATTATTCAAATTTTAAAATAAAGGATTCTTGGCTTGCCTTATTTGGAAGCTCACAGATTTAAATACTTACAAACAAAACTTTGGTGACCATGGGAGATCAAATCATTTAGGAGACTCACCTGACCATCTAGAAGAGTCAGATATCATCTTCCCATACACCAGCAACCACAATATCAGGCGGATCCCTTTGTTTTCAAACTTACCATATCTGTAAGTGTTCACACTTGGAGTAACAAAGCACCAACGGCTAGTCCCTCAAAGCTACAACGTTTTGAAGTTATTATCAATATATCAAGTCATCTTAAGCTACACCAGACCACATCAGAACACACAGATTCAACCAAGGCCACACCTTCCATCTTTGGATTCGATTTCCATCAAACCCCAATGGCTCCTTCCTAATCAAGATTGCTGTGCTTTAGGCAAGTTTTATGATGATCAATATGTTCCATTGAAGCTTACTATCCACTCAAACTGTTCAGAGACAAAGTCAGCATCACCTTCCATAATCTTAGCGATTCCAACCATCAAGGCTCCAATGGCTAGTTATCTAATTCAGACGATTAGTTTCTATATTTTTCCATTAATTAGACTATGTAAAATGAGCACTATATAAGCTCATAGATAGTTTTTGTAAAAACCACCATTCAATCACGATTCAATAAAAGTCTTTGTTTTCTTTCCAAAGTGAATCTTTGCAAAGAGTGTTTTTCTTTAGATTAAAGTATGTGATTCACTTAGCTCTATAGAAGCTGCAAGATTAGTTTTTTATTTTCGATTGAAACAATCTATTTTCGTTCACATATGGAGAGAGTCAATCACCACGAATTGAAAGAGTCAATCAAACCATCACCATTCCATCTCAACCTTCTTTCCACCTTCCACGAGTTATTAATCTTTGAATCTTTGATCATTGAGTGATTTTAAGTTGGAGTGATTCCAATCTTATATATATATATTTGGTGCACGTTGCGAGGGAGAAGTTCAGCAAATACAAACGGAAGCAAGCTTTCCATAAAAACGTGGCAGACGTGACTTTTCATTCCTAAAAATTTTCCACCATTGATGTCTGCATAGCCGTCTGGGAATTGAACGTCATTCTTCACCCATTGAAATAAGGCAACTTTTGCTTTTGAAGTCAATCTCTAAATAGGAAATGGGGTCATCGACATGCAATTCTTTTTTACCACAGAATCTTGCAATATATAATCTTGAATTGACTATATCTTTTGATATGTCTTTCACATTCATGACAATATACATGATGTTGTCAAATTTTTTATCTCGATATGCATCACATCAACATTGTGTCGTAGATTCAGATCGGTCCAATATGGTAGCTCCCAAAAAATGTTTTCTTTATGCCAATTATGCAAATCCCAATAACCGATCGGTTTTGTTGTATGTCCATTTCCACCACAATCAGATGTTTTAGGTGCTTTGACATGTTGTATACACTAATATACTTATTCTCCAGTCAACGATGCTGATGGATAGTTGCTCATTGCATCCATTCTCTTCAATAAATTGACTTTATTCTTCCGTTGGGCAAAAATATTCTATAACAGTCGAACCAGCATGTCTTCCTACCTGCCGACAGTTAGAAAGCATTTGTATCATCCATACAAATTGGACATGATAATATTCCATGTGTCATCCATCCTGACAACATACCATACGTCGGAAAGTCAGTTATCGTCCATAATAAAACCGCTTTAAGGTTGAAATTTTTGTCTACTGACACATCATACGCCTTAACTCTGTTATTCCATAACTCTTTTAGGTCTTCAAACAGTGGGTTGGAGGAACACAACAAGACTGGATGATTTGGTCCCGAATTCAAAACCGTCAGAAACAAATATTCACTTCTCATGCACATCTATGGGGGTAAGTTGTAGAGTGTCATGATCTCATGCCACAACGAATGGTTTTTATAGATATACCAAAAGGATTAATCCCATCTGCACATAATCCTAGATAAAAATTTCGTGTTTCTTCCGCAAAACTCAAATGCATTTCACTGAAATTTTTCCACTCCGCTGCATCAGATGGATGACACATTACTCTGTATTTTGTGTCGTGCTCAGCATGCCATATGATCGATGATACAGTCTTCTCTGATTCGTACATCCTCTTCAATCTGTCAGTGATAGGTAAATACCACATACGACTGAACGGTATCTTTGTTCGTCTATGACTATCCTTATACCTTGGTTTTCCACAAAACCTACAATGCTCCAACTCCTCATCTTCTTTTCAGAAGAGCATACAATTTTCTATACATACATCAAATGTTTGGTACAACAATCCTAGCTTTCGCATCAATGTTTTTGTCTCGTAGTATGAACTAGTGGCCTGATTAGGCTCTGGTAAATACTCCGTAAACAATTTCACCCGTAAATCCATGCAAATTTCAGCCAAATTGTGGTTTGCCTTGATGACATGAACCGACAAGCTAATGATAACTTGGAATGAGTATCATGACAACCATTATACAGTTGTGTATTTGCAACTTCTAACATGTCGTAAAACTGTTTCGCCTCATGAGTAGTTCTTCATAAACATAATCATTTCCAGTTTGATCATGTTCATGAGGATAATCATTAAATGGCGTAGAACTACGAAATGCATCATTTACCATCCCAACATAGACATTTCTGCCATCATAATTTATTTGTTGATTACCACTACTCAACTCAGCATTATCATAATCACTACTAGTTCCTGCCCCAACTACATCATAATCTTCACCATGTTCAGACCATACATAATATCCGGGCATAAATCCTTTACTATGCAAATGCTTTGAAACAATATAAGTTGTTCTTAAACTACCAGAGTTCTAACATTTAACACAAGGGCAGTAGAACTTACGTTCACTACTTAAAGCTAAGTCTTGGTTACTTGCGAAAATTGATGAATTGCTCGATCCCGTCCAAAAATTCTCTTGATAGATTATTCGTCCACTCTCGAGTTAAATGCCACCGTTTTCCTTTTTGCGATTTTTCGGAATTTGTTTGGTGTTTGATAGGATGATTTGTGAAAAATAGGTGAGTACTCGTTCGTTATATAGGCAAAAAATGTGTGACTCATTTTGTAACGCCCGTGAACCAAAAATGTGATTTTTGGTTGTGTGTCGATTGACACGTGTGTTTAATTCGCGAAGGAATATGTTTGTTGGAGCTGTGTCACGCGACACAAGAGGTTTGTGTCAAGCGACACATGCTTAAATTGGACCGTGTGGTTTTGATTTCTGATCGAGTTTGGTTTGGGTTGGTTTAGGGAACCTAGGGTTCCGTATTTAAGCAGAGAAGTGTTTAGGGTTGGCCGAAAATTTGAGCAGAGAAAGAGTTTTTGAGAGTTTTGTGAGAGAAGTGTTATTCTTGAGAGAGAAACAGTTCTGCTTGGGTTTTTGGAGGAGATGATTGGCGGGGCAGATCGGATCGGATCAGAGTAAAACTTGGAGGGTAAGTTCTTCACTCTCTAATCATGATTCAGGAGAAAACGGTTTGTAAATAGGATTAGTATTCTGAGAGTTATCGTTGTTTTCCCGTGAGATGGTTCTGCATTCTCGAGTTTACGATCCAGTCCACTTCGAGGGAGGATTCCCGTCGAACCAGAGAGAATCAGGAGACGATCCTTATGCCCTTGGAAAGTTCCCTCTGTTTAGTTTTTGTATTAGGTTTTCGATCCTGATTTGGAGGTAATCTCCGTTCTCTATGTTCGTTTGATTTCAGGGTGTTGTTTCTGAAATCTCTGTTTTTCCAGATTCAATTACCGAGATTGCGGGCTGTTTTTCCGTCGATCTGTTTGGAGTTAGGAGACGTTCTATAAACCGTTACGAAGATCTTGGTGTCTAGTTTCCAGATCAGGTTTCAGACCTTGATTTAGTAAAGGGACTCGCGAGTTATTCCCTTCTGTTCGGGTCATGTCGGGAGTGCCTTGTTTCCTCGTTTCAATCCATTTGCAAAGGTGAGTGCGTGACCATAGGCTCTCGGATTAGGATTTTGTGGAATATGATTGATTGTGGCTTGTTTTTACTGTGTTTGGTGATTGAATTGTGCAGGATCGTGATCTGAGTCCTTGAGATTGAGCCATGAGAGGATAGGTTCAATCTTAGGGTTCTGCAGGTCTGTGTCGATCGACACCTAGAGGTTGTGTCGATCGACATAGTTGACAGTCAAGTATCGATCGACACCTAGAGGCTGTGTCGATCGACACAGAAGCTACTTTCCTGTTCATGTTGGTTGTTATTTGCTATGCTTGCTGTTTGATAACCCTGGTATTGTATGCATTCTTTCTCTGAGTAATTGGCCTATAGATGGGAGGACCGTCTCTCTGGGTATTTATGATAATACTCACGCATCTCTTTTAACCATGTGATGCAGGTAAAGAAAAGAGGTGATCGTGGAATCAAGGCCGGGAAGAGAGGATGATCTAGTGTCTCGGTTGCGTGATGCATGTTGTTAGAATTGCTAGGGTGTTAGTAATTCTGGAATTGATGAACGGTTTAGAATGGTTAAGTTGGAAATGATTTGGTGGTTATTGAATAATTGTTTAGGGTGGTTTATGAAATTGATTGAGTTATTGGATTATCGTGGTTAATTAATTTCCGCTAGTTAATTGTGATTGTGAGAATTTAGCATGTTGATGATTAGTATTTATGGGAATACTAATTCGATGCTATTATTAAAAAAAAAAAAAAAGGGGTCGGGTTATTTCAGTTTGGTATCAGAGCCCTTATGGTTCTAGGGCGGGTTTGGAGTCCTATATCATCATCTCCGAGCCTTCAAAGAGATTCCACGGTATGTGTTGTTTGACCTCTTATGCTTTTTAGTATGCTTAGTTTCTGCTTCTGGTTGAGAAGAGGAATTGTTAGAGATACTGGAGTTCTGCCATTGGTAGGGCAGAGTGTGATGGGTAGAGGTACTAGAGTTGCTAGAGGTATTGGCCGGGGAGGCCAAGGTGGGTGTGGAGGGCGTAGGCGTGGGCAGGGACTTGTGAGTGAGTCTGCTGCCGCGTGTGGGGCCCAGGAGACCACGCATGAGTAGGTGGCGGATTCGCAGACGTATCAGAAGGGATCTGTGAGTGTGGCCACTGTGTGTACCAGTGTGAGGGCTGGTGGGACTAGTAAGAGTTCCGGGGTGGCCACTGCGTGTACTAGTGCGAGGGCTGGTGGGACTAGTGAGGGTCCCGGTGTGGTTGGCGGTGCGGCGGGCCCAGGTGGGGATGCTGTCGCAGGTGTCGGCCAGGATCGAGATGATAGTCTGGCGAGTCTGCTACAATTGATATTGGAGCGGTTACCGGGAGGGGTGCCGGCTCAAAGTTAGGCTCCGGGGGTTCAGCCTGGTGTGGCTGGTGTGCAGCCGGGTATGGCTGGGTGCAGCCGGGAGTGGCGCCTGTGGAGGAGCTCCCATCCTATCTTAGGATGATGGAGCAGATGTAGAGGATTAGCACGAGAGTTTTCTCGAGAGGTGCTAAGCCTGAGGGGCCGATGAGCGGCGGATGAGTGTGAAGCGTAACTTCAAGTCTTTGAGGTATCCAGAGGGATTCCGAGTCCAGGCAGTGATGGCATGGGTGGATTTTTGGCTGGGTATAATGCCAAGTATTCTACAAGAGGCGGCATCGACCTGAATTGAGTTTTTGGAGTTGACTCAGGGCGACCGATCAGTGAGGGAATTCGATGCGGAGTTCTGTCGACTCCTGGTTCATGCAAGTGGAGGCATGGAGGGCGAGTAGGCCCAGGTGGAGAGGTTCTTGAGAGAACTTCGAGCTGATTTAAGGACTTGCTGTAGAGCGAGTAAGTTTGCCACGAGGGCGGAGCTGGCTGAGATTGCTGCGACGGTTGAAGAGGACCTGAGAGAGCATGTGGTGGTGGTTAATCCTCCTATCCAGCAGAGAATGTCACAGTAGCAGGTAGATCCGAGCAAGGGCGGTAAGCCTGCGTAAGGACAGAAGAGGAAGTGGGAGAGCACTTTGGAACCGAGTCAAAGGGTTCAGGGTGGTCTGAGATGCTTCGGGTGTGGGAGCATGGATCACAGGTTGGTGAGCTGTCCTATGATGGACGAGTCTCGGGATAGTACGTTAGGGTTCTTAGGCACATGAGAATTACGCAGGGACCTTAGTAATGGGCGGGTGTGAGTCCCACGATTATTGATTCTGGAGCAACGAATTGCTACATTACTCTGGAGTGTGCGGATAGCAACGGGATCCAGAGTGATTATAGGGAGATGTCGGGAGTAGTTAGAGTGGCTGGTGGGAAGTCGTTGGCTACTTTTAGGCGGGCTCGTGGAGTGAATGCCCTGGTGGCGGTGAGTTGATGCCCGCAGATCTGATTATCAGTCCGGTGGAGTTGTATGATATCATCTTGGGGATGGATTGGCTGGATCGGTATAGGGTCCATCTTGATTATTACAGGGGACTTAGTTGAGTAAGTGTAGTTTCTGGTAGCAAGAGATGGGTTTTCTCGGCCATATTGTGTCGGCAGAGGGAGTTTCTGTGGATCCGGCTAAGATTGAGGCTATCAGAGGGTGGCCTAGACCGATGAATGCGACGGAGATCGGGAGTTTTCTCGGGTTAGCTGGGTATTATTGGAGGTTCATCAAGGGTTTTGCGAGTATGGCGCAGGCAATGACAAAGTTGACGGGGAAGGATGTCCCTTTTGTGTGGTATTCAGCTTGCGAGGAGAGTTTTGGGAAGCTAAAAGAGATGATGGCTAGTACACCAGTTTTGGCGTTGCTTGATCCGGGTGAGCCTTACATGGTGTATACGGATGCATCGGGGGTTGTGTCTTGATGCAGCAGAGGAAGGTAATTGCATATGCTTCGCGGCGGTTGAGGAAGCATAAGTGCAACTACCCTACTCATGAATTGGAGTTGGCTGCGGTGATCTTCACCTTGAAGATTTGGCGATCTTATCTTTATGGCGAGAAGGTCCAGGTATTCACGGACCATAAGAGTCTGAAGTATTTCTTCACTCAGCCAGAGCTGAACCAGAGACAGAGGCGCTGGATGGAGTTGGTAGCAGATTATGATCTGGAGATTGGGTACCATCCGGGTAAGGCTAATCTGGTGGCTGATGCTTTCAGTCGGAAGCGAGTTGCTTCGGCTCAGAAGCAGGATTTGGAGGAGTTAGCGAGTGAGCTCAGTACATTGAGGTTGTGCGTGATCTCACAGGAGCCGTCGGGGTTGAGGCAGCTAACCAGGAAGATGTGTTGAGCAAGGTTGGGAAGCTCAGAGAAGGATCAGGGGTTGATTGATGCTTCTCGGGTTGCAGGTTCAGAGTATCAGGTCTCGGTGAATAGGATGATACTAGTGAACGGACGGGTTTGTGTAGCCAGGAATGAGAGTCTCGGGCAAGAGATTCTGAGAGGGGCTCGTTTAATTTGAGCATGTTAACGATTCATCGGGGAGCGACCAAGATGTACAGAGTCTGAAGAGGTATTATCTTTGGGTTGGGATGAAGAAGGATGTGTGTGCTGGATTATGGTGGTCTTTGGGCAGATCATCTGAACCTGGTAGAGTTTGCGTATAACAACAGCTATCAGGCGGGTATCGGAATGGCTCCATATGAGGCTTCGTATGGGAGGCCGTGTAGGACACCATTATGCTGGACTCAAGTGGGGGAGAGGAGCATGTTTGGTGCGAGTTTCATTCAGGAGACGACGGAGAAGATCCGTGTCTTGAGACTGAACATGAAGGAAGCTCAGGATCGGCAGAAGAGTTATGCCGATAAAAAGAGGAAGGAGTTGGAATATGAGCTGGGAGATCTGGGGTATCTCAAGGCAGATAGATTGAGGGATCCTAACAGATCCATTTCGGAGAATAAGCTAGGTCCGAGGTTTATGGGTCCGTTCAGAGTTGTGTAGTGGGTCGGACCGGTAGCTTATCGTTTGGAGTTACCTCAGAACATGAAGGCTTTTCATATAAGGTCTTTCATGTGTCGATGTTGCGGAAGTGTCTGTATAAGTTTGAGGAAGTGTTGGCTAGGATCTCGGAGGATCTTCAACCCAACATGACTTTAGAGGCGAGACCTGTGAGGATTCTCGAGAGGAGGGTCAAGGTTCTGCGCCGGAGGAAGATACCGTGGGTGAGAGTCGTGTGGGACTGTGATGGTATTGAGGAGGAGACTTGGGAACCAGAGGCGATGATGAAGACTAAGTTCTCGAAATGGTTCGAGAAGCAAGCAGAGGCTTGAGGATTCTTTCATTTCGTTGGTTTCAGTCTTTTGGTTTGGTTGTAGCATGTGGCTACGGTTGCTGTATTTTCGTTTTGTTGTAACGATATACATCTTGTGTTTAATAAGATGGGATTTCTTACTATTTGTGTTTCATAAGATGTGAGTTCTTATGAGGGGTTTTTAGGATATGGAGTTCCTATGTCATGACAGAGTGTCATGAGGTTTGGACTATGAGATGTGAGTTCTTATATTAGATGACCGGTGAGGGTCATGTGTGTTGTGTTGTCTGGCAGCATGGACGTTCTATGGGAGTTAGAGCTAGTCCATGGCTAGAAATCCTAGGGGCGGCGATCCTATGGGTAGTTAGGTTTCGTCCGTTCGTTAGGAGAGCTGGCTGGAAAGTAGAAGTCTTAGGTGGAATCGAGACTGGTCTATTTTCTAGAGGAGTCGGGAAGCAAGCCTTAGGTGGGATCGAGGTTTGTCTGTCTCGGGACTCTAGCTGGCTGGAAAGTAGAAGTCTTAGGTGGAATCGAGACTGGTCTATTTTCTAGAGGAGTCGGGAAGCAGGCCTTAGGTGGGATCGAGGTTTGTCTGTCTTGGGACTCTGAGCTGGGGAATAGAGATCCTAGGTGGGATCGGGATCTGTCTATTTCCTAGGGGAGTCTGGAAAGAAGGTTCTGTAGGACTTGTCTTTTCCAGGGACTCCAGATGACTCGCTGAGGGGTCATATACGATATTCCGCTGAGGGAATGTCATGAGAGCCACGTGAAGGAATTCGAGTCTATAGGTACTGATAGCCATGTTACAGAAGATACTGGGTATACCTGAGGGAACATGATTCTCTCTAGGGAACCAGTACGGTTTCCTGTATATATATATCTCGATAGACAGATGAGATCTCTCCAGGGGACAATTAGTGTCTCCTGCTCGCAGAGCGTTTGACGGACTGTGTGTTCCGAGGATGTGTCAGCGGGGAGCAGACCAGCCTGACGGGTGGCCGCCCGGAGGGTGATTGGATGTTATACACTTGACCTCAGGGTAACGACCTTGGGGGTGCTGGGTATGTATATATATATACATATACATTGAGTGCGGGCAGGGCGTTCTGTAATGTGACTATGTGTTGAGACTTGATGAGCTTCGGGGATCGCTGAGGATCTCAGGTGGTATCGGCCGGGTAGGGCCAGGAGTGTGTTTTGATGGATCTAGTCTAGGGCTGTTGTTTGTGTCTGGCACCTCGTTCAGACGACTTTGGAACTTATGTAGCGTCTTGGTCGTGCATGTTCTTGTTTGATTGTTGCACGATCAATTGGTTCTTTCGCCGGCTCTACGGTTGGTCGGGCATGTTCTTGTTTGACTGTTGAACGATCAATTGGGCAGACCTGGTCGGGACTATAAACGGTGCATTTCGGTGTGTTCCGGGGAAATTTGGTCGGGTTTCTGGGCGTAAGTGACGGTTTTGGCAGGGGTCAGGTATGTGTAACTTGTGATTCGAGGACGAATCCTTGTTAGTGGGGGAGAATTGTAATGCCCGTGAACCAAAAATATGAAGGAATATGTGATTTTTGGTTGTGTGTCGATTGACACGTGTGTTTAATTCGTGAAGGAATATGTTTGTTGGAGCTGTGTCGCGCGACACATGCTTAAATTGGACCGTATGGTTTTGATTTCTGATCGGGTTTGGACCATATCTGTAAGTGTTCACACTTGGAGTAACAAAGTACCAACGGCTAGTCCCTCAAAGCTACAACGTTTTGAAGTTATTATCAATATATCAAGTCATCTTAAGCTACACCAGACCACATCAGAACACACAGATTCAACCAAGGCCACACCTTCCATCTTTGGATTCGATTTCCATCAAACCCCAATGGCTCCTTCCAAATCAAGATTGCTGTGCTTTAGGCAAGTTTTATGACGATCAATATGTTCCATTGAAGCTTACTATCCACTCAAACTGTTCAGAGACAAAGTCAGCATCACCTTCCATAATCTTAGCGATTCCAACCATCAAGGCTCCAATGGCTAGTTATCTAATTCAGACGATTAGTTTCTATATTTTTCCATTAATTAGACTATGTAAAATGAGCACTATATAAGCTCATAGATAGTTTTTGTAAAAACCACCATTCAATCACGATTCAATAAAAGTCTTTGTTTTCTTTCCAAAGTGAATCTTTGCAAAGAGTGTTTTTCTTTAGATTAAAGTATGTGATTCACTTAGCTCTATAGAAGCTGCAAGATTAGTTTTTTATTTTCGATTGAAACAATCTATTTTCGTTCACATATGGAGAGAGTCAATCACCACGAATTGAAAGAGTCAATCAAACCATCACCATTCCATCTCAACCTTCTTTCCACCTTCCACGAGTTATTAATCTTTGAATCTTTGATCATTGAGTGATTTTAAGTTGGAGTGATTCCAATCTTATATATATATATTTGGTGCACGTTGCGAGGGAGAAGTTCAGCAAATACAAACGGAAGCAAGCTTTCCATAAAAACGTGGCAGACGTGACTTTTCATTCCTAAAAATTTTCCACCATTGATGTCTGCATAGCCGTCTGGGAATTGAACGTCATTCTTCACCCATTGAAATAAGGCAACTTTTGCTTTTGAAGTCAATCTCTAAATAGGAAATGGGGTCATCGACATGCAATTCTTTTTTACCACAGAATCTTGTAATATATAATCTTGAATTGACTATATCTTTTGATATGTCTTTCACATTCATGACAATATACATGATGTTGTCAAATTTTTTATCTCGATATGCATCACATCAACATTGTGTCGTAGATTCAGATCGGTCCAATATGGTAGCTCCCAAAAAATGTTTTCTTTATGCCAATTATGCAAATCCCAATAACCGATCGGTTTTGTTGTATGTCCATTTCCACCACAATCAGATGTTTTAGGTGCTTTGACATGTTGTATACACTAATATACTTATTCTCCAGTCAACGATGCTGATGGATAGTTGCTCATTGCATCCATTCTCTTCAATAAATTGACTTTATTCTTCCGTTGGGCAAAAATATTCTATAACAGTCGAACCAGCATGTCTTCCTACCTGCCGACAGTTAGAAAGCATTTGTATCATCCATACAAATTGGACATGATAATATTCCATGTGTCATCCATCCTGACAACATACCATACGTCGGAAAGTCAGTTATCGTCCATAATAAAACCGCTTTAAGGTTGAAATTTTTGTCTACTGACACATCATACGCCTTAACTCTGTTATTCCATAACTCCTTTAGGTCTTCAATCAGTGGGTTGGAGGAACACAACAAGACTGGATGATTTGGTCCCGAATTCAAAACCGTCAGAAACAAATATTCACTTCTCATGCACATCTATGGGGGTAAGTTGTAGAGTGTCATGATCTCATGCCACAACGAATGGTTTTTATAGATATACCAAAAGGATTAATCCCATCTGCACATAATCCTAGATAAAAATTTCGTGTTTCTTCCGCAAAACTCAAATGCATTTCACTGAAATTTTTCCACTCCGCTGCATCAGATGGATGACACATTACTCTGTATTTTGTGTCGTGCTCAGCATGCCATATGATCGATGATACAGTCTTCTCTGATTCGTACATCCTCTTCAATCTGTCAGTGATAGGTAAATACCACATACGACTGAACGGTATCTTTGTTCGTCTATGACTATCCTTATACCTTGGTTTTCCACAAAACCTACAATGCTCCAACTCCTCATCTTCTTTTCAGAAGAGCATACAATTTTCTATACATACATCAAATGTTTGGTACAACAATCCTAGCTTTCGCATCAATGTTTTTGTCTCGTAGTATGAACTAGTGGCCTGATTAGGGTCTGGTAAATACTCCGTAAACAATTTCACCCGTAAATCCATGCAAATTTCAGCCAAATTGTGGTTTGCCTTGATGACATGAACCGACAAGCTAATGATAACTTGGAATGAGTATCATGACAACCATTATACAGTTGTGTATTTGCAACTTCTAACATGTCGTAAAACTGTTTCGCCTCATGAGTAGTTCTTCATAAACATAATCATTTCCAGTTTGATCATGTTCATGAGGATAATCATTAAATGGCGTAGAACTACGAAATGCATCATTTACCATCCCAACATAGACATTTCTGCCATCATAATTTATTTGTTGATTACCACTACTCAACTCAGCATTATCATAATCACTACTAGTTCCTGCCCCAACTACATCATAGTCTTCACCATGTTCAGACCATACATAATATCCGGGCATAAATCCTTTACTATGCAAATGCTTTGAAACAATATAAGTTGTTCTTAAACTACCAGAGTTCTAACATTTAACACAAGGGCAGTAGAACTTACGTTCACTACTTAAAGCTAAGTCTTGGTTACTTGCGAAAATTGATGAATTGCTCGATCCCGTCCAAAAATTCTCTTGATAGATTATTCGTCCACTCTCGAGTTAAATGCCACCGTTTTCCTTTTTGCGATTTTTCGGAATTTGTTTGGTGTTTGATAGGATGATTTGTGAAAAATAGGTGAGTACTCGTTCGTTATATAGGCAAAAAATGTGTGACTCATTTTGTAACGCCCGTGAACCAAAAATGTGATTTTTGGTTGTGTGTCGATTGACACGTGTGTTTAATTCGCAAAGGAATATGTTTGTTGGAGCTATGTCACGCGACACAAGAGGTTTGTGTCAAGCGACACATGCTTAAATTGGACCGTGTGGTTTTGATTTCTGATCGAGTTTGGTTTGGGTTGGTTTAGGGAACCTAGGGTTCCGTATTTAAGCAGAGAAGTGTTTAGGGTTGGCCGAAAATTTGAGCAGAGAAAGAGTTTTTGAGAGTTTTGTGAGAGAAGTGTTTTTCTTGAGAGAGAAACAGTTCTGCTTGGGTTTTTGGAGGAGATGATTGGCGGGGCAGATCGGATCGGATCAGAGTAAAACTTGGAGGGTAAGTTCTTCACTCTCTAATCTTGATTCAGGAGAAAACGGTTTGTAAATAGGATTAGTATTCTGAGAGTTATCGTTGTTTTCCCGTGAGATGGTTTTGCAGTCTCGAGTTTGCGATCCAGTCCACTTCGAGGGAGGATTCCCATCGAACCAAAGAGAATCAGGAGACGATCCTTATGCCCTTGGAAAGCTCCCTCTGTCTAGTTTTTGTATTAGGTTTTGGATCCTGATTTGGAGGTAATCTCCGTTCTCTGTGTTCGTTTGATTTCAGGGTGTTGTTTCTGAAATCTCTGTTTTTCCAGATTCAATTACCGAGATTGCGGGCTGTTTTTCTGTCGATCTGTTTGAAGTTAGGAGACGTTCTATAAACCTTTATGAAGATCTTGGTGTCTAGTTTCCAGATCAGGTTTCAGACCTTGATTTAGTAAAGGGACTCGCAAGTTATTCCCTTCTGTTCGGGTCGTGTCGGGAGTGCCTTGTTTCCTCGTTTCAATCCGTTTGTGACTCTTTTGCCACTCATTTGCGACTACATTAAGAAGTTAGGTAGGAGGTAGGTGAGGTTAGCTATGCGTAATGATACTCGTATTTACCACGTTGGCAACTACTGTTTTTGGTTGCCGACATAAACTTTGTTATTGATTTGCGAATCTTATGCAATGGTTTTAAATGGTATGATATCGGTCGCAAGTTTGGGATTGATTTGCGACTAACTTAATGACTATAACCACCGTCACAAAACAGTTTGAAATATGTGACTGATTTACAACTAACTTACTGACCATAACCATCGCCACAAAATAGTCTGGAGTCTGTGACTGATTTGCGACCACACTTAAACAGTCCAATAGTAGTCTTAAATTAGTCGCTATTTTAAGACGCTTATACGACTATTTGTTTCGATCGTAAAGTTGCGACCATTTGTACACTCTATCATCAGTGGTCGCAAATGTTTCACATAACAATCGCAAATCAGACGCAAAATTTTGTGACAAAAAAAAACAGTCACAAAAAGTAGTCACTCATTGGCTGTTTTCTTGTAGTGGTTATGAAGCCTAGTATAGACCCTGGAGATTCCAAGAAAAGAGTCCAAAACGTCAAAGAAGGAGACCCTAAAGCTAAAGCCAAGATAGTTGCAAAACCGTCAAAAGTGAAGCATAAGGATGTTTACAAGGATGTCAATTCGATTTCTACACCTAAAGTGGATACAAAGAATGAAAACAAAGCAAAAAAGATGTTTATATATGAGTCTATGCTGATCAAGATCATTGTTCCAAGAGAAGATAAGTCAAACGACAAGGAAACTATCAAGAAAAAGCTTGAAAACACCTTGAAGCATTAGTTGTCAAGTATGACATTGAAGACTTACTTGGAGTCAACGATAAATTTGAAAGTCCAAAGGCTAATAAAGCTAGAGGAACCAAAAGTCCCTTAGTGGATCAAAAAGAAGTCTAGTCCGACAAAGGAATCGAGTTAATTGATTTTAAACAAGCACTTTCTGGGAGCAAACCCACATTTTATTTGTATTTATGCTCTAAATAGTTTTGAACATTTTATTTGTAAACCAAGCTAGAACAACTTTCACAAGCCAAAGAAAACATCAAGACCCAAGAATTCACAAGAAACAACATTCTACCAAATTGGATAGAACATATAGGCCAGAAGTTCAGCAGTGAACGGAGAAGCAAATCAATTTGGAATTCGATGAAACTTGGTGGTCAGATGTATCTTTGTGTTAGATTCACAATGAAGTTTGAATCATCTAAACTGGAGCTGTGAGCAAGAAGATACACTAGATTTACTGGAGACATGTCAAGCTGCCTCAAAGCTGAAGCAAGACCAATATCGGGCCAAATACCGGCCTGCTCCGTGGACCGATATTCTAGCCGATGCCAGCACAAAAGAGAGGTCATTTAACTCCCAGTACCGGTTACAACTTTGGACCGATACTCGTGACCAACATTGGAGCAGTTTTGACGTAAAAGACCGTTTTGTCCTAAACTAAGCCCTAGAAGACCCTAAGCCTATATATACTTGTTTTTAGCCTCTTGTTAGGGGAGTAGCCAACACGAGTTCTCTTGGTGTTCTTCATTAGATTTGGATTCTAGAGCAATCCGGTGGATGATCTCTCTTTGTACCTGGATATAGAGAAGAATCCTCTTACCTTTACTCTTTAATCAAAGTTTTTCTATTATGAGTTCATCATCTATCTTGTGTTTTTCGTGCACCATGTTCGAGTAGTTTTATTTGTTAGGTTGTAGGAAGATCAAAGAGTTCATGAATTATTAACTACTATTGAATGAATTAGGGATAATCTATTAAGTTCTTCATCTTTATTTGTTCGTAATGCCGATTGCTTTTCTGATCAACTCGCATCTGATTTTAGATTGATATACTCTCCAAAAACTTGTTATATTGTCTGAACTAGTATTTGATGAGCTAGGCGTCCTAACAATTCGAAAGGTTAGTTAAGGAGTTTAGTGAACAATTGAATCTTGAACTTACTGCGTGTTTTCTTCTTCTAATAACCTGCGATAGTTGAGTATACTAGGAAGTTAAAACATAGTGTCTGAGCCACGACAGTGGGAAGATTATACATTCGTGATTTGAGTTCTAGACCATATCTTTCTAAAAGGTCCCTAAAATTTGATATGTTGTCTAATGATTTATGAATCTCTGCGATTAACCTATTTGCCTAACGTTTGTTTACCATTGCATTCTAATCTCTTTTACTTAGTTGTTTTCGTGTTTTATTCCCTTTAAAAACCAAAACCATATTTATTGTTTTAGCTTGATTTGATTCCTAAAAAGATTGTAGTACAAAAACGAGGTCCCTTTGGATTCGTTCCCTAAATGCTACTGTGATTGCTGTGCACTTGCAGTTATATTTAAGGGTTAAAACTTTGAACCACATCAAGTTTATGGCGCCGCTGCCGGGGATCTTTGATATTTTGTCTACAAGATTTGGACAAAAATCTAGTCTAAAACGTTTTTTCTTTTATTTTGCTCATTTAGTTTTTGTTTTTCTTTGTTTTTGATTGTTTCAAGGGAACTGTTTGAGCAAGCATGGCAGGTCTAGTTCATAACCAGCAGCTATGGCAACGTCATCAACCATTAGGAGCAGCCCAAGTTGGACACCAAGCTCTCGAGAGAATCCAAGACCAATCGTTTGGATTAGAGCAAGGTTTTGACGAATTTCATCACGATTACGACATGGAACGGCTGGCGCCTAACCATGATACCATAGAAGACACTTATTCATCATCAACACTTCTCATGGACCAAAATCCTATCCACCTAGCGCAACAAGACGTAGAGTTTGAGATAAAGCCTCGCGTTATCTCTCTTGTGAAGCAAACTCAATACTACGGTCTTTCACAAGAAAATCCTTTGGATCATATTGATTCATTTGAGGATTTATGCGGAGCAATCAACACCAATGGAGCCCCTTTCGATCACCTTAGATGTCGCCTCTTCTCTTTTTCTTTGGAGGGAGACGCGTTTCGATGGATGAAATCACTCGCACCCCAATCGATAACATCGTGGAGAGATTACAAGCAAGCCTTTCTTGAGAAGTTTTTCACCAAGAAACGGTTAAGTGCATTAGGGAACAAGATTACGAGTTTCCAACAAGGTCCTATTGAACCTTATCACGAATGTTTGGAGCGCTACAAGGAGTATATAAGCGATTGCCCACAACATGGTTTCTCGGAAGCTAAATTGTGCGATATTTTCTATCAAGGAGTTAATAGAGAACACAAATTACTTCTCGACATTTGCAGTAAAGGGAACTTCATGCGACAATCCGTGAGTGAAGCGAAGATTTCGATAGAAACCCTAGCAGCAAGTGATAGCATGATTCAACCAAGCTACGATGAAACCGTCAAGGCAATCAACATAGATCCGACATAACTTAAGGAGATCAAGGTGATGGTTTCCCAAATTCTAAAGAATACTCTGAGAACAAAAGCACATGAAGGAGTGACAACCCCTCATGAAGACGTTGATCAAGATTTTGTTGGAGATTTTTCAGCATGTGATCTAAGGGAAGTAAGCTACATAGGCTCTCGAAACAAAAATCTTGGGACAAGGAGTCATAGCCCCCATTACGGTCCTAAGGAACGTTTTTATACTCATCAAAACGTGCCTCACGAGACCAATATCCAACCGAAGCAACAGTTTGCTAAAGGAGTTCAACAAACGCATTTGAGTGGTTTCCAAGGCGTTGAGTCAAGAGAGATTTCGGAAAAAGATTTTGAGCCCTTGATAAATGGGTTTCACTATGAACTCAACAAGTTCAGAAAGAAAATTCATACTTGGATGGATATATTGGGACATGACGTTAACAACAAGATAGAAGAAATTTCATCTCATGTTAAGCAAATTGACCTCCAAATTGCTTATATCGCCGGTACCATTGGAAAACCGGATGGGTTTCTTCCCGGAAAAGTTGAGGTGAACCCAAGAAGTGAACACGTGAAGGCCATGACATTGAGAAGTGGAAGACAAGTAGATGAGGTGTTAATGCCAAAAGAAACCGGCAATGATGTTGTCATAGAAGTGTTAGAAGAAGATAAAGCTCCTAGTACAGAAGTTGACCATGAGACTCAAGAAGAAGTCGAGATTCCACTAGAGGTAACTCGTGTTTACAAGCCTAAGATTCCATTCCCAAGTGCTTTGAAAAAGCCGAAGAAGGAGAAGGAGCAAGCTAAGTTAAAAGAACTTGTAAGCCAACTTACCGTACGATTACCCTTTGTTGATGCTTGTGTGATCATCCCGGCTTTGAGGAAGTATATGAAGACCATTCCAACCAGCAATGTAAGCTTAGAGGAAGGTGTGATGTTGATCACTCAAGAGTGTAGTACGAGATTTCAAGACAAAGAATTTCAAAAGTTAGAAGATCCGGGTAGTTTTGTGCTTCCTTGTGAGATCGGAGGTTCCACTTTTGAGCGTTGTCTATGTGACTTGGGATCAAGTGTTAACTTGATGCCTTACACAGTAGCTAAACGCCTCGGCATTACCAACTTCAAGCCAACAAAAATCCAGCTAGTGTTTGTGGATCGGTCGATGAAACGCCCGGTTGGCATTATAGTCGACTTACAAGTCATTATTGGAGATTGTTGCATTCCGGTAGATTTTGTCGTATTGGAGTTAGATCAAGAGCTTCGAATCCTATAATCCTTGGACGCCCTTTTCTAGCAACCGCTGGAGCTATGATTGATGTTAAAGGAGGCAAGATCAAGCTAAACCTAGGAGATCTTATACTAAACTTTGAAGTCGACGAAGCACTACAAAGTCCAACGATAGATGGAAGTGCTTTTTTGGTAGACCAATTGAGTGAAGCGTTGGGATAAATGTTTGAAAACCTCATTGCCAATGATCTTTTGGAGATAGAATTGACAAAGATAGAAGGAGAAGACGAATACTTGAGCGGAGAAACTAATGAGTATGTCAAAATACTCGATTCGGCGAGTACATATGATAAACTAGTGACTCACTCTGCAACGGATGAGGATATTAATGAAACTGCACCGCCTAGAACCCTTCAAAAGGGATTACAAGATCCTTGGAGTGAGTTAAAAGCCCCTAAAGTCGAACTTAAGGAGCTCCCCGTTGGGCTAAGGTATGTGTTTCTTGGAGAAAATCAAACTTATCCCGTAATTGTCAATTCTAATTTGAGTGATGTCGAGTCAGACTTACTTCTTTGTGAGTTGAGAAAGCATAGGAAAGCTCTAGGATATTCTCTCGCTGATATCACAGGAATATCTCCATACCTATGTATGCATAGAATCATTCTAGAAGACAAATCAGCATCCTCCATAGAACATCAAAGAAGATTAAACCCAAATCTTAAGGATGTTGTAAAAAAGGAGATCATAAAGCTTGTTGAAGCGGGGATTATATATGCTATTTCGGACAGCACGTGGGTAAGTCCAGTCCATGTAGTCCCCAAGAAAGGAGGAGTAATGGTGGTGAAGAATGAAAACGACGAGCTAATTCCTACTAGGACGATTACCGGTCATCGAATGTGTATCGATTACAAGAAGCTTAATGCAGCAACTCGAAAGGATCATTTCCATCTCCCATTCATAGATCAAATGCTTGAACGTCTTGCTAATCATCCTTACTATTGTTTTCTAGATGGATATTCAGGATTTTTCCAGATTCTAATTTATCCCGATGACCAAGAAAAGACGACGTTTACATGTCTCTATGGTACCTTTGCTTATCGAAGAATGCCATTTGGGCTATGTAACGACCCAGCAACGTTCCAGAGATGCATGATGGCGATCTTCACGGACATAATAGAAGATATAATGGAGGTATTTATAGATGATTTTTCTGTTTATGGCTCTTCCTTCGAAGCTTGTTTGTCAAATCTTGGCAGGGTTTGAGGGTTTGACAACGATGTGAAGATAAACATCTAGTTTTGAATTGGGAGAAGTGTCACTTCATGGTGAGAGATGGGATTGTTCTTGGACATAGAATATCCGAGAAAGGAATCGAAGTCAATAAAGCCAAGATGGAAGTGATGGTTAGTCTGCAACCTCCATCAAATGTGAAGGGCATACGGAGCTTTCTCGGACACGCCGGCTTCTATAGAAGATTCATCAAGGATTTCTCCAACATTGCTCGACCTCTTACAAGGCTACTGTGTAAAGACACTAACTTCGAATTAGGCGAAGATTGTCACATTGCCTTCAACAAGATCAAGGAGGCGCTTATAAGCGCTTCGGTTGTACAATCACCAGATTGGGGACTTCCATTTGAGATCATGTGTGACGCAAGTGACTATGCAGTTGGAGCTGTTTTAGGCCAAAAGAAGGACAAGAAGATGAATGTTATCTACTATGCCAGCAGAACTCTTGACAAAGCACAATGCAATTATGCCACGACGGAAAAGGAGCTACTTGCCATAGTTTTCGCCTTTGAGAAATTTCGATCCTAGTTGGTCGGTTCAAAAGTGATTGGTCATACTGACTACGCTGCTCTCAAGTATCTTTTAGCCAAGAAAGATGCAAAGCCACGACTCATACGATGGATACTCTTGCTCCAAGAGTTTGATCTAGAGATTCGAGACAAGAAAGGTGTAGACAATGGAGTGGCAGATCATCTTTCTTGAATGAGGGTCGACGAACCATTACCAATGAATGATTGTTTAGCGGAAGAGAATGTTTACACTATGAACGCTATACCTCGTAGCAACATAAGAACTCCCTCTCACCGAGTTGAAAAGAAGGAAATTTTCGGGGCACCTTGGTATCGACTATCGCTAATTACTTGGCCACCGATATTGAACCTCCTAATTTTTTTGGCTACAAGAAGAAGAAGTTTTTTAAAGACGTTAGATTCTACTTTTGGAAAGAGCCTTATCTCTACAAAAAGTGCCAAGATGGTTTGTTTCGAAAGTGTGTTTTGGAAGAAGAAATAGCAGGGATTTTGCATGGTTGCCACAGATCAGCCTATGCAGGACATTTTGCAACTTTTAAGACTGTCTCAAAAGTCTTACAACCTGGATATTGGTGGCCTACGATGTTTAGGGACGCCCAAGCTTTCATCGCAAAGTGTGATGCTTGCCAAAGAATAGGTAATATAAGTAGGAGGAATGAGATGCCACAAAATTTCATTCTAGAAGTCAAAGTCTTCAATGTTTGGGGAATCGATTTCATGGGTCCTTTTCCCATGTCTTTTGGTAACCAATACATTCTTGTGGCGGTTGATTATGTGTCTAAATGGGTTGAAGTAATAGCAACCCCAACCAATGATGCTAATGCCGTGATCAAGATGTTCAAGTCCATCATTTTCCCACATTTTGGAGTACTAAGGGTAGTAATAAGTGATGAAGGAACCCACTTTATAAACAAGGCTTTCGATAGTCTTTTGAAGAAGTATGGAGTCAAGCATAAAGTAGCTACTGCCTATCACCCTCAAACAAGTGGACAAGTGAAGATATCTAACAGAGAGATCAAGGCAATCTTATAGAAGACCACGAGCAAAACAAGAAAAGATTGGTCGAAAAAGCTAGATGATGCTCTTTGGGCATATAGGACAGCTTTTAAGACACCATTGGGAACAACTCCTTTTCATATAGTGTATGGTAAAGCTGGTCATCTTCCGGTGAAGCTAGAATATAAGGCTGCATGGGCAGTAAAAGAATTGAATTTCAACCATAAGACAGCTGCCGAAAGACGATTGATCCAATTGAACGAGCTAGAAGAAATTCGATATTTGGCATACGAAAGTACCAAGATCTATAAGGAAAAGACAAAGGCCTACCATGATAAGAAGATCATTCCAAAGAAGCTTGAACCTAATGATAGGGTTCTCCTTTTCAATTCTCGGTTAAAGCTTTGTCCAGGTAAGCTTCGTTCTAGATGGTCCGGTCCTTTCACAATCAAGGAAGTTAAGCCATATGGAGCCGTAATCCTTTGGGATAAGCGAGAACGAATTCACAGTCAATGGACAACGCCTAAAGCCTTATCTTGTGGACACCAACCAAGGCAAGAACGTATCTATTGCCTTGAGTGAACCGCCCGACACCTAATTTGAAAAGGAGTCGAGCTAAAGATTTTAAACAAGCGCTTTATGGGACGCAATCCATATTTATGTTTTTGATTTTATCTACCTACTTATTCTAAGTTTTTTTGATTTAATTTTTATTTTCTAAACATTGTCATTCATTATTTATATATCTATGAATTTTTCAGGTTTTAACAAAAATTTATAAAAATACAAACAAATGTGTTTTTAAGAAGAACGATGAAAAGGAGATAGAACATGACTTGTTTAGTTCATGGAATGAACGGCGTACCACATCAGCACGGACGTTTTTGAAACTTGGTAAGCACAAAGTAGACAGTCTTATGAAGCCATAGGAAAAAGCAGAACATGATTTGCTATAACGGTTAGCAAGTTATGACCGATTGAACAAGACCGTCAAGGAAGGTTACGAAGCTGCAACTTCAAGCTTTTTCACAGTTCAAGCCATGATAAACCACGCTACAATCTTCATACAATTGGAAATATCTCGTTCTCAAGAATCCGTAGTATCTTTCGGGTCTCAAATCCGATGTGTATAGACGAAGAAAAAGCTCAATGGAAAATCCGATGTCAAGTGTATCTGTCCACTCACCCGACCGATACCTGACCACATGTGACCCGCGATCATCGGACCACCACTTCGAACCACCGAGCCGACCACCTAACCGTTTAGTTAAATAAGGTTAATTCTTCCTTTTTCACTTTTTTAATTATTTTACAACCATTTTTCACACATAATTTTTAAGAACCAATTTATTTTTGCATTTTCATGATTATTTAACTAAAAGTTATTGATTCATGAATTTTTGCATTAAAATTTAAAATATTGGTTAGAATTAAATGGTTTTAAATATGATTTTCACATCTTGACATATTCATTCATTGATTTCACTTAGATTGATGATTTTTAACAAATTGGATTCATTATTTGATTTCTTTTTGTTTCTTATTTATTTTTCCTTCCCTTGGACTTGGAAATCGATACACATGTATTGAAGACTTTGATCCAAGATGAATTTAACAAGTGATTTCAAGTGTTTTTGCAAGAATATGTTGCTCTTAAACATGATTTCCAAGAAATTTCATTGTGGACGCACAATTCAATCGTCTTAAACATTATCCTCCATTCAAAAGAGATATGACAGAAAAGAGGAGAAATTGGAGATACAAAGCATGGTTTCGATTCATACGGGATACCTAATGCTCAAAAACAACAAAGATCTAAGATTGATCACGACAACCTCAGATTTTTGCCGAAAATAGCTAAGCTCACCGGTACTATCATTCTAATCTCTATATTTTTGATTATTCTTTTCAAATAAATTTTCATCAGTACTCCCTTAATTTGATTTAATTTTACACCGGGGACTGTGTAATTTAAGTCTGGGGGGATTGTTGTTACTAACACGTTGTTCATGTTTGGTTTTTACGTTTTCAAAAGGATTTTTCAAAATTTAATAATAATAAAAAAATGTTTTTATAAAAATAATAAGATAAGAATTATGACACTTTTCTAGGATTGACGTTTCGATTTCGAAGACTATGTGACCATTGTTATAGGGTTTTGTTCATGACAATCGAATTAGAAATCTCATTATGGAACTTCCGTTCAGAAAATTTCTACTTGCAACTGTTTTGATGGATATGATTTTGACTCTATATGTTGGACTACTAATATGGTTTTTGATTATTTCTTATTAAGGATGTTAGATCAAGGAAACGAGTCATACATTCATGACATCTTATCCTCTTTTTTCCACTCTTTATTGTCATGAATGGCCAGCTCATCTTTAGTTGGTACCCTACCTTAAACCCTTTACCTTCTTTCAGACCTCATGCATTCTCTTTTAGTTTCATACTTGCAAATATGGGCAAAAACATCGGAGAGAAAAGGATCGACGCAATTTTCCAATCACTAAGAGATGCGACAATTTGGTAAAGAATGGAGGAGTACAAAGAACGATTTACAAAGAGTTTGGCCGAACCTTGGATGCTTAAAAACATGGTAACATTTTGTGCCTTTACTTGACTCATATCAAAGAGATACCGTTTTCTCCCTTTCAAGAAAAAAAAGAAAAAAAAAATTTCTAAGGGAAAGGAAAACGGTTGTCTAAGAGTCTTTTGGCCGAGGAATACCCAAGGAATATTTCATGATACAAAGGAGAGACGAGTAGAAGAGATTTAAAGTGACTCCCGGAGAAAGATCTAAGTCTGGGGGAGAAAGACGTGAAGAAGTGGTTGGGAAATTGTGGACATCAACATGTCCATTCTCTCTTGCGATTTTGCATAATATCTCGCACCCGGAGTCTATGGTAACCCTAAACACTTTTAACCTCACCACTAAAATCAACATTTCCCAATACCTAACGCCGTATTCCTTGAATGATGTTTTTATTGAGAAGTCCTCAATAAAGCTAGGAGGGTAGAGTGAGTCAATTGAGTTGAAGTTGAGATTTTTGCAGGGACATAAATTTAGAGTATGGACATGTTGTGAATTCGTGATGGAAGAAGATGACAACGTCTATGACCTAACTTTGTTTCATGTGGATTACAAGTTTAGAATTTGACGTAATGATCCAAAGGATATGTGAGTTCCTCCGAATTTTAAACCTCTTCTCAATTCTTGACATTTGTTTGCTTGAGGACAAGAAAGAGATAAATCTGGGGGAGTTGATATACCCTATATTTTACCACTTTTACTATCTATTTTACTATGTTTTCTACGCATTTATCTACGTCATTACGTCTTTAGAGGTAGTTTTCCTCGTATTTGTAGTTTTAGAATCTTAAGAGGAAAATCAAGTAAAAAGGATAAAAAAAAGCCAAAATAGGTGTAAACCAAGCTACAACAACTTTCACAAGCCAAAGAATCAATCAAGACCCAAGAATTCACAGGAAACAACATTCTACCAAATTGGACAGAACGTATACGCCAGAAGTTTAGCAGTGAACAGAGGAGCAAATCAATTTGTAATTGGATAAAATTTGTCATCAGATAGATCTTTGAGTTAGCTTCACAATGAAGTTGAATCTTCTAAATGGGAGCTATGAGCAGGAAGATACACTGGATTTACTGAAGACATGTCAAGATGCGTCAAAGCTGAAGCAAGACCAATATCGGGCCAAATACCGGCCTGCACCGTGGACCGATATTCTAGACGATGCTAGCACACAAGAGAAGTCATTTAACTGCCAGTACCGGTCACAACTTTGGACCGATACTCGTGACCAACATTGGAGCAGTTTTGACATAAAAGAGCGTTTTGTCCTAAACTAAGCCCTAGAAGACCCTAAGTTTATATATACTTGTTTTTAGCCTCTTGTTAGGGGTCTGACGAAATATTTAGGTTAGTTTATCATAAAGAGCAGCCACCACGAATTATGTTGGTGTTTTTCATTAGATTTGGATTCTAGAGCAATCTGGTGGATGATCTCGCTTTGTAGCTCGATATAGAGAAGAATCCTCTTACCTTTACTCTTTAATCCAAGTTTTTCTATTATGTGTTCATCAACTATCTTGTGTTTTTCATGCACCATGTTTGAGTAGTTTTATTTGTTAAATTTTAGGAAGATCAAAGAGTTCATGAATTATTAACTACTATCGAATGAATTAGGGATAATCTATTAAGTTCGTCATCTTTATTTGCTCGTAATGCCGATTGCTTTTCTAATCAACTAACATCTGATTTTAGATTGATATACTCTCCAAAAGCTTGTTATATTGTCTGAACTAATATTTGATGAGCTAGTCGTCTTAACAATTCGAAAGGTTAGTTAAAGAGTTTAGTGAACAATTGAATCTTGAACTTACTGCATGTTTTCTTCTTGTAATAACTTGCGATAGTTGAGTCTATTAGGAAGTTAAAACATAGTGATCCGAGCCACGACAGTGGGAAGATTATACATTCGTGATTTGAGTTCTAGAACACATCTTTCTAAAAGGTCCCTAAAATTCGATATATTGTCTATTGATTTATGAATCGCTGCGATTAACCTATTTGCCTAACGTTTGATCAATCTTTTTTACTTAGTTATTTTCGTGTTTAATTCCCTTTAAAAACGAAAACCATATTTCTTGTTTTAGCTTGATTTGATTCCTAAAAAGATTGTAGTACAAAAACGAGGTCCTTGTGGATTCGATCCCTAAATACTACCGTGATTGCTGTGCACTTGCAGTTATATTTAAGGGTTAAAAATTTGACCCACATCAATTCTATACTAATCTATTTTATTTCATTTTTTCAAGATTTTTAAAAATATAAAAAAAGAAAATATAAATAATTTTGAAAAATGCACTGGTCTACGGCACCAGACGGACCACCGGACCACGGACCACGGACCGACTGATGCCGCACAGTCCATGATCGAGGCGCGTCCTATCCAAGCAACTGGACGAGTGCATCACTCTGCGTCCTTGAACGATGTCGGGTTCTTCTGTGCCGTGTCGTCAATGCGTCGTGTTGTGTTGAGGTCGTGGTGCTGTTGGCGTGGTCGGCGTATCACTCCCCACTCTCGTATGTGCCCATCGACAAGTCACTGGCGTGATGCAGTGCTAAGGCTCCGTTCCCGCAGCCTTTGGTCTGTTGGTGCTGGGGTGTAGTCCAGATCCTCTATGGTGGAGATCCAAAGCTTGTTGCCGTCGACGCGAACAATCCTCGAAGGCATTGGCGATTTTTTAGACTAGGGTTTTCGCTCTGATTTTTTTTTTTGGGAGAGAAGAGATGTGAATGAAAAAATTATGAAAATCCTTGACCATATTTATAGGGTCGGATTTACCTCTTCTCCAAGTAAAAGGAATTTCCATTTTCCCTTTGGAGATAATTTTCATATTTCCATTTCTGATAAACCCAAGCTCTTTTTACATTTTTCGTTTCTAGGATAAATATCAGATTTTCATTTCTGATATATACAATTAAATTGTACTCTTAGGCCTTGATTGGTATGGCTTATAGCAGAGCAGTAGCATGAAACAGCATTAGCATTAGCAATATGCTGCAGGGAGCAGTATGCTCTGATTATGTATAACTGAATGGTAGAACTGTGAATAACTAGATGTAAAATTAAATAAATTATTTCATTATAATATATGTATTCTAATACATTATATATATAATAGTCATAAGTTATAACAACATTTTATATTTACTTATTCTTTTATTAAAATTGTCTTTTATAATACTATTTAACAAAGAGAAAAATAAACTAATGCTAAGTATTAGGTTTTAGTTTGAATATAAATAGAATTTTTTTAATAATATTTTCAAATTTAAATTATATTGAACTAAATTTTATTGTTTTATTTTGATATTATTTTAAAATAATAAAACCAATAAAATAATGATCAATATTAACTAAAATAAATAAAAATTAATATAATTCATTTTTGATCTTGTATATAAAAAAATTAGCTATTTAATATTTTTTTCATTATCTTTTAATAATATCTTAGGTCAATGCTCTGGAAAAACTTTATTAGGGAGCATTGAGGGTAAGAGCATTAGCAGTTACTAAACGCTCTATTTAATGTTTTGTCTACCAATCAAGTTTTAATGATAAAGAGCATGATGCTCATTTAAATGCTTTGCCAATCAAAGCCAGATTTTTATTTCTCTGATAACCACAAAAATCCCCTCCCTTTTTAATAAATCGGATACACCTTGGTTTCCCAATTCGGATAAGCAAGAAAATATATCGTTTCCTTTTTCGAATAAACACCACTTTTCCTTCCTTTTCTCGTCGACGACCTCCCTTCTCTTGGCCATGCTATTAGGGTTTTTGTGGGAGGTATAAAAAACCCCAGGGAACTTAAGGTCCAAGACAAGAGCTTCCCATGGTCCGTGCCTCCTTTCAAAGCTTTAGTCTCATATTCTATTATCTATTTTATATATATATTCTAGTATCTATTTATATATATATATATATATATTAAAACGTGTGTTGTTCCCAAGGAGAAAAGGAAAACTTCCATTTTTCCTACTACTTACCCATACAAAGTGCATTCCTTTGCACATAACGTACCTTGCACTTGCCAGGCCATAGGCCATAGAATGCACTGAAGTCCACGACAAAGCAACAAGACTTTCCCTCGTGGTAATTCCATCCCAGAAATCTTTTGAAATTGTCCCCCAGGTCAGAACTGGAGTGACAACCGAACTCTGATACAAATTTGTAACACCCGACCTAAGGATTATGAATCCTTATCACAATGTTAATCATATCTATGTATTTCACTGCTCTAAAATTTCTTTGATACATTGTTCGGTAAATTACAACATATGGAATTCTAAAACTACAACGCCTTGGGAAAGTCTCTACCGCACCTGCCGCATCCTCCTGCCTTGCCTACCGCGCCTGGTGTATCCTCCTACCGCATCTTTCTTTCCACCTGACCAGATCTCCAATCGTGCAAGCTTGGTAAGGGGGTGAGTATTGCATACTCAGTAAGACGGTCTACCCCGTCTCACGACCTAACACAACCTAACTACCCTGACTACTACTACTACCACCACATTATGCCCTACCACCATGTGCCAGTCCACAACCACTGCATAGTAGTTAGACAGGCCCACCCCTGAATACTACTACTACCGCCACATTGTGCCCTAGCACCATGTGCCAATCCACAACCACTGCATAGTAGTTAGACAGGCCCACCGGCTACCACCTAACTTTCACACGTCTTAATAGTAACTAGTTAAACCCACTAGCTTGCTCCTGGTTTTCGCCACACTTTCTAATCTCTTAGGCAACTAAAGTGTCCACTTGACACATTCAGAGTTCCCATATAGTAGTACAAAGGTGCCCACCGACACATTCAGAGTACATTCCCCACACACTTAACTAAGGTACAAAGGTGTCCACTTACACATTTAGAGTACACTTTCTCATAGTTAGTCAGCCCGTCGGCCAATGTTCACCATTTTAGACCTCTACTAAGTCCTCCCGGTCAGCCCCTTATTGTCTACCAGGTGTTCGTGCCATTTCTTAGGCCAAACACAAACAAGTAGGTGACATTTACCCATACACACGCACATGTTAAGTAATTAAAGGTGGCAATGTGAACCTATTATCCTACTAATTTGTATACCCTTCTACTCTAGACTCTCCTAAGGCTCACAATCATTATATACTCCATTTTAAACCTAATCCGCTATACTACGTTCTCAAGCAATAGCCAAAATATTTCAAATAATACATTTGTCCCGTATGGTCAACTCCCCTAAGCCAATGCAAGACTCAATTCAGATTCATGAGTAAATCCATTCCTCTATATATACTCCTAACAAATCCTAACAATATGCAAATGTGAGATGGGGCATAAACATTCTACATTGCTCTTTCCCAGTCTCACCAATCAACGAGTCACTCTTGGCCTTAGTCAAGGCCAAGTCAAATTTCCTCGAGACTATGGTCGAATCCCACGTCCAGATTACCCTTGGCTACATGTATTCTAACCAATAACACAGTCTGAAGCTAACTGAGTCGCCTGTCAAAACCTATCGGTCCTGCCAAGGTTCCAACCAGCTTCACCTCTGAGTCCATAGCCAGATCCTCTTTGATCCAACCGGATGCTCTGCCACTGCACCGTCCGTAAAGTCTTAGCTTGCCGGGCCAGTCTTGTGTTACTACGGATCAAGGCGGCCTTGGTCTCTCTACCAAGGTCCTATAGATCCACGGTACAGCCTATCTTAGCGTAACATAAGGCCATCGTGGCACAGCACGATCTCTCTATCGAGGCGCAGCATGAAGCTCCACCGAAGCACCTTTGCTGACCGTATCTAGACTCTATCGATGTGCCACTCGATTCGCTATCGAGGCACCATCGGTCCATGCACCTAGGCTCTATCGTGGCTCTACCGAGGCATCACCGATCTCTGTATCAATGTCATGTTGAGACGCGGCACGAGGATTCCCGTAATGCAGCAAGATGCCTCCCATGGCATGACCCTAAGCCTATCGTGACGCAGCACGCTGCCTTATCAGTGTGCAGTACACTTCCTATCGTGATGCCTCACGACCACTTGCCGTGGTGCGGCGCGACCCACTAATATGTGGCATGATCTCTTATCATGGTGCGGCACGACGCCCGTACAGAATCACTTTCAAGGATCGTCGAGGCCCTCCGAGGCCATGCCGATGCCTATCGTGCGACACCACAGTCTGGATTAAGACGCTCATCGAGGCACCCCGAGGCCAGACCGATGCTCTCTTTCAAAGGTGAATGCTACCGATGCTAGACTGGGTACCTACTTGTATGTGGCCTCTTGACCGTACTGCAGCCTCTTGCCGTTCACAAGACTCTCTTCTCGTGCTCGATCGTCAACCGTAGTCAAGTGAAACTCGACCATTGCCCTAACCTTGTCGAGACGCTCGTTCGGATCCATTATCCGGATCAAGTTTCCTCAACCACTACTCTCTTACCCCTAACCTTATAACTAGTAAAACACCCGATGAAAGCAATAATAAAAAGACTAGAAAAGCAGAGTTAGGTACGGATCGCGCCTAACCTTTGATCGCGAACCATCTCGTTGGGCTAGGTGCTGAGTTCCTTCTCAAGTTTCTTATGATTCTTTCTTCCTAAGCATTTCTCTTTGGCTCTGGAAGGAGAGTGATTTTGGTGTGTCAAATATGAGCTCCCTAGCTCCTTATTTAGACACCACAAAATCCCCATAAAGAATATTCACTTTCCTTAATTTTCTGTACTTTCTTACTACACAGGCCAAGTCCATTCTCTTTCCCCATCACCACCACGTTTTTACCCCTCAATTCTAGGGTTTTTCCACATCATCATTACCCTAGGCCCATCCTTAGGGTTAAACAAGGCCCCCTACACCATTTCTTGGTCCGTAAGGATTTTGGCCGCAGTGAAAAGGTTTTCCTTCTAAGTTTTTCTACCCAAACCTCTACCGCGGTTTTGGGATGTTACAAATTCTCCCCTTGAACTGGGTCCGTCCTCAAATCCAAGACGAGTGCCTCTTGGCTCTCAACGGGGGCCTAACCGTTCAGACGTATTATCTTCTAGTTCGTAATCAATTCAATGCTCATCCTAAACTTAGTCTTGAATAAATATTGATTGTATTATTGAGTAAAATGAAAAGCAAATACATCGTTGGAGATAGGTCAAAATAGAATGTAACATGAAAATTAGGAAAAACCAAAACACAAGCTAAACTCTAACAAAAACCTAACCCCAGCTTGATGTTGTCCTGCATGCGTTTTTTCTAGCCACTTCTGTTATTACCAGGGCTGGTTGCTGACGGCGGACTATCCCAGTACCGTTTCCATTCCGACTCTTCCTTACAATATTCGTCTAATTTGTCGTCTGTCTCTTCCAACCACCTGTTAGTCCCCTTGTTCTCTTCCTTCTTGGGAGATGGGTTGATACGCAGATCAGCCTGCCTATGGTAGGCATCTAACCATTCTTACGCATGCATATGTAGTTCCCGTCTTCGAATACTTCGGCTAGTGCCGGGGGTGGTATAGGGATGTCGATGTTTGCTCTATGTGCGGGTAAGCATATCCTCGGTGAACTCTAGCAAAGCGGTGTTAACGGCCAGCTGATGTAAGGTATGATAGAGGCGTGTATCTAGAGCTTCTCAAAGCTCCACCCTCAGTCCATCCTAGAACTTTCTGGCGAGCATTTCAGGATCAAGAGTACACTTGATTGTATTCTTGTGTAGCATGAACTCTTGATGGTACGCTTCTACTGGCCTCATGCCCTGAGTTTGCCCGTAGAACCACTCCTACCATAACGCTATGGCCTTTTCGTTTGGGTAAACCACTACCATAGCATGCATCGGTTGCTTTAACCCCAACGAGCCATTATCGTAGCCTCGTTGCCATGGTCCACAACCGCTTGGCCAATCCCGATTGATCAGAACCCCGGATCGCACCTTGATCTGGTCATGGAGGCTTGCGATGGACTCACGTATGGGTTGCATCATGGTCTCCGGTCTGGAGTGCGTCGTGTTGAGCTGAGGTTGTAGTGCTGTTGGCGTGGTCGGCATATCGTTCATCACTCTTGTACGTGCCCATCGACGGGTCACTGGGCGTGATGCGGTGCTGAGGCTCCATTCCCACTGCCTCTGGTTCGTTGGTGGTGGGGTGTAGTCCGGATCCTCCCTAGTGGAGATCCAAATCTTGCTGTCGTCGATGCAAACAATCCTCAAAGGCATTGGCGATTTTCTAGACTAGGGTTTTTGCTCTAGTTTTGTTTTGGGAGAGAAGAGATGTGAATAAGAAAATGATGAGAACCCTTGACCCTAATTATAGGGTCGGATTTACCTCTTCTCCAAATAAAGGGAATTTCGATTTTTCATTTGGAGATTATTATCAGATTTTCATTTCTGATAAACACAAGCTCTTTTTACATTTTTGTTTCTAGGATAAATATAAAATTTCCATTTCTGATATATACAATTAAATTATTAAATTGTATTCCTACGATAATTATCCAATTTTCATTTCTCTTATAACCACGAAAATCCTCTCCGTTTTCCATAAATCAGATATATCTTGGTTTCTATTTCGGATAAACAAGAAAATCTATCTTTTCATTTTTTGGATAAACACCAATTTTTCTTCTTATTCTTGCCGACGGCCTCCCTTCTCCTTGACCGCAGCTTTTAGGGTTTTGTGGGAGCTATCAAAGTCCCCAGGGAACTTAAGGTCCAAGGCAAAAGATTCCTCCAACCCGCCTTTCCTTCCTTTCAAAGCCTTAGTCCCAAAAACATAGACATTCTAGTATCTATTTTATTTATTTATATATTAAAACATGTGTTGTTCCCAATAAAAAGTGGAAAACTTCCATTTTGTCTACTACTTAGCCATATCAAGCACATTCCTTGGCATGAAACATACCTGCCACATGCCAAGCCATATAATGCATTGAGGTCTACGATAGAGCAACAAGACTTTCCCTCGCGGTAGTTCCATCCCAGAAATCTTTTGAAATTGTCTCCCAAGTCAGAACTGGAGTGACAACTGAGCTCTGATACCAATTTGTAACAACCAACCTAAGGACTATGAATCATTACCGCAATGTTAATCAAATCTATGTATTTCAGTGCTCTAAAATTTCTTTGATACATTGTTCGGTAAATTACAACATATGGAACTCTAAAAATACCATGCCTTGGGAAAGATTCTACCGCGCCTGTCGCATCCTCCTACCTTACCTCCAATGGTCCACCTGACTGGATCTCTAATCCTGCAAGGCTGGTAAGGGGGTGAGTATTGAATACTCAGTAAGATGGTCTACTCCGTCTCACCATCTAACATAACCTAACTACCCTAACTACTACTACTACCACCACATGATGCCCTTGCACCATCTACATGTCCATAACCACTGCATATTAGTTAGGAAGGTCCACCGGCTACCGCGTAACTTTCACACCTCTTAATAGTAACTAGGAAAGCCCACCGGCTTGCTCTTAGTTTTCACCACACTCTCTAATCTCTTGGAAAACTAAGGTGTCCAGTTGACACATCCAGAGTTCCCATACAGTAGTACAAAGGTGCCCACCGACACATTCAGAGTACTTTCTCCACATACTTAACTAAGGTACAAAGGTGTCCACTGACACATTCAGAGTACCCTTTCTCATAGTAGTCAGTCTGTCATCCAACTTTCACCACTCTAGATCTGTCCTAAGTCCTCCTGGTCAGCCCCCTTACTGTCTCCCAGGTCTTCGTGCCACTTTTTCAGGCTAAACACAAACAAGTCGATGACATGTGCCCATACACACGCATCAATGCAATAATCAAATGTGGCATTGTGAACCTACCATCCTACCAATTTGTATGCCCTTCTACTTTAGACTTTGCTAAGGTTCACAATCATTATCTACTTTATTTCAAACCTAATCTGTTATGTTATGTTATCAAGCAATAGCCAAATCACTTCAAATAATATATTTGTCCTGTATGGTTGGCCCCAGGTAAGCATGGCCATCCCAATACGTTACCCATGACAATATCTATGGCCATACGGCAACAGTCCCTGCAAAAATACAAAAATAGGACTATTCATTAATTGTGGCTAGTTCACGATACCAACTTATCTTGAAGACAGAATAAGCGGCATTGTGTATATCCTCTATCCCCTTGGTTGTACGCCTTCTAGAACGACTTTGTCATACCTTTCCGACTTTCCTTGAACTAGACCTTACTTACGACTTTGTGTTAGGTTGGCTAAGGTAGTACTAATATAACCATTATGATAATCCTAATAGCTTTCCTGTCTGGTTCACATCAATCCCTACTGGACTGCCGGATGCTAATAGACAAGAAAACCAGCGGGTAGAATTACTTCCTATGGAGTAGTAGCTCTACCATAACTCTATTTCATGGTTTACGGTTGGTTAGTGTTTCTACCTTTCAGCTTCATGGACTTCATGGACTAACTTCCCAATAGGCCCATGGTTGCTCCCAAAATAAGGTATACATATGCCAATGCAAGAATCAACTCAGATTCATAAGTAAAAACCTATTCCTCCACACTCCTAAACAATCCTAACAATATGTAAATGTGAGTTAGGCATAAACAATCTACGTTGCTCTTTCCCAGTCTCACCGATCAACGAATCACTCTTGGCGTTAGTCTCGGCCAAGTCAAGTTTCCTCGAGACTATGGTTGAATCCCACACCCAGATTACTGATATGCTCAAATTTAACCCTGAGCTACTCTCTCAAATTAAGAGATCCTCGTAGTACTTAGGGATCGAATCCTCAGGGAATCAATTTACACAATCAATTCAAGTATTCAGATTTTGCTAAGCAAGAAATATGTAATGAAAAGTCAATGATAAAACAAGCAAGAGATAGCGATTTTGGTTTCTAGTAATTCAAGGAGACAAAAGCTAGGCGATGGGTAATTCTTCAGGTATGATTCAAAACAGAGGATAAAACTACTGCAGGGTTTAATAAGTGCCATTCTAGAACTCAAACACTAAGGTAAAGCCAATCAACTTCCGTTGCAGAGACTATCTATACCTAGATCCCTAAATTCCAAATTCCTTTGCAAATTTATTGAATCTAAGCAAGCATTAAGTTCAAGTTCAATCGTTCACAAAATTCCTAAGCCAAATTCCTTTGCGAATAGGTGATTTTGCTCATTTAAGACTATGTCCAGTTGTTAATAACACTTCCGTGTCTATTAAAGCAACCTAAGATCTAGATACTAGGTAATCAAGCTAGATCTAGCATTAGAAACAATCTAGATGAAGAATCCTAAAGATAAACCCTAGCAAAATTACAATCCTATCAATTTTTCATCAAACCCTAGAATTCCCCACAACCTAACAAGCAAACTACTCACTCATGTTGAATAAAACAAACATCATGAATATAGTAAATTGCATAAAGAGATAAAGTTAGAGATACAAAGGGTTTTGAAGCTTGTAGTATGAAACTCTATAAATCTCTGTAAAAGCTCTCCCTAGCAATATCTCTCCAGTCTCAATGAAAAATTGGATAATGAACTAAAAACCTAAGTTAAACTATATATACAAGGGTAAAAAGTCGTTATGGGCTTTGAAAGAATGTGTGGAAGTCTTCATTAAAGCCCGTGTCGATCGACAGTAGCAATCTGTGTCGATCGACAGGCTTCTTTCGGGTAGAATCTTCTGCTTCGTCAACTCGCGTGTCGATCGACAGACATCATCACTGTCGATCGACAGAGAAGCATCTGTCGCTTGATTCCAACTCGATCTTTACAGCTAAATTCTCCTCAAGACTCCAAAATGTTCCAAAAGCTTCCATTAAGCTCCAAATGACCAAACACCTGTAAAGACACTAAAAACACCAAAAAGACTCTACAAAAACGACTTATATCATGGTTGAAAACGGGTAAAAACCATGATATATCAACTCCCCCAGACTTAATCTTTGCTTGCGCTCAAGCAAAGCATAAACCAAAACTGTGGAAGAGGTTTGAAAACAC
The DNA here is from genome assembly GCA_964056655.1 of Arabis hirsuta. Classification (NCBI taxonomy): domain Eukaryota; kingdom Viridiplantae; phylum Streptophyta; class Magnoliopsida; order Brassicales; family Brassicaceae; genus Arabis; species Arabis hirsuta. The sequence continues at coordinate 25,348,984 of OZ053300.1, read as the reverse complement.
AGAACATACCTTCCCTTGATGCAGCGAATTGACCCTTTCACCTAGTGAACCACATAACCCAGAACCAACCAAAATTAGACCGCCATGTACTTCTCTGCGGACATTCGCAGCCTTCCAAATTCATCACCACTTCACAGCATAATCCGTTAGTCTTCATCGCTTGGTCTCAATGTTCTCAAAGCCAAGAACGTTCTCCCATTCAATACCATGACAAATCAATCTATACAACACTTGGTATTCTTCCTCTCCCCCAGACTTATTTGTTTCTCTCTCTATTCTCTTTTTTTTTTTTTATGTTTGTTGAAACTCAAGCAGTGCATATTGCTATTGCTGTTCCTTCCCAGGAGACAGGGTCGCGACTCACTACCGTTGTTCCTTGTGAGGAGACAGTTTCATGAGAGTGCTCGTCTTCCTTATCCGTTCTACGGAACTCAGACTGCTGCTTTTGAGCTGGGTGATCACCTATTGAGTACAGACTCACCGGGTTTTATTCCTCGTCATATACTCAGGAGCTATCATTTCACCCCAATCCTAACACAATTGATGAATTTTTTTTTTTTTTTTTTTTTTTTTTTTCATGAGAGAGAGGAGTACCATTACTTTCAACAGGAGATTGCACTTGTCAGGTACGAATGAGGAGTCAAGCCCCTAGACATCAATTCCAAGGAGAACCGTACAGTAGCTCTGACTTGGCGGATTATACCGGAAGTAGCAGATGTCTCCAGTCAACTGGTCAATCCTAGGATTTCCCATTAGTCTAACTTTAAAACTGATTCTGGAGGAATGGTCACACGCTGAAAAAGACACTCCACTAAACCAAAAGAAGACTTGTTCCTAACTAGTTTTGACTCGATAAAACCAAAACTTTTGACTGACTCTCAAAACAGAAACTAAGTTAGCAACTACCTCCCCCAGACTTAAACAACACTGTCCCCAGTGTTATCAAGCCTGAAGTTGGTAAAGGAAATCAAAAGAAATTGAACTTGATTGAAAAGGATAAAATTTACCCCTGTACGGATCCCGTCGATCGACAGAAACAAGCTCTGTCGATCGACAGAGACTGTTCAGAATCAGACCGTTGGTCAGTTGAGAATTTGAATTTTCGGAGAGCCTGTCGATCGACAACAGATGTGTCGATCGACAGAAACGTCTCGGGTTAGACTGCAACTTTGGAACGTTTTCGTTTGATCTCAAAGTGATTCATGATTTGCACAAGTCCTAAACCTGCATTACTCAACAAACGATCAAAAGGAAAACAGAGGCAATCCATAGAGTAAATCAAGTTCAAGCATCCTAGGAAATCCAAAAACAAACTGATTCAAAGAAAATATAAAAACAACTCAAACATAAAAAGGATAGAAAAGGTGAAGCGTTAGGCCTAATCCTCAGCGGACTGGAAATCAGAGGCGTCCTCAGATGATGTGGCTGGTGGTGCTGGACGTGGTGGAGATGGAGTGCGAGGACGAACACAGCTAGACTGGCATGAAAGCGCAACCCATACTGCCTTGAGAGCACGAGCAATCCAGTCCAATTTCTGGTCAACACTCGCCGGATCCTGTAGAGACGGTGGGAATCCATGCTGGTGTGACAGAGCCTCAGCATGTATCTGTGGTGGAGCCTGAGAAGTGCTAGCTCCCGGAGTACCAACTCCTCGTGTCTTCAGCTTCCTAGTTGCCCCGATCGGCAGGAGTAATTCCTCACGTGGAGTGAAAGAGAGCAAAGAGGCATCCGTAGTTACCGGCATCCAGTCAACTACACTCGGAATTGTAACCATCCGAGACCCTCCCACTGCGAGGGTAAAAACCCAATGAATTGGATACTCACCCTTGGTCCAGTGCGCGCGCTTCATGTGATCCAAATCCACAAATCCATCACTCTTGTCAAAATAATATCCGGGTAAGGGAACCTTACACTGCTGGAAGATCGGAGTGAGCTTATTCCCCACGGTGAACAACCTCTTACCAAAGTGAGTGGCTGAAAGGGGAGTGTGCCTCAGCGAGTAAAGATGGTCCATGAATACTACCGCCATATTGGGTTGAAACCTAGTGCTCCAAGTCTCATTAGGGAGGAGGTCCCGCAGAGCATATGACAGTAAAACCAGCTCGTGCTTCCTCACCTTGCCCGGCTCCATCTTGCACAAAATCGTCGTAGAGAACAGTCTAACCAGATAACGAAGGACAGGATGGCGGATATCGGTGTGTGAGGAGCTCCCCACTTGAAACGGACCTGCTCCAATGTGGCTCCAAAGAGTATGTACCTCTCCAGCAATGTCCTCTGGTAAACCTGCAACCGGAACCACCGGAAACCCGAATACCCTGCAAATCCCTCGAGCGGAAATCTCAAGTCTTTACCCATTTGCCATGAAGCTCAAAATGTAACAGCTCGGATCTAGCTTCTGTTCCTCAGTCTCCGCCTTGTTGTACAACTTCACCGAGGCAAAGAACTGCCTCACAAGATCGGGGTATAATCCGTCGTCATGGGTTGCTAACTTATCCAAACCGACCTTCTACAACAATTCCTCCACCTCATCTCGAATGTGCAAACAGCCCATCGTTAGTCTATGGGCGTATCTAGTGGGTGCCATAGTAACCTTTAGCCACTCATTGTAGAGCAAAGAGTTGAAGTCATCCCACTTGTTGAGAATCTCTCTGTCATCCACTAATGCATCCTGCAAAACCTCCTTCAGTGTTTTATCCTCAGACTCAAACTCAATTCGAAATGGCGTGTTCTCCTCTCGTGGCCACTTTGGATTAGCAAGGCTTCGAATAACATATTCTGGTTCAGGAGGAGATTGCGAACGCGATCCCTTGTCAAACCTCGCCCTCTTGCCCTTCTTCAATATGCCCTTAGGAGGCATCTGCACAACAAAGCCAAAAGAAAAACACACAAGAACCGAAATTTAGCAAAACAGAAAACTTGATCCGAGAGCTCCCTGTCGATCGACAGAGACTCTGTCGATCGACAGAGTCGTCTCGGTTGCAGTTTTCAAGTGCTGCAAATTCTCGAAATTCAACCACAAATCTCAAGCATAAACACATTCGTGACCAATCCTAGCAACTGTATGATCCCAATGTACCATGATAACAACAACAATTCAACCCAATTCGAACCACATTCAAAAACCCCCAAATTCTCATGTCAAACTATAATCTACCAGAATCAAACGATGCAAGGCACGAAACCAGTCCGAATTCACTCTAGAAGTGTATATGAAGCATGAACAACACACGAATCGAACTAATTCAACCTCAAAATCACCCTTGTTCTTCACGAAATCGAAACGAAAAAGAAGAATTAGAGGGCCATACCTTCGGAGAATGATGAAAACGATGGCAGAATTGAAGAGAGGGGCAAAATCCGAATGAAATAGGCAAAAAATTTGTTTGATTTGGTGAAAGATTGAGAAAGTTAGGGTTTGGCAAAAATCTCGTCAAGAACACTTTGAAATCGTGTAAGAAAGTGGTGTTGATTCGAAAAATCAGATTTGTCTTTGTTAAACACGTTTTTGGGCTTTTGGGTTTTGGAAATCAGAAAACTTACCTCGGCTTTGGGCTTGTCCGCAGGGCGTGTCGATCGACACCACCCACCGTGTCGATCGACACGGGCCTTTTTCCTCGATTACTCTGGTTTTTTTTTTTTTTTCATTTCATGAATATAAAAAAAAAAAAAAACTAAAAAAAAAAATTAGTGAAAACAAAATTAAAAACTAAGTATATAGACTTACAAGTGGGTTGCCTCCCACTAAGCGCTTGTTTTCAGTCTCTAGCTCGAGTGTGTCGGAGCTCAGGCTTCTGGTGCATCATCCAAGGATACAATGTGTCCCTCTGGAATCTTGGCTTCCGCCCAGTAATGCTTCACCCTTTGGCCATTCACAGTGAATTCTCTTCCTTTTTTGGTAAGAAGGATTACAGCTCCATGGGGTTTAACCTCCTTGATTGTAAAAGGACCTCACCAACGAGAACGCAATTTACCAGGAAAAAGCTGTAAACGAGAGTTGTAAAGCAATACCTGGTCATTTGGTTCGAAGTTCCTGGAGATGATCTTCTTATCATGATATGCTTTCGTCCTTTCCTTGTACAACTTGGAGTTTTTGTAGGCATGAAGTCTAATCTCGTCCAGTTCGTTCAGCTGAATCAGTCTCCTTTCCGCAGCAGGCTTGATGTCAAAGTTGAAGTGCTTCACTGCCCATGCTGCCTTGTGCTCAAGCTCTACCGGAAGATGACAGGCTTTCCCATAAAGCAAATGGAAAGGAGTAGTACCCAGAGGTGTCTTGTAAGCAGTCCTGTAGGCCCAGAGCGCATCATCTAGCTTTGTAGACCAATCCTTCCTTGTGGAATTCACTGTCTTCTCAAGGATCTCCTTGATCTGTCTGTTGGAAACCTCCACTTGCCCACTCGTCTGCGGGTGATAAGGACTAGCCACTCGATGATGAACACCATATTTCTCTAAGAGTTTAGAGAATACCTTGTTGATGAAGTGCGTTCCACCATCACTGATGACAACTCTGGGGACTCCGAACCTTGGGAAGATGATGGTCTTAAATAGCTTAACGACCACTGCAGCATTGTTCTTCGGACTAGCAATTGCCTCAACCCACTTGGAGACATAGTCCACTGCGACTAGAATGTACTCATTCCCATAAGAAGATGGGAATGGACCCATGAAATCGATGCCCCAGCAATCAAAGATTTCAACCTCAAGGATGAAGTGTTGTGGCATCTCATGTCGCCTGCTAATCTTCCCTCTCCTCGGACAAGCATCACACTGCAAAATAAAAGCATTAGCATCTTTAAACATTGAAGGCCACCAGAAACCTGCTTGAAGAACCTTTGACACTGTCTTGAATGTAGCAAAGTGCCCCGCATAATCAGAACCATGACAGTGATACAGCACATCTCGAACCTCACTCTCTGCAATACACCTCCTGTAGAGGCCGTCTGAGCAATGCCTGTAGAGATAAGGCTCATCCCAGTAGTATCTCCGGAGTTCTCTCATGAACTTCTTCTTCTCATACCCCTTGAGTTCGGTAGGAAGGTCCTCTGTAGCTAGGTAGTTTGCAAAGTCTGCATACCAAGGCCGATTGCCCTCTGAAACTGCATTTAAGTCTTGACCCTCAATCTCTGCACACATTGTCGATCGACAGTGATGATGAAAATCGATCGACAGGACATTTTCTGAAATCTGAGACTCGTGCAGAGGAGAGCCTGTCGATCGACACTCGCATCTGTCGATCGACATAGAGGCTTCAGGCAAACTGTTCGCGATCTGTTCGGGCGTCGGGCTTTGCTGAATTTTGTTCCCATGCACTTGAGATCCAATCTCTATGAAATGCACACTCTCCTCTGGAAAGTAGTCATCAATAAGAACATTATCCTCAATCCGAATGCGCGAGAGATGATCCGCAACACCATTCTCCACCCCTTTCTTGTCCTTCACCTCAATGTCAAACTCTTTGAGAAGGAGAATCCACCTCAACAACCTTGGCTTAGCGTCTTTCTTCTGCATAAGGTACTTGAGTGCTGAATGATCCGTGTGCACTATCACCTTGGCTCCAATCAAGTAAGGCCGGAACTTTTCGAAAGCAAAAACCACAGTCAACAACTCCTTCTCAGTAGTTGCGTAGTTCTTCTGAGCCTCGTCAAGCGTTCTACTAGCATAGTAGATAGCATGCAGTTTCTTGTCCTTCTTCTGACCCAACACTGCTCCAACTGCATAGTCACTGGCATCACACATCACCTCGAAAGGCAAATCCCAGTCTGGAGGTTGCACTATTGGAGCACTCACCAAAGCCTGCTTAATTTGATCAAAAGCAGATAAACAGTTAGTATCAAAATCAAATTTGACATCCTTACAGAGCAATGTGGTGAGTGGGCGAGCAATTTTGGAGAAGTCTTTGATGAATCTCCTGTAGAAGCCAGCATGTCCAAGGAAACTACGGATTTCTTTGACTGAACTTGGCGGTTGAAGACTCGTCATCACTTCGATCTTGGCACGATCTACTTCAATACCATCTGCTGAAACTCTGTGGCCAAGTACAATGCCATCTTTCACCATGAAGTGGCACTTCTCCCAGTTGAGAACCAAATGCTTCTCCATACATCTAGCAAGCACTTTTTCCAAGTTTTCAAGGCAGCCCTTGAATGAATCACCGTAGACCGAGAAGTCATCCATGAAGACCTCCATGTAATCCTCAATCATGTCTGTGAATATGGACATCATACAGCGTTGGAAAGTTGCAGGAGCATTGCAAAGTCCAAAAGGCATTCTGCGGTATGCAAAAGTGCCATAAGGACAGGTGAATGTGGTCTTCTCCTGGTCCTCTGGATGGATGGGGATTTGGAAGAACCCAGACTACCCATCTAGGAAACAGTAGTAGGGGTGGTTTGCTAGCCTCTCCAACATCTGGTCAATGAAGGGCAGGGGGAAACGGTCCTTCTTGGTGGCTGCGTTGAGCTTCCTGTAGTCGATGCACATCCTATGCCCAGTCACAGTCCTCATCGGAATCAGCTCGTTCTTGTCATTCTTTACCACTGTGACTCCTCCTTTCTTAGGCACTACATGAACAGGACTAATCCACGCACTGTCTGAAATGGGATGGATGATTCCAGCCTCTAGAAGTTTCAAGATCTCTTTCTTGACAACTTCCTGCAGATTTGGATTAAGCCTCCTCTGGTGTTCAATAGATGGCTTGCTCTCATCCTCAAGATGTATCCTATGCATGCACAAATCCGGAGAGATACCTGCAATATCATCAAGAGAATAGCCAAGAGCTGGGCGAAACTTCCGCAGCTTGCTTAGTAGTAAGGTGAGCTCTACATTGTTCAATAAAGAGTTAACAATGACAGGGTAAGTGGAATTAGGACCAAGAAAAGCGTACCTTAGCCCTGCTGGAAGTGGTTTAAGCTCAAGCTTTGGAGCTTTCTGTTCACTCCAATCGCCTACTTTTGGAGCTTTCACAGAAGGTTCACCCAAATTCGCACTAGCAACCATCTTCCTTCATTCCTTGTTAGCATCCATCATCCTAGCATATCCCCTCGCATCCTCATCAAGCTGATCTTCCTGTAGCACAGAGTTCACCAAAGTCCTTTCCAAGGGATCAATGGGATACATATTGTTGAAGACTTCCTGCGCAAGATCTGTGAGTGTATCAACGTAGAAGGTCTGTCCATCGATGGTGGGTCTCTTCACCAGCTTATCCATCTCAAACTTCATCTCGAAACCACCCACCCGCAAGGTAATACAGCCTCCCTGAACATCTATCAAAGCACCAGCTGTGGACAAGAAAGGTCTGCCCAAAATAAGAGGATCTTTGGGTTCCTCGTTGTACTGCAGGACCACGAAGTCAGTAGGAATCATGAAATCACCAACCTTGATTGGCACATCCTCCAATATTCCTTCCGGAATCCTTACTGACCTATCCGCTAGGATAAGAGAGATCCTAGTGGGCTGGAAATCCGTCATCCCAAGACTGACAGCAACAGAGAGTGGCATTAGGTTGACACCAGAACCTAAGTCACAGAGAGACCTCGGAAACCTATCCTTGAAGATCAAACAATCCAACACAAAGCTTCCTGGATCTGTGAGTTTCTCTGGAATCCGGTTCTGAATTACCGCACTAACCTGCTCAGAGATCATAGCCACTCCTTCCTCTATACTCAAACTCTTGGTGACCATCTTCTTCACATACCGTCGGATCACAGGACTAATCTTAATGGCATCAACGAAGGGAAGCTCTAGAACCAACTTGTCTATGATAGCCTTGCACCTAGCATCTTCAAGCTCTTGCTTAGACCTCTTCTGACTCCTAGGAAAAGGTGGTTTAGGCTTGTATACCCTCTCAACCTCGACATCTGATGGATTAGAAAAAGTTGTACGGTTCTGGGGCCCGTGTCGATCGACACTATCAGGTCTGTCGATCGGCACTTGCGTATCTGGAAATTCGGAGTCGATCCGTGAGGGGTCTGTCGATCGACAAGGATGTCCGTCGATCGACAGAGGAGTCTCGGGAAAATTTTCATTCTCATCAAATTCTCCTGACTCATCCAACTGCTCTGCACCAAGTCCCTTCTTCATCACAGGCCCTTGGAGGACCTTTCCACTCCTTGTGGTGATGGCCGCAACTAAGTGCCTTGGGTTAGCATCCGTCTTAGATGGAAGAAACCCCTCCTGCCTCCTAGAGTTCTCAGCTGTCTGAGCAACCTGTGTGTCCAGTTTCTTCACATGTAGATTGATAGCCTCAATCTTTCCATTCAAGTCCGTGTACAAAGCATCAATCTTGCCATTGAAGCTCACCGTCATCTTCTGCTGGCCTTCCAAAAGCTGCTCTAACATAGACTCCATCTTATTATCTGCCGACTTAGGAGGAGGAGTCTGGGAAGAAGAAGAACCATAGTTCCTAGAGAAACCATTCTGAAAAGGTTTCTGATAGTCAGTCTTCTGGAATTGTGGTTTAGAGTAGCTGGGTGAACCTAAATTCCCAGTGAATGAAGACCTCTGGTTGTTACCACTGAAGCTCCTGTTACCCTGCTGATTACCAAATCTCTGTCCCTGAAAACCAGTACCACTGATGTAGTTGCAGTCCTCTTCATCCTCCTCTTCATCTGGAATGAAGGTCTCTTTACCTCCTGAGCAAACTGCACTGTCTTCTTACCCACTAGCAAGTTGTGCACTGTGTCTAGCTTGGCTTCCATCTTAGCCATCTGTCCTGCATCCATGCTTCTACCAAGTTGCTTCCTCTCGAAGTCTATGTTCTTGGTGCTACTGCTGGAGGCCATGTTCTCAATGAGTGCCAGCGCATCACGTGGAACATTGGTGTTGAAATTCCCTTTACTAGCAGAATCCAGCGCACTCTGGTGCCTCCAGTCAATCCCTCTGAAAAAGATACCTAGTAGCTGCACGTCACTATAACCATGGTGGGGACAGTCCCTCTGATAGGACTTGAATCTGGTCCAAGCAGCCTTGAATGCCTCTGTTGGTCCCTGCTTGAATGTAAATATCTTCATCCTAAGATCCTCGGACCTTGCCTCATCAAAGAAGTTGATGAGGAAAGCATTCTTGGTCTCCTCCCAAGTAGTAAGAGACCCCGGTGCTAGCTGCTTCAGCTAGTAAGCTGCATCTCCACTCAGAGAATAGGGAAAAAGCTTACAGAAGAGGTAGTCTTCTGGAACTCCATTGGCCTTAATGCTAGAAGCTAAGTCCTCGAACATCTCAATGTGGTCCATTGGATGCTCTGAAGGAAGACCATGGAAGGGGTGCTTAGCCACCAAGGAGAAGTAAGCTGGCTTCAGCTCGAAATCATTCCTAGGGAATGCGGGAGGCCTGATAGCTGCCCTGTTGGCATAAAACTGTTATGGTCTGTAGTGCTCTCCCAAAGTACGCACATGCCCAGCTGGCTCGTGCTGCTGTACCAACTGGCCCTGCTGCTCAATCTACTCTGCAATCACAGCTCCATTCTCATCTAGACGCTGACCATTAGCGTTGTACTTGTTACCCTGGCGGTCTGTGATGGTCCCATCCACACCTTGGATCAAAATCACCCTGTTGTTGACCATTCTGGTTGCTTTCGTTGCTGCTCGGTTAGCTCGCTCTAAAGCTCCTACTCAGAAATAAAATCTACTAACTCTTGATTCTTGTTGCTTCTGGTTTTGCGACTAAGCATGCACCTGAAACAGCAAAAACAAAAGAAAATAGAAGTAAGTAAATAAAAAAAATAAAAAAAAATTATAATTTAGACAAAATCCTAGTAACTAAAATCGAATGGTAAATTTGATTCCCTGGCAACGGCGCCAAAATTTGATATGCTCAAATTTAACCCTGAGCTACTCTCTCAAATTAAGAGATACGCGGCACGATCTCTTTTTGTGGCACCGCAAGACGCCCGTACTGATGCTCTGTTAAAGATCATCGAGGCACCCCGATGCCATGCCGATGCTTATCGAGACGCGGCACCACTGTTTGCACTAGTTTTTAATATTTTCGTGTATTTTAAAGCTTTTCTAGATAATTGAACATTTTGGACCTAAAAAGAGATAAACGAAATCTTTTTAAAGGAAAGATAGATTATGTCTATCAGATCTTTTGCCTCAGATGAAGATGTTCCCAACGTTGGATCGAGCTCAATTTTGTACAAGATAGACAAGGATCTCTAACATAGCATATTCGATCGTGGAAATCCGACGGTGCGATATGAAGATACGCCTAATATATAGAAAACATGCAGATTTCCAAATCTTCGAAGAATGTCCCTAAATCTTCGACGATTTCCAGATTTCCAAATACCTAGCCAACTTCCTCATCTATTTAAACACAAGGAGACCACGAAAATCAGTGCCACTTTCATAGCCACCACCATAGTTACACATTTTCTTTTGAGGGAGAGCCTTTGGCTCAAACTCTTTTTAGGATTTTTATCGAGCTTTTACATATTAATTCAAGGGAGAAAACCTCCAATCTTTGTACCAGCAGAGAGAAGCTTTCTAAACCCTCTTTAATAGTGCTATATTTTCATTATACTCTTGTTGTCACTTCTACGATTGAGTAGTTTGATTGTTGGGTTTAAGGATTTTTCAAGAGGAGCTATTTATGGATCCATAAATAGGAATTGTTCATGCTTAGGAATTTAGTAGAGTCTTGATCTATACTTTCTTCTCCTACATATTTCTAGTATAACCAACTTATGATTAAATTTAGATCAATCTTTACGAGTTTGATCCTGATCATTGCGAAAGTCGTGTTAGAGAGTCATGACTGAATGATGAGCTTGAACTTTATCATTGCGAGAGTCATGTTAAATATCAGGTTGACATATCGAAATTTAATCCTCTTTATGCATATCTAATTTCTTTACTAGAGTCGAGTATTTAGGTTGATTGATATATTAATCTTCACTCTGAGAATTGGTTGATTTTGTTTTAAGTGAATTCGAGTTAGGAACCCCACTTTGCTAGATTTGCTTACATGAACATCTCAATAAATTGCTCCATGAACCTTGAGATTTCCATGCTGTCCAACGTTTATTCCCATTCAATTCTTATTGATATTTTATTTACCAGCATCACCACGATCGAAACCTCCATATTTTGTCTTAACTTAATTCTTTTCCCGAAAACTTATATTGCCCTACCAGTCTCTAATGGATTCGACCCTTAAGTACTACATTGATTCATTGTGCACTTGCAACTAGTCTTTGTGTCGCTGAGATAAAACTAGACACACATCATACCCATAACCAAATAAGATATTAGACCCGAACCAAATACATGAACCAAGCCTCATACTAGAGACTCGTCCCAAAAGTTGAACCTGGCCCAATACAAGAATAAGGCACGATATAGAAGACTTAGCTACGAAAACCCTAATTATGCAACATGGGTCCGTCGTTTATAAAAACGAATGATGCTGGTAAAAGATTTCGATGACACATAAGGTTATCGTCGAAGCTGAAAGGGAAACACAGACTATCAGAGCTTCAACTGAAACAACCCAACCCTTTTTTTTTAATTAACATTGGACTCGAATTAGTATTTCCATAAATACTAATTCTCAATATCCAATTAGGCACACACAATCAACGAATAACCAGCGGAAAACCACATAAACCAACAAACCAACAATTAAACCAGGAAATTACTAAACCAACAGTTCAATTCCAATACAACAACCAGCAACTTAGCATTTCTAACAACATAAATGCAATCAAAATAAGACACTAGATCATCTCCTCTTCCCGGCCATGATTCCACGATCACACTTTATCTTTACCTGCATCACATGGTTAAAAGAGATGCAAGAGTATTATCACAAATACTCAGTGTGACGGTCATTCCATCTACTTGGCTATACTCATAGGCATAAGAAAATATCACAATACCAAGCGATCATACAATATTGCATAACACAATAATCAACAAGAGAATCACACATCAATCCAAACATCAATCAAACGCATTCTGACATTCTGTTTACCCAGATAAGCCATGGTCACGCACTCACCTTAGGTAAAACAGTTATACCACGCGTTTCAAATTTCAGATTAAACCGAACTCAGTGGCTCTGGAAAGCTAAGACTCGGGGCTTTCCAATGATACCTAGATCGTCTTCTGGGTCCTTACAAAATGATGGGAAAACAGCCCGCAAGTTCGTTGTTAGGAACTGGAAACATGAAATTTCAGTCTCAGAAAATATGAACGACACGTTGACATCTACAGAACACAGAGAACGGAGATTACATCGGAAAAAGCATCGAAAACCTGTTCTGAAAACTATACAGAGAGAGCTTTCCACAGATAGGCGGATCGTCTCCTAAATCCTTCTGGTTCGACGAGAATCCTCCCTCGAATGGACTGATCGCAGACCCAAAACTGCAGAAACATCTCTTAGTAAAACGACGATTACTCTCGGAATACTAATCCAAATGACAAACCGATTTCGCCCAAAGCTAGATACGAGATTGGAGAACTTACCTAGAATTTTTGCTCCAATCTGATCCGATCTTCCCAGCCGTTCGTCTCCCTTTCTAAAATCGGACAGAACTATTTTCAAAGCAACAATCTCTTCTTCTCTCTCTCAACCTACGAAATCCTCTCCTTTTCCTCTCCAAAACCGGCTGCAAAAACGTCTCCATGCGTTTTTATATCATGCCCTAGGGTTTCCTAAACCGGCCGCTAAACTAAGCGATCAAGAACCAAACTTGTCGGTTCGATTTCAACTTGCGTCGATCGACGCAAATCACTTGTGTCGATCGACGAAACACCCAGAACCCGACTCCTTGTGAGTCCAACCACGTGTGTCGATAGACACACACACTGTGTCGATCGACGCACCAACCAAAAATACACATTTTGGTTCACGGGTGTTACAATTCTCTCCTACTAACACGGATTCGACCTCGAATCATACAACACCGTCCCTACTAAGGATAACACTTTCGTCTGAAACCCGACTAGCTTCACCCGAAAACACACCAGAATGCAACGTTTTCTTGTCCAGACCAAGCCTGCCCGATTGATCGCACAATAATCAAACAAGAACATGCCCGACAAACCGTAGACCCAGAGTTGAACCAATTGATCGTGCAACAATCAAACAAGAATATGCACGACCAAGACGCTACATAAGTTACCAGGGTCATGTGATACGAGGTTCTCAAACGCAAGTAAAATCCCTAGACTAGACACCAATCACATCAACACTCCTGACCCTACCTGGCCAGCACCACCTGTGATCCTTCCCGATCCCCGAAACTCATCCACTCTCATACTCATAATCACATCACAGACGCTATGCCCATACCCATATACATATACACCCCTAACACTCCCAGGGTCGTCACCCTGGAGATCACGGTGTATAACATACACCTCCCACCTTCAGGACCGCCATCCATCAGGCTATCGGTATGCTCCATGCCCCTCTCACTCTCGGGACACACAGTCCGTCAAGCTATCGGCATGCAAGAGACCTCACTTGTCCCCTGGAGAGAACTTCACCTGTCCCCTCGAGATATATGAAGGAAACCTCACTTGTTCCCTGGAGAGAACCTCACCTGTCCCCTCAAGTATACCTAGGAAACCTCACTGTTCCCTGGTGCACCTTCTGTAACGTGCCTCATAAGTACCTGTCGACCAGAATCACTTCTCGTGGTCCTCATGACATCCCCTCACCTGGAATATCATTACATCCATGACCAATCACGAGGTCATCCGAAACAACCCAACCACCATGGGTGTTTCCACAGAGTCCTTGGGAAAGACAATTTTAACTCACATAAAACCTCTTTTCCAAACTCTCCCTAGGAAATAGACAGATCCTACCTCACATAAGACCTCTATTTCCCAGCACCATCTAGAGAACAGACATAACTCACTTGTTCCCTGGTGCACCTTCTGTAACGTGCCTCATAAGTACCTGTCGACCAGAATCACTTCTCGTGGTCCTCATGACATCCCCTCACTTGGAATGTCATCACATCCATGACAAATCACTAGGTCATTCGAAACAACCCAACCACCATGGGTGTTTCCACAGAGTCCCTGGGAAATATAGTTCTAACTCACATAAAACCTCTTTTCCAGACTCTCCCTAGGAAAAAGACAGATCCTAACTCAAATAAGACCTCTATTTCTCAGCACCATCTAGAGAACAGACAAGTCCTAACTCCCATAGAACCTTTATTCCTAGATACACCTAGAACATGGACAAGTTCTAACTCACATAGAATTTCCATTTTTAGCCCTCACATACACACATGACCCACCAGTCATAAAATATAAGAACTCACCTCTTATAAACACATTTAATAAGAAATTCCCATCTTATTAAATCATCAAAATATATAATCGTTACACACTAAACGAATACTACATCAAACATAGCCACATGCTATCTCAAACTGAAAATCAGAAAACATAGCCACAACTCAAGTAACCACTTCGAGAACTTTACCTTCATCTTCGCTTCCGGTTCCCAAGTCTCCTCCTCGACACCGTCGTAGTCCCACACGACTCTCACCAACGGTATCCTCTTCCAGCGCAGGACCTTGACTCTCCTCTCGAGAATCCTCACAGGTCTCGCCTCCAACGTCATGTTGGGCTGAAGATCCTCCGGGATCCTAGCCAACACCTCCTCAAAGTCATGCAGACACTTCCGCAGCATCGAAACAGAAAGACTTTATGAAAAGCCTCCATACTCTAAGGTAACTCCAATCGATAAGCTACTGGTCCAACCCGTTCCACAACCTTGAACGGACCCATAAACCTCAGACTTAGCTATTCTCTGAAATGGATCTGTTAGGACCCCTCAACATTGCTCCCTTGAGATACACCACATCTCCCAGCTCAACTCCAACTCTTTCCTTCTCTTAGCAGCATAACTCTTCTGCCGATCCTGAGCCTCCTTCATGTTCAACCTCAAGACATGGATCTTCTCCGTCATCTCCTGAACAAAATCTGCACCAAACATGCTCTTCTCTCCCACTTGAGTCCAGCATAATGGTGTACGACACGGCCTTCCATACAGAGCCTCGTATGGAGCCATCCCAATACTCGCCTGGTAACTATTGTTATACGCAAACTTAACCAGGATCAAGTGATCTGCCCAATGACCACCGTAATCTAGCATACACATCCTCAGTAAATCTTCAAGAGTCTGAATCGTCCTCTCAGACTGCCCATCCGTCTGCGGATGATATGCTGTATTCATATGCACCTTAGTGCCCATCTCAGTCTGACATGCTCCCCAAAACTCAGAAGCAAATTTCGGATCCCTGTCTGACACAATACTCGCTGGCATACTGTGCAGCCTCACAATCTCACGCACATACTTCTTAGCCAAAACTGTCACTCTATCGGTCTTCTTGATGGCAAGAAAATGTGCTGACTTAGTTAGACGATCCACAATCACCCAAATAGCATCATAGGTCTGCGATACCGGCAACCTTGTCACAAAATCCATGGTAATCATGTCCCACTTCCACTCCGGAATAGGCAAACTCTTCAACAAACCACTCGGAACCTAATGCTCAGCCTTCACCAGCTGACACACGTTGCATGTTGCAACCCAGTTAGCCACATCCTTCTTCATCCCGATCCAGTGATAATACCGCCTTAGATCCCGGTACATTTTAGTCGCCCCCAGATGAATCGACAAAATGCTCGAATGAGCCTCTCTCAGAATCTCCTGCCTCAGCTCCTCATCCCTAGGTACACAAACCCGCCCGTTCGCAAGTATCGTCCCATTCGACGATACCTCATACTCTGAACCCGCAACCTTAGAAGCATCAACCAAGCCCTGATCCTTCTCCTGAGCTACTCGAACCCTACTCAGCAAATCCGCCTGATTAGCTCCCTCTAATCCCAACGGCTCCTGTGAAATAACACACAATCCCAAGGTGTTAATCTCGCTCACCAACTCCTTTATATCTCGCTCATGAGCCGAAGCAACCCTCATCCGACTCAACGCATCTGCAACCAGATTAGCCTTACCCAGATGGTACCCAATCTCCAGATCATAATCTGCCACCAACTCCATCCAGCGCCTCTGTCTCTGGTCAGCTCCGGCTGAGTGAAGAAATACTTCAGACTCTTATGGTCTGTGAACACCTGCACCTTTCCGCCATAAAGATAAGATCGCCAAATCTTTAAAGCAAAAATCACTGCAGCCAACTTCAAATCGTGAGTAGGGTAGTTGTACTCATGCTTCCTCAACTGCCTCGAAGCATATGCAATTACCTTCCCCTGCTGCATCAGGACACAACCCAAACCAACTCTAGATGCATCCGTATACACCACGTAAGGCTCCCATGGATCCGGCAACGCCAACACTGGTGTACTAGTCAGCATCTTCTTCAGCTTCCCGAAACTCTCCTCGCAAGCTGAAAACCACACAAAAGAGACATTCTTCCCCGCCAACTTCGTCATCGCCTGCGCCATACTCGCAAAACCCTTGACGAATCTCCGATAATAACCTGCTAAACCGAGAAAACTCCTAATCTCTGTGGCATTCCTCGGTCTAGGCCACCCTTTGATAGCCTCAATCTTAGCTGGATCCACAGAAACTCCTTCTGCAGACACCACATGGCCAAGAAAAAATCCCATCTCACGCTGCTAGAAACTACACTTGCTCAGCTTAGCATACACCTTCTGCTCCCGCAACTTCTCCAAAACCTTCCTCGGATGAACCTCATTCTCCTCATGACTCCTCGAATACACCAGAATATCATCAA
Source organism: Arabis hirsuta (assembly GCA_964056655.1). Classification (NCBI taxonomy): domain Eukaryota; kingdom Viridiplantae; phylum Streptophyta; class Magnoliopsida; order Brassicales; family Brassicaceae; genus Arabis; species Arabis hirsuta. The sequence goes on along the minus strand of OZ053300.1, from coordinate 25,332,264 downwards.
TAAAGATGATCACAAACTCATCCAAGTACTCTTGGAACACCCCGTTCATTAACCTTATGAACGCAGCTGGCGCATTCGTCAACCCGAAAGGAATCACTACGAATTCATAATGCCCACACCTCGTCCCCGACGACAATCCAGATGAACCCTGTACCGATTCAGCCAATCCATCCCCAGAATGACATCGTACATCTCCACCGCACTAATGATCAGATCTGCTGGCATCAACTCTCCCGCCACCAGAATATCCACACCACAAGCCGGCCCAAAAGTAGCCAACAACTTCCCTCTAGCCTCTCTAACTACTCCGCTGCTCACCGGAATAACTGCGGATCCCGCTGCTCTCCGTACACTCCAGAGTAATGAAGCAATTCATCGCTCTAGAATCAAATAACACATAAGACTCACACCCGCCTACTACTAAGGTCCCTGCACAATTCCCATGTGCCTAAGAACCTTAACATTCTATCTCGAGACTCAACCTTCCTAGGACCGCTCGCCAACCTGTGATCCATGCTCCCACACCCGAAGCATCCCGACCACCCTGAACCCTCTGACTCGGTCCCGAAGTGCTTTCCCACTTCCTCTTCTGTCCTTGCGCAGGCCTACCGCCCTTGCTCGGACCTACCTGCTGTTGCGACCTCCTCTGCTGAATAGGCAGACTAACCAGCACCACTTGCTCCCTCAGGTTCTCCTCAATCGCCACAACAATCTCAAATAAGCTTGAAGTCCTCTCAAGAACCTCCTCACCTGGGCCTACTCGCCCCCATGCCTCCACCCGCATGAACCAGAAGTCAACCGGAATCTGCGTCGAACTCCCTCACTAACCGGTCACCCAGAGTCAACTCCAAAAGCCTGAACTCTAACCGATCCACCGGCTCCTGTGAAAAGAACTTGGCATTAGACTCTGCCAAAAAGTCCTCTCAGGCCATCTCTGCCTGCACCTTCCTGGCCACAACACCTCTCCACCAGAGATGCGCCTCACCATCCAGATAATGCACTACGAGGTCTACTCGGTATAGAGAGGAACTACTCATCCCTTTGAGAGAACTACTCATCTCTCAGTTAACTACTAGGTAACTACTCATACCCAAGTACAATGCAATTCCATCCACTACGGTCTCAACCACCACTATAGATCAACTAACATGATCTCTAAGGTCTGCATCTAGTCATATGCACATAGCCACGTTTCAGACATTGATTACTCTCAACTCATAACTCATAGCCACAATACTCCCACTCTCAGGATCACATCCTTTGAGCTATTAGTGCACCATACAACTCACACTCTCAGAACACACCATCCGTCGAGCTAGCAGTATATAGGGGAAATCCTCATCCCCTCCAGAGAAGTACTCATCTCGTAGTATTACAAAGAAAAATCGTCATCCCTAGTAACACCCATAGGGAAATCCTCATCCCATCGAGAAAAATACTCCTCTATCAGTATTACTAAGGGAAATCCTCATCCCTCAGTAGCACTCAGGCAAATCTTCATCCCTCTTGGAGAAATCCTCATCTCCAAAAGAGTTATTTGGGAAAATCGTCATTCCCTAGAGAAATCAATTCTTAACGCCTATAGTATCTCTGACTAGAACTACCTCACTTGGTCTCCAAATTATAAGGAATACGTATCTTCTGCATGTACTCCATCCTCCTAAGATAAGATGGAAGCTCATCCGCAACCGCAACCTTCGGCTGTACCCCAGCCCCACCCGGATGCACACCAGCCATACCGGCTGCACCCCGAACCGGTACCCCTTCTGGTAACCGCTCCAGAATCATCTGTAGCAGACTCGTCAAACTATCAGCTCGATCCTGGGCAACACCTGCGGGAGCACCCCACCTGGGCCCGTCGCACCGCTAGCTACACCGTGATCCTCACTAGTCCCACCAGCCCTCACACTGGTACCTGCAGTGGCAACACCCACGGATCCCTCCTGATACGTCTGCGAATTAGCCACCTGCTCCTGCGTGGTCTCATGGGCCACACTCGCGGCAGCAGACTCACTCCCAAGTCCCCGCCCACGCTCACGCCCTCCACGACCACCTCGGCCTCCTCGGCCTATATCTCTAGCAACTCTAGTACCTCTACCTATTTCTCTTCACTACTAGAAGCAGAAACTAAGAATACTAGAAAACAAGAAAGGTCAAACAACACATACCGTGGAATCTCATTGAAGACTCGGAGAAGATGAACTAGGACTCCACACACAACAATCAATTGACTAACTCGCATAATCAATCAATTCAACACGCAATTGACTACTCCACTAAGTCATCTACGTTCTCCCGCCCTAGAACCATAAGGGCTCTGATACCAAACTGAAGCAACCCAACCCTTTTTTTTTAATTAACATTGGACTCGAATTAGTATTCTCATAAATACTAATTCTTAATATCTAATCAGGCACACACAATCTACGAATAACCAGCGGAAAACCACATAAACCAACAAACCAACAATTAAACTATGAAATTACTAAACCAACAGTTCAATTCCAATACAACAACCAGCAACTTAGCATTTCTAACAACATAAATGCAATCAAAACGAGACACTAGATCATCTTCTCTTCCCGGCCATGGTTCCACAATCACACTTTATCTTTAGCTGCATCACATGGTTAAAAGAGATGCATAAGTATTATCACAAATACTTAGTGAGGCGGTCATTCCATCTACTTGGCTATACACACAGGCATAAGAAAATATCACAATACCAAGCGATCATACAACAATGCATAACACAATAATCAATAAGAGAATCACAAATCAATCCAAACATCAATCAAACGCAATCTGACATTCCGTTTACCCATATAAGCCATGGTCAAGCACTCACCTTAGAAAAAACGGTTATAACATGCGTTTGAAATTTCGGATTAAAACGAACTTGGTGGCTCTGGAAAGCTAAGACTCGGAGCTTTCTAATGATACCTAGATCGTCTTCCTTACCGAACGACGGGAAAACAGCCCACAAGTTTATTGTTCGGAACTGAAAACAGGAAACTCCAGTCTCATAAAACATGAACGACACGTCGACATCTAAAAAACACAGAGAACGGAGATTACATCGGAAACAGGATCGAAAACCTGTTCGGAAAACTAGACAGAGAGAGCTTTCCACATATAGGCGGATTGTCTACTAAATCCTTCTGGTTCGACGAGAAACCTCCCTCGAATGGACTGATCGCAGACCCAAAACTGCAGAAATATCTCTTAGTAAAACAACGATAACTCTCGAAATACTAATCTAAATGACAAACCGATTTCGTCCAAAGCTAGATACGAGAGTGGAAAACTTACCTAAAAGTTTCGCTCCAATCCGATCCGATCTTCCCAGCCGTTCATCTCCCCTTCTAAAATCGGACAGTACTATTTTCAAAGCAACAATCTCTTCTTCTCTCTCACAACCTACGAAATCCTCTCCTTTTCCTCTCCAAAATCGGCTGCAAAAACATCTCCATGCGTTTTTAGATCATGCCCTAGGGTTCCCTAAACCGGCTGCCAAACTAAGCGAACAAGAACCGAACTTGTCGGTTCGATTTCAACTTGCGTCGATCGACACAAGTGATTTCCTCGCGAGTCCGACTCCTCGCGAGTCCAACCACGTGTGTTGATCGACACACACACACTGTATCGATCGACGCACAAACCAAAAATACACATTTTGGTTCACGGGAGTTACAGCAACTATAGCAGCGGTGAGTAGCAGATCCAAGAATACTCGCCAATTACCTTGAGACTTCTGCTGAGAGAATCCTTCAAGACTAGAAGTAGGCTAACTCACATACCAAAGGAAACACCATCAAAAGAAGCTGCAATAACCCACCTTTTACGCCTAAATCGAACAAGCGAAGAGAGCGGAGGAGTCAAAACTTTACGGCACAAGATCTTAAAAATACATAACGAAACTAGCGAGCCACATACCAGAAGACGAAAAAAGAACATTACCGACATCACTGGGGACAAAACGACGGCAAGATGGGAAAAGACCTCTGGGAAGCGAATTCACCGGGGAAAACTCTCCTAATCGGCTTAATCTTCTGTCCTTTAGAAGAGAACCTCACAAGGAAGATGATATGATCCTAGTGAGGATCACGTCCCTAAATGCTCCCCAAAAGGTTGTGATGATGATGGTAAGAAGATGATGGTTGCGGAAATGTTGAAAGGATGATGAAACCGTGAATCGATCGGTGAAGGTGATGAAACGAGGGATACTTCCAAAGGTTATGGACGACCTTTAGACTATTAAGGCTTGTTCTTTGTGAAGATAAAGATCCAAACACGTTGAACAAGAGGTGGAGAGAATGATACTTCTTAAGGATGATGAAGGATCCTTAGACTATCGAACTTGTTTTTGGTGAGGATGAAGATCCGAACACTTGAACAAGGATGATCAAACAATTTAAAAGTTTTAGAATAGAAAGTTTGATAGATTGAAAAGAGAAATCACGAGAATACATATAGGAGTCTAAGGGTGCATAGAAAACAACAAGGACTCTTAAGATTCTGCGAATACATTAAATATAAAGTCTAAATTCAAACTTATGATAAATGTTTCTTTGACTCCAATCTCGTGGCTTGTGATGAGAAGATAGAATGGGCTTTGGCTTCATCAAGAGGCCTTGTAAAAGAGTAATAAGGCTTGCCTCATTAAAAACCTTGTTTGGAAAACCCATTGGGACAAAACCAAACAAAAGGAAAAAGAGTACAAGTCTTATTACCTCTCTTGATGAATGTTTAGGTGGCTTGAATCACAACTAGGGTAGCTGGATTAGCACACACTAAACTGCCTTGGATGGTGTTGAGAAGACGTTGTAAAGATGTCTTCAGTTTGGCTTGTTTGGACCGAGTAATGGGGCCATGAGCAATCCGCAAGTCTTCATCTTCAAATTGATCCGGTACAAGCTGATTCCTTTGCTCCTCATTAGCTTCCTCACGTTCATGCTGCTCCTCATTAGCTTCCTTAGTGGCCGTGTTCTCATCAGAAGACATCTGGCGAATCCGCAACCAGAGGTTCACCCACCAACGCTCTACACCAACATAACCAGATTCGCCAAATCTTCACCTAGCCGGACCGATCGACCGCAAGCCCCACCAATAGAGAGTACTATGAGATCATCAGAGAGAGAGCCACCACCATATCTGTAACGCCCGTGATCCAAAATAGGATTTTTGGTAAGGTGTCGATCGACGCAACAGGTGTGTGTCGATCGACACGGGTGTTTGTTCGCGTGTTGGAATCGACCAGAGAGGTCTGTGTCGATCGACACAGTTTGAGTGTCGATCGATACGGTTTTCAAAGTGTGAATTGGGAGTTGGTTTTGGTTCGGTTTGGTCGCGGTTTGGTTCTAGGGGTTTTAGGGCTTCGTATATAAGAGAAGGAAACGTGGTCCTTAGGCTTTTTAGCCACTTTTCCGTCAGAGAGAGTTGAGAGAGAGCTAGGGCTTCCTTGAGGGCTTTTGAGGGTGTTTTTGGCGAGTTTTGGAGTGGGCGAACGGCGGTGAAGATCAAGTCGGTTTGTATCGAGACTTTGGGGGTAGGTTCTCTGATCTTTGCTCTTGATTTGTGAAGAAACCGCTTGTCTTTTGGTCGAGTAGTCGCTGAGTTATGGATTCGGAGTAGCAGTTTTCGGAGACGTTTTCCCGACGTTTGGCTTGGAGATGGGAGTCTCACGATACACCGTTGGAAAGATCTCGGTGTCTAGTTTCCAGATCAGGTCTCGGAATTCGTTTTGGTGAAGCGAGTCGTGAGATATTCTCCTTTGTTCGCGTCGGATTCCCTTGTTCAAACCGTTGTCAAGGTGAGTGCGTGACCATAGATTTATCAGGTGTAGATTGAATAGGAAGCGATTGATTGTTGTTATGTTGTATGTATGTGGTGTGCTATGGGTCGATATGTTACAGGTGATCGGTTGGGGTCGATTGGATCGGAGCCATGAGAGGATAGGCTCGATCCTTCGATCAGCAGATGCCATGTCGATCGACACACTTGGGTTGTGTCGATCGACGCAGCAGACAGTCGTGTGTCGATCGACGCATAGAGGATGTGTCGATCGACACAGAGGCTGCTGGCCTGTTTGTTGTTCTGTTTGCTTGTTTTGTGTGTACCGCTTGTTTCACCCTGGTATTGTATTCTGTTTATGCCTGATCATATAATCTGTAGATGGGATGACCGTCTCGCTGAGTATTTGTGATAATACTCACGCAACTCGTTTTGCCATGTGTTGCAGGTAAGGAGAAAGTGTGATCGTGGGATCGGGCAAGGAAGAGGAGATGATCTAGTGTCTCGATTGAGTGAAGTAGATTGTTAGCACCGCTAGGATGTTAGTAATTCTGGTGTGGAGAGTAAGCTGGTTTAGATGTTGAATTGTGTCATGGATTTGATACTGGTTTCTTGATTATTGTTATGGATGGAATTATTGAATGATTTACTGGATTAATTGTCTTGTTTTCCGCTGTGGTTTATTGGAATTAATTGGTTGATTGGGTTATTGAGAGTTAGCATTTATGGGAATGTTAATTCGAATCCAATGTAAAAAAAAAAAAAAACGGGTCGAGTTGTTTCAATTTGGTAGCAGAGCCCTTACGGTTCTAGGGCGGGAGAACTTAGTAACTGCATGTATTGCTGACTGTGTAGAATAGTGTTAATTAATTATGTGAGTTAGTCAGTTGATTGTTGCTTGGGTTTGGAGTCCTGGATCATCTTCTATGAGCCTTCAATATGATTCCACGATAAGTGTTTTCGTTTTATGATTTCCGTTTCTAATGCTTAGTCTTCTGTGATTAGTCAGTGAGAGATGGCTAGAGGCAGAGGTCATGGTGCCCGTGGGGCTAGAGGGCGTGGTCGTGGCCGTGGTCGGGGACCGGCAGTTGATCCTGTTGAGTCGAGTGGGACTCAGGAGGCCACGCAGGAGGAGGTTGCAGAGTCGCAGAGACCTCCAGAGCCAGTGAGTGGTACAGAGTTAGCCAGTGTGGTGCAAGGCCCAGGTGGGGGTCCTGGCGGGGGCGATGCTCAGGGTCGGTTAGACCGTTTGGAAGCGATGATGCTTCAGGTTCTTGAGCGGTTGCCAGGTGGGGCACCGGCTCAGGGGTATGCTCCGGGTGTACAGCCAGGGGTGGCTGGTGTTGAGCCGTTAGCGGCGGGTGTTCAGCCAGCAGTGGTCCGGGGGCAGCCCGGTGTGGCGGCTGCAGAGGAGGCTCCTTCCTACCTGAGGATTTTGGAGCAGATGCATAGGATTAGTACTGGGTATTTCTCGGGCGGTGCTAAGCCTGAGGAGGCTGCTGCGTGGAGGAGTCGTCTGGAGCGTAATTTCCAGGCGCTGAGGTGTCCCGAGGGATACAGAGTGGACCTTGCGGTTCACTATTTGGAGGGTGATGCACATCTGTGGTGGAGAGGTATGACGAGCAGGAGGCCGCAGGCGGGGATGACCTGGGTGGATTTCTTGGCGGAGTTTGACGCCATGTATTTTCCGCAGGAGGCGGTGGACCGGATGCAGGCGCAGTTTTTGGCGCTGACTCAGGGAGTGAGTTCGGTTCGGGGTTATGATGAGCAGTTCGGTCGGCTGTTGGTATATGCTGGTAGAGAGTTTGGGAGCGAGGAGTCCCAGATCAGGAGGTTCATGCAGGGACTTCGACCGGTGCTGAGGACGCTGTGCAGGGCTCGTAAGTACGCCATGAGGGCGGAGTTGGTTGAGACTGCAGCAGCCATTGAGGTTGATATGGGGACAGAGCTGGCTGCAGCGCTTAGTCCACCGGTGCAGCAGCAGCAGGCAGGTGCGAGCCGGGGCGGTATGCCGGCTCAGGGACAGAAGAGGAAGTGGGAGGGCTCTTCGGGTTCCGGTCAGAGGGCCCAGAGTGGTCAGAGTGGTACGGGGTGCTATGGTTGTGGGAGCACGGAGCACCGGGTGGCAGCTTGTCCGAAGAGGAGAGAGGTTCGGACTACACAGGCGTGTTTCCACTGCGGAGAGACGGGGCACATTAGGGTGAGGTGTCCCAAGTTGCAGATGGCAGTGGCAGTGCTGCAGCCGGTGCAGGGGGCGGCAGTTGATGTGCAGCCGTTGAGGCAGCTTGCTGCGCCGCGTGTGTTCACTTCGGCTGAGACGGGGGGTCCTAGCGCCAGGCCGATCACAGGTACTTAAACCTTAACTTGGTGAATTCTCAATTTTTAACGTTGTGAATTACTTGTTTGGGAGTCTTGTATCTATGATAATACTTTAGGCTCTGTGACACATGAATGGTGTAGGGACCTTAGTAGTAGGCGGGCGTGATTCCCATGTCTTGTTCGATTCTGGAGCCTCGAATAGCTTCATTACGCCGGAGTGTGCGGAGTGCAGTGGGATCCGGAGCGATTCCGAGGAGCAGCCGGGAGTGGTTAGAGTGGCTGGAGGGAAGACTTTGGCTACTTTCGGGCGGGCTTGTGGAGTAGATGTTCTGGTGGCAGGAGAGGTCATGCCGGCAGATTTGGTTATCAGTCCAGTGGAATTGTACGATGTCATTTTGGGGATGGATTGGCTGGATCGTTACAAGGTTCATTTGGATTGCCATCGAGGTCGAGTGGTGTTTGAGCGTGAGTCGGGGAGGTTGGTTTATCAGGGCATTAGGCCGACTTCCGGGAGTTTGATGATTTTGGCGATTCAGGCCGCGCAGTTGATTGATAAGGGCTGTGAGGCGTACTTGCTGACTATTGTGATGCCAGAGTCTGTTGGGGAGGTCGCTTTGGTTGATATTCGGGTTGTCCGGGATTTCCAGGATGTGTTTCAGTCGTTGCAGGGATTGCCGCCGTCTAGGTCTGATCCTTTCACGATTGAGTTGGAGCCTGGGACTACTCCGATATCTAAGGCACCTTACCGCATGGCTCCAGCGGAGATGGCAGAGCTGAAGAAGCAGTTGGATGATTTGCTGGGTAAGGGTTTCATCCGACCGAGTAGTTCACCGTGGGGAGCGCCGGTGTTGTTTGTGAAGAAGAAGGATGGTAGTTTTCGGTTATGCATCGACTACCGGGGCCTTAACCGGGTTACAGTGAAGAACAGGTATCCTCTGCCGCGGATTGATGAGTTGTTGGATCAGTTGCGGGGGGCTACTTGTTTTTCCAAGATCGATTTGGCTTCGGGATACCATCAGATTCCGATAGATGAGGCCGATGTGAGGAAGACGGCTTTCAGGACGAGGTATGGACACTACGAGTTCGTGGTGATGCCGTTCGGGTTGACGAATGCGCCAGCGGCATTCATGACGCTGATGAACGGGGTGTTTCAGGAGTACTTGGATGAGTTCGTTATTATCTTTTTCGACGATATCTTGGTGTACTCGAGGACTCCGGAGGAACATGAGGTTCATCTGAGGTTGGTTCTGGAGAAGCTGCGGGAACAGAAGTTGTATGCGAAGCTCAGTAAGTACAGTTTCTGGCAGTGGGAGATGGGTTTTCTGGGGCATGTCGTGTCTGCCGAGGGAGTTTCAGTGGATCCGGCTAAGATCGAGGCTATTAGGGATTGGCCGAGACCGAGGAATGCGACGGAGATCAGGAGTTTCCTTGGATTAGCTGGGTATTACCGGAGGTTCGTCAAGGGTTTTGCGAGTATGGCGCAGGCGTTGACGAAGTTGACGGGCAAGGATGTTCAGTTTGTGTGGTCTGCGGAGTGTGAGGAGAGTTTCGGGAAGCTGAAGGAGATGCTGACTAGTACTCCAGTATTGGCGTTGCCTGATGCGGGCGAGCCATATGTTGTGTATACGGATGCATCTAGAGTGGGGCTGGGAGGTGTTTTGATGCAACAGGGGAAGGTGATTGCTTATGCTTCGAGGCAGTTGAGGAAGCATGAGTGCAATTACCCTACACATGACTTGGAGTTGGCTGCAGTGATCTTCGCCCTGAAGATCTGGCGATCTTACCTTTATGGTGGAAAGGTCCAGGTGTTCACGAACCACAGGAGCCTGAAGTATTTCTTCACTCAGCCAGAGCTGAACCTGAGGCAGAGGCGTTTGATGGAATTGGTAGCGGATTACGACCTGGAGATTGAGTACCATCCAGGGAAGGCTAATCTGGTTGCAGATGCGTTGAGTCGGAAGAGGGTTGCTTCGGCTCAGGAGCGGGATTTAGAGGAGCTGGCGAGCGAGATTGGCGCGTTGAGCCTGTGTGTTATCTCGCAGGAGCCGTTGGGGTTAGAGGCAGCTAACCGAGCGGACTTGCTGAGCAGAGTTCGGGTAGCTCAGGAGAAGGATCAGGGTTTGATTGATGCTTCTCAGCAGGCGGGTTCAGAGTATCAGGTCTCCGGGAGTGGGATGATACTGGTGAACGGTCGGGTCTGTGTACCCAAGGATGAGAGTCTCAAGCAGGAGATTCTGAGTGAGGCTCATTCGAGCATGCTGTCGATTCATCCTGGAGCGACCAAGATGTACCGGGACTTGAAGAGGTACTACCACTGGGTCGGGATGAAGAAGGATGTTGCGAGTTGGGTTTCGAGGTGCAACGTGTGTCAGCTGGTGAAGGCTGAGCATCAGGTTCCGAGCGGGTTGTTGCAGAGTCTGCCTATGCCGGAGTGGAAGTGGGATATGGTGACTATGAACTTTGTGACAAGTTTGCCGATCTCGCGGACTTATGATGCGATCTGGGTGATTGTGGATCGTCTGACCAAGACAGCACATTTTCTGGCCATTAAGAAGACTGATGGGGCTGCAGTGCGGGAGATTGTGAGGTTGCATGGGGTGCCTGCGAGCATTGTGTCAGACCGAGATCCGAGATTTGCTTCGGAGTTCTGGGGAGCATTTCAGGCCGAGATGGGCACGAAGGTGCATATGTGTACGGCATATCATCCTCAGACGGATGGGCAGTCTGAGAGAACGATTCAGACATTGGAGGACTTGCTGAGGATGTGTGTGTTAGACTACGGTGGTCATTGGGCAGATCATCTGAGCTTGGTAGAGTTTGCGTACAACAACAGTTATCAGGCGAGTATCGGGATGGCTCCGTATGAGGCTCTGTATGGGAGGCCATGTAGGACACCGTTGTGCTGGACTCAGGTGGGGGAGAGGAGCATGTTTGGTGCAGATTTCGTTCAGGAGACGACGGAGAAGATCTGTGTCTTGAAGCTGAACATGAAGGAGGCTCAGGATCGGCAGAAGAGTTATGCCGATAAGCGGAGGAGGGAGTTGGAGTTCGTGCTGGGAGATATGGTGTATCTCAAGGCAGCCATGTTGAGGGGTCCTAACAGATCCATTGCAGAGAACAAGTTGAGTCCGAGGTTTATGGGTCCGTTCAGAGTGGTTGAGCGGGTTGGGACGGTAGCTTACAGGCTGGAGTTGCCGCAGAGTATGAGGGCTTTTCATGACGTCTTTCATGTTTCGATGCTGCGGAAGTGTCTACATGAGTCTGAGGAGGTGTTGGCTAGGATCCCGGAGGATCTTCAGCCCAACATGACATTAGCGGCGAGGCCTGTGAGGATTCTCGAGAGGAGAGTCAAGGTTCTGCGTCGTAAGAGGATACCATTGGTGAGAGTCGTGTGGGATTGCGATGGTGTCGAGGAGGAGACTTGGGAGCCGGAGGTGAAGTTGAAGGCCAAGTTTCCGAAGTGGTTCGAGAAGCAAGCGGAGGCTTGAGTTCTTTCTTTTGCTGGTTTGGGTTTTGTAGTAGCATGTGGCTACAGTTGTTGTATTTTTTCGTTTTGTTGTAACAATTGTACGTTTTGGGGATTAATAAGATATATTTTCTTATTATTGTTGGATCGTAAGATGCGAGTTCTTATGTGTTGTAACCTAGTGGGGGGTTACGGTAACCTAGTGGGGGTTACAGCGTTGTTGAGTAATTCCAGTGGGGAAATGTCATGGTGAGCCATGGAGGCGTGTTGGTCGATAGATGCCTATGACGGCACGCTGCAGAGTATTGCTCTCTAGGGACGGTGGGTTCCTGTAGATATGAGGGATAGTGGATCTCTCTAGGGGATAGTGGATTCCCTGCATGCACTCGAGGGGTAGTGGGCCTCTGGGGACGGTGGGTCTCCTACATGTACTTTGAGGGATAGTGGGTCTCTCCAGAGAATAGTGGATTCTCTGCACACCGTAGCTCAAAGGGTGATGATCCTGCGAGTAGGTGTGGTGTATATGTGTACGAGTCATGAGTATGAGTATGAGCAATAGCGTCTGAGCAGGTTGCAAGTGGGCGACTGAATGGCCATCGGGGATCGAGAGGGATCTCAGGTGGGTTGACCGGTGGGGTCAGGTGTGTGGGTTGGATGGTAGGGTCTGGTCTAGGGTTAGTATTTGTGCTGGACCTCGACTCGGGCAATTTCGGAGAGAAATGTAGCGTGTTGGTCGTGCATGTTCTTGTCTGATTGTTGCACGATCAGTTAGTCCTTTATGCCGGGTCTACGGTGGGTCGGACATGTTCTTGTCTGATTGTTGTTCGATCGATCGGGCAGACTGGGCCGGGACTACAGCGATACATTGTGGTGTATCTCCAGGAAGGTTGGGTCGGGTTTCTGAGCATAAGTGGTGACCTTAGCACGGATCTGAGTGGTTATTGGCTTGTGATTCGAGGACGAATCCTTGTCAGTGGGGGAGAATTGTAACGCCCGTGATCCAAAAATAGGATTTTTGGTAAGGTGTCGATCGACGCAACAGGTGTGTGTCGATCGACACGGGTGTTTGTTCGCATGTTGGAATCGACCAGAGAGGTCTGTGTCGATCGACACAGTTTGAGTGTCGATCGATACGGTTTTCGAAGTGTGAATTGGGAGTTGGTTTTGGTTCGGTTTGGTCGCGGTTTGGTTCTAGGGGTTTTAGGGCTTCGTATATAAGAGAAGGAAACGTGGTCCTTAGGCTTTTTAGCCACTTTTCCGTCAGAGAGAGTTGAGAGAGAGCTAGGGCTTCCTTGAGGGCTTTTGAGGGTGTTTCTGGCGAGTCTTGGAGTGGGCGAACGGCGGTGAAGATCAAGTTGGTTTGGATCGAGACTTTGGGGGTAGGTTCTCTGATCTTTGCTCTTGATTTGTGAAGAAACCGCTTGTCTTTTGGTCGAGTAGTCGCTGAGTTATGGCCTTTGGAACTTGGGTAGTTCGTGCAGTTTCTGCAGTTTTTGTTCGGAGTAGCAGTTTTCGGAGACGTTTTCCCGACGTTTGGCTTGGAGTTGGGAGTCTCACGATACACCGTTGGAAAGATCTCGGTGTCTAGTTTCCAGATCAGGTCTCGGATTTTGTTTTGGTGAAGCGAGTCGTGAGATATTCTCCTTTGTTCGCGTCGGATTCCCTTGTTCAAACCGTTGTCAAGGTGAGTGCGTGACCATAGATTTATCAGGTGTAGGTTGAATAGGAGGCGATTGATTGCTGTTATGTTGTATGTATGTGGTGTGCTATGGGTCGATATGTTGCAGGTGATCAGTTGGGGTCGATTGGATCGGAGCCATGAGAGGATAGGCTCGATCCTTCGATCAGCAGGTGCCGTGTCGATCGACACACTTGGGTTGTGTCGATCGACGCAGCAGACAGTCGTGTGTCGATCGACGCCTAGAGGATGTGTCGATCGACACAGTGGCTGCTGGCCTGTTTGTTGTTCTGTTTGCTTGTTTTGTGTGTGCCGCTTGTTTCACCCTGGTATTGTATTCTGTTTATGCCTGATCATATAATCTGTAGATGGGATGACCGTCTCGCTGAGTATTTGTGATAATACTCACGCAACTCGTTTTGCCATGTGTTGCAGGTAAGGAGAAAGTGTGATCGTGGGATCGGGCAAGGAAGAGGAGATGATCTAGTGTCTTGATTGAGTGAAGTAGATTGTTAGCACCGCTAGGATGTTAGTAATTCTGGTGTGGAGAGTGAGCTGGTTTAGATGTTGAATTGTGTCATGGATTTGATACTGGTTTCTTGATTATTGTTATGGATGGAATTATTGAATGATTTACTGGATTAATTGTCTTGTTTTCCGCTGTTTGATAATTGGTTTATTGGAATTAATTGGTTGATTGGGTTATTTAGAGTTAGCATTTACGGGAATGTTAATTCGAATCCAATGTAAAAAAAAAAAAAAAAACGGGTCGGGTTGTTTCAATATCTCATCCACATATCCGGTAGGTGAGAATGCTATCCCAAAAGACGCGATACAGACTAAAAAAGAATGGATAAAAAAACCGCAAGGAACCGCCAATGCAAGAAAAGCCAAAAGCTCATCGAAGATGGGAACTTCACCACGAGTGAAGAACCATAGACCAATAATTGGTTGAGATTAATTGGTATTACTCCTCCGGTAGCACCGATGGCGGAGGAGATTGACCTCTAGTGATTGCAGTGACAATAAGAGTTTGACTATGACAGTGGCAGTGAAGAAGGCTAGATCTGATTCAGTGGAGGGAATTGAGAAGCTCCGGGTCTGTTTAAGAAGATCCAATCGGAATTGTGCACGGCGATCATCAAAACCGGTGAATTTGATTCAGTTGCATTGAGAAAAGTTAATTCGTTACAAGCTTGTGATACTTCGGAGAAATATGATAAGAAAACAGAGCATGTAGATGTGTTTGTGTCGGAACTTCCAAAAACGAACAAAGAGGAACTTTCATTTGGTTAGTTTTGAAATAATAATTAATTCGTGTAGTTTTGTGATTGGATTATAAAATATGTATAGTAAAATGAAGAGATAAAAAAATTAAAAAAAAAATATTTTAGTAGCACTAATAGAGAAAGAAGCAAACCCAAAATTTATAAATCATATGTTTTATTTATGTATAACGAAGTACAGTAAGTATTACATGTCGACCAATTGTTATAATATAAAACAAATGTGTTATTAAATGTTTTTATGATTAATGAATAAAAAACTAAAATTAAAATGATTTAATACATTTTATTAAATATAGATGTGAAATAATATATCAAATTTATTATACAAATTTGACGGGAAAATTGACAATTTTTTAATAATAACGTGATCGGTGATGTGGTATGGGGGAGTCAACTGATTTTAAGGCCATGAATGTTTGCTCATTTTTTAGATTTTAGATTTTGGTTTTTGGTTTTTGATTTTTAGTTTTTAAATTTTGGTTTTTGATTTTGCTGTAAATTTTAGTTTTTCAAAAATTTGAATGGTTATTTATTTAGTTTTTGGTTTTTGGTTATATATGTTTTAAGTTTTGACGTATAAGATATATCTTTATGTTTTTTTCAAAGAATTGGAAATTAGTGAAATCAATATATAAAATTAGTAATAAGAAAATGTTATTCTTTATTAACAGAACTTGTAATATCTTGATAAAATAATGTTTTCTCGTTTTTATCTATAGTTATTTTTAAAAAAAAATGTGTTATCAATTTTTAGTTCTTATTTGTTTAAAATAATTAAATTAAATATAAAATTTAGTTAATTAACAATCAAAACTTACAACCAAATATATTAATTAATGCATATATATTTTTTCATATTTGTAGACAATTTTTCTCTTAAACAGACAAAATGGTAACACATATATATATATATATATATATATATATATTAATTAGTGATATAGAAATGCTTGGAAAAACAAAAATTAAAGTAAAGAAAAGTTACGGTGGTTTTTGGTTTTTGTTAAAAAATTGGTAAAATCTTTCAAAAACTAGTTTCTCTAAATTGTAGGAAATCTATTTTTCTAAAATCTTGAATGGCTAATTAATTGGGTTTTTTTTAAAACAAAAACCAAAATCTATTCCAAAATCTGCAAACAATCAAAGCCTAGATGTGAGAGCTCTTCCACATCATACCAATTATCTATAAATTGATTAGATAGTATATGATACAGATATTATTTTTTAATTTAAATATGAATTAGCACATGTAACATCCGTCTTCCTAAATTTACTCACACGTTACACTTAACAACTTTTCCACTTATAAACTCATTAAATACCTTTGGCGGGGAAAATCCTCATTATTAAATCAAAAGATAAATACTTAATGAATAAATCAAAGTAACTAGAAAATTGGAAAGACGTATGGAAAGAAAATAATCTTTAAATTTTAGCTGCAATTAAATAAAACAACTTGAAATATAATCCCGAGATTTCCCAAAAACAGCACCACACGACTCGAACCCAAGCCGCTACTCCTCGACAACCTTATCACCTGCATCCATAAAAGGAGGCATGAGCAACCAAAGTTACTCAGTGAGGAAGATCATGTCTACCCACATGATTTCCAACACCAACTAAACAACATGCAACCATACACATTAAACTTAGGTATAAGAATAAGCAACGATCAGCCTATAATACTATACACGTATCATATCATCATAACATATCATATAATCATATCATTATCTCATCATCACCTAATTAGATAGCCAGCTTCCCTTACCGGGTCTTGCTACTATCTCGACTCATCAGTCTTGTTTACGAGCTGCAATGGAATTATCATTCAATCACCATCACAGACCAATCAACAATGCAATGGAATTATCATTCACTCACCATCACATTCTCATTCAACCTTAACACTTACTTTATTTCATACACTTTTCTCTTATCATCACTAACTATATCAACATCTCACATCAATCATAATATCATCAACAATTAGCTTACGTCACATATTCTATCTCAAAGCTTAACACACATTGCATAGAAAGCTATAGAAATCCACAAATCCCACCCTTACCTTAACAATCACGTCTGGAAAATAGCGGCTAGAAGGTAGTTTCAATCTGCGATTGGGTTAGCTCAAATTAGGGTTTATGCTATTTGGATAGAAGAGTGATTCTTCGCGAGAAAGCAACGCTAACCACTTACTAGGTATAGATCGTATTGAGGAACAGAAACTTGATATGGAACCTTCGTAACGTCACCTTTACAGAGAAACCACAACTGTGATCTGCAACCTTCTTTATCCACGGACAACTACTTCCAAAGTTCGCTCTGCGAAACTGAAAAACAGTTTCTGATTGCAGGAAACAAAGATCTAGGGCAACCTTTTTGAGTTACGGCTTCGTCTTACCTCGGAATTGAAATCGGAAAAGTTCTACAGAAACTAGAAAGAGAGATCTATCCAACAGTATAAGACTCGTCGCGTGAATCTTCACGGTTCGCCGGGAAAAAGGCCTGTAAGGTCACTGCTTCCGCTAGCTTTCGTGTTGCTTCTTCTCCCTTGGTGTTTTTGGTCGCCGGAGCACAGGTATGCGCCTTGCAGTGGCTGTGGAGGCTGATTCACGTCGAAAAATGATCAATGCTTCGCTACGATGGTGGTTTTTTTCCTCTTCCACTCCTCGTTGTTTCCTTTAAATAGGTAAAGTGGCTCATAGAGTTAGGGTTTTAGGAAAAACAAAACTAGGGCTCGAAATGGGATTTAAGGTTTTGGGCTAGATAGGTTTGGGCCGTGACAGCACATATCTCAAATTTGGGTATAAAACCGATTTACTAACACAGTTAATTAGGATATGCGAAGACAAAATACCTGATATAATGCGTTTTTGGCGCATTCTAACCTTTGTTTTGTAGGATTTTATCGAGTCTATCGTTCTTTTTTTAGTCATTCTAGGTATAAAAGTTGCTGGAAACAAAGATTGGAGCTTGCGGATTGGATTTGGCGAAAAAAGAGGAAATATAGATCTTTTGAAGTTTCTGCCCAGAAAGGAGCACCTGCTTCAGGAAAGGGAGCATCGGCTCTCCAGAAGATCCACTTAAGGAAATTTCACTAAACCTAATTTTT